>CM028382.1:33614553-33642931 GCA_013146195.2 Codonopsis lanceolata
ACCAAAAACACGGTGAATTGGGGAGAGGGGTACGTCTTACCTACACCATCATATTTGGTGGGTCCATTGATGTTGGCCGTTGATCAACGGCCAAATCAAGACCCTTATTAGAGGTAGGGCAGAATCACGGGGTTCGCGTTCCGCATTTGATTCCGACTTGTGTAGGGGGCAAGCGTGATGCCCTGAGAGGGTGAAAGGTGGGTCATTACTAGGGCCATTTTGTTTGAACATCACCGGCGGCCAGAGTGAGGGTTCCTCAAGAGGAGGAACCCAGAAGAGGAAAGAGGACCCGCTCGTGGGGATCTCAACCGAGTTGGAGGCGGTATCCTCAAGCGATATGGTGAGTCGGCGGGTGGCACCAATGCGTCTTGAGCAATTTGAGGATTTACAGTTAACGCGGCGTGGGACATAATGTCTCCAATTATTATGGGCCGCCACGGGCACGATCCCGGATTTCGTCCTCATTCGTTATCTCCCCGACTCACCTTGAGTCGAGGCCCAAGTTCGTCTCGTTCGTTAGGTGGACCCGCTATCTCCTTTTGATATTTGTCCTACCCATCAATCCTCTCATATGTTCCTCTATTTTGAGGACAAAATAGAACTTAAGTTTGGGGGGGATTGAAAATTTTAGGTCTTAGCGGTCCTAGCCTAACGAGGAATGGAGTTGGGCTATGTCGTTAGGGTGAAAGAAAATTTCTTTCTTAGATGACCATTTAACTCTTCACCCTATTTATCTCTGTTTTTATTTTTTAATTTTCGGAGGTGTTGCCTTGACGAGAATACTATAATAGGATACTGGGGTCTTAACTCTTATTAATCATCGTCATCATCTCCAATTTCTTCACTATCAAAATATATATATATAAATATATATATATATATATATATATATATATTTAAATTCAAAATATTCATCCTCGAGTTTAGGTGTGGTAATGCTAGTTAAGTAGTCCATGAGGAGATTAGTGCAATGAACCGCATAGTTAGTCCGTAGATCCCAGAATTTACTTAATTTTGCGAAACTTTTACTTTTCTCCAAATTCTTCATGCACTCACACAGTCATAACTATGGATTGATTAGAATAGTTTTATAAAGTTTATAACACCTATTTCACTTCAACAAGATATGCACAAGAATATGATGCATAGCCATTCGAACATGATTGTTGCATTAAATTGTAACTTAGGGTCAATTGCATGTTAGTTAGATCCCTTGGATTTTTCTCATTTTTATATTTCGAACTTGGGTAATGCATGTTAGTCTCAATTGTCCCTACCATGTCTTAGCGAATGCTTATGTGAAATCATTGATGCTAAACATTCAACCCAATTCCCATAGTTGATATGATATTTTGTGTTGTCTTACTTGCTTTAAATACTATGTGAGCATTTGGCATTAAGAAATGATTTAGGCCATCTTTGGATCGTTAGAGCCTAAATATTCACGACCTATACTAAATATATCCTAGTGTCCCTTTGAGCCTAATGAAAAAAGAATGGAGTGTGCTAAGCACACTATTTAAACCCCCATTCGCCATCGTTTCTTTACCCACATTAACAACCCTAAAGCCTATACACTTTTAGCCTACCCTTTGAGAGTAGGATTGGGTGGGAAATTGATTCTAGGAGGACCACTTCTTTTCGGTTAGGCTATTTTTCAGAAGGCTTCTTCTTTCCGTCGTCGAAAAAAAAAAAAATAATAATAAAAAAAAAAAAATGTAATGTCGAGAAAAATGAAACGGAAGAAGAAGTGTAAAAAAAGATTCAAATGAAAGCATAGCTTTCAAGAGAAAATATGTTAGAAAAATTCTGCGATTAGAATGATGATATTTTTAGAAGAATATATTGCCCAAAACAAGTTTGGGGGGAAAGAAAAGTGAAAAGTAACACAAAGCACCCCTCCCTTGTGGTCTTTGCGGTCCTAGCCTAAATAGGGAAAACTTCCTTTGCTTGGAAGTATGAGGGATAAAGGGTAGTCTTACTCTCTCACTTTGAATTCCAATTCCTTTCCATCAAATCCCCAACACCTTGGCCTTACATTACAAGCTTAAAAAGTCCTAATGATCTTCTTGCCAATGCTTATGTTGTTTTTACTTGTCAAGTGAGTAACATGAAATTGATCACACACTTCATAATCATTATTATTCACCTTAAAGCTCACTTTGTGTTAGCATAATCTTAGCTATTACAAGTCATTGGGATAGGAGAGCATTGTATGTCATACATAGAAGTGCATGGGATGGATGTATAAATCTTTTGAATCCTTGGGACCTTTTTGTCATAATTACCGGGTTTGGATGGTAGATCTCATACTTCTTAATGCATGATTTTCTATTAAACTGTGATTTTCATATGAATGTGGTGTGTTAGCTCAATAAAACTGTTTTTAGTTAAGATATTCTTTAAGACTGGTGATCACACACACACGGAGAAATTAAAAGTAGTAGCGATCTTAAGAAAAGACTAGTTGGTTTATATGACTAAGCTGCATATGTGGTGAGCACAAACGAGATTACATGCATGCCATACACTTATAACTTGAGGATGAAACCAAATTTATATTTTATTATGTTTTATTTGTAGTTATTTAGTTTTGTATTTATTTGTTTTTGTATTTATCGCATAGTCGAGTCACTCGAAAGAGTCTCCTTGAGTTTGTGGGTTTATAGAGGAGTGTAAATAGTGTCACCCTCACAAAAAGATTTTAATTTTTGTTATTTATATGCTTTTGTATTTATAAGTTTATTTGTTTACTCGTGGACGAGCAAAGTTCAAGTTTGGGGTATTTGATCGATGTATTTTATCGTCGATTTTATATACTTCTACGTGACTTAAATTATGCTATTTCTGAGTCTTTTGAGTACTAATATATGTTTTTGGTGAGTTTTGTAAGTTTCGGGAGTTGTTCGTGAAAATACGCGAAACTCCGAGGGTTTAAGTGCAAATTACAAAGAAAAGAAAAATTGAAGAAAATGAAAATTTGCACATGCGGACACCTTGCGGACGCAAGGTGCCTCAGACCTTGCGACCGCAAGGTAGGCAGTATAGCCCACGAAGTCAGCAATTGAAGAGTCCAAAAAGCACACACACTGGAGACCTTGCGGACGCAAGGTATCCAGAACTGCTGCGCACACATAAGGTAAGGCGAAATGCTCAAATTTCGGGTTTTCACACAGTCATTCGATCAATCACAACTCCCAAGTATATATAGAAGTCGGATCTGGGAGCCTAAGGGGAGGAGGGGTGGAAGCTCTCTTTACATAGATTTTAGGTAGTTTTAGATTGTATAACATAGTTAGGTTTTGTAATTTCAAGTATTGAAGATCAAATCATGTCTTCCATCATCTCCATGTGTTGTTCATTGTTTATGATGAACTAAATCATCCCTAATCTAGGAGGTGGGAGGTAACTTGTATCGAATTTATGTTTTGATTCATATATATATGTCTATTCAATGCTTGTTGATTGTGTTGTTTATCAATCCCTATATTATTTTGCTTTGAACAAATGAATGTAATCGCAAATAATAAAGGCTTAGAGGTGCGGATAATGCATGACCAAGTGCATATGTCGTACAACGGCTCACCAACACAATAAATTGGACCTATCGAAGCACGAGAGTGATAAGTTAGGACCAGGTTCTTACATGATCTAGGTGACAGATAGATCATAAATCTAGGTGACAGCTAGATCATAAACTAGATTACGTCGTTCGTGCTTAGGATATGGAATGGGTGAATTTTATGCGGGATGGAGGCTGAACCAATTGTTCAACAGACCATATCTATTTTTAGTGAACGAACCCAAGACATTGAATGACATTATTATGAATTGAACATAAAGGAGATATAAGTGAAACCCGAATCCTAGATTTCCACTCACCATAAGATCTTCATATCGTTATTCTTGTCTAATTAGTTAAACATCTATAACTAGTAATTTAGAGTAGAATTAAACATAAAAACCCCCTTAGGTTAATAATTTGCTATCTTATATCGCACTGTTCGTGATCACTTGTCTCTGTGGGTTCGACCCTTGCTTCCGAGTCTATTCTATAATAGTCTTGTACACTTGCAAGGAAATAGATAAATAAAACAATCGATCAGGGGCAAACAAGAAAATATTTATAAAATAAGATATAAAAATGACACAAAACTTAGGTTGGGTGGCAAAGTGGAGATTTATAGATATTTTGAGTGAATTTCGTATTTTTAGTGTAAGTATATGTACTTTGGGGTTGAAAGTTTGATTTCTCTAACACAATATATGATTTTCTAAAATGAGTCATAAATTTCAGAAACGACATAAACAAAGTCTCTAAAAATAATGTGTTTATTTAATATAGTAAGTTTGAATTATTTTCAATTCACACACTCATAAAAGTGAATGAATTCATGTTTGGTAATGAAAAAAGAGAATGAAAATAACCAACAAAAAAGACAAATTTATAGGATAAGTTGTTATACAATGACTAAAAGTATACATTATAAATGACTGGAAAACAAATTATCAAAAAAGCTAAAAGCACAATAGCACAATTTATAAGTTTCAAAAATTGTAATTATTAAAATACAAAAAACATCCAATAATTAAAAATAAACATAAAAATGAAGAAACTAGCAAGTCATTTAAAAAAATCATTAACACCACGTGCAACGCACGTGAACCTTACTAGTAACTTAACAAGTAACAAATCACGTATTTCTCTGAGACTACAATGATGTCTAGGGTGGACAAATGACAGGATTATATTTGTAACGCCCCGTATTCTTGCATGTGCATCGTATGCTTGTCTTCTTGATTTCTTGTTGATTGTGAGCATGTTTACCTAGTTTATAATGTTGTAGAATCATTCTTAAATCATTCTTGAAGTTCTTAACATGTTTAGAATCGCGTAAGCTTGTTTGTTGAATCACCGGTTCGATCGTTTTGATTTTGGCCTTAGCGATTTCCCCTCGTTGCTCGTATTGCCTCTATTTCGTCGTACGAAGTGTTCGTTGAGTTCTTGGCCTTGTATCTAGGTCTTAACCATGTTGAAACAAGTCTTTTTCATGTCCAAGATATCCTCGTTTGAATGGTGTTTGATTGTAGTTTGATTCGTTGATCATTCGTCGCGTGGTTCGCGCCTTGTTCTATCTTGTTCCGGGAGTTGTTCGGGTGTGTTTCCGACTCTTTTTGAGAAGGGTTAGACCTTAGAATGGTTGCCCATAAGTTTGAGATCATTTAGAACAAGTTTAGACCAAGTTTTAGAGGTTAGGAGCGGGCGCCGCTGGGACCTTGCGAGGCGCCCGCCACAAGCTAGAGCAATTTCAAATGAGCTGAACATGGAGAAGGCCTCAGTGAATGAGGCGCCCGCCTGGGCTTGCATGAGGCGCCCGCCTCAACCCCTGGATATGCAATTACGGGATTTTCCCCTGTTTTGAGTTGTGACGTGAAATGCCTATCCTACCCTCATTAAACCCCCTCTAAACCCTTCCTAACCACCCATACTTAGTCCTAATCATGTCCTAACACTAATTAGAAGTTAATCTAGGTTGGATTAGTGCTTGTTAACTCCCTAATTTCCACTAATTGCACTTGAGAAATTCCTCTTGTACCCTTCTCATTTGGGAAGTATAAATACCAAGCCTTGGCCAAATTTTCAGTAAATCTCTCATTTATTCACCTTCATCCTACAAATTAGAGAGAGAGTGAGTTGGGGGCTTGAGTTTTGAGCCCTAGCTTCATCTTCTTCCTCCGATCTACAAAGATTCCACCGTTCGATTGCCGCCAAACTTCGGATTCTTGACGTGTGCGACGAAAGGAACGACTTCACCGTTTAGATTTTGATTCTCTTGAGTTTTCACTCAAGCTAGGTAAGTTACTCTTCTTCTTCTTAGCTCTCATTGACCCTAAGGAAACAAAGTCTATGATGTATGAGGTCAATGAGGACACATAATTGCTTCCTATGCTTTCCATTTGAATTTTAAATGTATGAATTTGCTAGGAGCATGTCTAGGTTGATTTCTTGCCTTTGAAAGTCGAAATTACTCTTTCATCATGTTAATTGAGGTCTTAAACATGTTAGAAATATGTAGTATGTTTGTTGATGAAAGTGATATTATTTGGGAATGCCCTAAATTATGCCTATGTGATATGTGTAAAAATTGTTATGTGTTGTATCCTTCATATTGGACTATATAAGGAACATGAATTACATTGAAATGTTTTGGGTGAATTTATATCCTTGTTGAACTTAGAAGTGACCTAGGTTGGGTTATGAAGCATATAGCTTCAATTTCCCCGAAATTGGGAATTTAGAGAAAAGACTCAACGGAGTCGACTCTAGGGAAGAATTGAACATGTTAAACTCTAATTTCAATCCCTACGAAGTTTGGATACCGTTTGATTGAGTTTACTCAAATATGAGCTTGATATAATTATTTGCAAAGTTGTTATAAAGCATTGGGTTTGAGCAGTTAATTGCCTTCACATGATTATGGTAGAGATTAACACCCTACTTGGTTGGTCGAGTTCGCTCTTGTCGAATTCGGTCCTTAATTGGTTTTAGTCAAGTAAATATCTACTTGTGCATTGCATTGAGTCCAGCTGGCATTAATTGGTTTGTTTATCAAGTCAGGGTGGGACGATGCATCGCCTTCACGAATTATGGGATTCGTGCTCGCTATGGATCGCCGCACCCGGGACTCCACACACACCTTCACTGTGGGCCGCAGTGGGGAAGTAGCCCCTTTGCCGTATCAATAAGTGCCGCATTGGCTTGCTAATGAGATCGAGTAGAACTCGATGAAAGTCGATGAATTCACATAACATCGATGGCACGAACCAGTAACAGAATGTTTTGCAGGAGCTACGAAGCGGCCGTGACTATCATATCCTACTTGTATGATTTACTTTACGCACTTATGTGAACAATATGCTAAGTGCCATATGATGATAATGTGCTAAGTGTTAAATGATGATAACATGCCATAATTGTGATAAATGTCATGCCATAACATGAACATGCATATTTTAGTAACTTACTAAGTCTTTCGACTTACCCTATTTGTTTGCTTTGTTTTCCTTAGATCAAAGCCGAGGAGACGTCCCACGCTAGACTCGCTTATCCGCTTGGTCGTTTGTGAGCAAGGTTGCTCTTTTGGACTTTCATTAGTTAATCTTTTATTTTGGAAAGGATGTTGGGAAGCAAGTCATGTAGACTTGGCTTGGGATTTGTTGTTGTAGTAACTTAAATATTTGATACTTGTAATCTTTTGGTATGCCGACTATATGTCGAGCCTGTTTATATGTTGTTGGTTCATCACAGTTTCTTCCGCTAAAGCTTGTTTAAAGTATTATTGTTGTTGTTGTCTCCGGCATGTTGTGGCAGTTGAGGTTTTATAAGCATGTGTTAATTGTAGGAGTAGTTGTTGGGTTCCGGCTGTAACGTCGCCGATGACTTGTTTAATTTAAGTTGTTTTTCCGGCCAAGTGTAGCCGAGTCGTTATTCGTATGCAATGTTGCGCCACATGAATTTCGTAAACCTACTTGCGCATGCTTGTGTTTAACTTGACTATTTGGACGGCGCGACTCGGGATCTCGCATTGGGGTCCGGGTCGGGCTGTCACAATATTTCCTATACTCTTCCTAGAAAGATATTTCATTTTATATTCCTAAATCCATGATAGTTCATGTTTTGTTCATAAACCAACCGTATCAATTTCAACCATTCACAAGTCATAATATCACTTAGGCTTAGAGATTCATTTCTATTATGAACCTAGATTAAACTTGTAATTAACAAGTAGCAACTCACATAATCTCCAAAACTTCATTGATGGTCTAGGATAATTGAATACTTAGATTATATTAACTAAAAACTCTTCTAGAATAATATTTCATCCTATAATCCAAAGACAAGATACTCTCCAGAATTTCTGTTACGAATCACTCTGCGTAGCAATCTTGCTAATTGCATTATTAATTCCTCAAAAATCCAAATGTCATGAATCTTACATATTCAGAAACTAGACACTTTTAACTACAATTTACCATTTTTAATCATTCAATTCAGATCTGTAATCACCAATTTATGATTGTTCCAATGACAAGTTAATTTCCAGAGAATATCTAATATGACTTATTATGTGCAGCCATATTGTAAATTCGACAAATGATTCATCTTGTATAACTTAGCACTTTAAAGCACTCAATTCGGACTTGTATTGTTCAGAATATGGTCACCTTAAGTTCATGCTAAAAATCCAATTTTCTGTTATGATACATTCTGCCCAGTCAACTTGTAAATTCTACTATTAATCTCTCACAACTCCAAATGAGGTGATTATTAATTAGTCTGAAACTAGACTCTTGAAGCTATAGTTTAGAATTTCAAATTACTCCATTCAGACTTATAATCATCAAAATACAGCTCCTCCAAGTTCATGTTAACATTCTGGCAGCCATAATTCGTGACCTGTTTGAGGCACTAAAACACCTTGGAATTTTACCAAAATTTACAAGGAGCATCCTAACATATGAAGGTGAAACATGTCCAACAAGAATCTCAATCCCTTTAGTAGATTTGTCCTAGCATTCTCCCGAAATTTACCCAAAACAGAGACTGAATCTGTGAGATTTCGAATTACAACAAGTCCATGAACAATAGTTATTCCCAAGCATGATTAAAACTCATTTAATACTAACCACAAGCCCATAATAATAAGTTTATGTGGCTGCCCAAGAATTTCCAAATTTCTATCTTGTTTAATTCCAAGTTTTTAACATGGTAGATGTCTTCCTAGACATGGCTACAACAACAATCATGAAGGGAGCATGCTAGTTTATTAATCATATAAAACATGGGATTGAGAGCTTACCTAGAAAATGATCAAATGGTTTGATGAGGAAACAAAGCAAGGATTAAGGAAGAAGAGAGCAAAGGTTTCGATTCGGTAGTCTCAAATCTCTGATCGGACGGTTGGATCTCCGGGAATCGCCGGAACACACACAAAGACACACACTCACAACTCTCTCTCTCTCTCTCTCTCTCTCTCTCTCTCTCTATCTCACGGTTGCAATGTTTGGGTGTTCTCTCTTGTTGAAGTAGCACAAATTGGCTTAATCCAAGTGAAATGGGTTTTCATGCATCTCATTGGTTGGTTAATGTGAATGTAGACACCCCAATTTCGTACCCCTGGTATGTAACATGACATGAAATATCAAGACCTGTTAAAACTTAACAAAATGTCAAGTTACATGGCTGAAAATGCAAAAGGACAAAGCAGGATGCACAAAACAGTGAAATGCAGGGGTTAAAACGCCAAAAATGAAATTACATTGCCTAAAGTGGCGCCACCCATGCTTCAAATGGGGGTGGCGCCAGGTTCTTCTATGGGTGGCGCAATGAATGAGCTACAGTGCAGTCCCAAGTGCTACAGAACTGCTACAATTCGCGTAAAGTCCAATTTTTTCGGCGTTCTGTACAATCGAATGAAGCACGAAGATAGAACTTTTCTTCCCCGAAGAATTCTCTGCGTCGTTGTTACGTTGGAGAAATAGAGAGCGAAGTGAGATAGTGAGTGATCCTTCTCCAAAGCCTCGAAACCCTGCCAAAACTCCTCCAAACTCAAAACCCACCGGTTAAAGTGAGCCTTAGCCCCCCAGCTAAGTTTCCACCCTATTTCCCCGGTCGTGGAAAGAGCAGTTGCTCTGCCCGATTTAAAAGGCCAAATCAGTCATAAATAAGTCGTTATTCTGCCTGATTTCCGCCTCCCTCAAGCAACCAAAACAACCAAAATAAGCCGTTACTCTGCCCGGATCCCGAGGCAAAAAGTAACCTTTCAGAAGCAGTTATTATGCCCGAATCCCCACAACATTTCATCAAAAAGACTCCCTCTCCCTGAAGGACAAAGCGAGCACACCCTAGTCCGCCAGTAGGTAAGTTTATTGAGTTTTTATTTGTAAAAGTGCTATTTTCCATCCGGCCTAATATAAATATGTATGTTGTTGTGCTGCCCGGATTTAGTTAGAAAATAACACTAAAAAGAGCCATTATTATGGTCAAATATTTTTAAATATATTTGTAATTATTTGTAAAGAGAAGGTTGCAAGTCCATAAATAATGTAGCCGCGGATGTATTTATTTTTATTTCCTGTCTTTTAATGCTTTGTTTACTTGCAAAATAAATATAACAAAAATCATACTTTAGCCAAAAACTATTTTTGAGACCGAAAGGGCGAGTTGGGTGCCTAGCACCTTCCCAACTCGTAACTTAGCCTCCGAACCTGTTTTCATAATCTCTGGTTTTCATTTTTTGGTTTTGCTTTATATATTTCTCAAAATAAAGATAGCGACTCTATAAAACATTTTGGATCCAGCGGGGCTTCGCAACATCTTTTCTTGCACTTTTCTGTTTTCCCCTAAAAACGGGAGAATGAGAATGAAAAGGTAATGTATTCCTATATCCTGGTATCCCCAAAACAAGGGATAACTTGATGCAGGAAACTCAAAGCAACCATAATGATCCGAAATAGGCCATAAGGCTATTTTCATAAAATCCATAGTGGGGGCGTCGTAATGTCCTTTTTTGTACTTTTACGTTTTCCCCTAAAAAAAGGAGAATGGGAATGAAAGGGTGATGTATTCCCATATCCTGGTATCCCCTAAACAAGGGATAACTTGATGCGGGAAACCCAAAGTTCCCATATTGGACCAAAAATCCACTAAAGACAACCGAAGCGTATTCAACACGCTATCTTAGACAGCACTCCTCTCGCACTTTTAATTTCGTCTTCCCCTAAACAATGGAGGGTGGAATGAGAGCAGTAGATGCCCCGCATCCGCACGTACGCGCACCCCTATCCAAAGGCGCGCGAGGCGCGGGCGCACCGTTCCGGGAACCCACAGTGGCGACTCTGCTGGGGAGATCGTTTTATTTTAAATAAAATGGAGGGCTAGACTCATTAAAAAAAAAAAACTTTTTTTGTTTTTCTTTGTTTCTGGCTAAAGTATGCTTGTTATATTAATTTATGCATTTGAATATTGCGTTCATGTACATCCGTGTCTATATTTGTGGATATGATCATCCATCTTGCAACAGTTTTGTTCCGATAACTGTTACAGGTATATTTAAAAGTATATTTTTTTAAAAAAAAATTCGAAAAAAAAAAAAGTATATATATGTTTGCAATAAAATTTCGGGCAGTACAATAAATGGATCGGGACTTTATTTTCAATATTGCTTCATTTTCGGTCCTGTATTATTATTTCTTTCTGTTTATTACTTTCATTATTCCACAAAATATGTATATATATTTGCATTCATTCTGTCATTTTATTTTGGGGATATAGGACAAATTTTGTAATTAATAGAAATAGATAGATTCCCGTTTTTCTTTCTATTTCTTAATGTGATGTGCTTGCTTGCTCGCGCTCATACTAAAAAGCCGAGAAAATCCACGCGTAACAGCAAGACAGGCCATATCTGTTTTTATTTTTTGTTTGTATATCTAGAAAAAAAAAAGATTTTACTGCTTTTTAGATACCGCACACACGTGCACGCATATAGGTATATTCCGAACTGTTACCCTACACCATGGCCAGCCTACCCCCTGCATAAGCCAACGTTAGAATGCATATAGATTCTCAGGACACTTCAAAGACCGACCTTTTTTTGCATTTTTGAATCGTGGGTCAGCCCCCATAATAAAAAAAGTATGAGATAAAAAAAAAGGGTGGGGGGGAATGATGAATAAATACACAGGGGCTGATTTATTGTTCTTTAATGCTCGACCTAGATCATTTCGAATGGTGGATCCTGGAAAGAGTATAGGCCCTTCGCCTGGGATCAGTCCGATCTTGGGGAGTCGAAAGGCAGATGGAATACGTTGGTCCTATACTCTGGAGAAAGAATCCACTGTTCCAGGAAAAGTCCTGAGACCGTCAAAATAAAGCAGGTGCTTATCCGGTCAATTGTAGGGAAAATAAATAATAATAATAAAATATACTAATAAAGGCACGCTGTACTCCAAGCCCAGAAAGCCCTCATCCAGCCTTCTAATACCTCCAAACCCATTTTCCTCAGAAACCTGGCCCGAACTTGGAAAGGCAGAGATAGTACTAGCCGGTTGGTATGGGAAATAAGTGCAGAAATCAAAACAGATGGTATCGGATCGATCGGACAAAGGGCGTAATCGCCTCGGAGGGTGCAGATCCGAGCAATATGGCGGCAGAAAGTGAGCGATGTTATGGGTGCAGGGCGTCGAGTGCGCTCGACTCGGCAATGCAGAAGTGGCTAGACCAAAATCTGGATGCATGAAATGATCGCTTGCTAAGCCAAATAGCAAGTCTTATGCAAGGTCCAAAGCCCAGTGGTGAGGTGAACTATTCCCCTGCAGTCCCCAGGAAGCATCAACATCCCATATGCCTCCAAACCCAACTGCCCAGCCAAACACTAACCCACCAAATATTACCACTACCCCAAATCCAAATCCTCCACCAAGTCCCTACTGCCCAAATATCAGCCCTTATCCGTCCTATCCTCCATATCCTCTCCCAAGTACCAATATTCCCCAGAGCCCAAATGACCTCCCTTTTCCCACAACCAACCCACTCCAAAATAGCCCACATATGGACCCAAAAAGCTATAACCCGCCAGGCCAAGTTACTACCTATCTACCTTTCAATGATCCTGGCCGCCCAGCCGAAACCGCTAATAATCCACCAGCCCAAAATCCTTATACTGCCCAAAACCCACCGGCCCAGAATCCTTATATTGCCCAAAATCCACCACCTAATCCTTATACGCCTGAATCCTTATATTGCCCAAAATCCACCGGCCGAATCCTTATCGCCTAAAACCCACCACCCGTAATCCATATACTGCCCAAAATCCACCAGCCCAGAATCCATATATTGCCCAAAATCCACCAACCAGAATCCTTATCCATCCCAATATCCTTACCCCGCCCAAAATCCTTACCAGATACCGCAGCCAGAAATTAACCCAGCCTTCCCTAATCCCGCCAGTATATACCAAAAGCCAACTTCCCCAGTCACCAAAATAGAGGCCGACATGGAAAATTTGAAGACCATGATGCTCAAACTTCTCAACAAAGGGGAATTTTCTACGCGGGCACTAGCGTTGCAACCTTCAGCAATACTACCTTCAAAATTCAAAATGCCTGACATAGAAAAATTTGATTGGAATGGATGCCCTATATCTCACTTGAAATCTTATTCCACTGACATGCAGTCAAGAGGAGCTAGCTTTAAGTCTATGGCTTCCAATTTTCACCTCACCCTAATAGGAACTGCCAAGCAATGGCTAATGTTGTCTGATAGCAGCACCATGAATACTTGGGACCAAATAGCTTAAGGGTTCCTTGAAAGATACAAAGACAACACCAGCCCTGAAAATAAAAGGGACCTCGAGTCGTGCACCCAAAGGGAAAAAGAAACATGTCTTTGAGTTTGCGGTGGTGGAAAAGAAAGTTGGCCGGGCTTTTGCACTGATCCGGGAAGTCATGTAGAATGTTCATTAAAAACCTCCATCCTATTTACCTGGAACATATGCGGTATCTCCCCTACACCAATTTTAAAGAAATAGTGGAGATAGGAGCCCATATTGACGAAGATATACGGACTGGGAAATTAAAAGCCAATGCACCTCCTAGTACTTTCCGTTACTCTAAAGGGAAGACAGCCGCACCAGCACCAGCCGTCAATATGGTAGGAAATGCCTCAGCCCCATTTTTTACCCAAAATTATAGCTCTGTTCCATGGTCCTATGGGTCAGATAGGTCTGTCAACGCAGTGGGAGGAAATAATGGCCCTGACAGAAATTTCAGAAATCAGAACATGGTGAACTGGTATTATGATGAACTGCAACCTCCCAGTCTGTGATACTACAGGGGCTAATGGCACAGGGAGTGTGATCGATGTATTTTATAAGTCGATTTTATATACTTCTATGACTTAAATTATGCTATTTCACGAGGCTTTTGGCTACTAATATATGTTTTCGGTGAGTTTTGTAAGTTTCAGGGTTATTTGTGAAAATATGCGAAACTCCAGGGTTTTAAGTGCAAATTTCAAGAAGGGCCAAAAAGGAAAAATGAAGAAAAAGTAAAAGCTGCAGAATCTGGACACCTTGCGACCGCAAGGTAGGCAGTACGGGTCAGAAAGGCAGCAACCAAGGAATCAAATGGCCAAACACACTGGAGACCTTGCGGACGCGTAAACAACACTGCGACCGCAAGGTGGTCGAATGCGACTATTTCGGATTTTCACACGGTCATTCGATTGAATTACAACTCCTGAGTATATATAGAAGTCAGATGCCAAGCCCAAAAGAGGAGGACGGCTAGAAGCTCTCTTTAGGTAGATTTTAGGTAGTTTTTAGATTGTATATCATCGTCAGATTTTGTAATTCCAAGTATTGAAGATCAAATCATGTATCCGATCATCTCCAAGTACTGTTCATTGTCTATGATGAACTAAATCATCCATAATCTAGGAGGTGGGAGGTAACTTGTATCAAATTTAAACATAAAGGAGATACAAGTGAAACCCAGAATCCTAGATTGTCACACACCATAAGATCTTCATATCTGTTATTACTGTCTAATTTGTTAAACATCTAAATATAAATACTAGTTTAGAGTAGAATTAAATATAAAAACCCCCTTTAGATTAATATTTTGCTATCAATAAATTGCACTGTTCGTGATCACTTGTCTCTGTGGGTTCGACCCTTGCTTCCAATACTATTATAATAGTCTTGTTCACTTGCAAGGAAAAAGATTAAATAAAACATCGATCAAGTTTTTGGCGCCGTTGCCGGGGACAAGCTAGTTCACATAGTTAGTTTGTTGCTAGCGTAGTCTTTAATTTAATTTAGTTTTTAGTTTAATTTTCAGTTTTTATAAAAATTAAAAAAAATACAAAAAGATTTTATTTTATTTTTAGTAGTTATTTGTTTTTATTTGCTTTAAATTATTTTTATGCACGATCGTAGATCTTTGAATCCTAAATTGGTAGACTTAAATCAAGATATAAATATTGTTAGAAGAAATCAAGAAGTTTTTGAAAATCTAGCTCCCGAGCCTGATAATCAAGACCAATTGAAGCAAGAGGATCCTCTGGTTGATCCTCCAATGGAAGAGAATAACAATAATCGTAATCCTGAAAACCTAGTTGACCCAGTCAATAGGAATCAAAGAGAAGAAGAGCCTGCAAGAAGAAATATGGAAGTAGTGGTAAATCAAAGAACTATTAATGACTTTAGTAGACCTTCATTAAATGTTGTGACATCATGTTTAGTCTTGCCAGATGCTGTTAGGAATTTTGAGTTAAAAGGTCATTATTTTAATGTCATACCATCTTTTCATGGGATGCCCCATGAAGATCCTGTCAGTTTCTTAAGAGAATATGAATACATGATGAGTACTTTTCCTTTAGGAGGGTTGACTGAAGATCAAATTAAAATGAAATATTTTCCCAGTGCATTAAAAGAATTGGCAAAGAGATGGTTTATGAACCTAACACCAAATAGTGTTTATACTTGGGCTCAATTATATGATTTGTTTATGAGTAAATTTTACAAACATGCATCTCTTCGAATATAGAAAACAAATCATGTCATTCCAAAATGAACCAGGTGAAACATTCCATGAGTCATGGGATAGATTTAAAAATCTGCTCATTATGTGTCCTCATCATAATTTGGCTCAACATGTGTTAGTGCTTCAATTTTATCATGGTCTTTCGCCAGACTTACAAACTATGGTTGATAGTGCAGCTGGTGGTTCTATTAATAGAATGACACCAGAAGCACTAGAAGAATTATTTGAGATGCTAAGTATTAATTCCCAACAGAAAAGTGCTAGAGGTAAAAATAGGAGCCTATATCAATTGCAAGATAATTCAAATACACAAGCTCAATTTGAAAATTGGCAAATTCAAGAAGCATGTGCCTTATGTGGATTATATTCTCATGCTACTAATTTTTTCCCGTCAAGTGCTATGTATTCTGAACAGGCTAATGCTATGAATATGTACCCTCAAAGGCCAAGGAATGATCCATATTCAAACACATATAATCCTGGTTGGAGAAATCATCCTAACTTTTCTTGGGGAGGAAATAAGCCTTTGCAACCTCAACAGTTCCAACCTCAACCACCACAACCTCCACAGTTGCCAAATCAAAATCGGTTGAGAATTGAAGAAGTTCCCAAGCTTGAGAATTGAAGAAGTAGCTAGTAAAGGTCAAGCAGCATTGATGAAGTACATGCTTGAAGAAATTGAAAATCTAAAGAAACACATTGCAAATTCTGAAGTTGATAAAAGAGAAGAAGGGAAGTTCCCTAGTCAAACTGAGCAAGCCAAGTCAATCACCGTCTTGCGAAGCGGTAAGGTGATAGGTGAAGAGGTAAGTGATCCTGATCCTTCTTCTAATGTGCCTGCTACAGTAGAAAAATCTGAAAAGGTAATTGAAAAAGAAATCGAAAAAGATAGTGATAGTAATAAAGAGAATGATAAATCAAGTAATCAAGAAGTGGAAGTAGAAGTAGATGTTCCAAATAAGGAACAAGAAAAAGAAATTCAAAATAAAGATAATACAATTGAAGTTGAAAAAGAGTTGGATCAAGAAGAAGAGGAACCTTATGTGGCTCCACCACCTTATGTTCCTCCAATTCCGTTTCCAAGAAGACTTATGAAAAACCGAATGGACAAACAATTTACGGAAATTTATAATATGTTATCCAAAGTGAATGTTAATCTTCCTTTGCTTAATGTTATTAAAAATATTCCAGCTTATGCAAAGTTTTTCAAAGATCTTCACTCTAAGAAACACAAGTTTGAAAACAATGAAAAGATTATTGTTTCTGAAAACGTAAGTTCTGTTTTACAACCCGAATTACCACCTAAGTTGAAAGACCCTGGTAGCTTTAATATCCAAGTTTCCTTGGGAAGCTCTAAAAAGATGAAAGCAATGCTAGATTTAGGAGCAAGTATTAATTTGATGCCTTTTGCGGTCTATAAACAGTTAGGGTTAGGAGAACTAAAACCCACTAATATGCAATTACAATTAGCTGATCGCTCAGTTAAATATCATTTGGGTATAGTGGAAGATATCCTAGTTCAGGTTGATAAACTAATCATTCTAGTTGACTTTGTGGTTCTAGAGATGGAAAGGAAGATTTGCACCAATAATGAAGTCCCAATATTGTTAGGCAGACCATTTATGGCCACTGCCAATACAATGATTAATGTGAAGAATGGTAAACTCACAATGTCAGTCCTAGGTGAAACTGTTGAAATTTCTGTGTTTGATGCTATGAATAGACCTAGTGACATAAGCACCTGTTTTTCAATAGATGAGATTGAAAAATTATCAACCGAAACTTTTGAAGAAGAGGAAGATTATGAAAGAGATAGATTTATTGTCTATGATGATAGTCCTATCCCTCCCATAAAAATTGACATTGAGGAGATTGAAAGAGAAATAGAAGAAGAGGAAAGATTAAAGAAAGAAAAGTTAGAAGCTAGTAAAAAGATGGATGAAAAAGAAATAGAAATAGAATCAGAAATCAGTTCTGATAAGTTTGAAAAAGTAAAAAAAGAAACTTATGAAATCAAAGATGATGAAGTAGAGATTCTGAAATCTCTCTTTGAAGAAATCGAGATAGATAATGTTGAGGAAGAAAATAAGGAAGAAAATAAAGAAGAGAATGAGGAGGCTAAAATAAAAGAAACTATTAAAGTAGAAAATTCTGAATTTATGTCATCCATTAATTCTCCTAAAGTCGAAGAATTAAAGCCATTACCACCCCATTTAAAATATGCATTTTAAGGGGAAGGTAACCCTTTGCCTGTTAGTATAGCAGCCGACTTAACGAAAAAGCAAGAAGCTAGTTTGTTAAAAGTTTTATGGACACATAGGGAAGCTTTAGGATGGTCTTTAGCTGATTTAAAAGGAATTAGTCCCTCTATGTGCATGCACAAAATACATCTAGAAGAAGGTAGTAAACCTTCAAGAGAAAGGCAAAGAAGACTTAACCCACACATGGAAGAAGCCGTAAGAAAAGAAGTTCTTAAGCTCTTAGATGCGGGTATAATATACCCTATATCAGATAGTAAATGGGTTAATCCTGTCCAAGTAGTTCCTAAAAAGTAAGGAATTACTGTTGTTAAAAATGAGAAAGATGAATTAGTCCCTACAAGAACAATAACTGCTTATAGAATGTGCATTGATTTGCGGAAATTAAATGTGGCAACTAGGAAAGATCACTTTCCTTTGCCATTTATTGATCAAATCCTTGAAAGACTAGCCGGTCATAAATATTATTGCTTTCTTGATGGTTTTTCTGGATATAATCAGATCCCTATTGCACCCGAAGACCAAGAGAAAACAACTTTTACATGTCCCTTTGGTACTTTTGCTTTTAGGAGAATGCCTTTTGGATTGTGTAATGCACCAGCTACTTTTCAAAGATGCATGATTTCTATATTTTCAGATTTAGTTGAAAGATGCATGGAAGTTTTCATGGACGATTTTTCAGTTTTTCGAAATTCTTTTGATCATTGTTTAGAAAATCTTACATCAGTCCTGAAAAGATGTTGTGAAACTAATTTAACTTTAAGTTGGGAGAAAAGTCACTTCATGGTAAAACATGGAATTGTCTTAGGGCATGTTATTTCAAATAAAGGCATTGAAGTTGATAAAGCTAAAATCGAAGTTATTTCACAACTACCCCCTCCCACTTCAGTTAAAGGAGTTAGAAGTTTTCTTCGCCATGCTGGTTTTTATCGAAGATTTATAAAAGATTTTTTCAAAATCTGTAAACCTCTATGTAATTTGCAAGCACAAGATATAGAATTTATTTTTGATAAAGAATGTTTAGAAGCTTTTAATTTATTGAAAGAAAAATTAAGACAAAACCCTACATTTGGCCACCCAACTTTTCAAAAAATTGCAAGGCGGCCACCAAAAGTTTAAAACTTGCAATGAGGCCACTTAACTAAATTAATGTTGCAAGCGTGCCCATATTTTGGATGCCCGTTAGCTCCACCGTTAAATATGAGTGAAATCCCTATTTTGACCCCCTTTAAATAACAATTATTCTCTTTATGTGATATTAGAAACCCAAAGGGGTCTAACTGAAAAAAAACCTAGATGAACAAATTTCTCTCTTTCCCGATCATTCCCCGATGTATTCTACCATAAGTGTTTAAGAAAGAATAAAAGACTTCATCTCCTTCAATTTCTTTCTCTCAATGCAGATTTTCATTCAAATACCCACCATTACCAACTTGCAAACCAATTTTTTTCAACTGTGCTTGGGAGCGAATTTCCCCAACTTGATTTCTTCCTTCCAATTTGAAACAAATTTCTTCCTCGACCACATATATCTGCTTCGGCCATGGAATTCCATGAAATAATCTATCAATTTCAACTATTTTTGTGCCCTATATTTGAAAAGAAAATGAAAAAGTAAACATCTAACAATCCCAGATCTAAAAGTGTAAATTGAAAACACCGTCGAGTGTTCGAGATCGAGCAACAGTGGCAATCAAAGATACGGGGCAAAGAAAGATGAAATCGAAGACGACAGGGGGGTTGATGATATTGATTCTGACGGTGGGTGTAGAAGATGAAAAAGCATGCTTGGTAGAAGAGATCGCAGGAAAACGGAACGTCGTGTTGACAATGCTACAGCTAGAGAAACTACTGAGAGTAGAGGCATACCTACCCCTGAAAAGTGGAATGATGTTAACAATCGCAATTCTGGGCATGAAACTCGGCACGATAGCAAATGGTCGTCAAGGTGGGGGCCCGATGACAAAGATAAGGAGGGTCGAACTGAAAAGATTACAGAGGCAGAAAAGTAAGATGCTCATAGTGATACTCAATCATTTGATGGGGGTAGTCGTGTAGTTTCTGAGTGTGATCCTGATTCTTATGATAAATGGAGGCCACGCCACAGAATGGAAGGGAATTCTAGTGTGCCAGGTTCCTTCCGTGCTGCACTTGGATTTGGATTTGAGAGAGGTCGGATTGAGGGTTCGAATATGGGTTTTACTGTGGGGCGCGGCAGATCTAATGTATCAATCGTGCAACCTTCTTCTTCTGGTTCCATTGGCTCTGCTCATTATCTCTCTTGTCATCTTCGTTTTCGGATCTGAGTTTTGGTGGGTTTGTTTAATGGAGGAAATTTACGGGGGTTTTAAGATCCAATGACACAGATTCTACTTTTTGAGATTTTCGAAACACAAGGGAAGATTTACCCTCACGATGTTGCTTGTCTTCATTTGATGATGGTGGGAGATGATACAGAGGGAGGTGGAAGGTGGTGGATTGGGGTGGTTGTTGGTAGTGTTGTGTTTGGGGTGAAGACGACATATTTATAAACAAAATTCAGTTAGACCCCTTTGGATTTCTAATATCACATAAAGAGAATAATTGTTATTTAAAGGGGGCAAAATAGGGATTTCACTCATATTTAACGATTGAGCTAACGGACATCCAAAATATGGGCACGCTTGCAACATTAATTTAGTTCAGTGGCCTCATTGCAAGTTTTAAACTTTCGGTGGCCGCCTTGCAATTTTTTGAAAAGTTGGGTGGCCAAATGGAGGGTTTTGCCAAAAATTAACTACTGCCCCTATTTTATCCGGCCCTGATTGGTCACTACCTTTTGAATCATGTGCGATGCATCAGATTTTGCAATTGGAGCCGTGTTAGGACAAAGGGTAGATAGAAAGCCTCATGTGATCCATTATGTTAGTAGAAATCTAAATGATGCACAATTGAATTATACAACTACTGAAAATGAATTTTTAGCAGTAGTATATGCTTTAGAAAAATTTAGATCATATCTGCTAGGATCAAAGGTGATAATTTTTTCTGATCATTCTGCATTAAAATATCTGTTAAGTAAGAAAGATGCTAAATCAAGATTAATTAGGTGGATGTTATTGTTACAAGAATTTGACATTACTATCAAAGATAAAAAGGGAACTGAGAATGTCGTAGCTGACCATTTGTCCAGATTGGAATTTTCACCCTTGCTTGAACGTCAATTTCTTAATGATCCTGTTCCCATAAATGACAATTTTCCTGATGAACAACTCTTAGCCGTTAAAGATTCTGACCCTTGGTATGCTGATTTTGTCAACTACTATGTGTCTGATATCATTAATCCAGATTTTGATCATTATGAAAAGAAGAAATTTTTGGCGGAAACTAAAAATTATTTTTGGGAAGCACCTCATTTATACAAAATTTGTTCTGATTCTTTAATAAGAAGATGTATTCCAGAAAAAGACCAACAAGGTATTATGGAATTCTGCCATGGATACTCTTGTGGAGGTCATTTTAGTGGAAACAAGACTGCTAGGAAAATTTTGCAATCAGGTCTATATTGGCCTAGTGTTTTTAGAGATTGTGAACTGTTCTACAGAACATGTGATAAGTGTCAAAGAACGGGTGGAATAGGAAAGAGAAACGAGATGCCCTTGCATATTAATTTAGTTGTTGAAATTTTTGATGTTTGGGGTATTGATTTTCTGGGTCCTTTTCCAGTATCAAATAATTGTGAATATATTCTAGTAGCAGTTGATTATGTTTCTAAATGGATTGAAGCAATAGCAACAAAGACTAATGATGGAAAAACAGTAGTTAAGTTTGTAGAGGATTTGTTTGCTAGATATGGAGTACCTAAGGCCATAATAAGTGACCAAGGAACTCATTTTACCAATAAGTTGTTGAATAATGTCCTTAGAAAGCATGGTGTAACTCACAAGTTAGCTACACCTTATCATCCATAAACATCCGGACAAGTATAAGTTAGCAATAGGCAAATAAAAGCAGTATTAGAAAAGACTGTTAGGCCTAATCGTAAAGATTGGGAATCTAAACTTAAGGATGCTTTATGGGCATACCGAACTGCTTTTAAGACACCCATAGGAATGAGTCCATATAGAATGGTATATGGCAAAGCTTGTCATTTACCCGTTGAAATTGAGCACAAGGCCTATTGGGCGATTAAAGAATTGAATTTAGATTTAACATTGGCTGGAGAAGAAAGATTGTTTCAGTTAAATGAGTTAGAAGAACATAGGTTGAATTCGTATGAGAATGCAAAGACATATAAAGAAAAGACCAAGAAATATCATGACATGGGGTTAGCCAACAAAATGTTTCATCCAGGTATGAAAGTATTACTTTTTAATTCTAGATTAAGGTTATTCCCCGGAAAGTTAAAATCTAAATGGTCTGGTCCCTTTAGAATCGTGCGAATTTATCCTCATGGAGCTGTTGATATTCAAAACCCTAAAAATAATGAAGTTTTTAAAGTAAATGGACACCGACTCAAGCCATATTTAGAGCCGATGTCAGTTGAATGAACAATTGAGTTAATTCGTTTGGCTGACAATGAACCACCCAGAGATTAGGCTTGCAGTTTGGTCGAGCCAAAGACGTTAAACAAAGGCGCTAAGTGGGAGGCAACCCACTATTTTGAATGTTATTTACTTTTATAGTTAGTTTAAATATGTTTTTCTCCGTTAAATTTAATTTTTGGACATTTAATTTTTAATTAAATATGCCAAAATTCAAGTTTGGGGGAGAAAAACATCTTAGTGTTGTATTTATATGTTACTAATAATTTTAGTTTAGAGTTTTGTTTAGTTTTTGCGAGGAAAGATTCAAGACATAACGGAAGTTAACGGAAGGGCTAAGCGCAAGCTGTTGAAAAGGAAGAAAGAAAATCAAGTGGGAAAGTTACGCCCACCTTGCGGACGCAAGGTGGTGGGGGGCTGCGACCCATGAGGTGCTCAGTAAATGAACATTTGTGCAGCGTCTTGTCGATCATGGGGAATGGCGGAATCGAGCGCTTTTATTGCTTGACCTTGCGGGCGCAAAGTGTGGCGGACTTCTGACCGCAAGGTCCCCGTATATAAGTGTTGGGTTTTCATTTGAGAAACAGACTTCCCTCCTTTCCTCAAGCAGCCGGCGGCACGCCCGGCCTCTCAAATTCAGCGAGATCTTCCAAATCCGGCACAATCTCCAAGATTCTCTCCTCCCTCTTCAAACTCTTCATCTTCCACCTCCACTCCACTCCATTACACCCCTTAAGGTTGAAGACTTTGAAGAAGAAAGACTTCCATTGTGCCTTGATCAAGCTCAAACTCGGCTCACTCATCTCCATTTAAGCGCAAACAAGTAACACTATCACCCTCTTTAATTTACACGTAAATATTTGCATGCTAGGGTGCTAGATAATTTTAACGTAGATAAAATTTTGCATGCTTAGAATAATTTTTAATTTTAAAATTTTAAAACACATTTTAATATTTTTAAACTTTAGTTTTTAAATTTTATAAATCAAACAAAATGTTCAAGTAAGCGTAGAAATACGGTGCCTCGTCCTCGGCCCGCTTCGGGAGGAAGAGCAAATTTTGACATCACCGATTTGTGTCCTACGAGGCATCGAGGAAGATACACGTCCAAACTCTCTAAGTCCTGGTGCAGAAAGGTTCAAATTGAAGACTTTGGCCTCAGTCCCAATCGATAGCGCTCGTAGGTGGGGGCTTTGATAGATTCTCCGAGAGCGGTAGTAGTGCCCATTGTCAGGAATTCTATGCCAATGGCAACATTGGCATAGATGGGGGTGTATTAGAACAGTTAATGTTAGGAACGTAGTAGTAAATTTTTCGATCCCAAAGCATTAACACTTATTTCGGCACCTCAACTTTGCGGTTGGTGCGATGACTTTTACACACCTCAACCCCCATGATCCTGTCGAGGTGGTCAATGCGACCATCGCCTCACGGTGTGGTGTGGTCTATAACCAGTAACCCACCTTTTGGACCACGCCATGGGAGAGTCCTTCCTCCAAGACACGGGCAAACCCATGTATAAATTTGTTTGTGGACGTCTCATGCCCTCTAGTCACCAAAACACGGTGACTTGGGAGAGGGCGTCTTGACCTACACCATTATGACCGGTGGGTGCATTGATGTTGGCCGTTTGATCAACGGCCAAATCAAGACCCTTATTAGAGGTAGGGCGAATCGGGGTTCGCGTTCCGCATTTGATTACCGAGTTGTGTAGAGGCCGGGCGTGAGAATGCCCAAACAGCGGAGAAGTCGGTCAGCCATTACGAGGGCCATTTTGTTTGAACACACCGGCAGCCAGAGTGAGGGTTCCTCAGAGGAGGAACCGAGGAAGGAGGAGGACCGCTCGTTGGGATCTCCTATAGGCTAGAAGAGGTTGCCTTAGAAAACCAAATGGCTAATCAACAGTTGGAACAAATTTGTGCCGACCAAGAGCGGCTATTTGGTTGGCTTAACATGGTGGGACAAAATGTCTCCACCTATTACGGGCTTCCTCCTGGCACGATCCCCGAGTTGCATCCTCATTCGTTATTTCCGCCGAGCTCACCG
This sequence comes from Codonopsis lanceolata, assembly GCA_013146195.2. Classification (NCBI taxonomy): domain Eukaryota; kingdom Viridiplantae; phylum Streptophyta; class Magnoliopsida; order Asterales; family Campanulaceae; genus Codonopsis; species Codonopsis lanceolata. The sequence goes on from CM028382.1 coordinate 33,638,990, forward strand.
TGAGTCGAGGCCCAAGTTCCATCCTCGTTCGTTAGGTGGACCCTTTATCTCCTTTTGATATTTGTCCTACCCCATCAATCCTCTCATATGTTCCTCTTTTGAGGACAAAATAGAAATTAAGTTTGGGGGGATTTAAAACTTTAAGTCTTAGCAGGTCCTAGCCTAATGAGGAATGGAGTTGGGCTATGTTTTTAGGGTGAAGACTAATTTCTTTATACGATGACCATTTAAATCTTCAACCTATTTTCCTGTTTTTAATTTTTTGTGATTTTCGGAGGTGTTACCTTGACCCGAATACACTCACATTGGATGCTCGTGGGTTCCTCGTATGGAGACCCAACATCAATTGTGTCATTGTCATCACCTCCAAATTTCTTTAAAATATATATATATATATAAAAAAGAAAAAAAAATTTCAAAATTTTCATCCTCAAGTTTTAGATGTGGTAATGCTAGCCGTAGTCAATGAGGAGATCAGTGCAATGAGTCGCATAGTTAGTCCGTAGATCCCTCTGGAATTTACTTAGTTTTGCGAAACTTTTACTTTTCTCCAAATTTCATGTACCTACACAAGTCATAACTATGGATTGATTAGAATAGTTTTATAAAGTTTATAACACCTACTTCATTACAACTAGATATGTACAAGAATATGATGCATAGCCATTCGAACATAATTGTTGCATTAAATTGTGACTTAGGGTCAATTGCGTGATAGTTAGATCCCTTGGATTTTTTTCATTTATATATCTCAAGCACACTTTCGAACCGTGTGCATGTTAGTCTCAATTGTCCCTACCATCGTCTTAGCGAATGCTTATGTGAAATCCGGTGATGCTAAACATTCAACCCCATTCCCATAGTTGATATGATATTTTGTGTTGTCTTACTTGCTTTAAATACTACATGAGCATTTGGCATTAAGAAATGACTTAGGCCATCTTTGGATCGTTAGAGCCTAAATATTCCCTGACCTATACTAAATATATCCTTAGTGTCCCCGTTGAGCCTAATGAAAAAGAATGGAGTGTGCTAAGCACACTATTTAAACCCCCATTCGCCATCGTTTCTATTACCCACATTATCTTAACCCTAAAAGCCTATACACTTTTAGCCTACCCTTTGAGAGAGTAGGATGTGGGTGGGAAATGATTCTAGGAGGACCACTTCTTTTCGGTTAGGCTATTTTTCGGAAAGACTTCTTCTTTCGTCGTCAAAAAAAAAAAATGTATCGACGAAAAATGAAAGCGAAAGAAGAGTGTAAACAAAGATACAAATGGAAGCATAGCTTTCAAAAGAAAAATATGTTAGAAAAAAATTATGCTGATAAGAATGATGTGATACTTTTAGAGGAATATATTGCCCAAAACAAGTTTGGGGGGAAAGAAGCGAAAAGGCAAGCACCCCTCCACTTGTGGTCTTTGCAGGTCCTAGCCTAAAGGGAAAACTTCCTTTTGCTTGGAAGTATGAGGGATAAAGGTAGTCTTACTCTCTCACTTTGAATTCCAATTCCTTTCCTTCATATCCCCCATCACCTTGGCCTTACATTACAAGCTAAATAAAGACCTAATGATCTTGTTGCCAATGCTTATGCTGTTTTAACTGTCAAGTGAGTAACATGAAATTGATCACACACTTCGTGTTCATTATCATTCACGCTAAAGCTCACTGTGTTAGCATAATCTTAGCTATTACAAGTCATTGGGATAGGAGAGCATTGTATGTCATTCATAGAAGTGCATGGGATGGATGTATAAGTCTTTTAAATCCTTGGGACCTTTAAATGCGTGGCGAGGGTTTGGATGGTAGATCTCATAATTCTTAATGCATAATTTTCTCTTAAACTTTGATTTTCATATGAATGTGGTGTTTAGCTTAATAAAATTGTTTTAGTTAAGATATTCTTTAAGACTGGTGATCACACACACACGGAGAAAGTAAAAAATAGTAGCAGTCTTAAGAAAAGATCAGTTGGTTTTATATGACTAAGCCTGCATATATGTGGTGAGCATCAAACTGAGATTACGTGCATACCATACACTTATAACTTGAGTTGAAACCAAAAAGATTTTATATTGTATTTGTAGTTTAATTTTTAATTATTTTTGTATTTATCTGTTTTTGTATTTATCTAGCATAGTCGAGTCACTCGAAAGAGTCTCCTTGAGTTTGTGGGTTTATAGAGGAGTGTAAATAGTGTCACCCTCCAAAAGATTTTAATTTTTGTTATTATGCTTTTGTATTTATAAGTTTTTGTTTACTCGTGGACGAGCAAAGTTTAAGTTTGGGGGTATTTGATCGATGTATTTTATCGTCGATTTTATATACTTCTATGACTTAAATTATGCTATTTCACGAGGCTTTTGGCTACTAATATATGTTTTCGGTGAGTTTTGTAAGTTTCAGGGTTATTTGTGAAAATATACGAAACTCCAGGGTTTTAAGTGCAAATTTCAAGAAGGGCCAAAAAGGAAAAATGAAGAAAAGTAAAAAGGCTGCAGAATCGGACACCTGCCGGACGCATAAGTGCCTCGAACCTTGCGACCGCAAGGTAGGGAGTGCAGTCGAGAAAGGCGGCAACCAAGGAAATCCAACGGCCAAACACTGCGGAGACCTTGCGGACGCCAAGGTACCAACCTGCGACCGCAAGGTGGTGAAATATATAGAAGTCGGATCCGAGCCCAAAAGGAGAGACGGCTAGAAGCTCTCTTTAGGTAGATTTTAGGTAGTTTTAGATTGTATAACATAGTTAGATTTTGTAATTTCAAGTATTGAAGATCAAATCATGTATCCGATCATCTCCATGTGTTGTTCATTGTCTATGATGAACTAAATCATCCATAATCTAGGAGGTGGGAGGTAACTTGTATCAAATTTATGTTTTGATTCTATATATATGTTCATTCAATGCTTGTTGATTGTGTTGTTTATCAATCCCTATATTATTTTGCTTTGAACAAATGAATGTAATTGCAAATAATAAAGGCCTAGAGGTGCGGATAACTGCATGACCAATGTCCATATGTCGTACACTGGCTCACCAACAAAATAAATTGGACCTATCGATGCACGAGTGATAAGTTAGGACGAGGTTCTTACATGATCTAGGTGACGGATAGATCATAAATCTAGGTGACACTAGATTGATAGTTGTGCTTAGGATATAGAATGGATGAATTTTGCGGGGATGGAGGCTGAACCAATTGTTCAACAGACTATATCTATCTTTAGTGAACGAACCCAAGACATTGAATGATATTATTATGAATTAAACATAAAGGAGATACAAGTGAAACCCAGAATCCTAGATTGCCACACACCATAAGATCTTTATATCTGTTATTACTATCTAATTAGTTAAACATCTAAATATAAATAGTAGTTTAGAGTAGAATTAAATATAAAAACCCCCTTTAGATTAATATTTTGCTATCAATAAATTGCAATGTTCGTGATCACTTGTTTCTGTGGGTTCGACCCTTGCTTCCAATACTATTCTATAATAGTTTTGTTCACTTGCAAGGAAAAAGATTAAATAAAACATCGATCGGAAGTACCAAAGCCTTTGGAAAATTATAGCTGCCCAGAACCCCGCCTGGACTTGGAACCATGCCCGATCTTGTGAATACCATCATTTGCAGTGGTCACCTCACCGATAAATGCTATACACTCAAAAATGCTATCCAGGACCTAACAGATGATAAGGTTATTGAAAAAGTCTCCTCCTAGACCAAATATAATCAATAACCCCCTACCTCAAATCAATATGATTGAGGCTCATGAAAAGCCATTTATTACTTGAGTTCGAAATCAATAAAATCCCTTACCATATCCACTTCCTTTCTCCCATCCTTATCCATAAAGAGCCTAGATGCAATATGCTCTCTTAAGGACACTATCTGGGTAGCCAAAATACACGTAATATTGAAAAAAGCCACTTGG
>CM028382.1:33643031-33674212 GCA_013146195.2 Codonopsis lanceolata
TTCGCGAGAAAGAAACAGAGACACAACTCGCTCATCCTCAAAGACAAAGGTCATTCCCTCTTCGGTACAAATCTATGTGGACGACATCATCTTGGATCAACTAACCTAAGCATGCAAGAGATTCGGTAGTTAATGCAAAGCAAGTTCGAGATTTAGTATGATGGGAGAACTTACCTACTTCTAGGACTACGATTCAACAGACTTCTATTTAATCTTCATCCGCCAAACCAAATATGCAAAGGAACTCATCAAGAAATTGGTCTCTTGATTCAAAGAAAGGATTTTGAGACTCCAATGTCTACCGACCGGCCATCTTGATAAAGATGAAAAGGGAGAAAGAGAACATGACCAAGTACCAAGGAATCATAGGTTCACTTCTTTACCTTACCGCTAGTAGACTGATATTATGTTTGTTGTTTGTGTTTGTGCTAGATTTCAAAGTATCCAAAAGAATCGATTTGCCGCCAAACGTATCATCATATATGTTTCAACGACTACAAATTTAGGTATCCGGTATTCCAAAACGCAACAATTTCGATCTAGTCGATACTCGACATGCAGACAGTACCGCAAAGTGAGCGCGTAAGAAGCACCAAGTGACTCTGTCAATTCTTGGAAATAGACTTGTCTCATGGTCATACAAGAAACAAGGATCGGTTGCAACTCCACCACGAGGCGTAATATATTGCTACCAAGCAAATGCTGTTTCAACTATTATGGATGAAGCAACAACTAGTAGACTACAACATCAAAACTCCAAATTGTCCAATTATGTGTGACAACACCTCAAGCAATTTCGCCTAAGAATCCGCCGATGCACTCAAAGACAAAGCACATTGATATTCGTTATCACTTCCTCAAAGATCATGTGGAGAAAGGTAACATCGCCTGAATGCTCCAACCGAACATCAATTGCAACATTCTCACAAAGCCACTGGATGCCACCAGGTTTGCCTATTTAAGGAGAAATCTTGGTATGATTGATCCTACTGCTTAAAACTCAATATCTTAAAAGTTTTTTTCTTTCATACCGGTAGACTTAGATTTATACTTACCAGAAGACGTCATTTACCCTCTAGTGGAAGACTTAAAGGTTAAGATTCTACTTAGTCTATTTTAGCAAAAAGGTTTTCTAAACAAAAGGGGGTCAAGAGTAAAATTTTCTACTTAGAAAATATCTTAAGTTCCCGCTTTGCGCTAAAAATTTTCTTTAAATAGACCTTGAACCGCCTCTTTCCAAAACTTTACGAAAACCCTTGTCCAAATATTCTCTACTCAAACCCTCTACTCAAACCCTCTCTCTCTCTGCAATCCTTCCCTCAATTTCCAATTATTCTTGTTTCTTCTTCTCAACAAAGAACAATGGTATGCTCTTTCATTACTCTCCGACTTGCTATTCATTAATTTTTGTTCAGTATTTCGTCTTTTAAGCTACTTGTTATAGAATTCGAAAGGTCACTTTCGCATATCTGACAGTAACCGCCATTGTTGTTCTTCAAAACCTAGAAACTAACAATCTTCTATATGCTTTGAGTACTTATTCTTTTAGAAATCATCTGTTTATGTTTCTCTGGTTCGCTTAACCTAAACATTCAAGGGTTTCAAAAAATTTCATCGAAAATTTCCAATAATTTCGAAAAACTTGAAATCTTTGCTTGTTTATCATGTGAGGTAAAAGCCCTAATTTCTCGATTGTATTTTTCGTAAAATCCTCAAAATCCAAACGTAATGCCAGGAAGGAGTTGACCTCAAAAAAGACATCCCACCTAGTTTGACGTCAATTTACCTGGTACCCTCCTTTTCCCGCCTCACGACGCCATAGTCGCCTGACCCAAAACTATATACCCGCATGTGCATAGATCTCCAATCCGCTTTCACACCACGAGTCAAAGCTGCGAAGATATGAACGCTTCTGGGATTCTACCACTCTTCTGGCTTTAACGACGAAGACTACAAGATCCTCCTCGGTCAAGAGTTCTACCAAAGAATGGAAGTCAGAAATCAAATTGCTCTGCGTGGATGGATTCGAGGCCGACCCATCTCCATCACTGCCAAGACAATTTCCACCATTATTGGTGTACATTTTGGTGGTGCACTTGAGTCATCAATTGCTGAGGCTAACCATGCCTGGGAAGCAATGAGGGGAGTTGATACCCCAAGGGAACCTCAAGGCAAGATGCTGAGGAATCTCTTTCCGCTGGACGCCATCGCTCCACCCATATGATTGACAAGGACCTCGCTATTCAAAAGCGGGGCCCACGATATGTTCACACTACACAACAGCTTGAACCTCACTAGTGCCGCCTACCTACCTGCTGCACTCACCTCAACTTCTGCACTATTGTGTTCAATGAATCAAGCGTGAGGAAAGTAAAGAACAACCCCAACCGCAAACGCCATTCGCTGACGATCAACGCCCTCTGCGAGACACAAGTAGCAAGTCAACTCTTCCATTAAGGAAGATGAACTCTTCGTGGTGAAAAGGACAAACAAATTGACCGCCTCATTCTTCAACAAGTATACTGAATATGAGAACAAGAGACGGCAGCAAAGAGGTCTTCCGCCTATCTCTCTTGAAAAAGTTGCTAAGCATATGCCTATAATTGTTACGCGCTCCAACATGGATGCGTATGAAGCTGCTAGCAAGAGTTTCAAAAAGGCATCTAACAAATTCGATGACCAAGTTGATTAAACCCTTCACCAGCAAGCAAAAGATTTGGCTGATGAGTCAGAGCAGCTGTTGAAATCCAAACAAACAAGGCCAAAAGGCAGGCACAAGCGAAGAAGATGAAGCGGGAGAAGCTGCTGCCAAGTGGATCGTGCAAGAGCCGAAGGGCAGAAGACATGACAAGTCTCCTCGCCGCTTCTACCGCCAAGTAATCCTTCATCTCCTCCACCATCTTCTCCACATCAACCTACCTCCTCTACCCAGCCTTCTCCCAAAAATAAACGACAACCTTCACCTTCACCAAAACCAAAACCAAAACGTAGGCGACTACGTAAAACCTTTCAAGACCAGCCACCTGCAGACACTCAAGATTCTGTCGATGATGCAGCTGAGCCCCCTATTCAGTTGCTAAGGAAGAAAAAGAAGTCTGCCACCAACCAACCCTCTGCCACCAACCAACCCTCTACCACCAACCAACCCTCTACCGCCAACCAACCCTTTACCGCCAACCCAAACCAACCCATTCCTACTGAGTCATCTACTCAGAGGACTTCACCCCCTTCGGAGGAGTCTATCCCTCAGGAGGAGCCACAAAGACAGGAGGAGCTTACCAGAACTCCTACCCCTCCTCCTCCTTCCCCTTTCAACTATTCCCCTAACCCATCTACCCCTATTTCACCTTATCATACCCAAACCACTCCATGTACACAATCTATACCAACCTAACCATTTCCTCGCAAACCTCTAGACTCTGCTGCCTCTAAGTTCCTCTTTGAACTTTCATCAGTAGCAGATTTTTTCCCCCAAGATCAACCACAACCACAACCAATCCTCCTCAAACCCAAATCTTTTTTCTATCCAAATTTTTTTGGTTCTCTACCGACTCCTTACTGTAATCATCAATCCGTGACAACTCCGACACCGACATTGAGTTAGATTCTCCTCCAACGCCTCCTCCCTCCCCACCAAAAACAAACTCCTCTTCTACCCACACCATCCCCACCCAAGACTCAACCTCTCCGGCTCCGGCCACTCCACCTCTCCAACAGCACTCTTCCGCCCATGTCCCCCGAGCAACCTCTTCTGCCGGCGCTGATCATATTCACATTGGCATGGAACCTTCTCCCTCTCAACCGGCCAATGTTGAAATCTTGTCTCACCTGGACGCAATCTACGACAAGCTAGGAGAGCTGACGAGCATCTCCACCGCTGCCGCTGAGATTGCCACCGCCGGCCCAAGGCCAATGACGTAAATATCGCTTTTTTCGCAATTTCAAGATGACGTGGACCCGATTTGGACAGATGAAGCACGAGTTTACGGATGTAAAGATAAACGTTGAAGCTCAATGCTCTGAATGTGCCCGACTCTGCTCATCTATGTTCTATGAGTTATTCCACGCCATCACTCTCCATCTCAGCCACAGCCACCCACCTGTCCTCGAGCTCAACAACATTGCTCGCGACTCAGCTCATGATGTTATGAATGCTCGGCGAGAACGTGATCTGGCCATCACGGAGGAGAAGCAAATGAATTCTATCAACCAAATGCATTTGGAAGAGAACAGACGTCTTCGTGAAGAACTGGACTACCGTTCTCAATCCACTAGACCTCCCACTTCTGCCGATGATGAATACATCAGAAGAACTGAAGAGCTTGAGCAACAGAGAAGGGAGAAAGAAGTAGCAGACAAAGGTAAAAGGAAAAGACCTTGGTAAATCTGTATCTGTTCTTCCCTTAACATTTATATCTATCTTAATTTTTTTTGAAAACTCTGTAAAAATTAAACTTCTCGTTTATAATACACAAGATTAATTGACTTTCAAAAATTGTCTATTGTTTAAATTCTTGTTATTTCATTTCATACCTGCTTAGAATTTAAACACTCAGTTTAAATCCACATTTTAACTGTTTTCTACTAATCTGTGTGTTGTTCTATTGTATTCCTTATATTTTGTAAGCACCTAGATTAGACTTTACACTTGAGGTGTCCTACTGTTTGATAGAGGCATGTCTACCGATATAAAATTAAGAATTCTTCCAGACATGCTATTATCTATCACATAGTTGTTTTATAGCCCTCATTTGTAGGTAATGATGACCAGATATAAATAGGAGGAGATTGTTGATTCTCATTGTATCTAGATTTATATCTGCTCATACATTACATTAGCTTTATACTTTAGTGGCTAATTGGGTTGCGTATCAATTAGCGTGACAACTGTGTATAGAACTTTGCCAAATAATAGTTTTGTTTTATAGGCTTCACAGGTTCACGAAGACCTCGGCTTGTGCTTCACCTGAAGACTCGCAACAAGAACCCGGCACCTTGTCTGCACATGGTCAAGCATGACGTGTCCAGTCAAACAAGTCTTAGTGGATCAATTAAATTTATCCCTATCAGTTTGAATTTAAATTGAGACATTCCCTGACTTCTCAGACACGCCTATAACAGCTTTCTTAAAAGCAGGAAGACTTTCAAGTCCGAATGCTGAAAGAGCAGTGAACATGTCACCTACTGCTCAGACCAACTTTGCGCACTGACATCCGGATTGCCCTACTACCGCCTCTCGCAAATATCTCGCACCTATTCCCGCCGATATCGTTGAAGACGAAATCTTCAAGACGCCTCCATGCATTTAATGCATTCAACCTAATAGAGTCGTTACACTGCCTTCTCCAACGGATCTCCGTAATGCTCCAAATTTATAAATGCCGCCATTAAAGACTGAAGATACACAATTGATGAAATGCTCTGAAAATCTACAACAACTCAAAGTCTTTATACTCAGTGCATTCAAGAGATCTTTATCTGATCAAGAAGTCCTCGACAACAACAAGAAGATCTGCATCAACTCCTATTTATTAACTTCTTGTTGTTTTCTTTCAAAGCTATTCTTCTGCACGAATTAAATATCTTGTTTACCCAGGTATTTAATTCCCAAACCCCCAAACACAAGTCAATATTTTTGTGCACGATCCATTGGGTATATTCCTTGTAATAGAACTAGTGGAAAACATAGTGCACTTTTAAATCCAAGGTTGACTGCCTTGGTGGTGGACGTAGCACTCTTTATAGTGTGAACCATCCCAAAATACTGGTGTTCTTCCTTTACTGCTTGTTTAATCTTGAATCGTTTATTATTTCCTTTATCTATATCCTTAACAGCAGACTTGAGTAATCAGTCAAGTCTACCGGTAGTCCTTAATCGGCAGACTTGAACCTGTTTCCTTGCAAGACTTCCGCTACTTCAATCTTCCCAATAGATTGTAAGTGCTTGTCAAAGGAACTTACTTACAAAGTTTTTAAGTGAAAAATAAGCTATTCAACCCCCCCCCCCTTCTAGCTTATTATTGTGCCCTTTGGGACTCACAGTTAGTGTTTGGCTGGGGAGTTGTGTTTGGAGGCACATGAGATGTTGATGCTTCCTGGGGGATTACAGGGGAAAAGTTCACCTCACCACTGGATTTTAAACTTTGCACCAGACTAGCCATTTGGCTCATCATACGATCAGTCGCTGCACCCAATTTTTGGTCTAACCATTCCTGCATTGCCGAGTCTGAGCGCACTGGAGCCCCCGACTGCACCCATAGCCGACTGTTCACTTTCGCCGCCATACCGCTCGATCTGTACTCCTCTCGAATCGATCCCGCCTTATGCGATCTGAAACTGATACCCTCTTATCTGATTTCTGCACTACTTTCCCGTATCATCCGGCCAGTACTATCTCTGCCTTTCCAAATTCGGGCCAGGTTTCTGAGAAAAATGAGTTATGGAGGAGGTATGAGAAGGCTGGCTGGAGGCTTTCTGGGCTTGGAGTACAGCGTGCCTTTTATTAGTATATTTTATTATTATTTATTTTTGTTCCCTACAATTGACCTGATAAGCACTCGCTTTATTTTGACAGCCTCAGACTTTCCTCGAACATTGGATTCTTTTTCCAGAGTATAGGACCAACGTATTCCACCTGCCTTTCGACTCCCCAAGATCGGAATGATCCCAGACGAAGGGCCTATACTCTTTTCAGGATCCACCATTCGAAATGGTCTAGGTCGAGCATCAGAGAATAATAAATCAGCCCCTGTCTATTGTATTTTATTTTTGTTATTATATTTTTTTTGCGCGCACTTTATTTTTTTTCTTTTCTAAACTTGCGCATTTTATTTATTTTTTATTTTTTAACTACATACATACATGTATGTATATATATATATATATTGACTTTTATTATTATTATTTTTTTGACAGGGGCTGACTCATAATTCAGAGATGCAAAAACCGGTCAGTCTATGAAGTGTCCTGAGAATCTATATGCATTCTAGCGTTGGCTCATGCAGTGGGTAGGCTGGCCATGGTGTAGGGTAACAGTTTGGAATATCCATATATGCGTGCACGTGTGTGCGGTATCTAGAAAGCAGTAAAATCTTTATTCATTTACAGATATATAAACAGAAAAATAAAACAGATATGACATGTCTTGCTGTTACGTGTGGATTTTCTCGGCTTTTTATTTTGAGCGCAAGCAAGCAAGCACATCATATTAAGAAATAGAAAGAAAAGTGGGGAAACTATCTATCCCTATTAATTACAAATTTGGTTCTATGTCCCCAAAATAAAATGACAGAATGAATGCAAATATGTACAAATTGAACAGAATAGGAAAAAAAAAAAGAACAATAGACAAAAGGAAATAATAATATAGAGCCGAAAATAAAGTAATATTAAAAAATAAAGCCCCGGCCCTTTTATTGTGCTGCCCTGAATTTTTATTGTAACATGAATATAACACACATTTTTTTTTCGAATTTTTTTTTACTTTTTGATTTTTTTTCTAAAAAAAAGAAGAATATTTTTAAATATATCCGTAACAGCTATCGGAATGAAATTGCTGCAAGATGGAGGATCATATCCACAAATATAAACACGGATGTATAAGAACGCAATATTCAAATGCGTAAATTAATATAACAAGCATACTTTAGCCAGAAACAAATAAAAACAAAAAAGTTTTATTTTATGAGTCTAGCCCTCCATTTTATTTAAAATAAAACAACTACCCAGCAGAGTCGCCACTGTGGGTTCCCGGAGTCGGTGCGCCCGTGCCCCGCGCGCCCTTGGTTAGGGGTACGCGTACGTGCGGATGCGGGACATCCACTGCTCTCGTTCCACCCTCCCTTTTTTAGGGGAAGACGAAATCAAAAGTGCGAGAGGAGTGCTGTCTAAGATAGCGCGTTGGAATGCGCCTTGGTTACCTTTAGTGGATTTTATTAAAAATAGCTTTATTGCATGTTTCGGATCACTATGGGAGCTTTGGGTTTCTTGTATCAAGTTATCCCTTTTTTAGGGGATATCAGGATATGGAAATACACCACCCTTTCATTCTCATTTTTCCTTTTTTTAGGGGAAAACAGAAAAGTGCAAGAAATGAGTGCTGTGAGGCCCCACTGGATCCAAAAAGTTTTAGAGTCGCCATATTTATTTTAAGGCAAAAATAAAATAAAACCAGAAAAAAGAAAAGAAAACCAGAGATAGAAAACGGGTTCGGAGGCTAAGTTACGAGTTGGGAAGGTGCTAGGCACCTAACTCGCCCTTTTGGTCTCAAAATAGTTTTTGGCTAAAGTATGCTTATTGTTATATTTATTTAACAAATAAATAAAGAATTAAAAGACAGGAAAATAAAACAAATACATCCGTGGCTACATTATTTATGGACTTGCAACCATTTCCTTACAATAATTACAAATGTATTTAAAAATATTTGGTCATTATAACGGCTCTTTTACATAATATTTCCTAATCTAATCTGGGCAGCACAACGGCTTATATTGACTACATTGGGCCGGATTTAAATAATAATTTTAAATAAATAAAAAGAACACCCTTAAAGGCTATTACCTTTTAGAGCGGTAGTAGGCTCGCTCTGTCCTTCAGGGAGAGGGAGTCTTTTTTTTGTTGTTGTGTTGTTGTTGTTGTGATTCGGGCAGAGTGACTGTTTATTTTGGATGACTTTGGCTCATTTACTCGGGCAGAATGACGGCTTATTTTGGAAGGTTTCGGCCTTTTTGGTTGGGCGGAATAACGGCTTACTTTTTGTGTTTTTCAGCCCATTACTCGGGCAGAGTAACGGCTTACTTTTTGGATTTTGGGCCGGGGAGATAAGGTGGATACCTAACTAAAAGGCTAGGGATTACTTTTAACCGGTGGATTTGTGTTTTGGCGGAGTTTGGACGGGGTTTGGAAGCTTTGGTGGGCTACACACACCTATCTCACTTCTCTTTCTAATATCTCGGCGTTGAGGGAACGCGGAGAATTTTTCACAGCGTTTCTTCGCGGATGAAATTGGTGCCTGAAAGGGGAGCCCAGCTCTCCTATTTATAGTAGGAAGGAGGGATTCATCGGGAATTATAAATTCCTCTTGTGCGCTGAAAATCCGTGTACACCAACCTTCCCGACTTGTACAATGCGTTAACGGAGAGTGCTACTGTAGGGAGCATGGCGCGGACATCACCACTCCTTGGCGCGGCGCCAATTCAACCTTTTGTCCGCGCCAAGGCCCTATTCAGGTTTTGTTTTTGGCACTTTCACCCCTCGCACTTTACTGTTTTGTGCATCCTGCTTTGCCTTTTGCATTTTCGACTCCTGTAACTTGACATTTGTTAATTTTGAACAATTATTGATATCACATGTCAGAGTCACATATCAGGGGTACGAAATTGGGGTGTCTACAGGGTGGTGTCCCACCAGAAGTCCCGAAGCGCGTCGAAGATCGGCATATAGCTGGTGAAGTGACGGAAGGCGTGCATGAAAATACTGAAACCAGAGCCCTCCACCAGAAGCTGTGCTGCCTCGGGCAACATGTCATAAATGTCCATAACATGAAGCCCGCATTCTCTTAAATTTCCTGCGAAACTAAAAAAAAGGAGAAGGGGGAAAAAGGCAAGTCCACTATCTTTATTTTCGTTGTACAGTTTTTGATAAACAATAATAATAAATAAGTATGAATAGATAATAAACATGTATGCATTGTAGCATGCTAATTTCCAAAAAAAAAAAAAAATTGATGTAAATAAACACTTACCATTTTTCAAATAATAATAATAATAATAATAAAAAGCTTGTACATAAATACATGTGTAAATAAACATTTAATTTCCTAAAAGAATATATATATATATATATATATATATATATATATATATATATATATATATATATATATATTTCGAGAATATATGTTGCATTCTTTCAAAAAAAAACATTTAAGTATGTATTTTAGATAGAAAAAAAAAGGAGAAAATTTATGTGTATTATTTTGCTTCTAAATAATCATTTTTGCATCTTAAGCATCATAGAAATGCATGTTAAACTGCATTTATCATGTACATATAAAATAAGAAAATATTCATGCATCATGTTAATAAGCATTCCATAATTGTTTTGCATTGCATCTGCATCAAAGTAAAGTAGTATATGCATTCATTATGTGCATCTATTGTCCAATAAGCCGTCATAGGAGTACGCTAAAAAGAAAACAAAATGCCATCAATCATGAAAATAAATATTCTTATGGCATTTACTATGTCCCTGCAGCATAAGCATGCATGAAAAATAAATTTAAGGGCATAAAATATATCTGTTTTGTCCCATATTCATCCGAAAATATGCCCGAAAGTGTCTTTCGGAAAATTTGAATTGTATTCCGAAAAGTCCGTCTCCTAAATATATTGCATGCAAAAATGTGTTTTAGCGTAAAACATGCATCATGTAGCCCAATTTGCATTCATAATATAAATCATGCATAGTAGGGTCAAATAGTGACCACTAGTTCGATCATGCATCACAAGAATAAATCATATAAATTTCATGCATCATTACCTAATTACATCATTTAGGCATAAATAGGATATGTATAAACATCATTAATAAAGTCAAGAGTGCTCCAAGGATTCCAAACAGTGCTGAAATCTAGCAGATCTGAAGTATATGCAGACAAATCTAGAAAAAGAAAGAAACTTACAGTGGTAGGAGGAACATTGGACATGTGAGCGTTCTAGTCTCGAAGAATGTTGTCCCAGTCATCTGTGGAGTACCGGTAATTGATTTTATTTCGGATCAAGGGAGGAAACTCATTCCTCCTTTCATCAGATTCTGGGTGCATCGGAGTCTTCTCCTTCCTGGATCGAGAAGAAGATGCCATCTGCTAGACAAAACACTGAAGTTGGCGAAGAAAAATTGAGAAAAAGAGTGAAAATAAGAAGAAAATAAGAAAAGGAAGAAAATGGGCAACAATGGCCGCTGAAGGAAAGAAAGAAGGAAGAAGGAAGGAGCAGTAGCTCCCTTCCCTCACTCCCCGTCCATAATAAGGGTGGAAAAGAGATTTTTTTCTTTTCCCCCCTCCGAAGTTTGAAGCTGCAACACTTAAGTCCTCAAGTTCCAAAAGTTTCAAAATGGCCCCTGAGCTTAACGAAAAGTTAACAAACGTAATTTTGTTAATCAAAATTGATGGTCATCCATCTGAGGACAAAGAGAAATAATATCCCCAGCAGGTCAGCTGCAAAATAAGCAGAAAAGAAAAAATTTCAGGCGGCAGAAAAAAAAGAGAGAAAAAAAAATAAAAAATAATAATAAAGTCTCTGGCTTGAAAAGGCAAGAGTGGCAGAAATGTCGAAATCAGCCGAATCCGTGGCAGCCACCCGGGCGCAAAAGGTAAGAAAGGTAAAGTATTATTACCCTGACTCTATAATAAGTTCTTTTCTTAAAAGAGACTTTTGTTTTCAAAAAAAAAAAAAAAAAGAGAAAAGTTTTGTTTTTCGAGTAAAAGAAGATAATAAAAGAAAACTCTTTTTTTTCATAAAGAGTTTCGTTTTTCAAAAGTTAAAAAAAAAAAAAAGTCTTTTCCAAAAGAGTTTCGTTTTTCAAAATAAAGGAAAAGTATTTTCCAAAAGAGTTTTGTTTTTCAAAAATAAAAAGAAACCATTTTTCAAAGGAGTTTTTATATTTCAAAAAACACAAAAAAAAAACGATGAATATTTCAAAAAAAAAAAAGATGAATATTTCAAAAAAAAAAGATGAATATTTCAAAAACACAAAAAAAGATGAATATTGAAAAAACAAAAAAAAACAGAGAGAGTGAGAAGGAAGGAAAGGAAAAAGAATGATCCTTTTTTTACAATTTTCGAAAAAACTTGAAGAAAGTTTTTTTTGCCGTGCTCGGCGACGGATTTTGAACGATCGAGTGCAGTTTTCGGAGAATTTGAAAGTTTTCTCATTTGTGTTTGGAAACAAGGTATTGACCAGCCAGACACGATTTTGAAAATTTCTCTCAACATATTTCGATAACAAGGTATTAACCAGTTGAAATATGGTTTCCGAAAAACATTCAAATCTTCATACTGTATTTGACGGCTGTTTTCGACCGTTTGAATACGGCTTTTTCGAAAAACATGAAAATCTTTTTCCTGTTGTGTTCTTGATTGGGTTTTTGACCCAAAGGACATAATATCCTCGTTGTTTGTAGTTTTGGTTTTGGCCTGAACTATGTTTGGTCTGATTTCCTTTATTAAGGGATACGTAGGCAGCCTACATTAGTAGGTCCGACCATCAGAGCACTTCATTTACATATCTGCTTAAAAACTACGATAACATGTTATAACCGACTAAATATGTCTAGGTTATGGAGTTTGGATAGCATGATAAACTGTTGCATTATAACTGTTACCTATTGCATTTCTCTTCCATTTTAATTGAACGAAATTGGAGAGTCTATTGTTTATCAACGATATTCGTCTACTCAGTAAGCCTCGGGTTACCCGTAGACTCCATCGTTGAGGGGCTCTGTAGAGACCCCAATTTCGTACCCCTTGACTCTGACATGTGATATCAAGAACTGCTTAAACTTAACAAATGTCAAGTTACAGGAGTCGAAAATGCGAAAAGCAAAGCAGGATGCGCAAAACAGTAAATTGCGTGGGATAAAAGTACCAAAAATGGAACTTGAACAGGAGCATGGCGCGGCCAAAAAGGCTAGGTGGGCTCCGCGCCATGCTAAGGTGTTGTAGGCGCCAAGTGAGTTACAGTGACTCTGGGACTTAACGCATTGTGCAACTGGACAAGGCCGGTGTACATGCTCCTGAAGCTCGCTGAGGGAATTTATAATTCCCGATGAGTCCTCCTCTCCACCTATAAATAAAGGTGCTGGGATCCCCTTTCGTCACACCAAATCAAAGACGAAGAAACGCTGTGAAAAATTCTCAGCGTCTCAACAACGCCGAGTTTTAGAGAGAGAAGTGAGATAGGTGTGTGTAGCCTACCAAAGCTTCCAAACCCCGTCCAAACTCCGCCAAAACATAAATCCACCGGTTAAAAGTGATCCCTAGCCTTTTAGTTAGGTATCCACCCCACTTCCCCGGCCCAAAATCCATAAAGTGAGCCGTTACTCTGCCCGAGTAATGAGCTGAAAAACACAAAAAGTAAGTTGTTATTCCGCCCAACCAAAAAGGCCAAAACCTTCCAAAATAAGCCGTCATTCTGCCCGAGTGAACGAACCAAAGTCATCCGAAATAAGCAGTCATTCTGCCCGAATCACAATAACAACACAACAAAAAAAAAGACTCCCTCTCTCTGAAGGACAGAGCGAGCACACTACCGCTCTAAAAGGTAATAGCTTTTAAGGGCGTTCTTTTTATTTATTTATAAAGTTATTATTTAAATCCGGCCCAATGTAGTCAATATAAGCCGTTGTGCTGCCCGGATTAGATTAGAAAATATTATGTAAAAGAGCCGTTATAATGGCCAAATATTTTTTTAATATATTTGTAATTATTGTAAAGAAATGGCTGCAAGTCCGTAAATAATATAGCCACTGATGTATTTGTTTTATTTTCCTATCTTTTAATGCTTTATTTATCTGCTAAATAAATATAACAATAAGCATACTTTAGCCAAAAACTTTTTTTGAGACCGAAAGGGTGAGTTGGGTGCCTAGCACCTTCCCAACTCGTAACTTAGCCTTCGAACCCGTTTTCTATTTCTGGTTTTCTTTTCTTTTTTATTTTCTGGTTTTGCTTTATTTTTGCCTTAAAATAAAGATGACGACTCTAAAACTTTTTGGATCCAGTGGGGCCTCGCAACACTCCTTCTTTGCACTTTTTCGTTTTTCCATAAAAAAAAGGAGAATGTGAATGGAAGGGTGATGTATTCCCATATCCTGATATCCCCTAAAAAAGGGATAACTTGATGCGGGAAACTCAAAGCTCTCATAGTGATCCGAAACGGGCCATAAGGCTATTTTTAATAAAATCCACTAAAGGCAACCGAGGTGCATTCCAACGCACTATCCTAGACAGCACTCCTCTCGCACTTTTGATTTCACCTTCCCCTAGAAAAGGGAGGGTGGAACGAGAGTAGTGGATTTCCCACATCCGCACGTACGCGCACCCCTAACCAAGGGCGCGCGGGGCGCGGGCGCACCGACCTCGGGAACCCACAGTTGGCTGCCAGTAAGTTGGCACTGAAACCAAAGATCTTTAGAAGAATGTTGAGAATGGGATGGCTCGATTAACCAGGCAACAAGCTATCTCCCTCCGAGGGAACTGGCCAACACAGGTAGTAGAACTTGATCAGACCTCAAAGGGGGGTACGCCCCCCGTGGTACAAACTATTCATGTTTTGGACAAGCATATAGTAGTTTATGGGCCTAGGCAATTGCCCAGGCTTTGGCTGAGCGGTTGCTCAGTGAAGTAACCTTTGAGTCGTGCCTACTGTATTTTGCGCGGTTGCCCAGTGTTTAGGCTAAGTGACCGCTTAACCCCGCTTTTGTTGTTTTGCTGCTTAGTTCGTTTTTTAACCTTTTAAGGGTTTTAGGGTTTCTATTGTACACATATAAATAGTTGTATCACTAGAACGTTTGAAGTTGTGTCTCTAATAAAATTTCGATAGTTCGTTGGCCCCAATCTCTCTCTCTCTTCTTTGTGATTGATCCTATTGTGGGTCGCCCGGCGTGCGCCCGCAACCCGCGCGCCCTTAGATAGGAATGCGCGTACGTGCGGATGCAGGACACCACTGCTCTCATTCCATCCTCCCTTGTTTAGGGGAAAACGAAATTAAAAGTGCGATAGGAGTGCTGTCTAAAATAGCGCGTTGGAATACGCCTCGGTTGATTTTAGTGGATTTTTGGTCCAATATGGGAGCTTTGGGTTTCCCGTATCAAGTTATCCCTTGTTTAGGGGATACCAGGATATGAAAATACATCACCCTTTCATTCACATTCTCCTTTTTTTAGGGGAAAACGGAAAAGTGCAAAAAAGGATATTGCGAGACCCCACTATGGATTTTATGAAAATAGTCTTATGGCTTATTTCAGATCACTATGGGTGCTTTGGGTTTCCTGCAACAAGTTATCCTTTGTTTAGGGGATACCAGGATATAGGAATACATCACCTTTTCATTCTCATTCTCCTTTTTTTAGGGGAAGACGGAAAAGTGCAAGAAAAGATGTTGTGATGCCCCACTGGATCCAAAATATTTTATAGAGTCGTCATTTTTATTTTAAGGAATAAATAAAGCAAAACCGAAAAAAGAAAACCAGAGATTGTAAAAACGGGTTCGGAGGCTAAGTTACGAGTTGGGAAGGTGCTAGGCACCCAACTCGCTCTTTCGGTCTCAAAAATAATTTTTGGCTAAAGTATGCTTTTTATTATATTTATTTAGCAAATAAATAAAGTATTAACTACCTACAAATACATCTGTATTTACATTATTTACAGACTTGCAGCTATCTCTTTCCAATAATTACAAATACATTTAAAAATATTTGACCATAATAATGGCTCTATCTTTTTAATGTTATTTTCTAAATAAATCCGAACAGCACAACGATTATATTTTTAGATTTGGGCCGGATTTAAAATAACACTTCTTAAATAAAACTTTTAAAAGCTTACCGTATGGTGTGATTGCTCTGTCCTTCCGGGAGGGGGAGTCTTTTTGTTTGTTGTTGTTTGTTGCCTTTTGTTGTGTAGATGAAGTGTTGCGCTTTACCTAGAATGGGTAAAGACGGTGAGAATTTGGGCAGCATAACTGCTTGTGTTTATTGATTTTGCTGTTGTTGTTGTGGGGATTCGGGCAGCGTGGCTGTTTGTATTTGTTGATTTTTGTTGTTGTTGTTGTGGAGATTCGACACGGCGTGGCTAACTTGATTTGTTGATTTCTTTGTCTAAAATCGAACAACGAACGATGTGGATGTGTGTTTGTGTGTATTTATGTGTGTGTGTTGGATATATGTTTATGTGTGTGTTGGATATATGTTTATGTGTGTGCGTGTTTATGTGCATGTGAGTTGTGTGTGTATGTGAGGGGGGGGACTGCCGTGAGATTGAGATTGTGTGTGCGTGTGTGTTTGATTGGGAGAGGGGGACGGTGAGAGTGGGGAAGTATATTATGTGTGTGTGTGTGTGTGTGTGTGTGAGGGAATGAGGGAGAGGGAGACGGTTGGAGAGTGGGACGGCTGGGGCTGGCTTTGAGGGAAATGAGGGAGTATTTATAGGAAGGAATTTGTGAGTGTGTGTGAGTGAGGGTAGGGGAAATAGGGGGCAGTTTAGGGGAAATAGGGGGGCCGCTGATGTTTTTGTTTAATTTTTTATTCTTTTCTTTTTTGTTTCCTTTTCATTTCATTTCTTTTTTCTTTTTTGTTTCTTTTTGTTTTCTTTTCTTTTTCTTTCTCTTTTCTTTTGTTTTTTGTTTTTTTGTTTTCTTTTTGCTTTTCTTTGTTTTCTTTTTTTTTTCTTTTCTTTTTTCTTGCTTTTTTTGCACTTCTGTTCCTGAAACATACAAGAGATAATTAATAGTCTATTTTATAATATTTATTGGATAATATAAAATATGGGTACGAATTTGGGGTATCTACACCTATATATACTCTATTAATTTGTTTGCTAGTCTTCCGTTGTGCACAATGAAAAAAATTAAAAACATAAAAATAAAAAGTTTCAATTTTGAATACTATCTATTTGAGCTACAACAAATGTCAGATTTTAACACATACATACATAGAGCCAAAAGGCAATATATTTTACTTCGTGGAAGGCAAACTTATTTACCAAATTCACTCGCATTGTTAACTATTTATCAAATCAAGATGTGTTTTCGAAATATAGTATGAGAGTGATTACTAATTTTTTATAGAACTGGACATTTTGGTCGGTCCCGATTCTCAAACTTAAAAAACATTGAACTGCACCGAATCGATCTAATATGTTGTTTATTTATTTATTTTATTATATATGTATATGTATTAACTCCTTATACTTTCTTTGTTCTACTTTTTTTGTACTTTTTTGTTATTTTGTTTCCACCGATTTGTTATGCTATGAGTTTATGATTTTAACATTTTTATTTTTTGAATGTACTATAATCGAAGGTTTTTTAATCTTCTTTTGAAGTTTTGGTCTTTAAAATTTTAAATAGAATTTGTACTAAACTGTTCAAAAGTAAAAAACCAGTATTGGTCCGGTCCTAGTTCTCATACATCTTCGATTGGTTTTGGACCGGACCAATGTATTGGTTCTCATACATATTGAGTTGGTTCCGCTTCTAATTTTTTTGAGAACCGGACTATTGGTCTGGTTCTTGTTTTCTCTTTTTTTCCAAAAAACTGAACCGAACCGGACTAAGCTCACCCCTATATCACATGCATTTTACATTCTTCCTTCTCCTAAGAAACATGATTGTCTAATTATTTGTTGTGTTGTGTATATCGCATGCTTAGTTGATTCTGTTTGCATAATGAGAACATGTCTTTATTTTTCCTTACATTGGCTCTTGCATAGCAGGTTGCACTGATCAAGAGTTTGAGCTAGGCGAGTCTAAGACTTTTCAACTTCGAGTGGGTTCCTTGATGGCTAACTCTATCAGGATGTTACTATGGTCTCTTTCATATTTTTGTTTCGATTCATGAAGTTTAGGTAGATTTCTACTTTATATACACACTATCTTAAAGAGATTTGTTCATTGTTCATGTCCTAGCAAGTCTCTGGCCGCAGATTGGAAGCCGTAATGAGCATACTACTCGCGAAGTCTTGCAAATCACCCATCCTCACCCCTATACTTGGGAATTATTTACCTTGTTTAGCTCCAATTATGCATCCTTAACCAGCGCAGATTGCACAAATTGCCAAGGATCATGGAAAGGGTAGTCATCTTGAGCATATTCATAAATGGAAATTCAAACAATGGAGCTGCTTTCCAGTAGCCTCATTCACTACCAGAGTACCAGAACCCCAATTGTGTCAATATTGTGGAATTATACCCTCTTTTGGAGCTTCAAGCTCAATTGTATCTACGTCCACAGTTTCTAAAGACAAGTCACAGTCGATGTGGTAATGTGGTGATGTGCTGATCAACTAATTCTTCTCGATGACGATTACCATCCATGGGGTTCTACTACATCTGGTATTCGTTTTGGAAGGCACTTTGGTCGCTATCACGAGTCTCCTGAAGCATTATTTATCTCCAGCTTTGGAGGCATGGCTTTAAGGCACGTCGACGTCTGGGTGCTTGTGGTGCTATAATTCGCTATGCACTCCACTGCAATTCTATCCTAGGAAACATTTCAAGAAATTGTTCTCCTGATTTCAGCACAATGTCTTCCCTGAAACTTACTCCTATATTCCTTGGTAATGGCCATTTCTTCGGAACTCGGACTAGCCAGAAGCCATCGCGTTAAGCACAAAGGAAGGCAGAAGAATTGCGAGAAACAATTTCAGTTTGATCTAGAGAAAATTTTGAGTGCAGAGGATTAGGCCTGACAATTCGTGTTATCGTGTCGTGTTCATGTCTCACTATCGTGTTTTTAGATTATCTATTTATTTGATCATAAATATAAGATTTAATTAATTTTTTGGTCCCTTACTTTACAAAAATCATTTGTTTGGTCCCTATACTAAAAAATTAATTCGTTTCGTCCTACATGTTGATGTTTACCATCAGATTCCTCCCTCACCCCGTTAATGTTCAATTTTCCGTCAAATTGTTTTTCAAAATGCCAAAAGTACCCTTACCATCTTTGATGTTGGTGACCCATCTTTCTCAAGCAAAAAGTTAAAGAGCATCAATGCACAACAATGATCAATGTTGGATACTAATCCTATTAAAGCATTGAGAACATTTTCCTCAATTGGGAAATTCCCACCCACAATAACTTCTCCCAATTCTTTTGCTTCACAGATCAATCCCTCTGAAATTACTCACCCTTGGTGCCACCCCAGCTTTCTTTTTTTCTTCAAAATCATCTGTACATCAACCACGTTTCCGGTCAACTGCACTGCTTCAGCAACAATTCTGTACGCCATTAAATTAGGCTTGCAATCTCTTACCCTCAACTCATCCAACATACACATGGCATCTTGCAACCTCGACTCCAAGCACAGCCCATAAACAGCTAAAAGCCCAATAATCGACCTATTGATCCCCCAATGTTCCTTCTAACCTCATCAATCAAGCCCAAAATATGCTCGGTATCTGTAATTCTGTAGAGCCTCCATATAAATACCCCAAAACCAAGTGTACTCAACGTGACACCACTCACACTCATTTCATTAAACACTTTGTGAGCACAACCAATCTTTCTTTCCAACAAAAGAAAAGCAAGAAGAAAATTACACATGTCACGTATGAATCACAAACCTTAAAATAATATTATCCATCTAAAAAAACATAGCAATCAAGATGCTGCAAGATGAAAAGAGGTTCGTTAGAATCGCACGGCTCCACCGAGTCCTTCCCTTGGTGGCGATGGCAATGACTCGATCGGCGGTCTCACGGAGAGGCTGTACGGCAACTTCGTGGAGTGCATCGATGAGCTTTGAAGAGTAGATCTATTGTTCGGTTAAGGTTCTCCATCTGTATCGATCGATTTTGACTTGTTGCTTGCTTACGAAAACAGACCGAGCCAAAGAATCTAAACTAGAAGACGAATATGACGAAGAACCAAACCCCATCATCCTCCTAGATTCAAAATTCTCCACTACCACAACGGCAAAAGTTTGGCGAGAAGCGGATCATGCGATTTGGGGGATTGAAGGAGGGAGAGGGATGAGATGTTCGTGGGGAAGGAGGCGAAGGAGGAGGAGCAGAAGGAGATGAGGGAGGGGGGATTTGCAGAATTTGCTTGAACAGAGAAAATGTACTGGGCATATGTTCTTCCAGTTTTGTTTTCAGGTTTTGCTATTTCATTTAACACAAGGAAGAACGTAAGGGTACTTTGGACATTTTCAAACAAAATTAGACGAAAATATTAATGGTAACGATGTAAGGGGGAATCTGATGGTAAACATCAACATGTAGGACCAAACGAATTATTTTTTTAGTATAGGGACCAAATAAATGATTTTTGTAAAGTCGAGGGACCAAAAAATTACTTAAATCTAAATATAACAATAAATATTAATTTGAATATATTAGCAATTTCGTGTCTTTCGTGTCAGGTTTCGTATCGTGTCATGTCGTGTTGGTCTTATCGTGCTATTTGTCTTTATAATCGTGTCGTGCTAGTTTATGCTATCGTGTTGTGTCAGTCATTGACACCCCTACAGAGGATGCCCGAATAATGTTGTCTTGTTAGCAACTCCACAGCTTCTATATTATTGACAGCTTGTATTGTAACGGAGGAGTATTTGCACAATGGTATTAACATGTCCTTCTTCAGGTACACCTTAAAGATGTTGCTAGCTGCTAAGCCTAATGAATGCCCCAACGCAGCCAAATATCCAACCCCTTCTAAACAGGAGACCGAACAGGCACTGCCGCACATGTTAGTATAACTGGTATGCAAATGTTGATACAGGAGAACCGTCGGAGCCATTGTCGGACGTCTTTCTATGGTTGTATTACCACATTTTGTAAGGTACGCACAACCAAAAACCTCTAGTTCAACTAGTACTGCTCATTTCTATTAATGGAGAGTAAGGATGTACATCGGAACCACAAAATCACGGAATCAAACCAAACCAAACCAACTGATTTGGTTCGATTTTGGTTCAATACGGTTCGGTTTCGGAATTGACGGTCACGTATCTTTTTTATTAAATCAAATGTGTAATTTGTATCCATAATTTTTGTGTTATTGTGTTCCTAAATTAAGTTCAAAAGTAATGTGTACTTTGTTTGGAAGCCATAAATGGATGTAGCCCAATTGAAAGTTACAAGCCAGCTTTCCGCCTTGCCCCAATCGAATACTCTTTCGTTCCTAAATAATTGTTATGTTTATTTTTTCATTTGTTTAAAAAAAATTGTAATGTTTTCAAACTTTTCATTTTAAGAATTTTTTAACCATTTTATCCTTACTTTTTCTTTTGAATTTAAATATGGGACATGTGTATATGAACTTTGAAGGAAATTACATATTATACTAATATTTATAATATAGTTAATTATTTTTTTTTTAAATTTGTGTACTCAATCAAACAAGACAAGTAGTTAGAAACTGAGGGAGTGTATTCAAAATGGGCCCAAGCCTACGGCGGCCTACACGACTACCTAACACGAGCTACCGTGGGCTCGGATATAAAGCTCTAACTCTTACATATCACAAACCACTATGAGGAAATATTCTAAGAAACATTGTGGGTCTGTCCACTTTTCAAAAATTTCACCCGGTATACTATCCTATTTTATTTTTAACCGTTAAAAGACTCTTTCATAACATTATTCCTAAATTGCCCTCCAAGGACCTATATAATTGTTTCTTCTAAAGAACTTTTTGGTAAATCATCTCTTTTATTCTAATGCAATTTCTTTCCAAAACGTGATCATTCTATTGATTGATCATATTGCACATCATTCAGATTCTTCCATATGAAATATCGATCATACTGTTGCTAAAATTCAGATGAGATACCATCATTATGAAAGTTTCAGAAATTTTAATTTTGGTTTAGCTAATTTGATCCAATCAATTATAGGTAGGTTGCATGTAAACTATAAGATAAAATTTGTTTGTTCTTGCATATTAAATATCATTTGATCATATTTTTCAAGCATGTCATCCAAAACGGTATAAAAATCACTGCATGCAATGGAAAATCATGGAAAATATTATCATGTTGCTAAAATTTAGACGATATACCATTATTATGAAAGTTTCAGAACATTTTGGTTTAGCTGATTTGATCCAATCAATTATAGGTAGGCTGCATGTAAATGGAATGTCTGAGAAGAAACTTGTTGATTTCCGGGTTTGCTGATGAATTAAAATGATTTCAAAACATGGTGTTGTTGGCCAATATGTGTAGACACCCCAATTTCGTACCCCTGGTATATGACATGACATAAAATATCAAGACCTGTTAAAACATTAACAAATGTCAAGTTACAGGGTCAAAAGTGCAAAAGGACAAAGCAGGATGCGCAAAAGGACAAATTGCAGGGACCTAAGTGCTAAAAAAGGGACCAAGTTTGGAAAATGGGCATGGCGCCCAAATATAATGAGGGTGGAGCCCAAATTCCATTCCCAGCCACTGTTCATCACATTTTTGCCGTAAAATGCAACCTTTCCAACGCGAGGTACAACCGTTTGCAGCACGAAGAAGGAAATGGGCGTGGCTACCCATCAAATAGGGCATGGCGCCCAAATTCCTATAGGATGGCGCCCAATTCTACTCCTCAGTGCACTGTTCATCAAAGATTTACCGTAAAATGCAACAAATTCAACGCATGGTGCAACCGGTTGATGCGCTTGAGAAAAATTCTAATGCCCGCGATGTCCCTGCTTCAGCCTATAAATAGCAGTGCTCGGCTCCTCATTTCACACAACATTCATCCGAAAGCTCTCGCTCGCCTGAGAATTAGAGAGTGGTGTGAGATAGTGAGAGATCACCTCCAAAGCCTCGAAACCCTGCCAAACCTCCTCCAAACACAAAACCAACCGATAGAGGTGTACCTTAGCCCCCCAGCTAGGTATCTACCCTATTTCCCCGGTCCAAAAATCGTGGAAAGAGCAGCTTGCTCGCCTCGATTAAAGGCCAAATCGCCAGTAAGTCGTTACTCCGCCTCGATTTCACCAACTTCCACCAATCAAACAACCAAAAAATAAATGCTACCCCCGCCCGATCCCGAGGCCGAAAAGTAACTTTCAGAGCAGTCACGCTGCCCAAATTCACACAAACACACAACACACACAACTTCAACAACAACAAAAAAAAGACTCTCTCTCCCCGAGGGACAGAGCGAGCACACCCCTACGCCTCTGTGCGCTTTACTTTTAAAGTCTTTCATTTCTATGTAATAGTATTATTTCCAATCCGCCCAATGTAGCCATATAAGCGCTTGTGCTGTGCCCTGATTTAATTAGGAAATAGTATTAAATGTAGCCGTTATTATGGCAAAAATGTTTTTAGATAAGTTTGTAATTATTTACTTTATTTATTCAATAAAGTCTTTATTTGTAAATGTATTATTTCCATCCTGGTTCAATATCAATATATAAGCAGCTATGTCGCCTCGATTTTGTTAGGAAATAATACTAAATGTAGCCGTTATAATGGCGAAATATTTCCAAGTATATTTGTAATTGTTTGTAAAAGAGATTGTTGCAAGTCCAGAATAATATAGATGTAATGGATGTATTCGTAGGCGCTAATGCTTTATTTATCTGCTTAATAAATATAACAAAAAGCATACTTTAGCCAAAAACCGCTTTGAGATCGAAGGGCGAGTTGGGTGCCTAGCACCTTCCCAACTCGTAACTTAGCCTCCGAACCCGCTTTCTTCATCTCTTTTTTCGGTTTTGCTTTTATTTCCGCCTTTAAAATAAAGATGGCGACTCTAAAAACATTTTGGATCCAAGGTGGCCTCGCAACATCTTTCTTTGCACTTTCACGTTTCCCTAAAAAAGGAGAATGAGAATGGAAAGGTGATGTATTCCTATGTCCCGGTATCCCTAAATAAGGGATAACTTGACGTAGAAAACCCAAAGCACTCATAGTGATCCGAAATAGGCCATAAGGCTATTTTCATAAAAATCCATAGTGGGGCGCCGCAACATCTTTCTTTGCACTTTCAATGCGCTCTCCCTAAACAAGGAGGATGGAATGGAAAGGTGATGTTTTCCTATATCCCGTATCCCCTAAAAATGGGATAACTTGAAATAAAAATCCAAAGCTCCCATATTGGATCAAAATCCACTAAAGGCAACCGAGGCGCATTCCAACGCTTATTCGACAAAGACTCCTCCCGCACTTTTGATTTCGCCCTCCCTAAACAAGGGAGGGTGGAAGGGCGATGGATGTCATCGATCCGCGACGCACGCGCACCCCTATCCAAGGGCGCGCTGAGCATTTTCCCTGAACCCACAAGGGCGACTCTGGGAGATCGCTTTTATTTTAATAAATAAAAATGGAGGGCTAGACTCAAGAACCAAAACTTTTTTTCTTTTTGTTTCGGCTAAAGTATGCTTGTTATATTAATTTAAAACAATCTAATATTAAGTGCTCATTTAACATCCGTGTCTATATTTGTGGATATGATCCTCTATCTTGCTAGCTTTCATTTCAAACATCATACTATATATACTTGAAAATATTCGTATTTTTCAAAAAAAAATCAAAAAAAATATATATGTATATATATATATATATATATATATATATATATATATATATATATTTATTTATATATGATATATATGTAGTTTTTCTTTTTATTTCCTGGGCAAAGAAAGACAACAAAAGGGCTCTTTATTTTTAAAATCTTTTCATTTTCGGCCCTATATTATGTTATTCTGCTTTATTTTCATTCTGCATATATATATATACATGCATGCATTCATTCTGTCATTTTATTTTGGGGATTAGGACCCATTCTTTAAAAATAAATAGATTCCCCGCTTTTCGTTCTATTTCTTGATGGTATGCTTGCTTGCTTGCGTTTAAGCTAAAAAGCCGAGAAAATCAACGAATAACAGCAAGACAGGCTATATCTGTTTTATTTTCTATTTCTGTATCTAAAAAAAAAAACTCCTTGCTTTTTAGATGTCGCACACACGCCAAGCATTACGCATATAACGATATTCGAATCGCTACCCTACACCATGGCCGCCTACCTCGCATGAGCCAACGGTAGAATGCATATAGATTTTCAGGACACTTCAAAGACCGACCGGTTTTTGCATTTTAAATTGTGGGTCAGCCCAGTCAAAAGAAAATGTGCGCAAGTAAAAAAAAAATATTTGCGCAAGTCAAAAAAAAATGTGCGTCAAAAAAAAATCTGCGCAAGTCAAAAACAAATGTGCGCAAGCCAGAAAAAATATACACTGGGGCTGACTTATTATTTTCAAATGCTCGACCTAGACCATTTCGAATGGTGGATCCCGGAAAGAGTATAGGCCCTTCGCCTGGGATCAGTCCGATCTCGGGGAGTCGAAAGGCAGGTGGAATACGTTGGTCCTATACTCTGGAGAAAGAATCCATTGTTCCAGGAAAAGTCATGAGACTGTCAAAATTAAGCAGGTGCTTATCTGGTCATTTTGTAGAGATAATAATAATTAATAAAATATACTAATAAAAGCACGCCGACTCCAAGCCTGTAAAGCCTTCACCAAATTTCTCTCGATACCAAGCCCATTTTCCCCGTAAACCTGGCCCGAATTTGGAAAGGCGAGACAAGATCGGCCGATTGATACGAGAATCAAGTGCGTAGATCGATCGTAGGTATCGTAAAACATATCGATCGTGACAAAATAGGTCGAGGCATCCGCACAAGCATGGCGCCAGTAAAGTGAACATCCGCTATGGGTACGTATATGGGCCTGGTATGCTCCGACTCAAAGAATGCAAAGAAGTTGGCTAGACCAAAATTTGGGTGCAACAATTGACCTTATAATGAGCCAAATGAGTAATCTGGTACAAAGCTTGAAATCTAGTGGTGAGGTAATCTCTTCCCCTGCAGTCCCTCAAGGAGCATCAACCTCATATGTGCCTCCAAACCCACCTCCCAATCAAACACCAACCCACCAACCTGCATCTTACATATTCTATCCAAAATCCTTATCCCTCGTCCAATATCCCTACCTTATCCAAAAATCCTTATCCATCCAATATCCTTACCCTATCCAAAATCCTTATCCAGTCCAATATCCTTATCCTGCCCAAAACCCACCAATCCAATATCTTTATCCTGCCCAAAACCCAACTTTCCCGTCCACCAAAATGGAGGCTGACATCGAAGATTTGAAAACCATGTTGCTTAAAGTTCTAAACCAGGAAATTTCTAATGAAAATTTGGGAGACAGCTTCCTGGGTATGATGGACAGAGGCACTGTCTATGTAAAGCTCCCTGCTGAGTTTGAGTTTCTAACTGCTAAGCCTCGCGGTACATTACGACCGGCCCACTTTGACTCCCCGCAGAACCGGTAGACCGCTTTCTGGATATACTACCCCCTTCCTTTCTCCTAGCTTTACGGATTGGTCATCTACCGATCCGCCTCCCTAATAATGAGGATCTCAAACCCCTGTGTCCTCAATAATAATGTAATAAGCCCCTAGCTTTGCTATTAATGATAATATGAATGTCTTTTCTTATTCCTTAGTTGCACCTACATTAAAAGATACATTAAATAATCATAATAATGAGTCATTTAATGAAATGGACCCAAAAGATAAAAAATATTTGCTTGAGCTTGTAAAGTCGGCTGAGCAACAGAACAAGATCACTCAGAAGAAGCCAGCAAATTAAGACTTGTCAATCATCAACTGGGCCGGCCAACAATCAAGTCAAAGAAATCAAAATCGGCAACTACCGCAAGGCTCAACGGTAGCTCATCGACCTCCTCAAAGAGTTCGTAGATATCTTTGCTCGGTCCTACGAAGATATGCCGCTAGATCCACCATAGTCGAACACCGATCCCTACCTATCCATGCTCGGCCAATCGCGTAAACTCCGCCGAATCAAACCAAAATGGTCACCGCAAGTCAAAGAAGAGATTATGAAGCACTCCATGTCAATTCATTCGGGTGGTTGAATACCCGACCGTCTGGCCAACATAGTGATCGCTCCCAAGCCCAACTGAAGTTCGACCGGCCGACTTCCGCGACCTCAATAAAGCATCTCCCAAAGATGATTTCCCGCTACCAAATATTGATATTGTGGTAGATGTTGTTGCTCGCCACAAAATCGATCCTTCGTCGACGGCATGCTCTGCTACAATCAAATTAAAATGGCGCCAGAAGACCAAGAGAAGACTTCATTCACCACACCTCCTGGGGTACCTATCGCTATACCTGTCATGCCATTTGGGCTCAAAATGCCGGGCTACTTATCAAAGGGTCGCCACCACTCTCTTCCACCTACATGATCCACAAAGAGATCGAGGTCTACGCCGACGACATGATCGCACATTCCAAATGACGCCAACGGTGCTCATATCGAGACCTTCGAAAGTTCTTCGAAAGACCAGAAAGCATCGATGAAACTCAACCCCACCAAATGCACATTTGGGGTCACCGAGGCAAGGTCCTCGGGATTCTTAGTGATCGAGCAAGGCATTGAGATCGAGCCGCAAAGATCAAAGCTATCATAGAGATGCCAGCCAAAAACTCCAACAAGTCAAAGGCTTCCTAGGCCGACTACAAGATATCAGCCGCTTCATCGACACCACCACCACATGTGGGCCCTCTTCAAGCTTCTAAAGAAAATACCGACCAAGTCTGGGACAAGAAATGCCGCCTAGCCTTCGAAAAAATAAAAGCCTACCTTACCAATCCTCCCGTGCTAGCCTCCCAACCATACACATAAACCTCTCCTCATATACTTAACCGTCACAGACACGCCAGGGAGTCATGCTTGCCCAAGAAAAGAAAGACTCCTACATCGAGAACGCCATATACTTCATCGCAGGAAGTCTGCAAGGAAGTGAGCCAATTATTCTAAGGCCGAGAAAAGTTGTGCGCTGCCTAGTCTGGACAACCCAAAGGCTCAAAACATATCTACAGGACGATCCATCAAGCTCATCTCCGTGATGGACCCTATAAAGTATATCTTCGGGCAAACCATCACTTTCCCACCGACCGCTAAGTGGGCCTTCCTTCTCAACGAGTTTGACATAACATATGTCACGCCAAATCTATCAAAGGCGGGCAGAATCGCAGGCATCACTTAGCCGATCTACCTCTGACGGAAGCCGAAGATGCTACCGAGCCCAGCTTCCTGCATGAAGGTGTCTTGGAGATCACCGATCACGACACTACCGGCAGATGTTCTTTGACGAGCCGCAACAAAAGAGGCTTGGCATAGGAATCTTACTCATTGACCCGGCAGATTCTCACACTCCATCGGCCCTAAGATTGGAGTTTGAGTGCTCCAACAACACCACCGAATACGAAGCTTGTATTGCTGCCCGAAGAGGCTCTCCAAAGGAAGGCCAAAAATCTCGAAGTCTTTGAGACTCGCTTGATCATAAACCAAGTCGAAGGGAAGTGGAAACCCAAGATCCCCTACCGCAACTTTATCATGCCAAATTAACAAAGACTTGCCGCCCGGTTTGATTCCATCTCATTCCACTACTTGCCGCTGACGTAAATCAATTTGCCGATGCCGGCCACTCTAGCATCACTAGTCCAAATTCCTCAGAAATACAAGTCCAACCCTTTGTGGTCGGAAGAAAGTCACGCAAGATACTTCAAAATTAATGCGCCCCGAGGCGCATCACGAGCCTTGGTACATTGACATCCAAAATCTGCTCGAAAGGAATCTATCCCCCGGCCTAGACAAAAGAGGAGAATTTCCGCGAAGATGGCATCGCACTTGTATTCACAAGTGGCGCTTATATAAAAGGCACTACCAAGGCCTAAATCTCTTATGCGCCGATCGCCAAAGCGAACAAATTATGGACCAACTCCATGGTGGTACCCGTGGACCCCACATGAACGCCACATGCTATCCAAGAAAGTTATCCCAAGGGTACTATTGAGCTCGCTTGAAACCGATCGCATTCGGTGGTGCGACATCGCGACAAGTGCCAACGTTTTGCAAATCGCAAAGACGTGCCCCCGCACATCCTATACAACCCACGCCCTCGGCCCTTCTCAACATGGGGTATCGATGTCATAGGCCAAATTCACCCGGCGATCCAATGGCCATGAATACGCCCCGGTAGCCGCCGACTACTTCACAAAGTGGGTGGAAGCCTCTTCCTACAAGATCTTAAATGCCGAAAGGTGTCCGATTTATCCAGCCAATATCATATACCGCTATGGGGTGCCTTTCGAAATCATCTCCGACAACGGCTCTCATTTTGAAGGGGACGTGAATCGCTTTCTCGACGTTCAAAATTCAAAGACACAAATCTTCCCTACGGCCACAAGCAAATGGTGCCGTTGAAGCGCCCAACAAAACCCTCGAGAACATCATCGAAAAATGGCCGACACAGAAGAGATCGCCGAAAGCTGCCGCTAGCCCTCCGGGCTATCGCACCTCGCCAGACACCCACCGGCTACCCCTACTCTCTAGCATATCGCATGGAGGCAGTGATGCCTATTGAAGTTGAAATACCATCATTAAGAGTAATGATGGAATCTGACATAGCAGAGGTCGACTGGGTCAAAGGGCGATTTGAAGAATTAGCCCTGATCGATGAACGGCGTTTACTAGCCCGAGCACACTCGAGCCTATCAAAGACGCATAGCCCGGCATTCAACAAAAAGTCAAAGGCCGCGACATCCGTGTTGAGATCCGTGTTGAGAAAACCCCTAGTTATGTTGATACTAGGGGAAAATGGAAATCTCCGTGGATGGGACCGCACATTGTCAAAGAGATCCGTCAGAGGTGTCACCTCACAAACCAAGAAGGAGGACCTTGTTCAAATTCTTCAACCTTGACAAGCTCAAAAGGTACTATGCTTGAGTTCTATCCTCAAAAGTGTTTCCTCTCCACCGCTAGGTTGAAAACCCGAAAGGGCGGCCTAGGCAAAGTTAGAGCAAAAAAAAAAAAAATACAACAAAAAGGAGAAATAAGGGCTCGCTAGGTTGAAAACCCGAAAGGGCGGCCTAGGCAAAAGTTAGAGCATAAAAAAAATCAGGAGAAAAAGGAGAGGGAAACACTCTTTGAATCTCAAGATACTATCTCCGCTTTTGGCATACAAAAGCTCAATCGACAAAGAAAGAGAAAACCACAATAGAAGCTCACATTAAAATACTTAAAATATATTACAAGGTCCTAAGGTGCAACTTAGAATATTTATTTAAGACATTTTATTATACATTAATCGCATTGCACATACATATGCCTACACCCCCACTTCCCCAAACATTCCTTCCTTTTGCACCAGCCTCCTAGCTGTCTATCCATGCCTCGCAAGGCCCACCAAGCCGGGCCCATATCCTCTTCTCGCGGGCAACGTAAGAACCCTCGTTTCGAACCGCCGAAGTATCTCCTTCATCATCTCCGACATCTCCATTCTCATGGACCGTTGTGTTGCTAGGTCCAGCTCCGTTATCTCTGACACCGGTACCCCATCCAGCCGAGGGGAGGAGCCACTTCTCGTTCCTGTGGATTATGCTGTTGATTGCCATCATCAGGCCTTATATCGCCCCATCCATTTTGAGGGAAGGGACAGCCTCTTCTTGTCCCAAGGATTCTTGCCAACCCGCATCATCATGTCGAGGAATCTCATAATCAACATATCTGCCGCCCCATTCACCTGGGGAGGCCGCTGCTTCCCAATTACTGACCCGCCTCATCTGGTCCAGAGCCACCGAGCACCAAGGTTATGTACTCCTCGAAATCTCTCCCGCAGCCCCGAGGAATGACCAAGCCTCGAAGCCTCGATCTCTTCGCCTATCTCCATAAGGCGAAGGCCAATGCCCGTAGTGACATGGCGGCCAAACAAATTTCGCCGAATCCCCCCGCGGAAGATTCCTCAAAGATCACCATTATCCATGCCAAGTATTCAAGGGACAAGAATATATAATCGGAGAACAAATAGGCCACCCGAAGCCTATCAAAGTCCGTGACGCCACATCCTCCGAAATCAAAAGTCGAGTCCCGCTATTCGTCATCTCCAAAAACATCGGGCGAAGTCGTGTCTGAATAACTCGCTTCCACCCCAAACCGACGCAGATTCTGTCAAGACTATAAAAAGAAGTTCTTCTCGATGCCCAACATGACGACTGAGCATAGCCAGAGTGCAAAATGAAGTGCCGGATCTCCCAAATGGTTAATCACCCAGATATGTCCATGGAGCCCTCCGAAAGAAACCTGGCCCAACCATAGTCGAAAATTGGTTTGAGGAAAGCGTCAGGAAGCCATAAAGCCCCGGATCATATCTCCTCGAAGGTGCAGAGCCATCACGCACCGAAAATGCTCCTCCAACCACATATGGATCGAATGGGACCGCCAAGAGGGAAAGTTCGCCGCCACCGAAAAAGCATCAAGACCAGCCGTAGTCTCGCTAAGATTACTGAACGATATTCGCCTCGACGATCACGTGCCTCGCAGAGCGAGATCCACCACTTGCACGTCAATAAATC
>CM028382.1:33674312-33759824 GCA_013146195.2 Codonopsis lanceolata
TTATGGATTTTAGGTTGAGAGTCAATCGAGAATTATTGGAGAAATTATTGTTAGTTGAAGTGGGGTTAATGCTGAGATTGATGAAGGGTGTAAATGATGAAACTTGGTATTTAGACTCAACGGAGTCGAAATAAGTTCAATAATGTGATAATGAACTCGGGTTGGAATCCTACGACAATTGGATTTCGTTGACTATGTCTATGATGAATTCTTGGATTTTAGGCTTGGGAAATAAGCCCGGATTAATTTTGGGATAATTTCTATAAACTTGAATGATGTGCTAAGTTTGGGTTGTATGAAATGTGTATTTAATGAAATGCGATATTAAGACTCAATAGAGTTGATATAGGTTCAATATTATGTTGGTGAGCCTTAGGTTTAAATCCTTGATGTTCGGGTTTGGTTGGTTTTGATTGTGAGTACCCGAGCATCTTGAATTGTGTTCCAATTGTGATACCCACGACATAGAGGCTTATTGGGGATTTGATTAGGCGTGCTCGTTAGGGCACGGAACATTAGAGATCAACCTATGAACTCGTATTACTTTAAGAAATGATTCATTGAATGAGTTCCCTCTTAGGGAATTTGGTCGCGTGCACATGAAAGCACTTGCGAGAATACGACTACAGCTTAGTTTTGGTACCCTTGAGATTGGGTTGATAATGTCGAGTATGTATGACAATTGGGACTATGGTTGAGTCCGGTGTACCTTTGAGTAAAGCTTAAATGCTAAGTCTTGGTTTATAGTTGTTCTTATACTAAATAATAGCCTTTGGTTTAATCCTGAGTAGAGGGCTTTAGTAGACCTCATATTGTGATTTCTTGAGTTTATATGCTACGTTGACTGGGTTGTGACTTGAGGGTTATGAATACCTCAAATATGTGGTTCTTGGACTATACTGCTAAGTTAGTTGGATTGTTGAGTATGTGCAAATATGTGCATTGTTAAATTGGTGTGTAGAGCCTTATGACCTACTTGATTTGATAAGTCCGCTCTTGACGGTCTTGGTTCTTGTTTGAGCATGCGAGTAAATATCTGCTTGTGCATTTCATAAAAGCCCAGCTGGCATTATTTGGATTGGTTTTTAAGTCAGGGTAGGACGATACATCGCCTATACGAATCGTAAGATTCGTATTCGCTATGGATCGCCGTACCTGGGACCTCACACACCCTCCACTGTTGGCCCCAGTGGGGAAGTTAGCCCATCTCGTAACCAATAGAGCGAATGGATTATGCTAAGCTAGACTGAGAAAGGGCTGCCCTTGCGGTGTAGCCGCTCAGTGAAAGTCGATGTAATCACAGAGCATCGATGTGGCACGAACCAGTAACATTGTGTATTGCAGGAGCAACACAACGGAGCTATTTGGGTACCCTCTCTATCCCTTATGTGGCTTGCTATGAGCACTTATATGAAAGATAATGTGCTATATGTTTTATGAAGTTTATGTTACTCGATGACTTAATACAGGTTTATTGTTGGTATATGATAAAGATGCCATGATTTTATACATGCTTGTGCATTATGCCATGCCACGACATGCTATGCCATACATTTGCATTTAGTAACTTACTGGGTCATTATGACTCATTTCGTGTGTTTGTTTTCCTTAGTTTTGCAGTGATCCCGTTAGTACGCGCGGCGGCTTCGGATAGTGATTCCTAGAAGGTGGTCTTCCGGGCTTTAAGCTTGGATTTAATATTATTATGTTATGTATCTGTGAGAAACGAATGTAAAGTTATGTAGACTTTACTTGGGTAGATTATGTTAGTACTTTCTTATTGTATTATTTTGGTAGCCGACTCGTTTGGTCGAGCTGTTGTATCTTTTAGAAGTTATTCCCTTGTTATTTCGAGCATGCTTTAGCTCACTCATCCTAGTATTGTTGGTATTGTCATCTCCGACGACGTTAGTCGTGAGACTTGGGTTTAGTTGTTAGAATTTGAATATCTTGTTCTTTTAGTTGATTTATTCCTCCGGCATGTTAGCCGTTGAGTTGTTGTTTATCAGGTTGGGTTCTTGTTGCTTCGCCGGCCTCAGGTTGCCGATGGTTTGTTGTACGTGCGCAAT
The DNA here is from genome assembly GCA_013146195.2 of Codonopsis lanceolata. Lineage (NCBI taxonomy): Eukaryota > Viridiplantae > Streptophyta > Magnoliopsida > Asterales > Campanulaceae > Codonopsis > Codonopsis lanceolata. The sequence continues at coordinate 33,676,382 of CM028382.1, forward strand.
GTTGCGTCACGCGAGTCGTAGATTGGTCGAGAGATAGTCGTCTCTCAGCCTTGTATTCCTTAGTTTATAATTATAGGCTTTGGTCCCACTTATGATTTGCTTCCGCAGATATTAGTTTTGGATTATTCAGTTTTGCCATTATGGCTTATCATTCCTGTTTAGAGTTTGTTGGTTCAACTCTGGACTCGCACCACTACGCTTAGCGGGTGCTTGTCCGTCTTTTAGCTTGTCTTGACGGCACGACCTTGGGATTCCGCATTGGAGTCCGGGTCGGGCTGTCACAGTTGGTATCAGAGCTATAGGTTAGCTATTTCGCCAGGATAGGTTCCTTGGCCTAGTTTGGGTTGGGTTTGTTGTTGAGTTATTAGCGCTGAGTGTTCTTTGTAGGCGTATTATGTCCGGAACTTGGCATGGAGCTAGTTCTAATAGGCCTCGTTAGAATATAGCTCGTGGTGACGAGAGAGAGGAAAACGTTAGTGAGTTGTGTGTAACTCCTCAACGGATGTGTGGACTGGAAGATGATTCTTCTGTCCTTGCGAAATTCTTGAAGTTTAAACCGGAAAGTTTCGATGGAGAGCCAGATACTATTGAGGCAAAACATTGGCTAGAAAGCATGGAGAGGATCTTTGCAGTTTTGGGTAGTACATCAGAAGAAATGGTTACCTTAGCGGTGTTTGGATTGGATGGTGCGGCCGAGCATTGGTGGCTTGAATTACGAGATCGTTGGAGACGACATGGAGTGCCTCGAGTGTGGGAAAACTTCGTCAAGGAGTTTATGGTACGGTTTGGTCCGGTAGTAACTCGAGAAAGAAGAGAGATGGGATTCCTAATGTTAGAGCAAGGAGATATGACCGTGGCTCAGTATTCAACAAAGTTTATGGAGTTGGCTCGTTACTGTAGTTACTTGGTGCCGGATGAGGCTAAGAAGACCGAGAGGTTTGTGAAAGGCCTGAAGACGAATTATCGTAGGCGCCTTATTAATTACTACTTACGGATTACCAAGGGGCTGTGGATCGTGCATGTGCGATAGAGTTAGACATCGAGGAGTACGCTCAAAAGAAATTATCAAAGACTAATAGGGGCCCTGAGGATAAGAGAAGACAGTCAGCACCTCAAACAGTTAGTCAAGGAAAGGTGCGTTCAGGTGGCCAGAGTGGTGTTACTACTTCTGCTCGGAGAAGACGAGGTGGCGAGTTGACATGTAACTTTTGTAAGAGGACAGGACATACCGAGGATAGGTGCTGGGGTACAACAGGAAAATGCTTTGTTTGTGGCGGCGATCATGTTCGTAAAGATTGCCCGAAGAGAAGAGTTGGTCAGTCTGGGAGTACCAGTCAACAATCCAGTGGCTCAAAGAGAGATGGTGACGGTTAGCCTAGAGTTTGAGGCAGTGCGCGCGTGGCGGTTGGCCATTGCGAAGTTTGAGACCCATCAGAGATAGGAAGGTATATTCTTGTATATATATATATATATATATATATATTTAAATTATAACGTTGCTGCTATTACCGTTATTATGAGTACGCGCTCTAATCGTTAGCTCATGTGCATTCATACATACATTATATGGTGTATTGTGTAATCTTGGTTGTTTGCTCGATCGGGAATAATACCCCAATGTGAGATCGAGATATGATGTGGTTCGTTTGTGAATTACCGGTAGGTAATCGTACGTTGTGTATGGATTCTTGTTTAGTATATATATATAAGACTATGCTATATATAGAGTTGTGGTTTGTGGGGTTATATAGAAAGGCCATAGTATGTATATTTATGAGGCATGAATTGTTTATTGATACTTATCGGTTTGGTATGATGTTTGAGTATTCTATAAAGATATGTACTATGTAATGAATAATATAATACTATATTATTGTTAGTGGTTACTATACGAGTAGGAAACCCACTCGACTTGTGAGAAGGTTGAAGATTGCGATTTAGAAAATAATCATGGTTACACGGGAGAGATTAACGCTTCACCGTGAGTATTGAGACGTTAACGTTGTGTTAGGATACTTAGGGTATGCATTGGTTGTAGACTTGGTCTAGAGCTTAAGAAAGAATAGTTTTGCGGAGTATGGACGTTACGGGCATTAGTAGCCTTGTCGATTCATTGTGATTACTAGGTACACGAGTTTTGTGGTAGATATGATTGTTGTTTGTCAAGGTAATAGACCTTGTTACTTGGTCTGAATTTTTATTCAGTTATGTGCATTAGTTGTAGGAAACACCTACTTGATGCATTACATTGTAGTATACTAAATTCTCATTTCATCATTATTATCTCCTGCTCATTCATTTCCTTAGCATAGGAGACTATTAAAGGATGCTTAAAACCTTTTTAATCATGAACCTTGGCATCCTTGCAACGGAAACTTTTGAGTATCCAATTTAGCCGGTACCCTAAATTGGTGATCAAAAGTGGTTCGTTGTTGGACTAGGATTGGTATGAATTATGGTAGAAATTGACTACACCCGTTACCAAATGGAATTGACTTGAATGGAAAGAATTTTCAAAACATGGCATTGTGTGCTCTTATGTGTTCTCACCCGCGATGGGAAGCCGCGAGTGTGATTTACATGGTTTGAAATGCCGATTTGCTTATCTTTGATTTGTTTGTAGATTGCTCCATAGGCAATTATTATTTCCTTAAAGTTAGAACCCCTTGTTCTTGAATTTCATGTTGTGCCCCGAGACAAATAGTTTCGGTAGTTGGATGTTGAAATATTCTCGATTATGTGTTCCATGTTATAGTTTGGGGATTTTGCCCACTTGGTTGGCATATTGTCGTTCCGGTGTGTATTTGCGACTCGAGTATGAGTCATGTTATTTTCGATCGTAAGTGTTGATGTTGTTGTGTCTATCGAGAGTTCTTAGACTTTCGAATTTGGATTATTAGAGTTTAACTCTCGTATATATTGTGGCGGTAGACTCAGAGATTCGAGTCTAGGTTGATGGTTTTGAACTCGATGTATTGTGGTTTGTATCATGATTTAGAATTCGGGACGAATTCTTTTTAAGGTGGAGAGAGTGTGACACCCCGCTCCTTCGTTATCTCGGTTTGCGTGCTATACTTGCACTTCTTCCCTTGTCGACGGTATGTTTGGTTTGCGAGAGGGTCTAGATATGTTTGAGAGACCATATTAAGACCAAAACATTATTAAGAGACTCCATATAGTTGTTGACTTGCTAAAGTCACAAGTCGTGACTCGACGATAGTCGGAATACGACGCGATTGAGGGTTTGCTTGCGTTTTGTGTTCGTGACCTCGGTTTGGGTCCTAGACCTCTTTAAGATGATTTATTAACATGTTTAGATGCATTAGACTTCAAGTTGGAGGTGTTCCTTAAGTCTATCGATGATTTGGAAGTTTTGGAGATAGCGTTCGCCTCTATCGCAGAAGTTCGGGAATCGAGTCGTAATCGTCTCTCCTTTGGGATTCTTATTCCCCTAGTTGTTATTCAACTTTCTAGAAGTATTTAAGCTTCTCCATTAGCCCTTAGACTTGCCTTAAAAGTCTCCTTTCGTTGCTCGTTCGATTGCGAAGTTCATTCGTCGTTCGGTTGCACGTTGTTGCACCCCTTCCCGGTTTCGCTCCGAGTTGTTTCGGAAGTTGTTCGGGTGTGTTTTAGACTTGTTTTGAGTTGGGTTAGACCTTAGAATGGTTGCCCATAAGTTTGGGACCATTTAGAACATGTTTGGACCAAGTTTTGGAGGTTCAGGGGCCGAGGCGCCCGCCTGGCACATAGTGAGGCGCCCGCCTCAAGTACTGAGAGCACCTTTGTGCAGGGCAGAGCCCAGGCGGCCGCATGGGAGGGAGTGAGGCGCCCGCCTCAACTCCAGAGTGCTGTTACGGGATTTTGCCCTGTTTTGTGTTTGGACGAATTATACCTATTCTACCCTCATTAAACCCCCTCTAAACCCTTCCTAACCTCTCATACTTAACCCTAAACATGTCCTAACATTAGTTGGAAGTTAATTTAAGTTAGATTAGTGATTGATTAGTCCTAATCTCTACTAATTGTGCAAGGAAAAGTCTATTGTGCCCTCCTTAATTTGGGGGTATAAATACCCACAACCCCTTTGTTAGAAACCATTTATTTCTTCTCTTCCACAATACCTTGGAGATTCAAGCCCTATTCTTCCTTCGATCCAAGACGATCCACCACCCGATTTCCTTCAAACTTCGAATCTTGAAGCCCTCGGAATCGAGTAGAACAACTTCACCGAGTAGAACGGATTTGTGTTCACCGATCTTGATTTGTGTTCTCTTGGGTTTTCACTCAAGCTAGGTAAGTTACTCCCTTTTGATTTTGGTTCATTGGCCCTAAGGAAAACAACTTGTATGCTATTTGTGGGCAATGAACACTTGATATGCTTTGTATGTGTTAATTTGGGGATTTTGGAAGTATGAACTTGTTAGGAGTATTTGTAGATGACTTCTATGATTGTTGATGTATATGTTTATCCTTCATCTTGTGATTCTAGGGTTGTGAGCATGCTAGAAATCATGTTTACATTTTATTTGGGTTTATTATGAAAGTATGCCTATGGTTGGGGCTTTGGATATATGAACTCTCTATATACTATGGTTATGATCACTTAAATGAAATTATATGATTTATGAAATGGGTTTTGATCTATGTTGGGATTATTTGTGGATTTTAGGCTTGAGAGTCAATCCCGAATTATTGGAGAAATTATTGTTAGTTGAAGTGGGGTTAATGTTGAGATTGATGAAGGGTGTAAATGATGAAACTTGGTGTTTAGACTCAACGGAGTCGAAATAAGTTCAATAATGTGATAATGAACTCGGGTTGGAATCCTACGACAATTGGATTTCGTTGACTATGTCTATGATGAATTCTTGGATTTTAGGCTTGGGAAATAAGCCCGGATTAATTTTGGGATAATTTCTATAAACTTGAATGATGTGCTAAGTTTGGGTTGTATGAAATGTGTATTTAATGAAATGCGATATTAAGACTCAATGGAGTTGATATAGGTTCAATATTATGTTGGTGAGCCTTAGGTTTAAATCCTTGATGTTCGGGTTTGGTTGGTTTTGATTGTGAGTACCCGAGCATCTTGAATTGTGTTCCAATTGTGATACCCACGATATAGAGGCTTATTGGGGATTTGATTAGGGCGTGCTCGTTAGGGCACGGAACATTAGAGATCAACCTATGAACTCGTATTACTTTAAGAAATGATTCATTGAATGAGTTCCCTCTTAGGGAATTTGGTCGCGTGCACATGAAAGCACTTGCGAGAATACGACTACAGCTTAGTTTTGGTACCCTTGAGATTGGGTTGATAATGTCGAGTATGTATGACAATTGGGACTATGGTTGAGTCCGGTGTACCTTTGAGTAAAGCTTAAATGCTAAGTCTTGGTTTATAGTTGTTCTTATACTAAATAATAGCCGTTGGTTTAATCCTGAGTAGAGGGCTTTTGTAGACCTCATATTGTGATTTCTTGAGTTTATATGCTACGTTGACTGGGTTGTGACTTGAGGGTTATGAATACCTCAAATATGTGGTTCTTGGACTATACTGCTAAGTTAGTTGGATTGTTGAGTATGTGCAAATATGTGCATTGTTAAATTGGTGTGTAGAGCCTTATGACCTACTTGATTTGATAAGTCCGCTCTTGACGGTCTTGGTTCTTGTTTGAGCATGCGAGTAAATATCTGCTTGTGCATTTCATAAAAGCCCAGCTGGCATTATTTGGATTGGTTTTTAAGTCAGGGTAGGACGATACATCGCCTATACGAATCGTAAGATTCGTATTCGCTATGGATCGCCGTGCCCGGGACCTCACACACCCTCCACTGTTGGCCCCAGTGGGGAAGTTAGCCCATCTCGTAACCAATAGAGCGAATGGATTATGCTAAGCTAGACTGAGAAAGGGCTGCCCTTGCGGTGTAGCCGCTCAGTGAAAGTCGATGTAATCACAGAGCATCGATGTGGCACGAACCAGTAACATTGTGTATTGCAGGAGCAACACAACGGAGCTATTTGGGTACCCTCTCTATCCCTTATGTGGCTTGCTATGAGCACTTATATGAAAGATAATGTGCTATATGTTTTATGAAGTTTATGTTACTCGATGACTTAATACAGGTTTATTGTTGGTATATGATAAAGATGCCATGATTTTATACATGCTTGTGCATTATGCCATGCCACGACATGCTATGCCATACATTTGCATTTAGTAACTTACTGGGTCATTATGACTCATTTCGTGTGTTTGTTTTCCTTAGTTTTGCAGTGATCCCGTTAGTGCGGCGGATAGTGATTCCTAGAAGGTGGTCTTCCGGGCTTTAAGCTTGGATTTAATATTATTATGTTATGTATCTGGGAGAAACGAATGTAAAGTTATGTAGACTTTACTTGGGTAGATTATGTTAGTACTTTCTTATTGTATTATTTTGGTAGCCGACTCGTTTGGTCGAGCTGTTGTATCTTTTAGAAGTTATTCCCTTGTTATTTCGAGCATGCTTTAGCTCACTCATCCTAGTATTGTTGGTATTGTCATCTCCGACGACGTTAGTCGTGAGACTTGGGTTTAGTTGTTAGAATTTGAATATCTTGTTCTTTTAGTTGATTTATTCCTCCGGCATGTTAGCCGTTGAGTTGTTGTTTATCAGGTTGGGTTCTTGTTGCTTCGCCGGCCTCAGGTTGCCGATGGTTTGTTGTACATGCGCAATGTTGCGTCACGCGAGTCGTAGATTGGTCGAGAGATGGTCGTCTCTCAGCCTTGTATTCCTTAGTTTATAATTATAGGCTTTGGTCCCACTTATGATTTGGTTCCGCAGATATTAGTTTTGGATTATTCAGTTTTGCCATTATGGCTTATCATTCCTGTTTAGAGTTTGTTGGTTCAACTCTGGACTCGCACCACTACGCTTAGCGGGTGCTTGTCCGTCTTTTAGCTTGTCTTGACGGCACGACCTTGGGATTCTGCATTGGAGTCCGGGTCGGGCTGTCACATAATCCTTCACCAGCAACTCAATCAAACATTCCTGACCATCACTTCTTGACAAACGGGTCACCAGAAGACTTCAACCATGCTCAAGAAAACCCGTATCAAGAACCTTTTGTTTCTCAACCTGAAAACTCTATTCCTCAACTCACCTATGAGACAAATTCTGAACACAACTCTCATCAAGACACAGCTGATCTTCCCTATAGTTCTCCTTCTGAACCTTGTCATGTAGAAACAAAGAAGCGACAACTCATCATATTCTATGTCGCAAGAACATGCAAAGACCATCCGATCTCTCAAATCATTGGTGACATTCATATTGGATGCGGACGGAAGATCTTCCAAAATGAATGTATGTTACGTCTTTGCATTTGTCTCAGAAGAAGAGCCAAAGAAGGTCGAAGAAGCTCTTCAAGATCCAAGTTGGCTGGAAGCCATGCAAGAAGAACTTCAACAATTTGAACGATGTCAAGTATGGAAGCTAGTTCCAAAGCCTGCTGATCACACGGTCATTGGCACAAAATGGGTGTTCAGAAACAAGAAGGATGAGGATGGAAACATAGTGAGGAACAAAGCAAGACTTGTTGCACAGGGATATCGCCAAGAAGAAGGAATCGACTATGATGAAACATTCGCTCCTGTAGCAAGATTGGAAGCTATCAGAATCTTCTTAGCCTATGCAACATACAAGGACTTTGTGCTGTATCAAATGGATGTCAAGAGCGCGTTTCTTAATGGTGATCTTCAAGAAACAGTCTACGTTGCTCAACCTCCAGGCTTTGTAGAAAAAGGAAAAGAAACTCATGTTTACAAGCTTAAGAAGGCTCTCTATGGTCTAAAGCAAGCTCCTCGAGCCTGGTATGAAACCCTCTCTAAATTCTGGTTGAACAAGGATTCGTGCGAGGAAAGATCGACACCACTCTCTTTATTCTCAAGCACAAAGGACATTCTCTGCTGGTACAGATTTACGTTGATGATATCATTTTCGGATCCACAAATGAGAAGCTGTGTAAGCGATTTGAAACGCTTATGACTGGCAAGTTTCAAATGAGTATGATGGGAGAACTCACATTCTTCTTGGGTCTTCAAATTCAACAGTCCAACAAAGGGATATTCATCAGTCAATCCAAGTATGCTAAAGATCTTGTCAAAAAATTTGGATTGGAAACAGCAAACACTTTTGATACTCCAATGGCTGCTAGATGTAAACTTACAAAAGACTTACAAGGAAAGAAAGTTGATATCACCCACTATAGGGGGATAATTGGATCTCTGCTCTACCTCACCGCCAGCAGACCCGACATAGTGTATGCTGTTGGGGTGTGTGCTAGATTTCAAGCAGACCCTCGTGAGTCACATCTTCTTGCAGCCAAAAGAATCATCAAATACGTATCAGATACCACCAACTTAGGTATCTGGTATCCTAGAGAATCATCTTTCAACTTGGTTGGATACTCAGACGCAGACTATGCTGGCTGCCAAATTGACAGAAAAAGCACTAGTGGAACTTGTCAATTTCTAGGAGACAGACTCGTCTCTTGGGCTAGCAAGAAACAAGCATCCGTCTCAAATTCCACCACTGAAGCAGAATACATAGCTGCTGGTAGCTGCTGCTGTCAACTACTATGGATCAAACAGCAGTTAGTAGACTACGACATCAAAGTAGCAGACTGCCCAATCATGTGTGATAACACCTCAGCAATCTCTATCACCTACAATCCAGTGATGCACTCCAAGACAAAGCATATCGATGTTCGATACCACTTTCTAAGGGACAATGTAGAAAAGAGAAACATTAGTATGAAGTATATTTCAACTGACCATCAACTAGCAGACATCTTCACCAAAGCTCTGGAAGCAGACAGGTTTGCTTATCTAAGGGGAGAGCTTGGTATGCTTGACCCGACTGCTTAAATTTTATCTAAAATTAATTTTTAAAATAATGCTTCTTTATTTTAAGCAGATTTGAAAATTTATTTTAAGCAGACTTGAAAATTTATTTTGAGCAGACTTATTACTTTCAAATATTTTAAATCAAGAATTTCTAAAGTCACTAAAAGAAAAATGAGTTTTCTAAACTATAATTTTGAGAGGGAGGCTTATGCAAATTATGTGGGACCAACAGAACACATTTAATTCTAGACATAGGACTAAATTAACAAGATGAACAATTCATAGCTTATGAAACCCTAGAAATCACAATCTCTAAGAGTTGTCAAAATTCATTAGTCCAAGAACAATAGTTGTTCCTAAGGAGGCATAGAACACATTTAATTCTAGGCATAGGACTAAATTAACAAGATGAACATGTTATTCAAAAATCTCATAAGACCAAATCATCATCAAACATGGCTTGGACATGGTAGGAGCATGGGAATCATAAGAAGAGGGGGACATGGCAATTCTAGCATACAACCTAAGGGGAATCAATAGCTTACCTTTCACCAAGGAAAAAGATGGAATGAACACAAACTAATCGGATGGAATCGAGCTCCTCGTCGGTAGCTTCACTTCGGTGGTCTCGGTTTGGCAATCGGAGGTCGGGAGCTCAAGATATGGGGAAAACACACACTAATCTCCCCTCACCATTCACACACAAAAGCTTGGGAAGAGAGAGAAGGAATGATCTAAAAATGGAGGGTTTAATGTTGATCACAAAGTGGGAGGATTTTATATGGCATGCAATTTGTGGGTGGAAGTCCACATGTCACAAGGAGAATGCATGGAAATCCACTTGTCAAGTGGATGATGATTGTGCTTAGGCTTAATCCAACTTACTTAGGGTCTAATAGGATGGTTTAAGTGAGGTTTAGAAAAGGTTTGGATAGGGGTTTGGGTGCCATAAGTCGTACAACAGCAAAACAGGGGAAAAATTCCGTAGGTAGCTCCCAGCAGTTGAGGCGGGCGCCTCACTAGAGTCCAGGCGGGCGCCTGGAATGCTGCAGCTAAGTTCATCATATTTTTTTGATAAGTTACTGGACAGTAAATCTTGTAAAATCGACCATAAATCTCTCACAACTCTAAATGAGGTGATTTTTGATTTTTCTGAAACTATACTCATTAAAATATATTTTAGAATTTTAAATTACTCCATTTGGACTTAAATTCATCAAGATATGGTTACTACAAGTTCAAGTACAGAAGTTGTTTTCCTGAAAACTGAATTCTGGCACAGCCGTAAGTCAAGACCTAATTGAGGTACTTAGACACCTTGGAAAATTACTAAATTTTACAGAGAGTAACCTAACGTATGTAGGTAAAACATACTAAGTTTTTAGAAAATTATCTTTAGTAGATTGGTACCAGAATTTTCCCGAAGTTTACCCAAAAACATGACTGATCTGTGAAGGAATAAATTGGTCATCTTATTACCAAATGCAACAAGTCTAAGAACAATGATGTGAAAGAATGATAAATACTAGTACACTTGGTCTAGAACTCAAATGAACTTCTCGCAAGTTGAAAACATAAAGAATACAAGCAACGAAGGAAATCCCGAGAAACCCTAAGGCTCAAACGAAGCAACAATGCTTCTAAACTCTCAACCAAGCCTACTATGATCAAGATGAATGTTATAAGTCATTTATGCAAGGTAATAGCACTCCAACAAGACTTGGTTAAGTTCTAACATGCTAAGGTGAACACTCAAAGCACAAACGGCAAGGTATGCAATGCATAGAAGACATTCAAGCGACTATGAACGTAACAACTCTAATGCAAGCATGACATGAACAAAATGAAGTCTCTAACATGTTAAGGCATCGTTAAGCATGTTTTAAAGGTACTAAGGATATAGAAGGACTTAGTTAAATACTAAGGTGATACACGAAGCAGTTATAACAAAGCATGCAACGTATAGAAGGCATACAAGCAACTACGATCATGGTTGACCTAATGGGAACATGGTATGAACAATATGGACTCTAAAACATGTTAAGGCACATAATGAACATATTAATCAAGTATAGAAGACATGTTACACAAGTAGGGTTTGGGTTCTCACATGGGCTCAAGTATATGATTTGTTTATGAGTAAATTTTACAAGCATGCATCTCTTACTGAATACAGAAAACAAATCATGTCATTCCAAAATGAACCAGGTGAAACATTCCATGAGTCGTGGGATAGATTTAAAAATCTGCTCATTATGTGTCCTCATCATAATTTGGCTCAACATGTGTTAGTGCTTCAATTTTATCATGGTCTTTCGCCAGGCTTACAAACTATGGTTGATAGTGCAGCTGGTGGTTCTATTAATAGAATGACACCAGAAGCACTAGAAGAATTATTTGAGATGTTATGCATTAATTCCCAACAGAAAAGTGTTAGAAGTAAAAATAGAAGCCTATATCAATTGCAAGATAATTCAAATACACAAGCTCAATTTGAAAATTGGCAAATTCAAGAAGCATGTGCGTTATGTGGATTATATTCTCATGCTACTAATTTTTGTCCGTCAAGTGCTATGTATTCTGAACAGACTAATGCTATGAATATGTACCCTCAAAGGCCTAGGAATGATCCTTATTCAAACACATATAATCCTGGTTGGAGGAATCATCCTAACTTTTCTTGGGGAGGAAATAAGCCTTTGCAACCTCAACAATTCCAACCTCAACCACCACAACCTCCACAGTTTCCAAATCAAAATCAGTTGAGGATTGAAGAAGTTGCCAAACAAGATATAGCAAGTAAAGGTCAAGCAGCATTGATGAAATACATGCTTGAAGAAATCGAAAATCTAAAGAAGCACATTGCAAATTCTGAAGTAGATAAAAGAGAAGAAGAGAAGTTCCCTAGTCAAATCGAGCAAGCCAAGTCAATCACTGTCTTGCGAAGCGGTAAGGTAATAGGTGAAGAGGTAAGTGATTCTGATCGTTCTTCTAAAGTGCCTGCTACAGTAGAAAATTTTGAAAAGGAAATTGAAAAAGAAATCGAAAAAGATAGTGATAGTAATAAAGAGAATAATGAATCAAGTAATCAAGAAGTAGAAGTAGAAGTAGAAGTTCCAAATAAGGAACAAGAAAAAGAGGTTCAACATAAAGAAAATACAATTGAAATTGAAAAAGAGTTGGATCAAGAAGAAGAGGAACCTTATGTAGCTCCACCACCGTATGTTCCTCCAATTCCGTTTCCACGAAGACTTATGAAAAACTGAATGGACAAACAATTTATGGAAATTTATAATATGTTATCCAAAGTGAATGTTAATCTTCCTTTGCTTAATGTTATTAAAAACATTCCAACTTATGCAAAGTTTTTCAAAGATCTTCACTCTAAGAAGCACAAGTTTGAAAACAATGAAAAGATTATTGTTTCTGAAAATGTAAGTTCTGTTTTACAACCCGAATTACCCCCTAAGTTAAAAGATCCTGGTAGCTTTAATATCCAAGTTTCCTTGGGAAGCTCTAAAAAAATGAAAGCAATGCTAGATTTAGGAGCAAGTATTAATTTGATGCCTTTTGCGGTCTATAAACAGTTAGGGTTAGGAGAACTAAAACCCACTACTATGCAATTACAATTAGCTGATCGTTCAATTAAATATCCCTTGGGTATAGTGGAAGACATCCTAGTTCAGGTTGATAAACTAATAATTCCAGTTGACTTTGTGGTTCTAGAGATGGAAAGGAAAATTTGCACCAATAATGAAGTCCCAATACAATGATTAATGTGAAAAATGGTAAACTCACAATGTCAGTCCTAGGTGAAACTGTTGAAATCTCTGTGTTTGATGCTATGAATAGACCTAGTGACATAAGTGCCTGTTTTTCAATAGATGAAATTGAAAAGTTAGCAACAGAAACTTTTGAAGAAGAGGAAGAATATGAGAGAGATAGATTCATAGTTTATGATGATAGTCCTATCCCTCCCATAAAAATTGACATTGATGAAATTGAAAGAGAAATAGAAGAAGAAGAAAGACAAGAGAGAGAAAAGTTAGAAGCTAGTAAAAAGAAAGATAAAGAAGAAATAAAGAAAGAATCAGAAAATAATTCTGATAAATCTGAAAAAGTAGAAGAAGAAAGTTATGAAATTAAGGAAGATGAAGTAGAGATTCTGAAATCTCTCTTTGAAGAAATTGAGATAGAAAACATTGAGGAAGAAATTAAAGATAATAAAGTAGAGAATGAGGAGGCTAAAATAAAAGAAACCATTAAGGTCGAAAATTCTGAATTTATGCTATCCATTAATTCTCCTAAAGTCGAAGAATTAAAGCCATTACCACCTCATTTAAAATATGCATTTTTAGGGGAAGGTAACACTTTGCCTGTTATTATAGCAGCCGACTTAACGGAAGAGCAAGAAGCTAGTTTGTTAAAAGTTTTATGGACACATAGAGAAGCTTTAGGATGGTCCTTAGCTGATTTAAAAGGCATTAGTCCCTCTATGTGCATGCATAAAATACATCTAGAAGAAGGTAGTAAACCTTCAAGAGAAAGGCAAAGAAGACTTAACCCACACATGGAAGAAGCCGTAAGAAAAGAAGTTCTTAAGCTCTTAGATGCGGGTATAATTTACCCTATATCAGATAGTAAATGGGTTAGTCCTGTCCAAGTAGTTCCTAAAAAGTCAGGAATTACTGTTGTTAAAAATGAGAAAGATGAATTAGTCCCTACAAGAACAATAACTGGTTATAGAATGTGCATTGATTTGCGAAAACTTAATGCGGCAACTAGGAAAGACCACTTTCCTTTGCCATTTATTGATCAAATCCTTGAAAGACTAGCCGGTCATGAATATTATTGCTTTCTTGATGGTTTTTAAGTTTACAATCGGATCCTGTTGCACCGAAGACCAAGAGAAAACAACTTTTACATGTCCCTTTGGTACTTTTGCTTTTAGGAGAATGCCTTTTGGATTATGTAATGCACCAGCTACTTTTCAAAGATGCATGATTTCTATATTTTGAGACTTAGTTGAAAGATGCGTAGAAGTTTTCATGGACGACTTTTCAGTTTTTGGAAATTCTTTTGATCATTGTTTAGAAAACCTTACATCAGTCTTGAAAAGATGCTGTGAAACAAATTTAACTTTAAGTTGGGAGAAAAGTCACTTCATGGTCAAACATGGAATTGTCTTAGGGCATGTTGTTTCAAATAAAGGCATTGAAGTTGATAAAGCTAAAATTGAAGTTATTTCACAACTACCCCCTCCCACTTCAGTTAAAGGTGTTAGAAATTTTCTAGGGCATGCTGGTTTTTATCGAAGATTTATAAAAGATTTTTCCAAAATCTGTAAACCTCTATGTAATTTGTTAGCAAAAGGTACATAATTTATTTTTGATAAAGAATGTTTAGAAGCTTTTAATTTATTAAAAGAAAAATTAACTACTGCCCCTATTTTATCCGGCCCTGATTGGTCACTTCCTTTTGAAATCATGTGTGATGCATCAGATTTTGCAATTGGAGCCGTGTTAGGACAAAGGGTAGATAGAAAACCTCATGTGATCCACTATGCTAGTAGAACTCTAAATGATGCACAATTGAATTACACAACTACTGAAAAGGAATTTTTTGCAAGTAGTATATGCTTTAGAAAAATTTAGATCATATCTGTTAGGATCAAAGGTAATAATATTTTTTGATCATTCTGCATTGAAATATCTGTTAAGTAAGAAAGATGCTAAACCAAGATTAATTAGATGGATGTTATTGTTACAAGAATTTGACATTACTATCAAAGATAAAAAAGGAACCGAGAATGTTGTAGCCGACCATTTGTCCAGATTGGAATTTTCACCCTTGCTTGAACGTCAATTTCTTGATGATCATGTTCCCATAAATGATAATTTTCCTGATGAACAACTTTTAGCCATTAAAGATTCTGACCCTTGGTATGCTGATTTTGTCAACTACTATGTGTCTAATATCATTAATCCGGATTTTGATCATTATGAAAAGAAGAAATTTTTGGCGGAAACGAAAAATTATTTTTGGGAGGCACCACATTTATACAAAATTTGTTCAGATTCTTTAATAAGAAGATGTATTCCAGAAAAAGACCAACAAGGTATTATGAAATTCTACCATGGATATTCTTGTGGAGGTCATTTTAGTGGAAACAAAACTGCTAGGAAAATTTTGCAATCTGGTTTATACTGGCCTACTGTTTTTAGAGATTGTGATTTGTTTTATAGAACATGTGATAAGTGTCAAAGAACAGGTGGAATAGGAAAGAGAAATGAAATGCCCTTGCATATTAATTTGGTTGTTGAAACCTTTGATGTTTGGGGTATTGATTTTATGGGTCCTTTTCCAGTGTCAAATAATTGTGAGTATATTTTAGTTGCAGTTGATTATGTATCTAAATGGATTGAAGCAGTAGCAACCAAGACTAATGATGGAAAAATAGTGGTTAAATTTGTAGAAGATTTGTTTGCTAGATATGGAGTACCTAAGGCCATAATAAGTGACCAAGGAACTCATTTTACCAATAAGTTGTTGAATAATGTTCTTAGAAAGCATGGTGTAACTCACAAGTTGGCCACACCTTATCATCCTCAAACATCCGGCCAAGTAGAAGTTAGCAATAGACAAATAAAAGCAGTATTAGAAAAGACTGTTAGGCCTAATCGCAGAGATTGTGAATCTAAACTTAAGGATGCTTTATGGGCATACCGAACTGCTTTTAAGACCCCCATAGGAATGAGTCCATATAGAATGGTATATGGCAAAGCTTGCCATTTACCAGTTGAAATTGAGCATAAAGCCTATTGGGCGGTTAAAGAATTGAATTTAGATTTAACCTTGGCTGGAGAAGAAAGATTGTTTCAGTTAAATGAGTTAGAAGAACATATGTTGAATTCGTATGAGAATGCTAAGACATATAAAGAAAAGACCAAGAAATATCATGACATGGGGTTAGCCAACAAGATGTTTCATCCAGGGATGAAAGTGTTACTTTTTAATTCTAGACTAAGGTTATTCCCCGGAAAATTTAAATCTAAATGGTCTGGTCCCTTTATAATCGTACGAATTTATCCTCATGGAGCAGTTGATATTCAAAATCCTAAAAATAATGAAGTTTTCAAAGTTAATGGACACCGACTCAAGCCATACTTAGAGCCAATGTCAGTTGAACGAACAATTGAGTTAATCCGTTTGGCTGACAATGAACCACCCCGAGATTAGGCTTGCAGTTTGGTCGAGCCAAAGACGTTAAACAAAGGCGCTAAGTGGGAGGCAACCCACTATTTTGAATGTTATTTGCTTTTGTAGTTAGTTTAAATATGCCTTTGTCCGTTAAATTTAATTTTTGGACATTTAATTTTAAATTAAATATGTCAAAATTTAAGTTTGGGGGAGAAAAACATCTTAGTGTTGTATTTATATGTTACTAATAATTTTTAGTCTAGAGTGTTTGTTAAGTTTTTGCATACAGGAAATATACAAAACATAACGGAAGTTAACGGAAGGGCTAAACTGCAAAACTGCTGAAAAGGAAGAAAGAAAATCAAGTGGGAAAGTTCTGCCCACCTTGCGGACGCAAGGTGTTGGAGACCTTGCGACCGCAAGGTGCTCCGTAAATGCAAATTTCGTGCAACATACTGTCAGTCATGGGGAAGTAGCAGAATCAGAATCGGTTTGACTGCTGACTTTGCGGACGCAAGGTGTGGCAGACCTTGCGACCGCAAGGTCCCCTATATAAAGACATGCTGGGTTCTTTTGCAGAAATCACCACAGAAAATTCTCTCCCTCCCTCAAGCAGCTGCAACAGCCGCCCAGTTCCTCTAAAAATTCGGCAGATCGGTCCATATTCCGGCACACATTACAAGATCCTCTCCTCCCTCTTCCAATTCTTCATCTTCTACCTCCATGCATAACACCATTGCACCCCATTGAAGTGAAGAATTTTTGAAGAAGAGGAAGAACATTCTGTTGCCGACGCCGATCAAGCTCACACTCCGGCTGCACTCTCTTCATCTAGGCTGCAAACAAGTAACCCTATCACCCTCTTTAATTTCTTACGTAAAATATTTGCATGCTAGGGTGTTAGATAATTTCAACGTAGATAAAAATTTTGCATGCCTTAGAATTAATTTTTAATTTTAAAACTTTAAAAATTTATTTTAATTTTCAAAAAACTTTAGTTTTTAAGTTTTATAAATTCAAACAAAATGTTTCGTAAGCGTAGGAATACCGGTGCTTCGTCCTCCGGCCCCGCTCAGGAGGAAGAACAAAATTTTGACATCACCCGATTTGTATCCTACGAGGCCTCAGAACGATATACGGCCAAACTCTCCAAGTCCTTGGTGCCCGAAAGGGGATTTAAGGCTGAAGAATTTGGCCTCCGTCCAAATTTTGTGGCTTGTAGGTGGGGCTTTTGATAGATTCTCCGGCAAGGGCAGCCGTAGTGCTCATTGTTCGAGAATTCTATGCCAATGGCAACATTGGCATAGATGGGGGTGTATTAGACACCGTTTATGTTAGGGGCGTTAGTGTAAATTTTTCGTCCCAAAGCATTAACAACTATTTCGGCACCTCCAACTTTGCGGTTGGTGCCGATGATTTTAGCACTCACCTCCAACCCCCCACTATTACTATCGAGGAGGTCAATGCGACCATTGCCCTCCCTGGTGTGGTGTGGACCTATAACCGTAATCCACCCTTCGGTCCACGCACCATGGGGGAGTCCTTCCTCCAGAACACGGCCAAGCCCGTGTTCAAATTTGTTTGTGGGCGTCTCATGCCCTCCAGTCACCAACATACGGTGACTTGGGAGAGGGCTGTCTTGACCTACACCATTATGACCGGTGGGTCTGTTGATGTTGGCCGTTTGATCAACGACCAAATCAAGACCCTTATTAGAGGTAGGACGAATGTGGGGTTCGCGTTCCCGCATTTGATTACCGAGTTGTGTAGGGGGGCAGGCGTGAGATGGCCCAAACACGCGGAGAGGCTGAAGACTGGTCCGGCCATTACTAGGGCCATTTTGTTTGAGCACCACCAGCAGCCAAGAGTGAGGGTTCCTCAAAAGGAGGAACCCAAAGAGGAAGAGGAGGACCCGCTCGTTGGGATCTCCAATAGGCTAGAAGAGGTTGCCTTAGAAAACCAAATGGCTAATCAACAGTTGGCACAAATTCGTGCCGACCAAGAGTGGCTATTTGGTTGGTTTAACACGGTGGGACAAAATGTCTCCGCCTATTATGGGCTGCCTCCTGGCACGATCCCCGAGTTGCATCCTCATTCGTTATTTCCACCCGACTCACCTTGAGTCGAGGCCCAAGTTCCATCCTCTTTCGTTAGGTGGACCTGCTATCTCCTTTTGATATTTGTCCTACCCCATCAATTCACTCATATGTTCCTCCATTTTGAGGACAAAATAGAAATTAAGTTTGGGGGGGGGGATTTTAAGCTTAAAGTCCTAGCCTAATGAGGAATGGAGTTGGGCTATGTTTTTAGGGTGAAGAAAAATTTCTTTATACAATGACCATCTAAATCTTCACCCTATTTTCCTGTTTTTATTTTTTTCTTATTTCAGAGGTGTTGCCTTGACCAGAATACACTCACATTGGATACTCGTGGGTTCCTCTTATAGGGACCCATCATCAATTGAGTCATCGTCATCATCTCCAAATTTCTTAAAAAATATATATTATAAAAAAAATTATTTCAAAATTTTCATCCTCAAGTTTAGGTGTGGTAATGCTAGTTGTAGTCGATGAGGAGTTAATGCAATGATCCGCATAGCTAGTCCGTAGATCCCTCTGGAATTTACTTAATTTTGCGAAACTTTTACTTTTCTCCAAATACTTCATGCACCCACACCGGTCATAATTATGGATTGATTAGAATAGTTTTATAAAGTTTATAACACCTACTTCATTACAACTAGATATGCACAAGAATATGATGCATAGCCATTCGAACATAATTGTTGCATTAAACTGTGACTTAGGGTCAATTGCTTGATAGTTAGATCCCTTGGATTTTTCTCATTTATATGTCTCAAGCACACTTTCGAACCGTGTCTGCATGTTAGTCTCAATTGTCCCTACCATCTGTCTTAGCGAATGCTTATGTGAAATCCAGTGATGCTAAACATTCAACCCCCAATTCCCATAGTTGATATGATATTTTGTGTTGTCTTACTTGCCTTAAAAACTACATGAGCATTTGGCATTAAGAAATGACTTAGGCCATCTTTGGATCGTTAGAGCCTAAATATTCCCCGACCAATACTAAAAATATCCCTAGTGTCCCCGTTGAGCCTAATGAAAAAGAATGGAGTGTGCTAAGCACACTATTTAAACCCTCATTCGACATCGTTTCTATTACCCACATTAACTTGACCCTAAAAGCCTATACACTTTTAGCCTACCTGTGAGAACCCGAAACCTACTTGTATTACTTGTCTTCCATACATGTTTAACATGATTAGAATATGTTTTTAACATGCTAGTAGTATCCCTGACATGTTTGACTTGATTGCATTCCTTGATCGAACCGTTATTGATGTATCGAACGCCTATTGCCTTGTATGCTCTAGATTGACTTGTTCTTGCTCGGGCTTTGATATGTGGACTTAGCCAAGACCTTGAGAGACATTTATAATTTTTTTTAGGACCCTTGATACTCATTCTAATGCTTCTTGGAGTTGTGCATGCCTTATACGCGTTATACGTGCAAATCGGGACCTGTTTGACCTAAAGTATGGCCTGAGGAATCGTTCTACCCTGCCAACCGAACATTTTGGGCATTGTTCGGCCACCATAACCGAACATTATGAAGGATGTTCTGCCTCCACAACCGAACAAAGGAGGATTTCCCAAAGAAACGTGATTTTTCTGCAACTTTGGCTGATTACGAACTTACCCTTACTAAACCTCTACCATTAGTGACTTAAACCACTTGTATTAGAGTCTTATTAGCCTAATCTAAGCCTAATTAAGATTGATAAACCTATTTCTACCATTCATCAAGTGACATGTGTACTCCATTAACACCTTAAGTGAGACGATTGCTCTACATCAGCTCTACTCTTCATTTCACGACTCATTTCTTCCGCCTTGTCTTCTCCGGTCTAGGGCGAGCTTGT
Organism: Codonopsis lanceolata; assembly: GCA_013146195.2. Lineage (NCBI taxonomy): Eukaryota > Viridiplantae > Streptophyta > Magnoliopsida > Asterales > Campanulaceae > Codonopsis > Codonopsis lanceolata. The sequence continues at coordinate 33,696,416 of CM028382.1, forward strand.
GCGTGAGAGTATTGGTGAGATTAGTGCGTGAGGGGTTGGCTTCCAAGATATTCAAGACCCGCTTGCGATTCCGAGACCGCCGTTGCGTCGCCGCCGTCGATACGAGCGATTGTCACCGATCAGTTTTCGTGCGTCCGTCTTTTGCTTGGCTTGAGGTAAGCTATCAATTTCCCTTAGGTCCATGTTAGAGATAACATGCTACCTCTTCTTGCTTCCCTTCTCTCATGTCTAATTCATTGCTCTCCTTGATTTCTACCATGATATTGGAGTAATTTTGAGAGTACGAAAATCAGGGAATTATAGACTATGAATGCAAATGCTTTGATTTGGACACTAAGCCTAGAAGTAAAAGTGTTCTACTCTATATTAGGAATTATTATTATTCTTGGGCCATAGACTTTCGACCATGATTTGGGGAAAACGTGATCTAGGGTTCCATAATTTAGGAACTTGAGTTTATTGTTAGCTATGGTTATAAATTGGATTAATGACTTAGATTAATCAATGCGATGACTTAGAAAACTAATTCTAGACTATTGAAATGGATTGAATGTCATGCTTGTATCTTTATGACATAATAAATGCATACTTGATAATTGATATATGGAGTTCGTTCTTGTCGAGCTCAATCTTGATTGTTTATTGATGAGATTATATACTAATCTTGAACGAGGACACTCTTGTCGGACTCATTCCAAATTGATTGATTGTTGAGTAAATACTACTTGGCATTGCATAAGTCCAGCTGGCATACTTGTTATCGCACACACACCTCCACGGCGGGCCACCGTGGGGAAGTGCTTTCCTTGGCCAACCAATACGCGACCATTGAGAATGACTATTGTTTCCCGAGCATCTCTCGGAGATCGATGTATTATCACAACCATCGATTATCGCACGCTATCGAAAGTGTTTGTTTTGCAGGTCTACGAAGCGGCCCAGCTCTATATCCTCATATTATGTGAACTATGTGCAATAATGTGCATCTTAAATAATTCATCTACATGATTGAAATATTGTCTTGCCTAACGTGTTGCATAATGCCATGTCATGCATGATTGATAGCTTACGAGTCATTATGACTTACCCGCTCCCAGTACTTTTTAGATCCTAGCAGACAGACCTTCTTGTTGAGACTCGCAGTGCTCGTTCGCCTTAGTTCTCTTTTGATCCGACTTTTGCGGTTGAAGAGGTGGTTCTAGAAGTCCTCTTATCTTCTTTTGTATTTTGCAAGGACGATGGGTTAAAGCTAGTCAACTAGACTACGCTTGGGAATGTTTATAGATCTTGTACTCGTGTAATCCTGTTAGCTACTTGTAGTATTAACTTTTGTAGTATTTATACTTCTCTTGTTGCCGGCAATTATGTTAGCCGTGCCTTGTATATCGTGTGTTGTTCACTATGCATAGACTTCCGCTGAGCATCCTATTAGCTCTTATTTATTTCCTTGTCATATTTATTGCTTAGCTTGGGTTCCGGCTGTAGTGTCGCCGAAGACTTGGATTTATTGTTTAACTGTTTTATCAGGTGAAATGATTTTGAAAATACCGACCTTTTGTGTCGAAGTTCTCTTGCGATCGAAATGTTAAGGCCACGCCGCTTTTAAAAATATCTAGTCCTTGCATGTTCTTCCTTTCTTGTCTCGTATTGTCTTGTTTGGCGCTCCGGTCCGCGGTTCCATCTCGGGTCCGGGGTCGGGGTCGCCACAGTTGGTATCAGAGCTCTCGTTAGCTTTTGTTATTGGTTAGCTATCGTTAGCTATTGGTCAGGATAGGTTCCATGGCCTAGGTGGGTTATTTCTTGTGTGATATTCTAACGTCGAGTGAATTCTTATAGGTGCTTGATGGTGAATCCTAGAGCAGATCGTGTAGGCCGAGGTAGAGGCGCACCGTGAGAGTTCCCCGATGAACCTGAGGCGGAGTTGCCACCTCCACCACCGAATCCAGTAGGCATGAATGCTCAGATGGCAGATTTGTATCGCCGCATGACAGAGTTTATGACCGAGATGGCTCAGATAGGTCAGGGTCAGAATGTACCGCCACCGCCAGAACCGAATGCGAGAGTATCGCCACCAAGGAATGAAGTTATACCTGAAGCAAGGGTGCGAAATAATACTATCTTGGAGAGGTTCTTGAAAATGAAGCCTCCATCATTTGAAGGAGAATCGGATGCTAGTATGGCCGAGTTATGGCTAGAGGACGTGAAGAAGATCTTTGCAGTTCTGGACTGTACGGATGAGGAGAAGGTTGTGTTAGCTGTGTATAAGCTTAGAGGAGCCGCCAATCATTGGTGGGAGGTTTTACAGGCTAGTTGGGAGTTGAATCGAGTGGCTCAAGTATGGCCTAACTTTGAGATGGAGTTTAGGGCTTCTTACGTGCCTGTTGTGGTTAGACGACGACGAGAGAAAGAGTTCCAGGATTTGGAGCAGGGAACCATGTCTGTAGCCCAAGATCTCGCTAAGTTCACTGAATTATCCCGTTATTGTGCACATCTGGTGCCAGATGAGAGACACATGACTCATAAGTTTGTGAAGGGGTTGAAGACTGAGTTTAGGAGACAGTTGTTATCTCTTCAGTTGGAGGATTATAGGAGCGCAGTAGATCGTGCTTTTGAGATAGAGCGAGACATTGAGGAGCACGCATGTAAGTCTTCTCGCTAGCTCTTCGCAGTGACCTCACAAAGATTCGTGAGGGGTCAATCTTCAGGGAATCGATCCGGCCATCAGGGCAATCGTCGTTTTCATTATCAGAATAGACGACAGTCTGGTGGACAGTTTAGACGACAGTCAGAGAGTCGTGGTAGTAGTGCTTTTACTCCTCAGGAGCAGCCGACTCAGGGTAGTGGACCTTTGACTTGTTCTCATTGCAATAAGATTGGGCATTCGAGCGAGCAGTGCAGGTATAGGCTTGGCACTTGTCTTGGTTGTGGGGACTCTAGTCATAAGCTCAGAGACTGTCCTAAGAATAGAGTGACGCCAGTTCGTTCTGCTCAAAGAATCCGGATCCAAGAGAGATAATGATGGGCGTCCTAAGGCGCAGGCTCGTGTTTTTGCACTTGATCAGCAAGGTGTTCCCGAGTCTACACATGTGATCGGAGGTATTCTCTCTGTCTTCGGTCATAGAGCTCGAGTTCTTATTGATCCCGGTTCTACTCATTCTTATGTCGCATCGCATTTCATAGAGCATTTATGTGTATTGCCTGCTCAGTTGCCTTACGTGCTTGAGGTGTCTACACCATTGGGTGAATGCTTATTGGCGTCTGAGGTTTATAGAGATTGTGACGTGCTTGTTAATGATCGAGTCTTGCATGCTGATTTGGTAGTATTGCCTATTCGAGACTTTGATGTGATTCTTGGTATGGATTGGCTTTGTGCGAATCATGCTTTAGTAGATTGCCGTCGTAAGAGAGTCACTTTTGCCATGCCTGGTATTCCGGAGTTCGTGTTTATGGGTGATCTTGCTATGAAAGGTATTCATGTTATTTCTGCCTTACGTGCTAGACAACTCTTATCTCGGGGTTGTACGGGGTATTTAGCTTGCGTGCTTGATACTAGTGTCTCGACTGCTAAATTAGAAGATGTTCCGGTAGTTAGTGAATTTCCAGATGTCTTTTCTACCGATTATGCATTGCCTCCCGACCGAGAGTTAGAGTTTTGCATTGAGCTTTTGCCAGGTACTTCGCCTATATCTAGAGCGCCTTATAGAATGGCTCCAGCGGAGTTGAGAGAATTGAAAAGCAGTTGCAAGAACTTCTAGATAGAGAGTTCATTAAACCGAGTGTGTCACCGTGGGGTGCACCGTGTTATTCGTGAGAAAGAAAGATGGTAGTTTACGACTTTGCATAGATTATCGGACGTTGAACCAGTTACTATCAAGAATCGGTATCCCTTGCCACACATTGATGATCTCTTTGATCAACTTCGAGGCTCAGTTGTTTATTCCAAGTTTGACTTGAGGAGTGGCTATTATCGCTTGAGAGTTCGAGAGGAGGATGTTCCTAAGACGCCTTTCTACACGTTATGGCCATTATGAGTTCGTGGTTATGCCTTTTGGTTTGACGAATGCACCTGCAGTTTTTATGGATTTAATGAATAGGGTGTTTCATGAATATCTTGATTGCTTTGTGGTCGTGTTTATTGATGATATCCTCGTGTACTCGAAGTCACGAGAGGAGCATGAGATTCACTTGAGAGAGGTTCTTTCGATCTTGCGTGAGAAGAAGCTTTACGCGAAATTCAGTAAATGTGCTTTTTGGTTGGAACAAGTTGCTTTTCTAGGACACGTGGTGTCTAGTGATGGTATAGCAGTGGATCCATCTAAGGTTGAGGCGATTACTAAGTGGAAGACGCCTAGTACGGTGACCGAAGTCCGTAGTTTCTTGGGCTTGGCAGGTTATTACCGTAGGTTTATCGAGGGTTTTCGAAGATCGCTACTCAGATGACTAAACCGACACTGAAGAATTCTTCTTTTATATGGAGTGATAAGTGCGAGGCTAGTTTTCAGGAATTGAAGAGAAGGTTGACTACAGCTCCTATCTTAGCATTGCCTAATGGTTCGGAGAACTTTGTTATTTATAGCGACGCTTCACTAGAAGGTTTGGGTTGCGTGCTTATGCAGAATGGGAGAGTTATTGCCTATGCTTCGAGGAAGCTATCACCTCATGAGCAGAATTATCCGACACATGATCTCGAATTAGCCGCCATCATATTTGCACTTCATAAGTGGAAGCATTATCTTTATGGAGCTAAGTTTGAGATATTTACCGATCACAAGAGTTTAAAGTATCTCTTTTCGCGAAGGAGTTGAACATGCGGCGAGGCGATGGATGGAGAAGCTTAAGGATCACGACTGTACTATCTTGTATCATCCAGGGAAGGCTAATGTTGTTGCCGATGCCTTGAGTAGGAAAGTGTACATGTCGTGCTTGATGATGAGAGAGTGGAAGATGCTTGAGGATGTCCGCGAATGGAGTCCAGTTGTGAGAAAGCATAGTGTTATCTTTGCTAGTGTGCGTGCTACGCCTGCTTTGTTTGGGTTGATCAAGGAAGCTCAGGCTACTGATCCGGAGTTGAGGAAAATTATTGATGGTTTGGGTGATGGTAAGACACCGGAGTTTGCTATGAACACCGATGGGATTTTGACTTTTCGAGGTAGAGTTTGCGTTCCTACCACCGATGGGGTTAAGCGTATGGTTCTTGACGAGGCTCACAAGGCCAAATACACTATACATCCAGGGAGTACTAAAATGTATAGGGACTTGAAGAGGCAGTTTTGGTGGAATGGAATGAAGAGAGAGATCGCAGAGTATGTATCTAGATGCTTGACATGTCAACAAGTGAAAGCTGAACACCAGAGACCTACCGGTTTATTGCAACCACTTGAGATACCGGAGTGGAAATGGGAGCATATCACCATGGATTTCGTGACGGGATTGCCACGTACTCGTCGAGGTTTTGATGCAGTATGGGTTGTTGTGGATAGATTGACTAAATCATCACACTTTATTCCTATTGCGATGACTTATAGTTTGAGTCAGTTGGCAGCATTGTATGTTCAGGATATCGTGAGACTACATGGTGTTCCGGTGAGCATTGTATCGGATAGAGATCCAGGTTTACTTCTCGATTTTGGGCGTGCTTTACAAGAGGCTTTGGGGACGAAGTTGAATTTCAGTACGGCTTTTCACCCACAGTCGGATGGTCAGTCTGAGAGATTGATCCAAGTACTAGAGGATTTGCTACGTGCTTGTGCCATGGATTTTAAAGGTAGTTGGGATTCTCATTTGCCATTAGCTGAATTTGCTTATAATAATAGTTACCAGTCCAGTATTGAAATGGCGCCATATGAAGCTTTGTATGGGCGTAAGTGTCGTTCACCGATTTGCTGGGATGAAGTTGGTGAAGCTAAGTTATGGGGTTCAGAGATGGTGCTTGATCGGTGAGAGTGTGAAGGCGATTAGAGCAGATTGCTTACGGCTCGAGTAGACAGAAAAGCTACGCCTTAGGAGGCGTGACTTAGAGTTTCAGGTTGGTGATCATGTATTCTTGAAAGTATCGCCCCGGCGCGGTACTAAGCGATTTGGGAAGAAAGGCAAACTTTCACCTAGATTTATTGGGCCATTTGAGATCTTAGAAAGGATTGGATCCTTGGCGTATCGGTTAGCATTGCCACCTTCGTTATCGGATGTTCATGATGTATTCCATGTCTCGATGCTACGCAAATACTTGAAAGATGAATCGCATGTCCTTGTTTATGATGAGATTTCATTCGAACTGATCTTTCCTATGATGAAAGACGGTGAGGATTCTTGATACCTAAGGAGCAAATCTTGAGCAGCGGATTCCGTTAGTGAAAGTCTTGTGGAAGAACCATGACATTGAGGAAGCTACTTGGGAAACCGAGCTCGATATGAAAGAGAGATATCCTTTCCTATTTGATGATTCAGGTATGAATTTAGGGACTAAATTCCTTTAAGTGGGGGAGGATGTGAGAACCCGAAACCTACTTGTATTACTTGTCTTCCATACATGTTTAACATGATTAGAATATGTTTTTAACATGCTAGTAGTATCCCTAACATGATTGACTCGATTGCATTCCTTGATCGAACCGTTGTTGCCGTATCGAACGCCTATTGCCTTGCATGCTCTAGATTGACTTGTTCTTGCTCGGGCTTTGATATTTGGACTTAGCCAAGACCTTGAGAGACATTTATAATTGTTTTAGGACCCTTGATACTCATTCTAATGCTTCTTGGAGTTGTACATGCCTTATACGCGTTATACGTGCAAATCTGGACCTGTTTGACCTAAAGTATGGCCTGAGGAATCGTTCTACCCTGCCAACCGAACATTTTGGGCATTGTTCGGCCACCATGACCGAACATTATGAAGGATGTTCGGCCTCCACAACCGAACAGTGAAGAAATCCAGCAAAAACGGGATTTTTCTGCAACATTGGCTGATTACGATTGTGCCCTTACTAAACCTCTACCATTAGTGACTTAAACCACTTGTATTAGAGTCTAATTAGCCTAATCTAAGCCTAATTAAGATTACTAAACCTAATTCTACCATTCATCAAGTGACAAGTGTTCCTCATTAACACTTAAACAAGCTGATTGCTCTACATCAGCTCTCTACTCTTCATTTCACGATCATTTCCTCTGCTTCGTCTTCTCGGCCTAGGAGCGAGCTTGTGCGTGAGTATTGGTGAGATTAGTGCGTGAGGGGTTGGCTTCCAAGAGATTCAAGACCGCTTGCGATTCGAGACCGCCGTTGCGTAGCCGCCGGAGACGGCGTTTTTCTTGCTTCGTCCATTGCTTGGCTTGAGGTAAGCTATCAATTTCCCTTAGGTCCATGCTAGAGATAACATTCTACCTCTTCTTGCTTCCCTTCTCTCATGTCTAATTCATTGCTCTCCTTGATTTCTACCATGATATAGGAGTATGTTTGAGAGTATGAAAAAAGTATAAACTATGAATGCAAATGCTTTGATTTGGACACTAAGCCTAGAAGTAAAAGTGTTCTACTCTATATTAGGAATAATTATTATTCTTGGGTCATAGACTTTCGACCAATATTTGGGGAAAACGTGATCTAGGGTTCCATAATTTAGGAACTTGAGTTTATTGTTAGCTATGGTTATAAATTGGATTAATGACTTAGATTAATCAATGCGATGACTTAGAAAAGAGTTGGAAATGCAAATAGTGTTTAACGCTATTTGGTTTGATTTATAGAAATGACTCAACGGAGTCGACAATAGTGAGCTATTGAACAATACCGGCTCAATGATCGATCCCTACGACGTTATTACATGCGTTCAACTAGAAAACTAATTCTAGACTATTGAAATGGATTGATTGTCATGCTTGTATCTTTATGACATAATAAATGCATACTTGATAATTGATATATTGAGTTCGCTCTTGTCGAGCTCAATCTTGATTGTTTATTGATGAGATTATATACTTGTCTCGAACGAGGACGCTCTTGTCGGACTCGTTCCATACTAACCATTGTTGAGTAAATACTACTTGGCATTGCATGAGTCCAGCTGGCATACTTGATCTTGTCACACACGCCTCCACTGCCGGCCACAGTGGGGAAGAGCTCTCCTTGGCCAACCAATACGCGACCATTGAGATTGACTACTTGTTTTCCCGAGCATCCCTCGGAGATCGATGTATTATCACACCCATCGATTCTTGCACGTCATGAAAGTGTCTGTTTTGCAGGTCTGGCGGCCCGGCTCTATATCCTCATATTATGTGACTATGTGCAATAATGTGCAATTCATATACTTGATCTACATGCTTGTAAATATTGTCTTGCCTAACGTGTTGCATATTGCCATGTCATGCATGATTGGTAGCTTACGAGTCATTATGACTTACCCGTTCCCCTGTACTTTTTTTAGATCCTAGCAGGTCAGGACCTCCCCGTTGAGGATCGCAGCGCTCGTTCGCCTTAGTTCTCTTTTGATCAGGCTTTTGCAGTTGAAGAGGTGGTTTAGAAGTCCTCTTCTCTTCTTTTGTATTTTGTGAGGACGATGGGTATAAGCTAGTCATCTAGACTATGCTTGGGATTGTATAGACTTGTACTCGTGTATTCCTGTTAGCTACTTGTAGTATTAACTCCTGTAGTATTTGTACTTCTCTTGTTGCCGGCAATTATGTTAGTCGTGCCTTGTATATCTTGTTAGCGTTCACTACGTATAGACTTCCGCTGAGCATCCTATTAGCTCTTATTTATTTCCTTGTTGTATTTATTGCTTAGCTTGGGTTCCGGCTGTAGTGTCGCCGAAGACTTGGATTATTGCTTAACTGTTTATCAGGTGAAATGATTTTGAAAATTACCGACCTTTTGTGTCGAGTTCTCTTGCGACTGAAATGTTGCGTCACGTCAGTTTTAAAAATAAAATATTTTGAGTCCTTGCATGTTCGTTCCTTTCTTGTCCTGTCTTGTCTTGTTTGGCGCTTCGGCCCGCGGTTCCATCTCGGTCGGGTCGCCACACTACCACTATTTCCCAGTCCAAAAATCGTGGAAAAGCGGTTGCTGCTTTCGATTTAAAAGCCAAATCGCCCGATGTAGCCGTTACTCCGCGATTTCGCCTACTTCCATTCAATCAAACAACCAAAAACAACAGTTACCCTGCCCAGATCCCGAGGGCGGTAACTTTCGGAGGCGATCCGCATTTGCCCAAATTCACACAAACACACACACACACACAACTTCAACAACAACAAAAAAGACTCTCTCCCAGGACAGGCGAGCACACTCCTCTACGTACGTAAGTTTTACTTTTAAAGTCTTTCATTTCCATGTAATAGTATTATTTTCAGTCCAGCCCAATGTAGCCATATAAGCAGTTGTGCTGCCCGGATTTAATTAGGAAATAGTACTAAATGTAGCCGTTATTACGGCAAAATGTTTTTAGATAAGTTTGTAATTATTTACTTCGTTTATTCAATAAAGTCTTTATTTGTAAATGTATTATTTCGGTCGGTTCAATATCAATATATAGCGGTTATCTTTGCCCGGATTTTGTTAGGAAATAATACTAAATGTAGCCGATTATAATGGCGAAAATATTTCCAAGTATATTTGTAATTGTTTGTAAAAGAGATTGTTGCAAGTCCGTAAATAATACAGATGTAACGGATGTATTTGTAGGCAGTTAATGCTTTATTTATCTGTTTAATAAATATAACAAAAAGCATACTTTAGCCAAAAAGCGTTTTGAGACCGAAAGGGCAAGTTGGGTGCCTAGCACCTTCCCAACTCGTAACTTAGCCTCCGAACCCGTTTTCTTCATCTGGTTTTATTTTTTCGGTTTTGCTTTATTTTTGCCTTAAAATAAAGATGGCGACTCTAAAAACATTTTGGATCGGTGGGGCCTCGCAACATCTTTCTTTGCACTTTCACGTTTTCCCTAAAAAAGGGAGAATGAGAATGGAAAGGTGATGTATTCCTATGTCTGGTATCCCTAAACAAGGGATAACTTGGCGTAGAAAACCCAAGCACTCATAGTGATCCGAAATAGGCCATAAGGCTATTTTCATAAAATCCATAGTGGGGCGCAACATCTTTCTTTGCACTTTCACGTTCTCCCACTAAACAAGGGAGGATGAGAATGGAAAGGTGATGTTTTCCTATATCCCGGTATCCCCTAAAAAGGGATAACTTGACATAGAAAATCCAAAGCCATATTGGATCAAAAATCCACTAAAGGCAACCGAGGCGCATTCAACGCGCTATTCGACAAACACTCCTCCGCACTTTGGATTTCGTCCTCCCTAAACAAGGGAGGGTGGAGCGGGAGGCGTGGATGTCACCGCATCCGCGTCGCACGCGCACATCCATCGAGGCGGGCGTGAGCATTTTCCGGGAACCCATAATATGTTTTCACTTAGCATAATAAATGTTGATGTTTTTGAAATTCATAATGCTTTGATGTACAGAGTGAATAGATGAGACACATGAAGATGCTATTTCTAAGAACTCACGTGATGCATTTTATTATTCAGATGATGCACAAAATTTGAATCGCGATGCATTAATTTCGAATTGTGATATAACGAATTTCAATCACGATGCACCAATTTGAAATCGTGATACATCGTAATGTAACGAGGTATCATCATCACAGCAAAGTAAGTATAACTATTCTGCAATTTCGGAAAGTGATGATGCAAGTTTGGAAAGTGATGATGAAAGTGTTCCATGTTATGACTCCTATTCATTTCTGAAAGAATCTTTTAAATGTTCGTTGGGTATATGATGACTGTATTTTATACACAGTTATTGGGTATTATTTCGGCTTAAATTATGCTATTTCTCGGGGTTTTTGTTGTCTAATATGTGTTTTAGTGTTATTTTATAGTTTCAGGGACTTTTGGAATAATTGTGCAAAATATAGGCACTTTATGCTGAATTGAAGAACTTCAGGGACTAAACTGCAAAAGCTTGAAACTTGAAGTGAAAAAGCTGAAAATCAGATTTTATCATCAAAAATTCAGCCGCCCACTTTGTGATTTAATTACATTGGGAAACGTGAAAGTCCTATTTTAATTATTTCTAGTGTTGTAATTATATTGTATCTCTTTTTCCTTCTTGTTGTAGGATTAATTAAGTATAAATAAATCCCTTTAGTTAGGAAAAAAGAGGAGAGAAGTTATGTATTATTTTTCTTTGTCTATGAAGAAAGATTCTCCAAGAATGGTTCAAGGTTTTGTACTTTCAATTATGGAGAATTAACTCCATAATCTAGGAATTTGAGGTAACTTGTATCGAATCTATTGCTTTATATTAATTCTTATTCATTTAATTCTTGTTTATTGTGGTGATTATTAATCCCTCTATTATTTCACTTTGAACAAATGAATGTAATCGTGAATAATAAAGGCCTAGAGGTGCGGATAACTGCATGATCAATGTGCATATGTCGTACACTGGCTCACCATCATGATAAATTGAACCTATCGATGCACGAGAGTGATAAGTTAGGGTCAGATTCATATATATGACCTAAGTGACAGTTAGGATCCATATGTTCTTGTGCTTAGGATATAAAATGGATGAATTATTTAAAGATGGAGACTGAACGGTAATTTGACAGGCTATATCTATCTTTCGTGAACGAACCTGAGGTATTAAATGATACTTTATTTAAATGAACAATAGAGTAGATACAAGTGAATCCTAATTCCTAGGCAATTTACAAATCTTTGATTTATCTCATATTTATATGCTTTATTAGTTAGGTTATTTTATTGCTTTCTAGTTAATTTAATTTATAAAAAAACCAAAAACCCCCTTAGTTATTAATTGTTTTATTTTAATAGATTAGTTAAATTTACTATAATCAAATCCAAATCTCTGTAGTTCGACCCTTGCTTCCCAAAACTATTCTACAATAGTCTTGTCCACTTGCAAGAAAATAAATTTAAAATAAGACACGATCAAGTTTTTGGCGCCGTTGCCGGGGATTTGATATTTTGATTTAGTTAATTTAGCTTTTCTTTTATTATTTTCGTTTTTATAAAAAAAAATTAAAAAAATAATAATAATAAATTCCGAAAATTAAAATATATATATATAAATTAAAAAAAATTATTTAAAAAATATATAAAAAAATGGCGTACAATAATTATCATTAGGGTATGGCAAATTACGCACCTATGAGAGCCACAAATGAATATTCCTACCGAAATGCTAGAATAAATCAACCATCTTTTCCTAATAGTTATGAAAGGGATTATCACAATCAACCATCTTTTCCGTCATATCATAACAACTATAATTAGTCACCCTATTATAATCCACCCTTTTATAATGAACCTCCTCCTTACTCGTCCTATTATAATGAGCCTCCTTCTTATTGTTATCAATCATTTTTCTCCTCGCATAATTATTATAATGAACCATCTTCTTATTCATCTTACCGTAAAAAGCAAGAACTAGAATAAACAAAGTTAGATGGAGCAAGCATAAGTCAAGCTGCCCTTTTGAAACATTTGTTAGAAGAAGTAGAAAATTTAAAGGAGAAATTTGCAAAAGTGAACGAAGAAAGAGAAAAGGTAAGTAATCCTATTCAACCGTCTGATATGCCTGATAAAGTAGATAATTCTGATAAAGAAGTTGAAAATGATAAAAGTGAAAATAATCAAGAAAAATATGAAAAAGTAGAACTAGAAGTGCGAGAGAATGAGTTGATGTTTGAAGATGATGAGTTACCCATGGAATGGCAAATCGCCAAGTGGGAATATCATATAGAAAGGGGCAGAGATGAGCCTCGGCATCTGGAAATAATTCAAGAACGTTTAAATAAATGGTACCGAGTATCTGGTACAATCCCAAGGGGTAAAGAAAACACAGATGTCATTGAGGAAAAAGAATTGAAAGTAGTAGATAAGCCGATTGAAAAAGATGATGAGTTGATTTTAGAATCCCAAGATTTTCCACAAAATGATGTATCACCTCATTGTTCTCAAGAACCCGAAACAATTTCTGAGACTTTCACTGTAATATATTCTCCAATTGATTCTCCGCTAGACACTTATGTGGAGTTAGGGACGCCTTCTTCATATTTTCTTGAAGAGAATCAAGAACCTATTTTAGAGATGCATGAGCAATGTTGTGATGATAAAGTAGTGGAAATTCCGGATAGGATTGCATTGGAAGATTTAGGTGTGAAATTACCCGTCCCCAAATCAATTAAATAGCCATTGAGAAAAAAAAAATTCGCCAAGGAAGTATCTAGCTTCAATGGACTAAAATTAAGACACTACATGAGTGGTGGATTTTATGGACCAAAAATATGTGCATTCCTAAGTGATTCGGCAATGCCTTCTTAGTAAAAAAAGAGGATTTAAGTCAAGCTAACGACTATAACTTAGAATTACTTCTATCCCTTATCTCTTTGTATTTATTTTGTTGCTTTTTGAGTCATTCGTTAGAGTCTCCATGAGTTTGTGGGTTTATAGGGGAGTGTTAATAGTGTCACCCTCACAAAAAAAATTTCTTTTTATGTATTTATATGCACTAATTTTATTTTTAGTTTTGTAGATTTTTTGTTTTAGTTTAAACAGGTTCAAGGCTGCTCAAAAAGATATAATTTATGGAATCAACTGAAATTTATGAACCAAATTTACGGCTGAAATAAAAAAAATAAAAAAGTTCATGGACTTAATTGAAACTACCTTGCGGCCGCAAGGTACATTTCTCTTGCAACCGCAAGCCGGACAGAAAACAGCCCAAATTTTTGAAGCCAAAGCATGCGGCCGCATCCTCAGAATTCCTTGCGTTCGCAAGACAAACAGAAAGGGTGGAAGAAGACTGGAAGGCTTAACAAAATAAAAATAAAAAAAAATTAAAGGGAAAACAGAAAGAAAGGAAAAAGGCGGCTACCCTCTGATCCCTCTATCTCTCTCCCCGATTTTCTCAAAACCCGGCGTCCACCTCCCCTTCATCCACAGATCCGGCTTCCCTTCGCCCAAACCCACAACCGGCCTCCATCTCCTCTTGGTCTCACAAACGAAACCCCCCATCACAACCCGACCCGTGAATCTCCATGCCCGGCGTTCTTCATCCCCTACTCCCAGCCGTCATCCTCCATGGCCGGCGAATCTCCCAGCCTTCATCTTCCGGCTACCATCTTCGCCAAATCCCTTCAATCTCTTCATCTCCCATTATTCTCTCTCTCTTCTGTCTGATTCTCAAAACCCGGCGTGCCCTGAATCTTCTCCATCCGCCCCAAACCCAGTCCAGCCGTCGTGCTCGACCCAAAAATGCCGCCGCTTCTTCCCTCCATATCCGTCCTCTTTCCCCTCTCAATCTCTCTCAATCCCTTCGCCAAATCCCCCAGCCCAGTTCGAGCCCCTGCTCTAATCGCCAGCCAAACCTCCCATCTCTCAACCCCAACCTTGTCTTCATCACCAAGCCCACCGCCGTCTCCAGCAACCCCGCCGCCGCTGTCCTTCGTCGTCTCCAAACCTGCCATCTCCACTGCCCTCCAAATCCAGCCGGCTCCCTCCTCCTCTGTTCACTCCGACTCCAGCGAATCAGCTTCTAGCCTGATCACCTACAACTCTTTTCGCCGGCGTCATGACAACCTCCATATCGAGGTCGGTTTCACCATCACAGTTAAGGCTTGAATTTTGGATCTCCTACTCAAAAATCTCAAGTAAGATCGTTCGAATTCATTCAAATAATAGTTGGGGTTTGCTGAATCTGTTTGATAAAATCTGAGTCTAGAATTAATTATTCATTCAGCCTGAAAATTGTTGCTTGGAGTTTTTTCTTAAACTGTTTGAGTATATTGAGTTTAGATGGTTAATTGTTAAACACTGCAGAGATAAGATTATGTGCTAAATCATTTCGCAATTGATGTTGGTCAGCTGGAATTAAAAAGTAGTATCTTGCTACTTGTGGGGAATTTTGTCGTTTTAATCTACTTGGGCTAATCTGACAATTAATTTGGCCTGAAAATTTTGCAAAACTTTTCAAAATCTGTTGAGCCTTGGATAGGTAGATTACTGCTATGCATGAACATAGTATTGGATGAACTGGGAATGAAATGAGTAATAGTTAACTCAGTCTATTCACTATTAGACTTTTCAATTTTTACTACTTCTATGGAAATTGGAATTTCAATGTAATAGGTAAGCATAGTAGAAACTGAGAATATATTCGGTATGGGTTACTAATCTGAGTTGTTCAAATTCTTGCTATTGTCTAGCTTGATTGTTTAGAAATTAGAAAATATTATTTAGAAATTTGTTGATTTCTATTGCTAGTTTAACTGTCTTGGTTTGGGAAGATTATTATTGTCCTATTTTACTGAAAATTTGCTAAAATTGTTAAGTATACTCTGGTTATACTTAAGTTAAATGATGAAATTGTATTTGACTAAAAATATTATATCTGTTGGGAGGATTGTTTGGTTACTCATCTGGATTGACATCAATGAAACATCTTGATTTAAATTGCGTGGAATGGGAGTTGAAAATATTATGATTTTGTGGGAATAATGAGCGGTTGGTATCTTGAGTTAACTGTTGGGGGTGCAAGCATGCGATTCTATTACCCACATTAACTTAACCATTTAGCCTATACACTTTTGCCTACCATTTGAGAGAGTAGGATTGGGTTGGGAATGTTGCCTACATATTGGTTGATGTAATAAAAAATAGCCCCAATGAGTTCTTGTATTGGAAAAGAAAAAAATTATATGTATATATGAAAAAAAAAAAAAGAATGAAAAGGGTGTGAAAATCAAAATTGCACATGCCCTTCAAAAGAAAAAAAAAGGCAAAGAAAAGGATCATTGGGAAAAAAAATTGTCTATGATGGTTTGATACCTTCTTCAACCCAAAAGTCCAAGTTTGGGGGTTGTTGAAGGAAAGTGAGTGCTTTGTATGGGAAAAAGGGAAATATTCTTACTCTATCACTTTGTAATTTCTTATCCCTTTTATTGTTACCCCTCACCTTGGCCTTACATTACAAGCTTAATAAAGTCCTTTTGATCTAGTTGCCACATTTGTTTGTGTCAGTTGACATTGTTTGGAAGCATAGTTGATTTGACCCTTGTTTTGAATTATATACACATCTTGATATAGCTCACATTATTTGCATAATCTCAGCTATTATAAGTAACTGGGACTTGAGAGCATTGTATTTCATACATAGTTAGTGCATGAGATGGATGTATAAACACTTGAATTCTAGCACGATCTCTCTTCGTGTTGTTAATCGGGTATTGATGGTATATACATGTTTTGTGATGCACACGTTTTTATTGAAATATTTTGAGAATGAATGTTGTGTTTAGTTTAATAAAACTTTCTAAGTTTGGAGATAGTCAATTAATGGTTCACACACACACATGGAGATGTACAAGTGAGATTGATGATGATTGAGTAAAAGCCTAGACTTGTGACTATGTGTTGTTATTTATTATTCCTTGAGGCATTATGTGGTACCATGCCAATGTTTTGACTTGTGAAAGAAAAAAAAATATTTTATTTGCTTTAATTTAGTTCGGTTTAATTTTTAATTTAGTTTAGTTTAGTATAGTTTTTTTTTTTATTTTACTCGAGGACGAGCAAAAGTTTAAGTTTGGGGGTATTTGATGACTGTATTTTATACGCAGTTATTAGGTATTATTTCGGCTTAAATTATGCTATTTCTCGGGCTTTTTGTTGTCTAATATGTGTTTTAGTGTTATTTTATAGTTTCAGGGACTTTTGGAATAATTGTACAAAATATAGGCACTTTATGCTGAATTGAAGAACTTCAGGGACTAAACTGCAAAAGCTGGAAACTTGAAGTGAAAAAGCTGAAAATCAGATTTTATCATCAAAAATTCAGCCGCCCACTTTGTGATTTAATTGCATTGGGAAACGTGAAAAGTCCTATTTTAATTATTTCTAGTGTTGTAATTATATTGTATCTCTTTTTCCTTCTTGTTGTAGGATTAATTATGTATAAACAGATCCCTTTAGTTAGGAAAAAAAAGGAGAGAAGTTCTGTATTATTTTTCTTTGTCTATGAAGAAAGATTCTCCAAGAATGATTCAAGGTTTTGTACTTTCAATTATGGAGAATTAACTCCATAATCTAGGAATTTGAGGTGACTTGTATCGAATCTATTGCTTTATATTAATTCTTATTCATTTAATTCTTGTTGATTGTGGTGATTATCAATCCCTCTATTATTTCACTTTGAACGAATGAATGTAATCGTGAATAATAAATGTCTAGAGGTGCGGATAAATGCATGATCAATGTGCATATGTTGTACACTGGCTCACCATCATGATAAATTGAACCTATCGATGCACGAGAGTGATAAGTTAGGGTCAGGTTCATATATATGACATAAGTGACAGTTAGGATCTATATGTTCTTGTGCTTACGATATAGAATGGATGAATTATTTGAAGATGGAGATTGAACTGTAATTTGACAGGCTATATCTATCTTTCGTGAACGAACCTAAGGTATTGAATGATACTTTATTTAAATGAACAATAGAGTAGATACAAGTGAATCCTAATTCCTAGGCAATTTACAAATCTTTGATTTATCTCATATTTATATGCTTTGTTAGTTAGGTTATTTTATTGCTTTCTAGTTAATTTAATTTATAAAAAAACCAAAAACCCCATTAGTTATTAATTGTTTTATTTTAATAGATTAGTTAAATTTACTATAATCAAATCCAAATCTCTGTGGTTCGACCCTTGCTTCCCAAAATTATTCTACAATAGTCTTGTCCACTTGCAAGGAAATAAATTTAAAATAAGACACGATCAGTATACCAAGGGGAGTGATCATCAATGTACTCAACGTCAAGACCGATAAACCAAGCAACAAGTGACGCATCTTCATTTGCTTACTTGTGCAGACGATGCATCTTATGATTTCATCAATGCACAAATTTTAATCGTTATGCATCTATTTTGAATCACGATGCATGTTGTGTCTTTTTCCGGTTTCGAAAGAATATTGAATACAAAAATAAGTCCTGATGTATAGGCCATTTAACGTGATGCATAAAATTTTCAATCGCGATGTATAATTCAGCACGATGCACAAATCATATATTGCATTCGAGAAACTAACATTTCGCGCATGATGTGTTCAATTAATTAAGAGCATAGTTGACAATTCGCCACAATAGTGTCTTTTACCGGTTTAAAAAAGGGCGATAATCAGGCAGTCTCCTCCATATAATTTTCAATCGCTAAAGTCCTCTATAATTTTATTTAATCGATAAAAGGCAGTTTTTGGGTGAAAAGACAAGTATATCCTTAATGAAATTAGATTAGGTGCGTTGCATTGCAATTTCATGTCAATGCCTCGCAATTTCAATATGTGCATCGAAAATCCAAAATTGTGCATCAGAATTTACTTTGGTATTCTAATTCCAAATTGTGCATCGCAAATACAAAATTATGCATCGATATTTTATGTATGGGGGATCCAATTTGTGCATTTCTAATCCAAAATTGTGCATCGGGTTTACTTTTGTATTTTAATTCCAAATTGTGCATCGCAAATCCAAAGTTGTGCATCAGAATTTTCCGAATGGGAATCCAGTTTCTACATCGCAATCCAAAATGTGCATCAGAATTTACTTTTGTATTCTAAATCCAAAATTTGTATTGCAAATGCAAAATTGTGCATCAGTACCACACCAAACTATACTTCATGATTCATAAATGACGCATCGTGATTCAAAATTGATGCATCACATTCAAGATGTGCGTGCCTTACAAGATGTGGTAATTCAAGAGCTTATAAGGTATAAAATGTCATTTTATTACCAAAGGCTATTAATAGTGTTATTTTCTTTAAAAAATTGGCTTTCAAACGGGAACTTTTTTCCCGAACGAATAGAGTACTTAATATCATGTAGCGGGTCACTGACTTGACACTCGAATGCCTTCATGCAATCATTTTCTTAAGCATGCACCGCTTGGAGAACCCTAGTTTGATCCAGCACCATTACTAGCTTAAGACATACAACTTCATTTGCCTTGAATCAACCATTCATTCGATATGGAGTAATTCTTCTGTAAGACTATCTTACGGATCTTAATTGGCAAGATGGAGATCCACACTCTTACTACTCAACCCACTAACACACGGTGGTGTAGAAACTAATAAAGTTTAAAAATGATGACATAGCCTTTCCATTGATTGAATCACCTATTTATAGGGATAATTACAATTAGGGTTATACTTGGAGTAGGAAACAAGAAACCTTAACATGGAAGGAATCATAATAAGGAAGAACTATACAAGGTAACTACCACTAACTAATAATTACAAATAAACAAGAATAATTAATAAACATATTATTCTCTAATATGCCCCCGCAAAATGGACGTCCGAGAGGAGAGACCAATCTTGTGAAGTAATTGATGAAACCGTTGGCGAGCAAGAGGCATTGTCAGTGCATCGGCCAATTGATCAGCCAAGGAAACATGGTAAACTCGAATAAGCCCATCCTGAACTTGTTGCCGAATGAAGTGAAACTCCAGGACCACTTGCTTCATGCGAATATGGAAGACCGGGTTGGAGCAGAGACTAGTGGCACCCACATTGTCACAATAAATGACTGGTTGAGTTGAGGAGGTGATGCCGAGCTCTTCGAGTAGAGACACAATCCAGCGGACTTCAGCAGTAGTGGCAGCCACAGCCCGATATTCAGCTTCAGTCGAGGAGCGAGCAACAATGTGTTGTTTCTTAGAGCTCCAAGAAATCGGGTTGCTGCCAAGATAGACAATATAAGCGCTAGTGGAGGTGTAGTCATCTTTGTTGCCCGCCCAATTAGCATCAGCAAATGCATAGAGAGCTGGGGGGACCGACGATGAAGAAGAATGTCCGCATTAATAGACCCGCAGAGGTACTGTAGAACTCGTTTGGTTGCATTCCAATGCTCGGTAATCGGCCTATGCATGAACTGAGAGAGTTTGTTAATGGCATAGGCAACATCTAGGTGAGTAAGGGATAAATACTGAAGACTCCCGATTATTGCCCGAAATTCTATCGGATCAGTGAATGCAGTGTCCGACTGTAGTGTTAAGGTTGGCGAAGTTGGGAGTGGAGTAGCAACCGGGTGAGCATCTGTCATGCCCGTACGATCAAGGAGATCGGCAATGTACCCATGTTGTGAGAGAATGAGACCACTTGGACGCTTGAAAACTTCAACACCAAGGAAATAGTGAAGTTCACCGAGGTCTTTGAGGGAGAAGCGAGCAGTGAGCAAGTTGATGAAGGTATGGACTGCATCAGGCTTGTTCTTAGTGATGATGAAGTCATCCACATATACAAGAAGGTAGTTAGTGGTTCCCCCTATATTAACTATGAACAACGAAGTATATGCCATAGAATTTGTGAACCCGGAGGCGAGAAGAAATTGACGCAATTCATTGTACCATGCTCGGGGAGCCTGCTGAGACCATAAATAGCCTTGTGAAGCTGACATACATGCTAAGGGTTGTCCTTGTCAAGGAAGCTATGTGGTTGAGCCATGAACACCTCCTCGGTCAGATTGCCTTGAAGAAAGGCATTGTTAACAACCAGTTTTCGAAGATCCCATCCTCGACATACGGCTAGCGAGAGAACAAGAAGAACAGTGGTCGGCTTGACCACCGGGCTGAAAGTCTCGTGATAATCAACCCCTGGTCGCTGGTGCAACCCCTTGGCCACAAGGCGGGCTTTGTAGCGATCAATGGTGCCATGAGCCTATCGTTTGATGCGGAATATCCATTTATATCCAATAATATTGCGAGCATCTGTTGAGGGAACCAGATCCCAAGTACCATTCTGAGCTAATACATCATACTCATCAAATATGGCCTAGCGCCATTTGACATCTTTTAGAGCTTGAGTGACACATGTTGGTTCGCTGTCCGTTGTGAGTTGAGCCGATAGACTCAAATTGGTTTTAGGTTTGTAGATGTTGTTCTTGGCGTGGGTAACCATGGAAGAGGTACCTCACAGCATAGGAACAGATCTAACGACTACATGAACAGATAGAGCAGACACTTGAATTGTAGGCACAGTGTTATCCTCGGTCAGCAGAATACTCCCCGTCCGTAGATCCATCACCAATGACCATGTCACTGTGTCTGTGTAGGAGGATTGTAGAGATAGGTTGCCAAGGTCGCTAGTGACATGGTGAGAAGCACCACTATCAAGGAGCCATCCCGGAGTCCCAGTGTTCGCTGTGGTTGCTAAGTGTGCCCGAGGTTATCACGCGGAGCCATTGGCCGAGTTGGAAGCAGCAGGCAGAGGTTTGGTGGCGACCAGCTGAAATTTGGGGCAGCGAGCAAGCGTGTGGCCCTATTGGCGGCATCCTTGACACTTGCCAAGATATGGTCGATGTTGGCGAGGAACAGAGGTCGAGTACTGGGAGGGTTGCCGAGGTTGCAAAGACACTTATCAAGCTTGCAAGGATGGTTGCTGAGCAGACGAGCTACTAGTCCTCGGGGCCGCTGGGTTGGCTGAAGCAGGATGCAAGATGGACACGGTATGTGCCTGTTTGAGAAGCAGCTCACGGTTGATAAGTTTTTTATGAAGCTCATCGAACAATATAGGGGTGTTCTACCATTCAACCACATCAGTAATGTGGCGGTAGTCATTATCCAAACCCCCTAGGATGATCTCAATGAGGTCTTCGTGGTCGAGGGGTTTACCAAAAGCAGCGAGCTCATCAGCACGTCCTTTGACGGACTGCATGTAGTTGGAGACCGACTGAGTGCCCTTGGAAGCTCGCTTGAAATAGTCCTTGATCTTCTTGATGTGACCATGAGTTGGGTGAGCATAGGTGTGAGCAAGGGTTTGCCAAGCATCATGGGTGGATGCGGCCTGTTGGATCAATGGGACTAAGGGAGCAGAGAGGAAATTGATAAGAGCACCAAACAGAATTTTGTCTTATCGGATCGAGGGTTGGTAGTATGGGTTGGGTGTGGGAACATCCTTGGATGTTTGAGCATCCTTGGCGAGGACAATGGGAGGCGAACATATGTGTGAGCCATCTACATATTTGTAGAGGTCATAGCCAATTAGGGTTGCCTCAACTTGGAATTTCCAAGCGATGTAGTTGGTGGAGTTGAGTTTGGTGATGTTGTGGTGAGAGATGTTGATGAGTTCGGGCTAGATCAACGTGGTTTTCAAGGGTGAGATGTTGATTTCCGTTGGCTATGGCGGTAAGAGGTTAGGGCGGTGGCTATGGGAAGAAGAAGAAGGTTTATGAGCAAAACTCTGATACCATGTAGAAACTAATAAAACTTAGGAATAATGACATAAAATTTCCATTGATTGAATCACATATTTATAGGGAGAATTACAAATAGGGTTACACTTGGAGTAGGATACACGAAATCTTAACATGGAAGGAATCATAATAAAGAAAGAACTATACAAGGTAACTACCACTAACTAATAATTACAAATAAACAAGAATAATTAATAAACATATTATTTTCTAATAGGTGGGTCGGGTAAAAATTATCCGTCTTACAAAAAATATCCGTAAGATCGTCTTACCCTTTTTTTTTTGTAAGGAAACAGGGGCAGCACCCTGCTAAATTTTATTAATGATAAAATAGGAAATACAAACTTGAGGGGGACAACCAGCCTTGCCCTTATATATGGGAGGACTAAGGAGCCTAACCTCGAAAGAAGAAAACTCAAGCATACAAGCAAAAAAGAAAAGGGAATAAATGACACCAAGACCTAGCCTGACTAAACACCCCGGGCAGCAGACAAACATCAAGAAGACTAAGAAATACGAATATAAGGGGTTTCAGCCCTATCAAGGGAAATGAGCCCACGAACTTTAGCAGGAAGAGCACCAGGAGTTGAATAAATGCCTCCAACACCTTGATCACCTCCAAGATTCGCCAGAGCATCAGCTACAGAGGTAGCTTCTCCGTAAATATGATGGAAAGAGAGCTCCATTAATCGAGAAAGAGATACGATTTTGTGAATCATATAAATGCTATGCCAGGGAGGACAAGAGATACCCACGATACAATCAAGGAGACACTTAGAGTCCATTTCCACAATAGCCTTCGAAAAGCCATGCTCATGCCACCAGAAAAGACAATGGAGAAGGGCTTTGCATTCCACAAGGAAGCTGGTAGAAATCCCATAATAAATGGAGAAGGAAAAGATCATCTGACCCAGATTATTACGGACAATGCCACCACCAGAGCTAGGACCCGGGTTTCCACGGCTAGCCCCATCGGTATTGAGTTTCACCCATCCAACCGCAGGCTTATTCCAACTGACTAAACGAATAGTTTTTCTAAAAAGACACCCCATACGAGTAAAGTAGAAAGAGTTCCAATCAATAGGTAGTCTGGAAGACATGTCCGAGTCCATGATAATGGAGATAATCAAATACTTGATGCGATCAATAAGCACTCTGGCTGAACATCTAGAACCTTCATGGAGAGCCTTGTTCTTGAAATTCCATAACTCCCAGCAGATGATAGAAGGAGTGATGGAGTATAGAAGAGAGTTGTCCTTCACTAACCACCACGAGAAGCAGAATTGGGGAATAGAATGCGCTTGACATTGAACAGCCACAAGCAAATTAAATTCCCGCCAAATAGTAGAAGCAAGCGGACTGGTTAAAAACACATGAGCATACGATTCAATCTGACTGGCAACACAGCAAGAGCAACGGGAAGCCAATTAAATGCCCTTCTTAATAATACTTTCATTGATAGGTAACTTGCGCTGCCAAAGACGCCACATAAAAATACTTATGTGCTGAGGAAGGTACTTGCTCCAAATGAACTTAGAAGATTCCTGAATGGGCCATTTGGAACGCACTAATGACCAGGCTGAAGATAACGAAAAAATCCTATTGGAAGAGAGACTCCAACAAGGATAGTCCGGGTAGTCTGATAACTCAATGCCTTCACTTTTCATCAATATAGCTTTGGTGGACCCCAATTCAATACTAGCAGCTTCGCCGATGAGAGAAGGACCATCAAAAAGGTCATGAACCAAAGAACACTGCCTATTGAGAGGCTGCGGAATTAAACCTGAAGGCAGCCAGTTATCGTACCAAATTGAGCAGTCACCCTTACCAATAATCCATCTTATATACTGATCGGCCTCACCTCTAATCAAGCACATGCGTCGCCAAGTGTGGAAGCCACGACCTTGGGAGATCAAAGGATGAGAAGAAGAACAGTAGCTCTTTCTCATACACCCACAGTATTTCTTCGCTTCTAGCAGTGTCTCTCTCCCTTAGGTCAACTTTAAGAGCTACGGTTCCTTTTGTTGACACTTTATGGCCCGTGAATCCTTCCAATTGGACTCGGCTCGGCGTGAGGTGAGAATCACCGAGCCCTAGTGCTAGAAAGCATTTGTAGTACATCACGTCTCTTCCTGCGCCTTTATCCACTAACACTCTTTTGACGAGGCTGTTGTGGATCCCAATTTGCAAGGTTAATGGATTTTACCGAGATGATGTATTAATGGCTAGTTCGGTATCTCTAAACATTATTTCATGCTCAATCACTCCTTCCATCATTCTGTCGACCGAGCTGTTCAAGCTGTTGATCGCATTTTTTAATTGTGCAATACTCTGAGCCTCTTCTTGGATGGTGTTGACCACTGGCCTATCATTTGGCTGTCGATTGTCGCCCCTCGGAGCCCTCGGTCCAGGGGCGCGATTGTTTGCCTCTCGGGCTTCGAACCTCCGATCCCCCTCATTAATGACCCGTTGTATAGTTCTTTTGAGCTGGATGCATTCTTCTGTTAAGTGGTCGATCTCATTGTAGAAGGCGCATCTTTTTTTTGGATTTCGGGTCTCGAGGGGTGATTTCATGGGTATGGTGGCCGTATCTTGCTTTCTGTTAGGAGGACATTCATGATGTGTTCCCTTGATGCGTTGAGAGGGGTAAAGTCCTCTAACTCGTTGTCTCGCCTTGGGCCCCTAATTTCACCGATGAACTTTGCACCTCGTTCTTCCTCCCTCTTCCTTGCAGGGTGGACCTCGGCCTGTCGAGCCCTACCTTGGTCTTTTCCTTTGTGACCCTTATCTGTGGTGAGTGGCTGCTCGACGACGTTAGTTACACCTAAAGAAGATGTGACTAGTCGCAAGTTTGTGGCGGTCGTGGGTTGCTCACCATCTAGTAGAGCCACTCTCTGTGCTGCTAGGAACATCTCGCTAATTGTGTCCCGAGGTCTCATAAGCAGCTCGGTCTGGTAATTTCCTCGCAGCAGGCCAGCTCCAAAGCACATTCTTACTGAGGTATCAGGGATGTCTGGGATTTGATCTAGGACTTCCTTAAAACGGGACATGTACGAGAGCATCGTTTCCCCAAGCTCTTGTTTCACACTACATAAGTTCGTCTCGCTTTTGGGGAGGGCACCTACCGAGGTGAACTTTTTCAGAAAGTCCCCTTTAAAGTCATCCCAACAGGTGATGGAGTCATGGGCTAGCCCATTGTACCACTATTGGATCTGCTTTTTTAGGGTCCCTGTAAACACTAGACACCATATGTCATCGAGCCTAGTTGTGATGATCATTTTTAGCTCGAAATCTGACACGTGATCCAGGTAGTCGTGGTCCCATTGTAATCTTCAAAGTATGATATTTTTAATTTTGAAGGTACTGTCACTTCCCAGATTTGCTTTATGAAAGGGCCCCCTATCTTTTTGATGCTTGCGTTTGTTCCAGTGCTCTGTCGAGCTTCCAATTTTTCCATCCATGCCCTTATCTCGGTATCCGTAATGGGTTTATCACCTTGTGCTGAGCCTATCGCTGGTGTGGGCGTCTTGTTGGCCCCCATGTTCGCCCGAGGTTCCTCGATTTCTTCTTGGGCCGCGTTTCTTATTGGGGATCCCAGGTGAGGCTCCTTAGCGAGCTGGCAAGAAGGGTGTGGTGATTTGGAGGGACCTTTGTTGGTTGAGGCCTGAGCCCATAGCTGAGGCTCTCCTTCTTCGCTGCGAGCCGGGCGATTTTTTGTTTCGAGGGTAGGGGGAACCTTAGACGAGAATGGATGCTCATCCTCAATCCCTCGGCGGCCACTCTTTTTTCGAGCCTTGATTTGATGTTGGTGGTGAACCTCACCTTTTTGGGTTTTGTTGTTCCCATCCTTTGCCAGATCAAGTTGGAGTGAGCTTGTATGCTATGCACGTTGATCACGGGCTCTAGATCAGGGACTTGGGCCACTTGTCGTAGCTCGTGCATCCTGGCCTCGCCCTCCTGTATCTTCGTGTAGAGGGTTCGCTGGTGCACCCAATACGCGTATTCTCTGTCGATTTTATCTTGAGTAATAGGATTCTTTGTTTTAGTAGGGGGTTGCTCCTCCTCCCCATGGGCTTTTGAGGATTCGATGTCCGTGAAGCGACCATCCCTAGGGTCGGCCTCTAGCTCTTTGTTCTTATCGCTGGAGATTCGTTTTGCCATTGCGAGCCTTCTCTGAGCCCTGGTCGACACTTCGGGTACCGAGTGGTCAGAGTCTTGCCTCGTCGCGAGAGCATGACCCTTCGCACCTCTTCCCTCGTTATGCCCCGCGTGGTCTTTTTCTGGGTGATTTGATGCAGCGGGGGTGATGTTTTTGGAGGCTTGCTTCTTGGATTTCACCATCTCTACTCGTTCGTGGACACGGTGTGGCTGAGAAACTTATCGATTTCCCGGCAACGAAACCAAACTGATCACATAATATCGGTGGTGACCTTGTCGTTTTGTCCACATAAGAAGCAAAGGTGGCTGGTTTTGCTTGTTCCTGAATTGTAACCTTCATAAGACAAACAAAATACCGTTAAGGAGTCGGGGATGCCCCGACTAGAACCCTCTAGTGTAAGAGTAAGGTTTTCCGGTAGGGTGTATAATAAATGTGTAACAATACCGGTTGTTCAGATAAGTGAATATGATAAGAGAGTTAGGATATCTGAAAAATGGCTTTCCGTTCAACAGTGGGGAATGTCTCCTATTTATACCTGATTGACCTTGTGAGGTGGCAGCCTTTGATAGGGGAGCATGTTATGGTCGGTAATAAATGGTCTGCAACCCTATCAGGGATGATTGGGCTGGGCGCTGTCAGGGAGTTGGTGATTGCGTGTGCCAGTTTCTTCAGGCCTTGGGAAGCTTCCTGTCAGGTCCGATGATAATAGACTCTTTTGCTGAGGCTGAGTGGACTGAGGGCAGTAGATCTCAATTCGTTTCTTACCTCGGCTCAATTGTTCTACGAAGTATTTTTTCCGAGCTCGCACTGGCTCGGCTGCCTCGCTGGTCTTGTTACTGGTCTTTGTCATGAGTGGGTCCTGTAGTGGTGCCGAGGAGAATTTTCGAGGTTTCATCCTTTCAAGTATGTTTGGAGTTTGTTTCCTAATTGATGTGTAGGTCTCCTCCATTATATAAATAAGGAGCACGGCTTAGAGGCAGAATATATGAAGGCAGAAAGAGTGTAGAACAGAATAGTAGTGCAGAGCAGAAGGCAGTTCACCAAAGAAAAGCATTCAGAAAAACATAGTTGCTGAAGTTTGAGTGCAGTTCCGGATGAAGCTTTATTAGGAACTACATTGAACTTGCTGGTTGTTTGTCTTCCTAGAATCTCTAGGAAGTTGATGTTTTATCCCACGTTTTTTGTACCTCTGTTTCTGTGGGTTTTACTCTCCAAGACTTGTTGTCTTGTGAGAGTTTTTGGTTTGGTGATTTCACATATTGGTTTGTAAAACACTTCATCTTTTTAGTGAAATCTTTTTGGCCATAATACTGGATCTACAAGCATAGGCTTGTAGATTGTTTTGTAAAACATCTGTGTTTAATTTGTGCTTTAAATTAAAAGTCTTCCGTTGTGTTTAAGTTTCTAACCAATGCACTTCCCAGTGTAGCTACAGTAACAAGCTACATTGCGAACTGTATTGACAGATCTTGTGAATCCTAGCTATTACTGATCTTTCAATTGGTATCGGAGCCTCCTCTTGACGTCACTAAGAGAAGATTCTAGTTGTAGCCATGATGGATTCCCAATATGAGAATTTTGTTCGTCGTCCTACATTAACGAATACGAATTACTCAAATTGGAATGTTGAGGAATTTGATTTTGATGAAGAGTCAATGGCTCTTTTAACAACCAATTTTAAAAACATTTTGAAAGCCAAAGTACAAAATAGATCTTCACCTTCAAACTCCAAAACTACTTTCAAACATGAGTCTATTAAGGTTGTTCCCAAAGAAAGTTCTTCTCAAATCCCTGAAAAATCTTTTACCAATCCTTTTGCTAAACAACCTACATCTAGAGGTAAAAATATTGATTATATTCAATGTAAGGCTTGTCAAGGGTTTGTTCATTATGCTAATCAATGTGCTAATACTTTGAAAAAGAAGGGTTTGAGTTTTTCTGCTACTTTGAGTGACAGTGATGATGAAGATCCAGATGATCTTATCACTCTTACTGTTGTATACAACTCTCAAACTGATCTTGCAGGTTTTTCGGCTGATGTACCTCCGAATGTAGTTGCTTCATAAACTACATCGGAAGCTACATCAGACAGAAGCTGGGATGACTTTCATTGCTTTAACTCTTTTGTCACTGAAGATGGTGCAGAATCTGAAACAGAACTTCTGGACGCCTATAAAGAGTTGTACAAAGATTGGAAAAAAGGGCACTTCAAGTTACATTACTTGGAAAGACAAATGATACACTAAAAAAAAGAATGAAGATTAGAAAGAGTGTATCACTAGACTGGAGTGTTTGCTCAGCAAGAAGGATGTGGAGATTGAAAACCTAAAAGAAGAACTCATCAATGCTAATGAGACTGTGGTAAAATGGAATTCAAGTCAATACAAAATGGATTATATGTTGAAGTCTGGGAATAATGGTAAGTCTGGTCTTGGATTCTTGCCAAAGATATTTGTTAAAGAAGGTGAAGGTACATCTTTTGAACCAAAACAATTTACACAAAATTTTCAAGAACCAAATTTCTTTAAAAAACCAAAAACTAGAAAAAAAAAATTGTGTGTCATTACTGCCATAAACCTGGTCATATTCAACCCTTTTGTTGCCTGGAAAAATAGTCTATGATGAGGAGGTTAGGCAAGCATACATGGTTCGTAACCACGTGTTGCACCGGATGCAGCAGCATCCGAAGCCACATCCAAAGCTACATCGGCCAAAAATGTTCAGAAAAGTTTGGGTTCCTAAAAGACAGTCGGACTTTGTTCCAAAATCACCGAATTCAGAAGTTAAAAGTTCTGAAAATTCAGCAAATGTGGATGCAGCTCCGGATGCAGCTGCATCACAAGCTACATCAGAAGATGCATTGGTAAAAACTTTTATAAAAGCTGAAACTGAGTCCCAAAATGCTGAAATTGCTCCCACTATGATTGATTGAAGCCACGATATTCCTAGCCATATACAGAAAAATCATTCAATCTCTCAAGTAATAGGTAATATTCATGATGACATATCCATAAGGAGAAAAGATAAGGTTGATTATCACAAATTAGCATGCTAATCATAATTTTTTTGAGAGAAGCCTTGTTACTTTTAGTAGTTAGTTTTAGCAATTAGTTTAATTTAGTTTTTTTTAATCAGAAAATATTTTTAGAGCCCATTATTTTTGCTTTTATTGCTTGCTTTTTAGTTATGACTACAACTTTTATGGATGCACCAAATGATCAAAGATTATGAGCTACACATTGATGTGTTAACCGTGTATTGTGATAACACGAATGGAATTTTTATAGCACAAAAATCCAGTTCATCATTTTCGAACAAAACACATTAATATAAGACACCACTTTATTAGAGACTTGGTTGAATAATGAATTGTTTGCATTGAACATGTTGAAACTGAAAATCAACTTACTGTTGTTTTTACTAAGAGTCTTGATTTTGAAGAGATTTTCCTATCTAAGGAAATCTCTTGGTATGTGTGTCATGTGATTTTACACTTAGTTATTTATAAGAAAAGGAAAAAAATTAGACATGATTGCATTTAGTCTTTAGAGGACACTTTAGATCATTTGACTCACATGTTTGTGCCTTTTGTTGTTTCCTGGGAATTGCATTCAAAATCAATTGTGATTTTTTTTTTGATATGATTCTCTCTCTTTCTCTCCCAGTTTTTGAGCAAGTTTGAAGTCCACAAAGGAAAGAGCTACCTAAAGTACAAGGGTTGTATCATCTTATCTTGGTACTATGGAACTTTGGTTCTCATAGGTTGATCTTGGGAAAAGTGGATACCCTTGAAGGAGTGTGAAAGTTACCTAAAGGAAAAGAGCTACATATAAACAAGGTTTGTTGTCATTCTCTCTTGGAACTATGAATCTTTGGATTTCATGGGTTAATCTTGTGCAAAATGACTTCCCTTGGTAAATAGTGTGAAAGGTTCTTAGTGGCATGTTTTGTTTAGCTTGAAATAAAGTAGAGCTATACTCCTAGGGAAATAAAGTACCTATGGATTTTTGTTATGAAAAATTTATGATCTTGGGAGAGAAATATGGTTGAGAAAACAAAAAAGAAAAAGAAAATTGAACATAAAATCACAATTTTGGCGAATGCACCTCCTAATGCAGTTGCATCAGGAACTACATTGCTTTGATCTGGTCTTTATCACTTGTGTGTGATTGCATTATTCTTTTGCCTAGCTTTTTGTAATCATGTTTTAGGCATAAAATTTTAGGACATACATTGTTGGTAAGGCTATCAGCTTGGTGAAGTTTTGTCATAAAATAAACTGTGCAAATTAATTTCCAAAAAATCTCCATGTTGAAAAATATTTAGTGGTTGTCTAATTTTTGTGGGGAACTAAGAGGTATTGAATCTGGATATGAGGTGCTCAGTTATTGCTAGGGATGTGATCAAGTCATGGTGAACACATAATTGTGCTTTTCAAAATCTTGGATTTTTGAGAATTTCTAAAAGATTGTTTCTCTCTCTTCCTTTTTCGGTCAAATAGGGGGAGAGAGGTCAAGTGTTCCTATTTCTGGTAATGATGATGAATCTGATTTTCCGATTCTTTTGATTATTTGTTGATTTATCATTGTGATTGTTTCTCTCATAAACTGTTTCATGTTTGTTTTGTATGCATGTGATTGCATCATTGGTATATTCTGATTTGTGCTTAGTAAATGATTTTTGATTTGATACATTGCACAAATTCAGGGGGGATGAGATTTTCTAACCAACGAAGGTTAGATGGTTTGATTGGTGTTGAATAAACACTTTTCATTTGATTTGACCAGAAAGGTTCAACAAAGGAGGAGATTGTAAGGGTAAAATAGAGTCGTCATATTTTCATCCATTGAATTTCTTGTTGTGCCATTTCTTGGTCAAAAAGATTGAGAAGTATTTACCATATTTACTACCTTTCTTGGTCCTAAAGTTTAAGTGTATTTTTTGGAAACAAAATATTCATAGTATTTTGGTTTTCTTGATCCTAAAGTTTTGGAGTATTTTTGGATATAAAATCTTAGCAATATTCCATTCCTTAAAAACGTCTCTTAGATTCCTTATTTGTTTGGTAAGAAAATCTAGGGAATTAAGGCAACTAATTTAATTACCAATTCTAACTCCTAATTCCTTAGTATGTTTGGAGTTTGTTTCCTAATTGATGTGTAGGTCTCCTCCAATGTATAAATAAGGAGCACGACTTAGAGACAAAATATATGAAGGCAGAAAGAGTGCAGAACAGAATAGCAGTGCAGAGTAGAAGACAATGCACCAAAGAAGAGCATTCAGAAAAACATAGTTGCTGAAGTTTGAATGCAGTTCCGGATGAAGCTTCATCCAGAACTACATTGAACCTTCTTGTTGACCATCATAGGTTCTAGATTTGATTGAGTCATCTTCTGATTCTATTGCACAGTGGCTAATGGGTCTGCGTACCGGTTAGTGTGGCAACTGTCTTAGAATCAAGGGTGTTTAGAACTAGTTTATCGCTAGTTCATCTAAGGCGCAGACCAGCAGGCTTCAACAGCGGCTTTGAAAGCACAGCTCGAACAGCAGACTTGGAAGTCTGCTCATGCTCAAAAGTCAAGATCAGCCAAACACGTGGAATTAGGTCACATATTATTTAATCTAGATATTTTTAATATTTGTGTCAGATAATATTTGAAAAGTATCTTCATCAGATTTCCCTCCAAAGAAGTCAACTCTTTAGTTCGAAAGGCAACTCGACAACTGTCCAGATGGTCTCCTGCATCATGAATTCTGAAGATATTTCCTCATTTGGCTAAGAAGACTTTCAAGCTGTAACACCTGCAAGCTGAAACCTTACTATGTTTTGAATGCATGGCTCTGCATCTCTGAAATCTCTGATATCTATTGTTGCACGCATTCTACAAAGCGCCGAAATGCATTTAATGCATTATAACGTTGGACACAGCCTCTCTATACTTAGTCCAACGGTCCTAAAGATCTCCCCTAGTATTTATTCAAGTTTTGAAGATCTGAACAACAACTCTTGCACATTCAATACTTAAGCTTCATCTTCATAACTCAAGCATTCAAGAGATTAAAAGGACAAGAACTAACACTTCACCAAACTTCCTGAAGCTGCAAATCTACCAGTCTTTACTCTGTTTCAGCTTCATCTAGTTTGCATATAAACTGTTCTTTACTTTAGCACTTGGGAGAACAATTATTCATTAATTGTTTCTCTCATCATTATACACCTGGTTGAAAAACTATTTTTGTACACGATCCATTAGTGATCTTATCTTTACACCTAGTGGATAAACAAGTGCACCTTTTAAAATCCAAAGCTAACCACTTTGGTAGTGGACGTAGTACTATTCACAGTACGAACCACTTCTAAACTCTATGTGATGTCTGATCTGTCTTTGCCTATTTCTTAACTGCTGCCATTTTTACTTATCAAAGTCGGCCGTTGAATCTATTTTAAACAACAGACTTTCTATCAGTTCTTCACACTTACAATTTTCCACTGCCTTAACTCTTCTTGTAAAATTGCTTTATAAGGAAAGAAGAATTTATTAAAAGAAGAGTTTCGAAAAGTTTTATACAAAACATTACTAGACTATTCAAACCCCCCCCCCTTCTAGCCTAGTTAGAGCCTATTTTGGGACCAACAATTGGTATCAGAGTATGATTCTTTGAAAATTTATTTTTCCAAGACTAACCTCTTGAGAATAGATCCTATGGCTCACTATATGCTGCCTACCTCGAATACAAGTCACGTCCCAATATTGGACAAAGGTCACTTCGAAGTATGGAAAAACAAAGTCATGAGATACATGAACACTATTGACAATCGTTTATGGCTTTGTGTTCAAATAGGTCCTCATATTACGATGAAGCCAAATCTTCTTGCCGAAGTAGAAGGCAGACCTCCTGAGATACCAAATCAATAAATGAATGGATGAAGAAAAAAGGAAGCTTGTTGAGCTAGATAGCAAGAAGGCTATTCACATAATATCCAATTCAGTGGACACAAGCACCTACCAAAGATAATCAAAGCAAACATCCAAAGAAATGTGGGAAGCACTTGTGGAATATCTAGAAGAAGATTTGCCAACCAGAGACAACAGAAAGTACAACTATATTCAACAATTGAACTTCGACTCATTCAAAAAGGATCCAAAGGAGACATTACGCCAAGCCTACAACGATTTTGTGAGGTAGTAAATAGTTGTTATTCCTTAGAAAAGAATATAGTGTTAAGGAAGTAAATATGAGATTTTTAGCTTCCTTGGGAAGTTTTGGCATGTTAAGGCTATTAAAGTTCCAAAGACTTAAACCATGCATCTTCGAAGTTTGTATGCAAGTTTAACTGTCTATGAGCAAGAACGCTTCAAGCTCAAGAACATGACAAACTTTTAAACTTTCTTCATTTTCTGCTAGCTCTCAAGAAGCTCCTACTGTTGAAAATAAACCATCTACTTCCTCTTCTTTAAAAGAAAATGAAATTCTTTCTGACGAACAATTTGCTATGTTTGTTAAGAAGTTTAAAAATTCTCAAAATTTAATAAGAAGAAGGAAGCAAACCAGCAGACTTTCGAAAAGACCGAAAGCTCACAAAATTATGAGATAGTTTGCTTCAATTGCGTGAAGCCTGGATCACTTTGCTTCTAAATGTCCTAAGCCTAAATATGAAGCTTATAAAAGGCGAACTTCGAAATCATTTTCAAAACATAGAGGTCTGCTGGCTGAGGACTTAGAAGAAAACAAAGTGTACACCTGGTTTGAAACTGATTCTGATGAGGATGATAGTGATGACTCATCCGAGCAGCACATATCTAGAAGTCACCTCCCACCTGTGACTCGCATGTGAAATCAAATACTCTCCTTTTCAAGCTAACGTAGAACAAGCCACCGAAGAGCTTTCTAAAGAAGAAATACTCAAGGATGCTCGGGATATGCTTGAGGAATTCAATGAATTTAGAAAGGCTTATGTTAAGTTAGCTAAAAGTCATGAGAAGCTGAATCGAGAAATCCTTCTTTGGAAGCCGAAGTTAAAAATATCAATGGAGTTCAAGCAGAAAGTATCAAGTTAAAAGAAGAAAACAAGTTTCTCAATGATAAGGTTGTGTGTCTTATTGGTCATGCCAAAGAGATATCTGCTGAGAAAGATGAGATACAAAAAACCATCGACTCATGGAATAACTCTAAGGTTGTTTTTGATCAAATTCTTGGAGAACAAAGCCCACTGAGACAAAAGCTGGGCTAGGTTTCTCCGAGAACACAAGCGACACAATACACGAACAAAAAACAGTAAGACTTGTATGAATCGGTGATGATCTTCCATATCATCGGCGGTTTAACAAGGGTAGACAAGGAATTGGCTATACCTTGCTATTTATTATAAATATCCTAAGACTCAAGCTATTAAGACCAAAAAAAAGCAATCATCGATTGGCAAAAAGCGCTATATGTGTTGACTCACAAGGTCCTTCAACCACCACCTCTGCTAAAGCTAAAGGTTGTTTTAGGAAAGCAAAAGTCCGCCCAAATCCATCGATTTGTCAAGAGCACTATCGATAATGATTTGCTTCCAAGGCTAAGGCAAGAACTAAGAATCTAAGTCTACAATCAACAGATCGCTAAGGCAAGAACTGCTGAATATAGACCTAAGAGAACTCATATAGAATCTTTTAAGCTTCTTTGTCAACAAGTCTCTTGAGTCTAAGGTCTTTGTTAAAAGAAAGCATGCACATATTTCTATCGAAAATCAACTTTCTCAACATAACATTTGTAATTTCCATTCTTTGTACTTTTTGCAAATGTTTAGGCCATTTGGTCCATGAATGTCTCTTGAAATCCATCATGAAGCCTCTTGGATCCCTTGTTCCAAAAGTCGGGCAAGTATGGGTTCCAAAAATATGCTAACCATTTGGACCCAAAAGAAAAATAAAAGGGGACCATGATTTTCTTATTTCTCTATCATAGATTTGCTTCATGGCTGCCTCAAATTCAGAAAAGAAAGTCGTATGGTATTTAGACAGTGGATGCTCAAGACTCATGACCGGAGAATCATGCCTTCTCTCAAATATTACCGAAGCAGAAGGACCTCCAGTCATCTTTGGAGACAATGCTAAAGGAAGAACTATTGGATATGGATCTATCATTCGCGGAAATCTCCCTATAGGAAAAGTCTCTCTAGTAGAAGGCTTGAAGATCCAGACTCATATGCCAATTCTCCTCAAACAGATACGATATTAAAGATCCAGACTCTTGTTCAACCTTGGTAGCGGACATACACAATGGAATGTCTATGTGATAGATTTAAACGCCTATGACAAGGATGCTAATCTATGTCTATGTAGCAAACAAGATAAATGCGCTCAAGATAAATGGCGGCAAACGTCTCGAATTTCAAATATTTATCAAAGCTATCTAAAGATGGATTGGTGAGAGGAATGCCAAAAGTTTCTACAGATCATGATCATCTATGCAAAGCTTGTCAACTAGGGAAGCTCTCTAAGCTTCATTCAAAAGCAAAGCAGATCTTACAACTACTAGACCTTTCTAACTTCTTCACATGGATCTCTTTGGGCCTGTGACTACTATCAGCTATGGTGGTCATAGATACACTTTAGTCGTAGTCGATGACTATACAAGATATACTTGGACAAAGAAGATGTCTTCAAAAGATCATACCTATGACATCCTCACAGCACTGTTCAGAAGACTACAGACTCAAAAGCTCGATGAAATCAGTGATGTTCGATCAGACAATGGAACTAAACTCACCAATAATGGGATAGCGAAGTATTGTGACGACCATGGCATTGGTCACAACTTCTCTGCTATTAGAACTTCACAACAAAATGGTGTAGCAGAAAGGAAAAACAGAACACTTATTGAAGCTGCTAAAACTATGCTCGCCGAAGCAAAGCTGCCTAAGCATACAGGCGAAGCCATCAATACAGCATGCTTCACGCAGAATAGATCCCTAATCAACAAATTTCACGGTAAAACACCTTATGAACTTTGGAGAGGTAAAGCCCCAAACATTGGATTTTTCAAAATCTTCCGCTGCAAATGCTTTGTAGTCTACAATGGTAATGACTATAGAGGTAAATTCGATAACAAAGCCGATGAAGGCATATTTCTAGGCTATGCCTTACACTCCAAGGCTTATAGGGTTTTCAATAAAATATCTTTAAAAATTGTTGATTCTATTCATGTTTCATTTGATGAATTTGATCTATTATAGCCACATGTGGCTCCAAATGTTGCTGATGATTCTGTTAATGTTGAGACAGGTACATCTCAAAACTCAAATTCTCAATCACCAAATCCTCCCTCAACAACTCACTCAAATATTCCTGATCATCATTTCTCAAATGATTCAACAGAAGACCACAACCCTACTCATGATAATCCTAATCCAGAGCCCATCGCTTTTGAACCTCAAAATCTTATCCTTCAACTTACCTATGAATCCAATTCTAAACAACACATCCCTCAAGAAACAGCTGACCTTCCTCCTAGTCCTCCTCCCGAATCTCTTAATGAAGAACCAACAGTGAATCACATCCCTACTGTCACAAGAATATGCAAAGATCACCCTATTTCCCAAAACATTGGTGATGTTCATGTAGGGGTGCGGACTAGAAGATCTTCAAGAAATGAATGCATGCTTTTCTTTGCATTTGTTTTGAAAGGAAAAACCTAAAAAGATTGAACAAGCCTTACAAGATCCAAGTTGGATAGAGGCTATGCAAGAGGAGCTTCAGCAGTTCGAAAGATGCCATGTGTGGAAGCTAGTCCCAAGACTAGCCGATCACACTATGATAGGCACAAAATGGGTATTCAGAAATAAGAAGGATGAAGATGGGAATATTATTAGAAACAAAGCCAGACTCGTTGCACAAGGATATCGCCAAGAAGAAGGAATCGACTATGATGAAACTTTTGCTCTAGTAGCAAGGTTAGAAGCTATTGGAATGTTGTTAGCCTATGTTACATACTAGGACTTTGTGCCATATCAAATGGACGTCAAGAGTTCTTTTCTCAATGGTGATCTTCAAGAGACTTTCTATCTCACTCAATCTCTAGGTTTCATTGAGAATGGAAAGGAAACTCATGTTTACAAGCTTAAGAAGGCTCTCCATGGTCTTAAGTGAGCACCTTGTGCTTGGTATGAACACTATCCAAGTTCCTGATAGAACAAGGATTTGTGCGAGGAAAGATTGACACTACTCTCTTCATTCTCAAGCACAAAGGTCATTCACTGCTGGTGCAAATATATGTCGATGATATCATCTTTGGTTCTACAAATGAGAAGCTGTGCAAACGATTTGAGACTCTCATGATTGGAAAGTTTCAGATCAGTATGATGGGAGAACTCACATTCTTCTTAGGTCTTCAAATCCAACAATCCAACAAAGGTATTTTTATAAGTCAATCCAAGTATGCTAACGAACTGGTCAAAAAATACGGATTGGAAATGGCCAACACTTTTGACACTCCAATGTCTGCTAAATGAAAATTATCAAAAGACTTACAAGGAAAGAAAGTTGACATCACTCTCTGGAGGAATCATCGGGTCTCGCTCTATCTTACCACCCGGACTGATATAGTGTATCTTTGTTGGGGTATGTGCTAGATTTCAAACAGACCCTCGTGAGTCACATCTTCTAGCAGCCAAAAGAATCATCAAATATGCATCAGATACCACCAACATTGGCATTTGGTATCCAAGAGACTCCTCTTTCAACTTAGTTGGCTACTCAGATGCTGATTATGTTGGTTGCCAAGTAGACAAGAAAAGCATAAGTGGGACTTGTCAATTTCTAGGTGACAGACTAGTATCTTGGGCTAGCAAGAAACAAGCATCAGTTTCCAACTCCACCACAGAGGCAGAATACATCGCTGCTGGAAGTTGTTGTTGTCAATTGCTTTGGATAAAGAAATAGCTGGCGGACTATGATATCAAGGTAGCAGATTGCCCAATCATGTGTGACAACACCTCAACAATCTCTATCACTTACAATCCCGTGATGCATTCCAAGACAAAGCATATCGATGTTCGATATCACTTCCTTAGGGATAATGTTGAAAAGAGAAACATAAGTCTGAAGCACATTTCTACTGAACATCAATTAGCAGATATCTTCACCAAAGCATTGGAAGTAGACATGTTTGCTTATCTAAGGGGAGAGCTTGGTATGCTTGACCCAACTGCTTAAATATTGTTTCAACTTTATCTCTTTCAGTTATATTATTTGAGAAGACTTAACATTGCAACAAAGCAGACTTATACCTATGTAAAGAAAAACAACATTATTACTACTTACTCGAAGACAGAGGTAAGTCTTCTAATTCCTAGTTTAAGAGGGTTCTTTATAAAAATTATAAGGGACTGATTTTAAAAATTGGTTGAGATATTCATTAAAAGGTTACTTTTTGACTACCTAAGCCGTCAGTCATCAAGTCCTTTCATGTGACAGCCGTCTGACTTAACGTCACTTCACCTGTTCAGACGACTAATTTCACGCTTTTTCCCTAATAAACCTCTCAACTGCCATTTTCAAAAACACTTTTCAAAAAAGGGGGGGGGGCTTCAACTCTCAAAACCCTTCTCTTCATTTTGCTTCATCTCTGCAAAATCGGTGAAGAACGCCTTGATTCATCTAGATCTCTCCTACGTCTTCTTCAATGGTAAGACATATCTAACCCAGAATTGTTTAATCTCGTCAAAATTTTACATTTACAAATATGACATTTTGGTTTTACTACATCTGCGGTTTCTATGCATGAAAAATCTGCCATTATTAAAGAGTCATCAAACTGAGATCTTGCTCACTGTTAAAAATCCGTTATGCTTAACAATTTACTTTACATTTGTGTAACAATGTTTGTTGACATTCTGTCCTGTACTGTCTATTGTTCGTATTTCACTTACAAATATTTATTTTTCTTCAATGGACTGTTGAAATTCCTCATTTTCTGAGCTCCAATTTCATATCCTCGTCGAAATTGGGAATTTCATATATCTTCCAAACCTTGCCCTAATTTTCTCTCTTATTCTGGTTAGGTTAAATCATCTGCCACTGGTTCATCTTCCGCACCTGCGTCTGCTTCAGCCGATGCGGTACCAGAACCATCACAAGCTCCAGCTCCTACAGATGAGTTTCCCCACTTACCAGACACCATGTATCATCCTGGAATATGCATAGACGCACCTACTGTCCGTGCATACGCTTCTGGTATCAAGGTAGTCGATGACCTGAACCAGTCAGGGCTTCTTCCTCTATTCATGTTTGAAGACGAAGAAGGTTACATCAATTACATGGGAGAAGAGTTCTATCAGCGAGTCACTATCGATAGCACCCGAGGATCTATCTCAGGTACTGTACGTGGCGTACATTTCTCTCTCACTACTGATCGTATTGCCAAAATAGTTGGTGTAGAATTTGATGGTCCAACTGAGCTTACCGAGCAAGAAATGGCCCTTTGCTTGGAACAATCACTCTTTCTCCAACAGTGCCTTCTAAGCTCAGACCTATAAGGAAATCTATCCAATTCACAAACACATTCATCTCCTCAACCAACAAATTGAGGAATGACAAGCTTAAGAAGCTAGGTCAGCTTTCTCAGCCCTTGTTTGCTACTATCAATCCACCTCCTTTGGTTGTCATCAGGATTAATCCAAGAATGGTGGACGATGCATTCATTGCCAAGCAGCTCGACAAGAAACAGAAGAAGGATGCTGTAAAAAGGGTTGTTCAAGCCAATCTTATGAGAGACCAACCGATTTTCCTCCTTCCTTCAAGAAATTCAAGAAACAGCACTCTGCTGTTTAGGAGGAGCCTCAAGCCAAGAAGAAAAAGAAATCTTCCAACTCTGATACTGTCTTTGCTGTTCATCTTTCATCTTCATCTACTGAGCCTCTAGCCAAGAAGAAGAAACCGCGTGCCGCTTTTACTGTTCTTGCCCCAGTGCCGGAAGAGACTATTGAAACCGAACCAACCCCTCTTCGCCTCCACAAAATTAAGTCCAAACGCTCCGAACCTTCCGAACCCTTCATTCCCTTTGTCCCTCCTACATCTCCACCTTTTCCTTCTACAACAAACCCTGCTGCTATTGGGGAGGAGCCTGCTGAGACCCTCTCCTCTCCCCCTCCCTCAAGAACCCCTGCTGTTGTTGAGGAGGAGCCTACTTCTTCTGTTCCCAAAAAAAAAAAAGAAATGCAGACTTTGCGTGAAGTCTGTAGCTCCACAGCTATCCTCAACACCTCCACCTACTCTAGAAGTCATCCCTTCTCCACCTTCTTCTCCTGAACCTATCTCCTCTATTTTTCCTGAATCTTTACTGGCCATCATCCCTACCTCTACAACCCCTTCTATTTATTTCTCTCTGCCCGATAACTTCTCTTCTCTCGATTCTCACATCTCTTCTCTTCTCTATCACACCTTCTTCCTTCCTGAACTTTTTCCACCCCTCACCTCATTCATCACACCCATCTCTATCTCTACTGACCTTTACCATATTCTATTCCCTTCCATATCTTCTTCCACCCATCGCTTTCTCTATGAACTTTCTTCCATTTCTTACCTTCTCAATCCTTTTACTACTCCTCCAAATTTCATTCTTCTTCCCGAATCTCTTTTTCCTCCTTCATTCCTTGATACCTCCTCTATCTCTTCCACTTCTTCTGTTAGTGATTCGAGGCGATATGGAGCTTGACCCTAAACCTACGCTCCTCCTTCACATGCACACTATGCTGATCACCACTCTGCTTCTTCCACCTCTTCCCCAACCTCTGCTCGCCCTAATTCTGTTGAACCCTTTATCCCCATCAATCTTACTCCTAACTCTCTTCCTA
This sequence comes from Codonopsis lanceolata, assembly GCA_013146195.2. Classification (NCBI taxonomy): domain Eukaryota; kingdom Viridiplantae; phylum Streptophyta; class Magnoliopsida; order Asterales; family Campanulaceae; genus Codonopsis; species Codonopsis lanceolata. The sequence continues at coordinate 33,737,708 of CM028382.1, forward strand.
CCCACTTTGCTGACCCTGCCCTTCTTAATCTTCTTCGTGCCAGTAACGCCCAGCTTGAGTGTCTCAACAGCACGGTCTCTTCCATGGCCCAACAGATAGATGTGCTCAATTATGGCATGAATGCTACTCATGCTACTGTTTTCGATCTAGGCAAGATCGTTGAGCAGTTGGTGAGTGATACTGCTCAAGCATTTACTACTCATCGCTTCCTCATTCAAGACCAGCAAACCTCGCTAATAGCCATGCTCCACTCCCAGCAGATCAACATTCGTGGCCTCTTTGGTGAACACCGGACTTCCATTGCCCGAGCTATTATTCTTTGGCCAGCTTTCGACTTCATCTTTGTTCGCCACGTTGAGCAGCGCCAACGAAATGTCATTGAACAATGACGGGTTGCTGCCATTAAGGAAGAGAGAGATACCCACCTTTTGAATCAAGCATTGATTGAAGAACAGAACAGACTGCGAGAGCGCCTCAATGATCGCATTAGAATTTAGGTTGGTGATTACTTAGAGCGTCGCCGAACTCATCCAAACCTATTCTGATATGGTATAATTCTTCTGTTCTATCTATATAACTCAAAACTCTAAAATTTTGCAAAACACTGACATTAAACAGCTTGTTTAACTTATAGAGATAATTTTCTTTGGATTAAGATTACATGCTCTATCTTATTATCTATCTTGTCCATTTAAACTTTATGTTTAATTCTTTAAATTGCTTATATCCTACTTATTGCTAAGACTTAAACTCTGCTCAACTTTGTACTTGATCTTTCTTCTCTTTACTTTGTAAGTACCTAGTTTAGCTATCTCTCTATTCAGACATCTGCTCTGAGAGGCATGTCTGCTCTTCTTAATAAAAACCTTTAAAGTCATGTTATTTCAGTGCATGATTCAATGTCTGCTGGTAGCTGAGATGATGACATCAATCAAATAGGAGGAGATTGTTGACCCTCATAGGTTCTAGATTTGGTTGAGTCATCTTCTGATTCTACTGCACAGTGGCTAATGGGTCTGTGTACCGGTTAGTATGGCAACTGTCTTAGAATCAAGGGTGTTTAGAACTAGTTTATTGTTAGTTCATCTAAGGCGCGGACCAGTAGACTTCAACAGCAGTCTTGAAAGCACAGCTCAAACAGCAGACTTGGAAGTCTGCTCAAGCTCAAAAGTCAGGATCAGTCAAATCGAGGAATTAAGTCACATTTTATTTGAGCTAGATATTTTTGAATATCTAGTCAAATAATATTCAATTTATCTTCATCAAATTTCCCTCAAAAAAGAAAAAAAAGGAAGTCAACTCTCTAATCTCAGAGACAACTGTCCAGACTGTCTCCTATATCATGAAATCTGAGGACATTCCCTCATTTGGCTAAGAAAACTTTCAAGATTGAAGCACTGGAAACTTACTCGAATGCTGCTACAATTTGTTGCATGCGAATGTCCTACAACGCCGAAATTTGTTGTTGCATTTAATGCATTATTTGCATTTAATGCATTATAACGTTGGACCACTAAGTCCTACCCTAAAGATCTCCCCTGTTATTTATTCAAGTTCTGAAGATCTGAACAACAACTCTTGCAAATTCAATACTCAAGCTTCATCTTCATAACTAAAAGCTTTCAATAGATCAAAAGGACAAGAACTAACACTTCACCAAACTTCCTGAAGCTACAGATCTGCTAGTCTTTACTCTGTTTCAGCTTCATCTAGTTTGATTATAAACTGTTCTTTACTTTAGCACTTGGAAGAACAATTATTCAATAATCACTACAAGAAAAAGAGGTATTTGTGAAGGCCAAAAACCGTCCCAAAAAGTATTTGGGACGGCATTGGGACGGTTTTGGCTCCCTCCCAAATACGAGGGTGTCAAATACATTTGTCTCGACCCGAAACCATCCCAAATAGTATTTGGCACAGAAATGGCGACAGTTGGGCATAGTTGTGCTGATTGACGAGTATTTGAGACGGTTTGTAGTGGCCCATCCCAATAGGTATTTGGGATGGTTTTGCCTGCCCTCCCAATTACATTTGGTACAGTTTTGTTTGCCTTCACAAATACAGTTGGCACAGTTTTGTTTGCCCTCCCGAATACGTTTGGCACGGTTTGTTTTCCCTCCTAAATACATTTGGCATGGCTGATTATTTTCCTATCGAAAACTATTTGGGACGGTAGTTTCCCCTGTATTGCCTTCCCAAATACTTTGTCGGGCTTTTAATGTTTTTATGTTTATATTATATTTGCCCACCACCATTTACTTTTTCCAATTTAAACTTACACAACAATAATACTAAGTCCACCATTTACTGTGTGTTATAGTAATCAATCTCAGCATCACCATGCATACAATTACAAATAAAAAAAACCAATTGCATTTTGATTATCTTAAGAATACTCAATACAAAGTCATATCAAGTAACTTAAACCTGTGTATCCAAATAAAAAACATAAGCAAAAAAAAAAAGAAAACCTAAGCAAATATTGTAAATCAAAAGTAGGAATTTGTATCAACATCCATTCAAAAAAATATCTTCCTTATAATTTGCTAGTTGAAGTCATCGATTAGAGAATTTGTAAGGTTGATCCGAGCCTACAATGTAAATAATATAATTAGCGTAAATCAAACAAAAAAAATTCACTTTTCAAAAAAAGAGAGTACACTAAATCTAGAGCCATTTGTGTATGGACATGGTGACAATGGCAATAGGTCATGCACTCCACCTTTTCAAGCATCTCCATTTGCTACTTTTCAACAATCCCCATAGATGTTTTAAAATCAAAATTGTTATTGCTAATAAGCTAAAAGTGAAGCAATAGAAAATGCAAAGAAGTTACCAATTGTTTGCTCAATTCGGCCTGCTTCTTGTTGGCTATCAAAATCTACAAGAAAATATTATTTGTGAACCTTTTGCTAATTTTTAGTCAAACAATAGTAAATACAGTCTTTGAGAAAGAGTGAAATAAATTATAAGAAATTGTACTCATCAAATTAAGCAGCGTAACACTTACACAGGTGCAAAGAAAATAAGGGGAAACAAAGACGCTGAATAACTATTTACTTACATGCATAAATTTAAGTCAGTTGTTCACACGATGATATCAATGATTTGTGGCGTCTATATTCAGACAAATAGAAACGTCAACATTTCAACATCAACTAATATTTTACAACTAAAATATCCTTTTCTCACACATTTCCAGTACATAGTTAAAATACCACAAGAGAGTAGGAATAATATTGAATTTTGCCGACTAACTCCTTGATGGTCCAGATTGTTTTACATTGAGGACTACCCTGATCAAGATTTTTAGACATAAGTCTCCTCACAGATAGCCACTGCTAGGGGGAACAATATCTAGAGAATCATCTTACATAATATTACATTCTTAATCATTGAAAACACATGCTATTTATGCTTATAAGATGTACCGAGTAACAAGAATAGAGAACATCACAGAATTAAGAACACTGGAAATACCCTACAACCGAAATGAACAACTTATAGTATCTCGTTTACTTTGAAATATTTTGTCTGCTTGAGGAGGAGACTTATGGACCCTATGAATATGTCTCCAAAAATAAGATTCAACACCTTTAATTACAAAGAAAAAAATGATGCACAACCAAAAATAGACCTTGAAAAGGCTCAAATGAAATTTCATTAGAAACATGTTAAGTAAAGTGAGAACAATTTCTAGAGGAATAAGACAGGGGCTCATGGAAAAGTTGTCCCATATAAGAATAAGAGATGACATGGTCAGAGTCGGAGGGCCGACCCATGCATCTCTCATAATCATTTTTGTGATGTTGTCATGGAAGCCTTGCCTTGAATGAGTTTTGATTAAATACAAAATGTGTCTGGAAATGTGAATAGAGTGAGAAAGCCATAACAGAGGTATCTCTTTGACAAAAGATCTATCTTGGTCTATATGCCACTGATCCATAAAACAAAAGGGAAAAATAAAAAAAGGAGTGTTCAAAAACATTTATGTGTGCAAGGAGAAGGATTGGTGGTGTGGTAATAAGTAATAACCCAATGGGATCTAGCAATGTTTCTCATATTATTAAGAACAAACAATGGGGCTTCACTAGATAAACAACAACATGAATAACATGGCAAACATGGCATATGCTAATGTTACCTAGCTTAATCAATTAAGTGCTATTGTCTGGTACATTTGGAAATTCAGGAATGTTGAAATTTTCGAAGGAGCCCTACAAAGTGATGAGAATATTTGTTGCATCATTGTTACTTATTATGCCCAGGAAGTTGCTAACTCATCTATTTTTGCTGAAACTTTTCAAGGTCTTAAAATTAATAATACCGAGTCTTTTAAATGCTATGGTCTTGTCCTGTGACAAAAAATATAAAATTGAATGTTGACGGCCTGTGTGAAAAAAAATCAACTTGGAGGACTTGGAGGCTTTCTAAGAAATGACATAAGTGAATGGGTTAGAGGTTTCATGGGAAAGATCCATCACTGTGAAGGTTTTGAAGTGGAATTACGGAGCAAATACACTATGCTAAGAGACATGGGCATAAAAGGAATCAAAGTGAAGAGTGACAATGAAATTAGTGCAATCTGGAGCATATTCAAAGATAAGCATTCCAATGATAGACCAAAATGGACTATGGAAAACGTTACTGTCAAGTGTTAACTGAGTTCTAGTCGAGTTCTGATGGTTTTAATAGCTGCAAAAACATAGTTTGTAACTTCACATAAGGTAGTTTGGTTGAAACTAAGAAGCTCAAGCATAACCAGAGGCCAATAAAAAAATTGGATGATAAAAAACAATTAAGTTATTTCATTTGAACTAATTAGTTTTAAGCTTGATTTTCTTGAAATTTTGGTGTCAGGTGAAATGTATTTATTCCCTCAAATAAGGTTGCCTCCAATAGAAATAGAAACTACAAAAAAGGCTGTAAAGGTTCCTGATGTTTTCTACCGCCTCAAGCTCTTAGAAGCAACATGAATTTCCACTGTCCTAGGTTCAGGCGTTGGACAAAAAGATGGGTAAATACTTTATTTCTTTACTCATAGCCCACTTCCTAAGGAACTTTTGGTTTCCACCTTCCAAAATCTCTTTTCTTTAAGTGATTATTTTCATATTTCTATGGTGACTCAAAAAGTAATGCTAAAATTGGGTCTTTGTGAAATGCTATTGTTGTTAGTACTACACACTCCACGATACATGAAAAGTATTTATAGCGTAGCTTACCTTTTTCAGAGTACATTCCAAAACAAGAGTCCCACAACAAGTTTAGTGAACTCATCTCCTGTGACACACTAGCTCAAAACTTTCCTATAAATATGAACACAACATATTCGATCTCTATGTTAAAATCATAATCAGATTTCTGATAGAGAGAGCTGGTTTTGAGAGCCCTCTCACAGATGATTTTGAATCAATTGCTTTTGTTTAAGGCATAAAAAAAGTGTGGGACCCTTATGGTTGACTAAGCGAGTAACAGTGAAGCTAGAAACTTTGAAATCATGTAGGACTAGCCATACCGCACTGATGGGTTAGCATTCTCTATATAGGGTGTTCCACTTGAGGACAACGATATTACCAGCTGAGGAGGACATGCCGACAATCATGGATAGTTTCAAGAAGTTCAACGATGGGTTCATGAGCCAATATGAAGACCCAAGGAGCTATTCAAGGAGGTAAAGGATACTTGTATATCCTCCATACCTATATATACTAATGATCATCAGCTTCTTATAGTTCATTTCATTTGCAAACTATTTGATGTATACTCAAACATCGTTGTGAACATCTGTAACCAGTTGCTTCGCATTGTAATATATTTATTTCCCTGTACCTTATTACTTTTATTGAACATCTATCTTTACGCTTTACCAACATTGTTACTGCCTTGGATTCTATTTCTAGAGTCAAACATCTTTAACCCAAAATAAAAACAAAGAGAAAATCGTGGACATGATATTTTGTACTAGGATTAATGGGAAAAATTCACGGATATCCTGGATCCCAGTTAAGTCTTAAGTATTTGGGAGTTCCTATGATGCCAACAAGGCTAAGAAAAAGAGGATTGTCAGGGAATCAAAGAGAAAATCCTGGCCAGGGCCACACTCTAGACAGCTAAAAAGCTCACCTATTCGGGAAGGCTACAGTAAGTAATCTCAGAACTGACTGCATGTAATGAGTCTGTTCTAAAAAAAATCATGCTCATGATTTGTGAATAAAACTTGTGTGGTGTATAAAACTTGTGATGTGTTTGTGAATAAGTGCAAATTGTTTGCTGATTTGATTGTGTTGCCAATTCGGGATTTTGATGTCATCCTTGGGATGGACCGGTTATGTGAACATCATTCTCATGTAGACTGTTATCATAAACTGGTCACGTTTACAATTCTGAATCATCCTATATTGCAATTTTTGGGCGAAAAAGGGGGGAGTAGAGTGCATGTTATATCTGCTTTGCAGACGAACAAATTGAGTTCCAATGGATGTACTGGGTACTTGGCTCATGTTTATGATGGTAGTAAAGTTGCAATTAAGCTAGAGGATGTTCGTATTGTGTGTGAATATCCTGATGTCTTTCCTAATGATTTTGCTTTTCCACCTGAGCGGGAGGTAGAGTTCAGTATTGAATTATTGCCAGGTACAACTCCAATATCAAAGGCTCCTTATAGAATGGCTCTAGCAGAGTTGAAAGAATTGAAGGTACAGTTGCAAGAACTGCTTGATAGGGGTTTCATTAAACCTAGTGTTTCACCGTGGGGTGCACCGGTATTATTTATCAAAAAGAAGGATGGGACACTGAGGTTATGTATTGATTCTCGACAACTTAATCAAGTGACTGTGAGGAATAAGTACGCACTGCCGCACATCGATTATCTCTTTGATCAGTTGTGGGGTGAAGTAGTTTACTCGAAGTTTGATTTACGATGTGGTTATCATCAGTTGAGGATTCGAATTGAAGATATTCCAAAGACTGCTTCTAGAACAATGTATGGGCACTATGAATTTATTGTTATGCCTTTTGGGTTGACTAATGCACCGGCTTTCTTTATGGACTTGATGAATTGTGTCTTCCAACCCTATCTTGATAATTTTGTGGTGGCATTCATTGATGATATTCTAATATATTCTAAGTCTTTAGAGGAGCATGAATATCATTTACGTCTAGTACTGGAACTTCTTCGGGAGAAGCAGTTATATGCAAAATTTAGCAAGTGCGCTTTCTAGCTTGAGGAAGTCACTTTTCTGGGGCATGTTATATCTAGAAATGGTATTGCAGTTGATCCTTCAAAGATTGAGGCAATGATTGAGTGGAAACAACCCAACACTGTTACTGAGGTACGTAGTTTTCTGGGTTTGGCTAGTTATTATAGGAAGTTTATTGAAGGTTTTTCGAAGATTGCATCACCATTAACCAATCTTACTCGAAAGAAGATTTCTTCTATGTGGGATGACAAATGTGAGAAGAGTTTCCAAGAACTCAAGCGTAGATTGACTACAGCTCCTATTCTTGCATTGCCTGACGGGAAAGAACATTTTACCGTGAATAGTGATGCTACTAAAGATGGATTGAGATGTGTACTAATGCAGAGTGGTAAGGTGATTGCTTATGCTTCAAGGAAGTTATCTCCAGCACAACTGAATTACCCTACCCATGACTTAGAACTGGACGCTATTATCTTTGCATTGCATAAGTGGAAACATTACCTATATGGGGCTAAAATTTGAAGTGTATACAGATCATCAAAGCCTGAAATATCTTTTCTCTCAAAAGGTATTAAACATGCGTCAACGAAGATGGATGGAAAGACTGAAAGATCATGATTGTACTATTATTTATCAACCAGGGAAAGCTAATGTAGTAGCAGATGCCTTGAGTAGGAAATTATATGTATCTTGTCTATTGGCTCGTGAATGGAAGATGTTGATGATGCCCGCCAATGGAATCCTTGTGAATCTCAACATGGAGTTATTTTCGCTAATCTTCGGGTGGAACCATCAATCTTATCGCTGATTCAAGATAAGCAAGAGCACGATCTTGAGTTGCAAAAGATTGTGAAGAAACTTAAGAAAGGTGAAGAGGCAGAATTCCATGTTTATACTGATGGATTATTGAAATAGAAGGGACGTGTGTGTGTTCCTAGTAATGATGAGATCAAACGACAAGTGTTGGATGAAGCCCATAAATCAAAGTATACTATACATCTGTGAAGTACCAAAATGTATAAAGACTTGAAACGAGATTTTTGGTGGAGTAACATGAAACGTGAGATTGCTACCTATGTCGCTAAGTGTTTAACTTGTCAACAGGTGAAAGCTGAACATCAACGACCGGTAGGGTTACTTCAACCTCTTTAGATACCAGAATGGAAGTAGGAGAATATTTCTATGGATTTTGTGATAGGACTTCCAAGAACCAGTCATGGTTGTGATGCAGTGTGGATGATTGTGGATAGATTAACCAAATCAGCTCATTTTTTGCCAGTTAAGATGAATTTTACTTTGAATCAATTTGCTACTTTATATATCCATGAGATTGTGCAACTTCATGGAGTACCTGTGAGTATTGTATCTGATCGGGATCCTAGATTTACTTCAAAATTTTGGCAAGCGTTACAGGAAGTGTTATAGGAAGCTTTGGGGTAGCATTTTTTGTTTATAATGGTTGTAGCTGCGCTACTTATTCCGCTGTGTAGGAAGACTTAGTCTTCCTTTGTTTTGTAAACAATGGGAACTAGTAACTTTTGTAACCTTTTGTTAGTCTATGGGATACTTATGTATAGAATCTTGTGTTTTCCAAAACATTCTTTCTTTAGTTTTAATGACAGGGTTTAAATGTGAAAACAACCGGTTGATCATGTTCAAAGTTGAGTTCCACGTAGGGACCGATTTGGGACGTGACAAAACCAACCATCCTGAGATTAAGATAATATGAAATATGATCATCATAAAAATATACAAGGCACGACTAACACAAGTCGGCTCCCAAAAGATTAAGTACTAATAACATAAGTATAAATACCAAATACACATCAAGTCTTGATACCCTTAATAAAGTTTACATAACTTTACTTTCCCAAACGTCCTTTCCAAAAGAAAAGGTAACTAAATATAACTAAGTAGCAACATCGCAAAAGCTCCACCAACGTGATTGGGAATTACTTCGATCCACTAGCGCGACTCGGATCTAGGGAAAAACAATCAAACAAAACAGAGTAAGTCATAATGACTTAGTAAGCTACTAAATATAACTTCCTATCATGGCATCATGCTTAAGCTATAAATCATGCTATCGACATAATATAATACTTCATAAATAATCATGTCAAGGCATTCATGCTCGACTATCATATGAATTATGCTATCATTTTCATGTAGCACATTGTTCACATAAAATTACTCGTGAAATAATTCACATAAAGAAGATATTATATCCATTTACCATTTCCGTCATGTCGCTCCTACAAAATCACGTGTAAACCAAATGTACCCTTGATACCCAATTCGTGGCATCGACGACCCCGAGACATTCCCCGCTCAAGTTCTATAGTTATCAAAGTCATGTTTAAATACTACAACTATGATCAACTACATCCCCACCATGGCTATCGATGGAGGGGTTTGTGCAACCCGGCACGGCGATCCATCGCGATCACAAATCTCATAATTTGTGAAGACAATACATTGTCCCGCCACAGACAGTAGAAGACGACTCCAGCTAGACTTCAAACTCAAGCACAAGTAGTATACTCACATGCTCAAATAATGAAAGAGTTCAAAAGAGTGCACTCAACCAACCAAGTAGGTACAGACTCTATAATTTCATAGTCATTTATTTATTCATTACTAGCACATAAAAACATTTGAGAATAAAATTAGACTCTAATTTACAAGTGTCCTTCATACACTTCTAAAATGGTAGGAGGCTTAACCTCCATCAAAACTACCCCAAATTCTGTAGGACTTAAGCATGCAGTTCATAAAAATCATATTAATCCAAAGGTTGACTCCGTTGAGTCTTTTCTACACTTTCAATAATTTAGGGCATATAAGCCATTGGCCACATTACCTTCCTATGTTCATATCTACTATTCAAGACTATGTTCTCAAGGTCACCAAATCACAATAACACCAACAAAACACTCAATTAGCAATCATTATACAAAAATCACATTTTTCAAGCATATACACATTTTTGCAATTGTACCAACATGCTTCTAATACTTAGAATTTCAACATGAAATGGATTAAAATACTAAACTACACATAAATAACAACCTAAATATGGTCTCTAACAAGTTCATCCAACCAAAATTTCCAAGTAGGCATAAAAAATGATGGCATGTACTTGAAGCCCTAAATGCACTCATTGACCTCAAATAGCACCAAGATTGTTTTCCCTAGGGTCAATTAGGCAAAAATAAAAGAGGAAGAGTTGTAGTAACTTACTCCGTATCCCTACAACAAGCAACCAAATCAGCAAACCAATTGGTGGAAGATGTTCTCCTCAACAAACTCTTCTCTTCTATGGACTTAGCTTGAGGAAATGACCACTCTATCAATGGAGTTCAAAGATGAACTATCAAGAACACTCTCTAGGCTTCCCAAGAAAGCTCCCCACGTTTTTGAAGATGAAGGCTAAAGAATGTAGTCACAAACTACTGATTTGTGGCTTGAAAGGGTCAAAGGGTGAGTGGGACATGTGTCAATGTCTTGTTGAAGTAAAAATAGTTTTTTGTGGTCAATAAATCACTTGGAGCGGTCGCTTCAGAATTAATCACGTCAGAATTGATGGATCCACCGCCTAAGTTGAAGCCGTCAAAGTTTACTTATTGGAGAGGTCGCTTCAGAATTTGTGGAGCGGCCACATCAAATGAAGCGATCAGGTGGTTATGGACAAAGTGACTCTCTCAGAATATGGAGCAGCCCCATTGCTTCAAGTGGTTGCGTCAGCTAGAGTGAAGTGACCCTTGTCGAAGCAAAGCAGTCGCGTCACATGGAATGAAGCGACCGCGCCAATTAGGCAAATCCATATTTTAGGTTTCTTAATTTGATATTTTTAGGGTTTGGTATTTTATTCTATACATTATTGTAAACCTAAAGTAGTAATTAGGTTGTCTCTAATAAAATGTTGTTAGTTTGTTGACCCCAATTTTTCACTCTTCTCTTGTTGATTGATCCTTGCTATTACTATCTTATTGTTCTATTTTCTTCCGTCGTGCCCAATAGGTGTATACACCCCAATTTCATACCCCTAATTGAAATATTCTATAAAATGTTAAATCAAGTCAAAAGGATTAACAGATGTTAACTTTCAGGGGATACAAAGTGTGAAAGGAAGAAACAGAAAAGAAAAAGGACGAACAAATAACAGCAGGGGGGAAAGTGAAACTTCCCAAGGCATGAAATAATTTTGGGCGCACCCCACAACCATTTTGCCCACTATCCATTACAATTTTGGGCGCTGATGAGGACCCAAGATCTCCTAGAAAGGGTTTTAGGATAAATGACTACGTGACCCAATGCACTCGAGATGACGCAAACCTTGGAATTGTGAATGACACCACAATTGGGATGATTCTCCCACTGATAAGATGAATTCAATTATAAACAACGAATCCACTATGTTTATAATCCGAGCTTCCAATCAAGGACACTCAAAATAAGAACACACAATTTTCTATCCCAAAAATCAACTCAATTTTTATTCATCAATCAACTCCCTAAACTATGTTTAATAATGTATTTATATAGGCTTACAAAATAAATCCTAATTCTTGTAAGAAAAGAAAACTAATTAAAAGGAAACTTTTAAACCTAAACTTTAGGGACAAGAAACCTAATTAAAACAAGAGAGCTATTTAAATTAGGAAACAATTAAATAACCTAAGATAATAAAATAGTAAATAACACATAAAGGCGCCGCATGTTACTCCTAATTCTTGATCCAATATTTGTGTGATTGCCACTTCAACCCCTTGTAGCTTCAAGTTGTCACATAACCCCTTGAACTTGGACTTGTCAATTTCTAATGCCCCCCCCAAATATAATATCAATATCCTCCTCTTGAAAAGGATTTGTCCTCAAATCCGCACATGCAACCCGATGAGCCGCTCGTGAGAAAAGATCCATCCAATCCGCTCATTAAGTTAAGAAGAAGTAGTCATCGATCATCCATTTGATTAACCAACTGTAGACACCCAATTTCGTACCTCTAGTATGTGACATGACATAAACTATCAAGACCTGTTAAAACATTAACAAATGTCAAGTTACAGGGTCAAAAATGCAAAAGAACAAAGCAGGATGCACAAAAGGATGAATTGCATGGACCAAAGTGCACAAAATGGAAACTTTGAAAAATTGGGCATGGCCACCATTGAAATTGGGTGTGGCGCCCAATTTGGTGGGTTGCACCAATTTGTGAAGCCGCGCCCGATCCTTCCTCATTTGCCGCAAATTTTCTCTGCTGCAAAGGTATGCCTGTTGATGCTAAGGAAGGAATTTAATTGCATCGATGTCCTCGCCTCGACCTATAAATACGGGCTCCAAGCTCTTCATTCGGACACCTTTCTTTCGATAAAAATTCTCCGCCCCTCATACTGAGAAATAGAGAGCAAGTGAGATAGTGAGCGATCACCTCAAAAGCCTTGAAACTCGCCAAACTTCCTCCAAACACAAAACCAACCCGGATGTGCCTTAGCCCCCCCTACTAGGTATCCACCTATTTCCCTTGTCCAAAAATCGTGGAAAGAGTAGTTGCTCGGCTCGAAGGCCAAATCATCCGTAAATAAGCCGTTGCCTCGCCTCGATTTACCTCAAGCCAACAAACAACCAAACACAACAGTTATTCCGCCCAATTCCGAGGCCAAAAAACTTTTCGAAGCGACCACTCTACCCCGAATCTTCACAACACTTCACAACACACAACAAAAAAAGACTCCCTCTCCCTGAAGGACAGAGCGAGCACACCCTAGGCCGTCAGTAAGTTTTATTTTAAAGCTTTCATTTGTAAAAGTATTATTTCCAATCCGGCCCAATGTAGATATATAAGCGCTTTGCCTGATTTAGTTAGGAAATAGTACTAAATATAGTTATTATGGCCAAATATTTTCAAGTATATTTGTAATTATTTGTAAAGTGACAAGCAAAGTCTCAAATAATGTAGACATAATGGATGTATTTGTAGAAGCGCTAAAGCTTTATTTATCTGTTAAATTAATATAACAACAAGCATACTTTAGCCAAAAACTGTTTTGTGACCGAAAGGGCGAGTTGGGTGCCTAGCACCTTCCCAACTCGTAACTTAGCCTCCGAACCTATTTTCATTATCTCTGGTTTTCTTTTTTTGGTTTTGCTTTATTTATTCCTTAAAATAAAGATGACGACTCTAAAACATTTTGGATCTAGTGGGGCCTCGCAACATCTTTCCTTGAACTTTCACGTTTTCCCCTAAAAAAGGGAGAATGGGAATGGGAATGGCAGCAAAAAATCCGACAAAGACTCTCTCGACTTTTGATTTCGGTCCTCCCCAGAAAAGGGAGGCGTAACGGTCGATGTCACCGATCCGCACGCACGCGCACCCCTATCCAAGCACGGAGCACGTTTCCGAACCCACAGGCTACTATTGGGGATTTCGTTTTTATTTTAATAAATAAAAATGGAGGGCTAGACACAGTAACCTAAACTTTTTTTTCTTTTGTTTCTGGCTAAAATATGCTTGTTATATTAATTTAAACACTTGAATATTGTGTTCCTTTAACATCCGTGTCTATATTTGTGGATATGATCTTCCATCTTGCAGCAGTTTCATTTTAAACACTGTTACGGATATACTTGAAAATATTCGTATTTTTCAAAAAAAAATTTTGCAAAAAATAAAAAAAATTATTTTTATATATATGCAATATTTTATGTGCAATAATTTCCAGGCAGCACAACAAAAGGGCCGGGGCTTTATTTTTAAAATCTCTTCATTTTCGGCCTTATATTATTATTATTATGTTTTATTTTCATTCCGCAAAAAAAAAAAAAAAAAAAAAAAATATATATATATATATATATATATATATATATATATATATATATATGCATTCATTCTGTCTTTTTATTTTAGGGATTATGACTCATTTGTAATAAATATAAATAGATAGATTCCCCGCTTTTCTTTCTATTTCTTGATGGTATGCTTGCTTTCTCGCGCTCGAACTAAAAAGCCGAGAAAATCCATAAATAACGAAAAGACATGCTATATTTGTTTTATTTTCTATTTCTATATCTGAAAAAAAAAACTTTTTTGCTTTTTAGATACCGCACACACGCGCACATGCATATAAATATATTCCGAACTGCTACCCTACACCATGGCGCCACTTATCCTCTGCATAAGCCAACATTAGATTGCATATAGATTCTCAGAGTGGACACTTCTAATACCGACCGGTTTTTGCATTTTAAATTGTGGGTCAGCCCCAGTCAAAAAAAATGTGCACAAAAAAAAATATATATATCTACACAAGTTGAAATTTTTTCGCACAAGTCAATTTTTTTTTTAATAATACACTGGGGCTGATTTATTATTTTCTAATGCTCGACCTAAATCATTTCGAATGGTGGATCCCGAAAAGTATAGGCCCTTCGCTCGAGATCGTCGGTCGATCTCTGGTAGTCGAAAGCGTGGAATACGTTGGTCTTATACTGGAGAAAGAATCAATCGCTTGTTCAGAAAGTCCTCGACTGTCAAAATTAAGTAGGTGCTTATCCGGTCAAATTGTAGGAAAAATAATAAATAATAAAATATACTAATAAAGACAGCCCGCTGTATCTCAAGCCCGTAAAGCCTTGACCCGGCCAAATTTGATACCTCCAAACCCATTTTCCTCGAAACCTAGCCCGAATTTGGAAAGGCGAGAGAGAATGGCCGATTGATACGAGAGGAATCGAGTGCAAATCGAAACAATGTGAGGGTATCGTAAACGTGATCTATAAAGGCGTAAAATGGGCTCGTCGGAAGGGTACGATCCGCACAATATGGTAGCGTAAAGTGAAACGATCGCTATGGAATCACAGTCTGAGGCTCCATGGTATGCTCGGAGCTCCAGGCGATGCGGCGGTGGCTAGACCAAAAGGGCCCGGTGCAATTTGATGTATAATGAGCCAAATGGCTAATTTGGTACAAAGCTTGAAATCTAGTGGTGAGGTAAACTCTTCCCTGCCGATCCCCAGGGCACATCAACCTCACACGCCTCCAGCCCAAACCACCGGCCAAACACTAACCTTTACCGTCACTCCAAATCCTAACCATCCACCAACTCCTACTACAAATGTCAATCCTTACCCATAATATCCTCCATATCCTCTCCCAAACACCAACATTCCCTTGAAATCCAAGCGACCTCCCTTTTCCCATAATCAACCCACTCCAAGCTTGACCCATATGGATCCCCAAGCTATAACCCGTCATGCTGAGTTACTACCTACTTACCTTAGATGATCCGGCCTCCAGTGAAACCATCAAAATCCACCGACCTACACTACCCAAAACCCATATCACGCCCAATAACCCACCCGGCCCAACCCGTATCCACGCCAATAATCCACCAACCCAAATCTAATCCAAATCGAGATCCCTATCTGCCCAAAATCTCATCCATCCCAAAACCCGTATCCACGCCAATCATCCACCAGCCCAAAACCCATATCCAGCTCAAAATCCTTACCCAACTCAAAATCCCTATCCAACCCAAAATCCACCAGCTTATATTGCTCAAAACCCATATCCAACCCATAATCCATACCCAGCTCAAAATCCAACCCATAATCCATACCCAATCCAAAATCCTTACCCAACACCACAGCCAAAAATTAACCCTACTTTCCCTAATCCTGTCAGCATATACCTAAAACCAACTCCCCGGCCACACAAAATGGAGGCCGACATGGAAAACATGAAAACCATGATGCTCAAACTTCTCAACAAAGGGAATTTTCTGCACGCATGGCATTACAACCTTCAGCAGATGCGCCTTCAAAGTTCAAAATGCCCGACATAGAAAAGTTTGATGGGACTGGATGCCCTATATCCCATTTAAAATCCTATTCCACTGGTATGCAGTCAAGAGGAGCTAGCTTTGAAGCTATGGCTTCCAATTTTCACCTCACCCTAGTAGGGGCTGCCAAGCAATGGTTGATGTTGTCAGACAGTAGCACTCTGAATACTTGGGACCGGATAGCCGAGGAATTCCTTGAAAGGTATAAAGACAACACTAGCCCGAGAAAATAAAAGAGATCTCGAGTCATGCACCCAAAGGAAAAGAAACATGTCTTGAGAGTTCACGATCGAGGTGGAAAAGGAAGTTGGCCCGACTTTTGCAGAACTGATTGGCAGGTCATGTCGGATGTTCATCAAAACCTCCCGGCCCATATACCTGGAACACATGCGGTATCTCCCTTACAGCAGCTTTAAAGAAGTAGTGGAGATAGGGGTTCGTATTGATGAAGATATACGGATCGGCCAATTAAAAGCCAATACACCTTCTAGTTCTTTCCGATACTCTAAAGGAAAGACAACCACACCGGACACCCGGTAGTCAACATGGTGGTAGGAGATGCATCGCCCACTTTTCCCTACCCAGCTAAGTGCTATAGTGCTTCCCCATGTCCTATGGACCCGTCTGGACGAGCAGTCAATCAATCGATCGGAGGAATAATGGCCCAAAGCAGAATTTCGGATGCTAGAGCGAGGTCAACGACTTTGACAGATTGCAAGCTCCTAAGTCTGTGATATTACAGGGGCTGATGGCTCAGGGAGTGTTGAAGCATTTGGAAAACTACAGGCCACCAAACCCCCTACCTGACAATTAGAACCATACTGAGTATTGTGAATATCCTCGCTACAGTGGTCACCTCACCGACAGATGCTACACACTCAAGAATGCTATCCAGGATTTGATAGATGACAAGGTGATTGAAAAACCTCCTCCCAGACCAAACACAGTCAATAACCCTCTACCTCAAATCAACATGATTGAGGTTGATGAAAAAATCACTGTGCCCAAGTTCGAAAAAATTAGCCACCCATTACCATATATCCTCATTCCCTTCTCTCCATCTACATCCATAAAAGAGCCTAGCTGCAATATGCTCTCTTGGGACACTATCCTGGGTAGCCAAAATACCTGCAACATCAGAAAAGCCAACTTGGGTCGTGATCGATGTATTTTATACGTCGATTTTATATACTTCTATGACTTAAATTATACTATTTCACGAAGCTTTTGGTTACTAATACATGTTTTCAGTGAGTTTTGTAAGTTTCAGGATTATTCGTGAAAATACGTTAAACTCCAGGGTTTTAAGTGCAAATTACAAGAAAGGGCCAAAAAGGAAAATTGAAGAAAGAATGAAGATTGTCAATCGGGACACCTGCGGACGCCAAGGTGCCTAGAATCAAATTACTGAACATAAGGTAGGCGTACTGAAAAGTCACCTGAAAAGAAAACGGCTTGACCGAAGCACTTTGGAGACCCTTAAAGGTGGTCAGAATGCGCCAAAATCGGATTTTCACACAGTCATTCAATTCAATCACAACTCCCGAGTATATATAGAAGCCAGATGCCGAGCCAAAGCATAGAGAGGACGGCTGGAAGCTCTCTTTCCATAGATTTTAGGTAGTTTTAGATTATATAACATAGTTAGATTTTGTAATTTGAAGTGTTGAAGATCAAATCATGTATCCGATCATCTCCATGTGCTGTTCATTGTCTATGATGAACTAAATGATCCATAATCTAGGAGGTGGGAGGTAACTTGTATCGAATTTATGTTTTGATTCTTATATATATGTCTATTCAATGCTTGTTGATTGTGTTGTTTATCAACCCCTCTATTATTTTGCTTTGAACAAATGAATGTAATCGCAAATCATAAAGGCTTAGAGGTGCGGATAACTGCATGACCAAGTGCATATGTCGTACACATGCTCACCAACACAATAAATTGGACCTATCGATGCACGATAGTGATAAGTTAGGACCAAGTTCTTACATGATCTAGGTGACAGATAGATCATAAATCTAGTCTGACAGCAGATTGGTGGCGGTTCATGCTTAGGATATAGAATGGGTGAATTTTAGGGGATGGAGGCAGAACAATTGTTGAGCAGGACTATATCTATTTTTAGTGAAAGACAAGACATTGAATGACATTATTATGAATTGAACATAAAGGAGATATAAGTGAAACCCAGAATCCTAGATTTCCACTCACCATAAGATCTTCATATCTGTTATTACTGTCTAATTAGTTAAACATCTATAACTAGTAGTTTAGAGTAGAATTAAACAATAAAAACCCCCTTTAGGTTAATAATTTGCTATCAATAATCGCCTTGCATTCGTGATCACTTGTCTCGTGGGTTCGACCCTTGCAATTCTATTCTATAATAGTCTTGTCCACTTGCAAGGAAAAAGATTAATTAAAACATCGATCAAGTTTTTGCGCCGTTGCTTTGAGGGACAAGCTAGTTCACGTAGTTAGTTTATTGGTAGCGTAGTTTTTAATTTAATTTAGTTTTTAGTTTAATTTTCAGTTTTCATAAAAATAATAAAAATACAAAAAGATTTTATTTTATTTTATTTTAATAGTTATTTGTTTTTAAATTGCTTTAATTTATTTATATGCAATTAAGTAGATCTTTAAATCCTAAATTGGTAGACTTAGATCAAGATATAAATATTGCTAAAAGATACCAAGAATATTTTGAAAATCTAGCTTTGAGTAATCAAGACAATTGAATCAAGAGGATCCTCTGGTTGATCCTACAATGGAAGAAAATAACAATAATCGTAATCACGAAACCTAGTTGACCCATCAATAGGAATCAAAGACAAGAAGAGCACACAAGAAGAAATAGGGAAGTAGTGGTAAATCAAAGAACTATTAATGAATTTAGTAGACCTTCATTAAATGTTGTGACATCATGTCTAGTCTTGCCGATGTTGTTAGGATTTTTGAGTTAAAGGACATTATTTTAATGCCATACCATCTTTCATGGAATGCCCCATGAAGATCTGAGTTTCTTAAGAGAATATGAATACATGATGAGTACTTTTCCTTTAGGAGGGTTGATGAAGATCAAATTAAAATGAAATATTTTCCCGTGCATTAAAAGAATTGGCAAAGAGATGGTTTATGAACCTAACACCAAATAGTGTTTATACTTGGGCACAATTATATGATTTGTTTATGAGCAAATTTTATAAACATGCATCTCTTACGAGTATAGAAAACAAATCATGTCATTTAAAATGAACGGGTGAAACATTCCATGAGTCATGGGATAGATTTAAAAATCGCTTATTATGTGTCCTCATCATAATTTGGCTCAACATGTGTTAGTGCTTCAATTTTATCATGGTCTTTCGCCAGGCTTACAAACTATGGTTTAGATAAATTTGGTGTGGTTCTATTAATAGAATGACACCGAAGCACTAGAAGAATTATTTGAGATGCTAAGTATTAATTCCCAACGAGAAAGTGCTAGAGGTAAAAATAGGAGCCTATATCAATTGCAAGATAATTCAAATACACAAGCTCAATTTGAAAATTGGCAAATTCAAGAAGCATGTGCTTTATGTGGATTATATTCTCATGCTACTAATTTTTGTCGAATCAAGTGCTATGTATTACGAGCAGTGCTAATGCTATGAATATGTACCCTCAAAGGCCAAGGAATGATCCGTATTCAAATACATATAATCTGGTTGGAGGAATCATCCTAACTTTTCTTGGGAGAAATAAAATTTGCAACCTCAACAATTCAACCTCAACCACCACAACCTCAACGGTGCCAAATCAAAATCGGTTAAGAATTGAAGAAGTTCCCAAGCAAGAAGTAGCAAAAAGCCGGCTTTGATGAAGTACATGCTTGAAGAAATTGAAAATACGAGAAGAAACATATTGCAAATTCGAGAGCGATAAAAGAAGGAGAAGTTCCTAGTCAAGCGAGCAAGCTAAGTCAATCACCGTCTTGCGACGGTAGGTGATAGGTGAAGAGGTAAAGTAATCCGTCCTTCTAAAAATGCACACTTACAATAGAAATTTCTGAAAAAGTAATAAAAAGAAAGAAAAGAAGATAGTGATAGTAATAAAGAAAATAATGATTTAAGTAATCAAGAGGTAGAAAAAGAAAAGAAGTAGAAGTAGATGTTCCAAATAAGGAACAAGAAAGAGAAGAAGAAATTCAAAATAAAAGATAATACAATTGAAGTTGAAAAGAGTTAGATCAAGAAGAAGAGGAACCTTATGTGGCTCCACCACCTATGTTCCTCCAATTCCGTTTCAAGAAGACTTATGAAAAACCCGAATGGACAAACAATTTTCGAAAATTTATAATATGTTATCAAAGTAAATGTTAATTTACCTTTAATGTTAATAAAAATATTTCGGCTTATGCAAAGTTTTTCAAAGATCTTCACTCTAAGAAACATAAGTTTGAAAACAATGAAAAGATTGTTGTTTGACGTAAAGTTTACACAACCAATTACCACCTAAGTTGAAAGACCAGGTAGCTTTAATATCCAAGTCTCCTTGAAAGCTCTAAAAGATAAAGCAATGCTAGATTTAGGAGCAAGTATTAATTTAATGTCTTTCGCGGTCTATAAACATTAGGTTTAGGAGAACTAAAACCCACTACTATGCAATTGCAATTAGATGTCCGATTAAATATCGTTTGGGTATAGTGGAAGATATCCTAGTTCAGGTTGATAAATTAATCATACCATTGACTTTGTGCTTAGAGATGGAAAGGAAGATATGCCAATAATGAAGTCCCAAATATTGTTAGGCGAGACCATTTATATTGTAACACCGGATTCTTGCATGTGTATTGTGTGCTTGCCTTCATGTTTTTCTTGTTGATTGTGAGCATGTTTACTTAGTCTATATATATGATTTAGAAGCATTCTTAAATCATTCTTGAAGCTCTTAACATGTTTAGAATCATGTAAGCTTGCTTGTTGAAATCGTTTGATTTGAGTTTCTTGGCTTTGTATTCGAAGTCGTAGTTCTTGGCTTTCAATGTCATAACCATGTCAAACAATCCTTTTCCATGAGTTATCCTAGTTTGATTGGTGGTTGATTTGGCATTTGATTCGATTAACTTAGGTAAACTTGATTCGAGCCTTGTTTTACCTTTGTCCCGGATGTTGTTCGGTGTGTTTCCGGCTTGTTTTTGAGTTGGGTTAGACCTTAGAATGGTTGCCCATGAGTTTGGGATCATTTAGGTCATGTTTAGACCAAGTTCAAGGGTTAGGCAGGCTCGAATGTGCACCCGCCTCAAGTTAAAGAGCATTTCAAAATCAATTCCGGGCTCACGTCCCAGGCCCCGCTGCTCCTTTGGCGCCGCCTCAACTTCCTACAGGATTTTCCCACATTCTGACGACTTTTTGGCACTTAAACTCCTATCCAAACCTCTTTTAAACCTCACTAAAACCTTCCTAACACCTTGCTTATGTAACATTAGTAGCATGTTTTTAAGAGTGGATTAATCAACCATTAGTGAGCATTAAACAAGCCAAAATCAGATTTTCTTGCACCACATGAGAAGTGACACTTGTCCCACTCTGGCTTTTGGCAGATATAAGCCACAATCTGATTGGTTGACCTTCATTCTTACCCTCACTCTCCAAGAACAGAAATTTCTTCCTCTACCAAGTTCTTCCATGGTTCATGAAGGTATTCTCTTGGTCCTCCATCATCCCTTCATCCTTTGCTCAAGCTCCTTCTTCAAAAGTGTTGAGCTTGTAGAGTTGATCAGTTCCAACCAATTGGTTTGTGCTCTTTCCATCTTCTTCCTTGGTGAAAAAGTAAGGCTATTGATTCCCCTTAAGATGTATGTTAGACTTGCCATGTCCCTCTTCTCATGACTCCCATGCTACCTTGTTCATGCCATGCTTGATGATGAGTTGAGTTTGTAAGGATTTTGAATGATATATTCATCTTGTTGTTTTGGTCCTATGCCTAGAATTAAAAGTGTTCACCCTTACCAAGAACAACTATTGTTCTTGGACTAATGACTTTTGATAACTCTATGAGATTATGAATTCTAGGGTTTCATATCACTA
>CM028382.1:33759924-33872823 GCA_013146195.2 Codonopsis lanceolata
TAGGACTATCGTCGGGTCACAACTTGTGACTTTAGCAAGTCAACAACTATATGGAGTCTCTAAATAATGTTTTGGTCTTAATATGGTCTCTCAAACATTCTAGACCCCTCTCGCAACCCAAACATACTGACAATAAAGAAGTGCAATATAGCACGCAAACCGAGACAACGAAGGAGCGGGGCGTCACACCCTCTCCACCTTAAAAAGAATTCGTCCCGAATTCTCAATCATGATACAAACCAACATTACATCGAGTCCAAAACCACCAACCTAGACTCGAATCCCAAATTCTACCACCACAATAAGCACGAGGGTCAAACTCTAATAATCCAAATTCGAAAGTCTAAGAATTCCCGATAGACACAACAACATCAAGACTTATGGTTGAAAACAACATGACTCATACTTGAGTCGCAAATACACACAAGATCATGTTACGCCAATCATGTAGGCAAAATCCCAATCTTCAATATAAGAACACGTTTAACTACTGAAACTAATTGCTTCGGGGCACATCATGAAATTCAAGCACAAAAGATTCTAAATCACAAGAATTAATAATTGCCTATGGAGCAATTTACAAACAAATCAAAGATAACCAAATTGACATTTCAAACTATGCAAATCATACTCGCGATTTCCCTATCGCGGGTAAGAACACACAAGAGCACACAATGCCATGTTTTGAAAATTCTTTCCATCTATGTCCATCCATTTGGTAACGGGTATAGTCAATGTTTAACCTACTCACTACCAATCCTAGGTCCAACCAACGAACCTTGATCACCAATTTAGGTACCGACTAAATTGATTTCAAAAGCTTTCTGCAAGGATGCGAGGGTTCATGATTAAAAAGGTTTTAAGCATCCTTTAATAGTCTCCTATGCTAAGGAAATGAATGAACATGAATTCATGAGCTGAGAATTTAATATACTACTATGTAATGCATCAAGTAGGTGTTTCCTACAACTAATGCACATAACTGAATAAAAATTCAGACCAAGTAACAAGGTCTATTACCTTGACAAACAACAATCATAGCTATCACAAACTCGTGCATCTAGTACACTCACCAAGATAATTTATTAATAATCACGACGAATCGACAAGGCTACTAATGCCCGAAACGTCTATACTCCGCAAAACTATCCTTTCTTAGGCTCTAGACCAATCTACAACCAATGCATACACTAAGCATCCTAACACAACGTTAACGCCTCAATACTCACTAAAGCCAATCTTCCGTGTAACCATGATTATCGTCTAAATCGAAACCTTCAACCTTCTCACAAGTCGAGTGTATATCTTACTCGCACAATAACCCTTAACAACAATATAGCGTAATATTACTCATTACATAAAATATATCCTTATAGAATATACAAACATTATACCAAACCAATAAATGTCAACTTACAATTCATATTTCATATATATTCATACGATGGCCCTTATACATAATCCCAAAAAGAAACCACAACTCTACATATATAGCATAGTCTTATATATACATAGACTAATCAAGAATCCATACGCCACGTGCGATTACCTACCGGTAATCCACAAAATAAACCATATCATATATCAATCTCACATTGGGGTATTATTCCCATCAAGCAAATAACCAATATTACACAATACACCATATAACGTATGTATGAATGCACATGAGCTAACGATTAAAAACGTGTACTCATATTAACGGTAATAGTAACAACGGTATAATTTACTTAATATTTATATACAAGAATATACCTTCCTATTTCTGTAGGTCTCAAAACTCAAGCAATGGCCAACCGCCACGCTGCACGACTCAAACTCTAGGTCGCCCACCACTGTCCCTCTTGGAGCCACTGGATTGTTGACTAGTACTCCTGCATCGATTAACCCTCATCTTCGGGCAATCCTTACGAACATGATCACCGCCACAAGCGAAACACTTTCCTGCTTTACCCCAACATCTGTTTCAGCATGTCCCTGCCCTCATACAAAAATTACATGTTAACTCGCCGCCTGCCGCCTCCGACTAGAGGTAGGAACGCCACCCGCCTACCAAGACGTGTGATTTCTTGATTAACTTTCTCGAGGTGCCGCCGCCTCTATTACCATCATTGCCCCTAATAGTACTCGAGGCTCTTTTGAGCATACTCCTCGATGTCCAACTCTATTGCATACGCAGATTCACGACTGGTAATCCGTAAGTTGTAGCGGAACGAGCCGCCTACGATATTTCATTTTAGGCCCTTCACAAACCGTTGGGTCTTCCTAGCCTCATCAGTACTAAGTAACCACAATAGCGAGCCAACTCGTGAACTTCGCCGAATACCGAGCCACCGTCATAGCTCCTTGTTCCAATGCCATCGCTTCTTTCCCGAACTATCGCGGAATGAACGTGCCATAAACTCCATCGTGAAGTTCTCCCACACTTGAGGCACTCCATGGTGTCTCCAACTATCTCGTGAACACATGCCACCAATGGTCACCGCCAATCAATTTAAACACCGCTAGGGTCACCATCTCTTCGACGTACAACCCATACCGCAAAGATCTTCTCCATGTTTTCTATCCAAAGTTCTGCTTTAGAAGCATCGGTCCTCCATCGTAGCTCTCGTGTTCCAACTTCAAGAATCTCGCAAGAAGGATAGAATTGTCTTCCATCCCAAACATCTCGCCGAGGGGTCACACGCGATCCGTAACATTCTCCCCTCTCTACCACGAGTTGTACCCGAACGGGGTCTACTAGAACTAGCTCCACGCCAAGTTCCCGACATAATACGCCTACAAAGAACACTCAATAATAACTCAACAATAAACCCAACCCGAACTAGGCCAAGGAACCTATCCTCGGCGAAATAGCTAACCTATAGCTCGATACCAACCATGATACCGACCCGAATTCCAATGCGAATCCCAAGGTCGTGGCCGCGTCAAGACAAGCTAAAAGATGGACAAGCACCCGCTAAGCGTAGTGGCGCGAGTCAAGAGTTGAACCAACAAACTCTAAACAGAATGAAAAGCCATAACGGCAAAACCGAATATCCAAAAACTAAAATCGAAGCAAATCATAAATGGGACCAAAACCTATAGTTTTAAACTAAGGAATACCAAGCCGAGAGACGACTATCCTCTCGACAAATCTATTTACTCGCGTGGACGCAACATTGCGCACGCACAACAAACCATCGGCAACCTAAGGCCGGCAAAACAACAAGAATTCCACCCGACAACGACAACTCACCCGATAAACGACAACTATAACATGCCGGAGGAATAAATCAACTAATGAATAAGATATTCAAATTCTAACAACTAAACACAAGTCTCACGACTAACGCTTCTGAGATGACAATACCAACATTACTAGAATGAGTGAGCTAAAGCATGCTCGAATAACTTCTAAAAGGGATACAACAACTAAAGCATGACCAACGACCAACAAGTCGGCTACCAAAAAATAATACAATAACATAATACTAACATAGTCTACCCAAGTAAAGTCTACATAACTTTACATCCGTGTCTCACAAATACAAAATAACATAATAATAATAATAATTCCAAGCTTAGAGCCCGGAAGACCACCTTCTAGGAATCACTATCCGAAGCCGCCACGCGTACTAACGGGATCGCTGCAAAAACTAAGGAAAACAAACACACGAAATGAGTCATAATGACCCAGTAAGTTACTAAATGCAAATGTATGGCATAGCATATCGTGGCATGGCATAATGCATCAACATATATAAAATCATGGTATCTTTATAGTCTACCAATAATAAACTTGTATCATGTTATCATGTAACATAAACTTCATAAACCATATAGCACGTTATCTTTCATATAGGTGCTTATACCTAAGCACGCAAAATCAGGAACTGGGCCAAGCCCTTCAATATTCAATCCGGTACACCACCTCGATGATCATAAACCGGGTTTCATTCCTCAAATGATCATAACTCACCGCTTTCTTTAATGAGTTCCGCTACATTCATCCGACTGGGATGAGAAATGGGAGCTCGATATCGCTAGGAGCCGCTAATACGAGACCACATCCCACTATCGGCCAAATAGTGAGGAGAAAGGGTACCAATGCGGCGATTCATAGCGAAAGTTTCCAAGGCCATGAATCGTCCCATTGCCGACAAAACGACCAAGACGCCAGCTGGACTCAAAATCAAGATGATCAAGTAGATTATTTACTTGTATAACCAATAAGGACCAAGTTCATCACCAAAGAACTTATTAATTCAAGTAGGTCATAATGCTCTACAAAACCCAATTAACAATGCACATACTTGTACACACTTAACATATTCAACTAACTTGTAAGTTTAGTTCAAAACCACGTATTGAGGTATTCATAAACCTCAAGTCATTACCAATTCAAGAATAGCATATAAGCTCAACAATTCACAACATGAGGTCTACTAAAGTCCTCAACTCAAGATTAAATCAAAGACTACTACTTAGTCTAAGAACCACCACAATTCAAGGCTTAGCATTAAGCTTCACTTAAAGGCACACCGGACTTAGCCAAAGTCCCGTTCGTCATTTATAGTCGACATCCTCAAAACCCATCTCATGAATGACAAGACTACCTTGTAGTCTAAATCCCGCAAGTACTTTCATATCCTCGCGACTAATTTCCTTATAGTGAATTCATCGAATAACCATTATTAATAGTACTCGAGACCACGGGTTGGTCTCTAATACTCCGTGCTTTACAAGCACGCCTAAACAAGTTCCCAATGGGTCTCTATAACATGAGTGTCTCCATAGGACACAACAAGGTACTCGGATACGCACAACATAAGCAAACGAGACCCGAACATCGTAGGTCTCAATCAAAGGCTCGTTATCTCATTATTGGCCTCACAATGACTCCGTTGAGTCTTAATTCTATATTCCATTCTTTATATGTTTCATAGCCCCACAATTAAACATTTCATTCATATAAACTACAAAATCCCAAAGTTCCTTCGGGCTTGATTCCCGAGCCCTAAAACCCAAGAATCCATCATAATCATAATCAAACGAAATCCAATTATCGTAGGATTCCAACCCGAGTTCACAATCACATTATTGAGCATATTTCGACTCCGTTGAGTCTAAACACCAAGTTTCATCATTTACATCTCTCATCGATCTCAACATTAACCCCACTTCAACTTAACCATATTTCCCCAATAATTCGGGTTTGACTCTCAAGCCTAAAATTCACAATTAATCCCAACATAGATCAAAACCCATTTCATAAGTCATACAATTTCAATTAAGTGTTTCTACTCATATTATCATGTGAGTTCATACACCCAAAGCCCCAATAATTCATAGGCATAATTCCACCATAAACCCAAATAGCATAAAGGCATGATTTCAAGCATGCTCAAGCCTAGAAACACAAAATGAAGAGTAATCATATACTTCAATAATCATAGGAGTCATCTACAAATACCCCTAACAAGTTCATACTTCAAAAATCCCCAAAAATTGGGCAAACATAGCATACAAGTGTTCATTGCCCACACATAGCATACAAGTTGTTTTCCTTAGGGCCAATGAACCAAAATCAAAAGAAAGTAACTTACCTAGCTTGAGTGAAAACTCAAGAGAACACAACCGATCGGTGAAGTCGCTCTACTGCCGAGGGCTTCAAGAATCAAGTTTGAAGGAAATCGGGTGGTCGGATCGCCTTGGATCGAAGAGAGAAGAGCTAGGGCTCAAGAGTCTCCCATGGAGCCTCTCTCTCTGAATACGATGTGGAGAGGAAGAAATGAGGAATTTTCAAGAATGGTGAAGGGGTTTGGGTATTTATACCCCCAAATTAAGAAGGGCACAAGGGACATTTCTCAAGTGCAATTAGTGGAGATTAGGATAATCAAGCTCTAATCCAACCTTAATTAACTTCTAAATAATGTTAGGACATGTTTAGGTTAAGTATGAGAGGTTAGGAAGGGTTTAGGGGGTTTAAGGAGGGTAGAATAGGTAAAACACGTCACAACTCAAAACAGGAAGAAAATCCCGCAAAGACTTCGGGGTTGAGGCGGGCGCCTCAACCTTCTCCATGCGGCCGCCTCACTTCTTCTGCACATTAGGGTACTCTCAGTATCTGAGGCGGGCGCCTCACTCCATCCCATGCGGCCGCCTCGGCTCCTGAACCTCCAAAACTTGGTCTAAACTTGATCTAAATGATCCCAAACTTATGGGCAACCATCCTAAGGTCTAACCCAACTCAAAACAAGTCTAAAACACACCCGAACAACTCCCGAAACAACTCGGAGCGAAACCAGGAAGGGGTGCAACAACGCAACCGACGACGAACTTAACTCGAAATCAAACGAGCAATGAGAGGAGACTTTTAAGGCAAGTCTAAGGGCTAATGAAGAAGCTTAAATACTTCTAGGAAGTTGAATAACAACTTAGGGAAATAAGAATCCCAAAGGAGAGGCGATTACGCGACTCGATTCCCGAACTACGCGATAGAGACGAACGCTATCTCCAAAACTTCCAAATCTTCGATAGACTTAAGGAACACCTCCAACTTGAAGTCTAACACATCTAAACATGTTAACAAACCATCTTAAAGAGGTCTAGGACCCAAACCGAGGTCACGAACACAAAACGGAAGTAAACCCTCAATCGCGTCGCATTCCGACTATCGTCGGGTCACAACTTGTGACTTTAGCAAGTCAACAACTATATGGAGTCTCTAAATAATGTTTTGGTCTTAATATGGTCTCTCAAACATATCTAGACCCTCTCGCAACCCAAACATACCGTCGACAAGGGAAGAAGTGCAATATAGCACGCAAACCGAGACAACGAAGGAGCGGGGCGTCACATTGATGAAGGGGAGTTGATGTCTGCCGGTACGAGCTTTTGAACTTGTGGCATGTCTGCTGCTAAAGGATTTTGACATTGCTGCAAGTCTTCCGGTGCTACGTGCAATCTGAAGTGCTGTCTGCTTTTGATCATCTTATAGGAGGTAGGACTTGATCAGGTTACACCTAATCTAAGACCTATGTGAAATCATACAAGTTGCCACACTAACCGGTACGCAGACCTTTTAGCCACCTGTGATGATTCACTTGTAATGGGTGCAAGCAAATCAAATATATAGGGAATATGCAAGGTGATAATTAAATTATCAAGAAGCGCATTCCAATATTCAACACCCTGAAGGACAGAGCGAGCACACCCACGCTTCAAGAGGTAGGTCATCAAAGTTTTATTATAAATAAAAGTGCTATTTAAAGCAGTTGCGCTGCCCGAATTTCTATAAGAAAATAGCACTATTTCATCCGCTAAATAAATATAATAAAAGTATATTTTAGTAAAAAAAACGTTTTGGGACCGTAAGGGTGAGTTGGGTGCCTAACACCTTCCCACCTCGTAACTTAGCCTCCGAACCCCTTTACAAATCTGGTTACATTTTAGTTTTTATTTATTTCTCCTTAAAATAAAGATGACGACTCTGTTGTATCATTTTGAGTCCACAAGGAGGCCGGGCGTATTCCACGCGCCTTAATAGTTTATTTTGAAACCACCTGCTTTTCATCAGTGGGAGAGGGATAATAAAATTCGAGGCACTCACAGGTCCTCAACATGCTCATTCCGGAAAAAAAAAAGCTCAGCATGGTCCTCCGGGGGTACTTCTGCATGTTGTTCATACTCACGTTGCATTTATGTTCTAGTAGATACCGTAACAACTCTCTGGATTTTGCTTCTATATGTCTCCCATCAATACATCAAACAAGTAATATTAGCTGGTATATAAAGTACATTAAATAAAGGGTAAAATAATAAAGATATCTTTCAATAAAAAGTAGACCAATTTTTTTTGGAAATTACACACTGCATGACCATGGCAATATGCACACACATGGGTGTGTGCAACAAAGGTTGTGTGCACATCAAGGAAGGTGTGCGGAAAAGGTTGTGTATACAACAAGAGGGGTGTCCGACAAAGGCTTTGTGCACAGTAAGGGGGTGTGCGGCACAAGCTTGATGCACAAGGAGGAAAGTGTGCAGCACACATGTATTGCACACCAATTGACCTGTTCGACCAACGTGCACATGCTTCTATGCACCAAACCAAGGCCGCAAAGCCCATTTTCAAATTCTTAACAATTTCCAATTATGCTTCAAAATAGAGTGAGAGAGAAAATAGTTCATACCTAGGCTTGAAGACGTTGTTTTTGAGAGTATTTGTTTTGGGTTGGGGGGGGTGAGTGTTTGATGAGAAATGGGTGTACGCTTAGTTGTGTGTTCCTTCTCTTCTTCATCCCATGTGTCGGTTTTCTTCCTCCTTTTGTGCGTTGCTCTGGTTACTTCTATTTGTTGGATTGGTAGGGGGTTGTGTGTTAATTGGGTGGATGGAGGTTGGTTGGTGAATTAAATGGGTGATGTGTAGATAGAATTGGAGGTGTAGAATAGGATGAATAAGGTGAGAAATTTAAAAGGATAGAGTACGAAGTTAGGGTGGGATGTAGAGAGTAGGATTCGGGGTGTGGTTAGCCCCACTCAACTTTTATTGCATATACCTTGCTTTTAGGTCAGTTCTTCTTGCACAAAAAAATAAAAAATAAAAATAGATTTTGGTTTTTAGGTTTAGGTTTTCTACTTTTTCTCTGTTAGGCTCCACTAACGCGTCTTTCTCACATATTTTTTTTCCTTCAATCATTACAAAAAGAAAATAAAAAATCTAACCTTCAAATTCTCATATCAAGCAGACTATTAATGGGTAAAAACTTGGAAAAGAAGATATGACACATTTTGTGTAGACAGATCTATCATGACCTACCTAAACTGCCAATTTTTTTCCTTTTCTTTTTTTTTGAAAATTATCACTTTTTCTTGAAAATTGTCACTTTCTGCCCTAAAACCATCATTGTTGGTCTTAAAAGAATCACTTTGCATTTTAAATGAAAATTATCAGATTTTTTTAAATGGTCACTTGTTACTCTAAAAGCGTCGCTATGTGCTTTAAAAGTGTCACTTTATATCTTAAATGAGAATTATCATATATTTTTTCCTGAAAATTATCATTTTATTCCCTATAAATGTCACTATTGGAGTTTAAAATATCATTTATAGCCTTTAAAGTGTCACTTTGCATTTATATAAAAAATATCACTTTTTTTTAAAAAAAATGTCACTTATCCCGTTAAAGCGTTACTATTGTCTTCGAATGGGTAAACACATTCCAGCCCGCATATCCCTAGATAAAAGCGTAAACCTTGCTGAGCTCACTTCAAGAAAGCTATTTGAACTTGAACCAAAAAATTCAGGGAACTATTTTGCTTCAAATATTTATGCTTCAAATGGGAGGTGGAGGGATGTTGAGAGAGTCAGAAGGAAAACAAGGAAAGTTGGAGTAAAGAAGAGTACTCGATGGAGTGGGTAGAATATGGTGTAAACACCCCAATTTCATACCCCTATGCTACGATGTACTAAAATATATAATTTATAAATTAAATGGACTAACAAGAGTTAATTCTGTTATGTTTCAGGAAAAAAATGACTTAACGGACCTAACAGAGATTAACGGAGGAAACAAAAGTTTGAAAAGGGGAAAAGTCGACGAAAATGGGATTTGGCCTAAGGGAGCCGCGCCCCCTAGCCTTGGAGCCGCTCCCTCCTTTCATTTCTTCATCTTCTCCTGTTCGCTCATGCTCACGTCCATCTTCGATCCTCAAGCGCGAACCTGTAACTCCGGTGCCCCATTCCCCCGGTTGCCCGTCCACTATTTTTCCTATAAAAGAGACCCTTCGACCTTAACTTCTTGACACTCCAAAAACACACTTGAAGCCGCTCCCTTCTCTCGTCCCTTCCTTTGCGAAGTGAGCCAAGGCAGCACACTTCATGTCCTCCTTTGCCTTGTGCAAGTGAGCCCTCCGCCTTCGGCCTCCAGCCTCCAGTCCCTTGGTAGCCTCCTCCTATTCTCAAGCAAGCTAGCCTCCTCCTTCTTTGCCCGAGCAAGCCTTCAGTTCTTGCTTCGCAAGCTGTCCTCGCCCCGGTGAACCAATCAAAAAAGCCAAATACTACCGTTACGCTGTCCGAATACAACAAAAGACGTCGACGAAAACAATAACGACCACAACAACAACAACAAACAACAAAAAAGACTCTCGAGAAGACATGAGAAACACTCATCAATCGCCTAAACCTAGGCGTACCGGGATCAAATACTCATACTACAAGAGGTAGTTATCGACCTATTATTCTATCCCGTAGTTATCTTTAATAAATAAAATTTAGATATAAAATTATAAATAATATTATTATGCTTGTAAATATTATCTGTGAATAATGTGGTAATTAGTTTATATTTCGTTATATTTTTAAAGGTAACAAAAATATAATATTTTCTTTGTTTAATATATTAAATAAAACCATATTTGTTTAAGTGTATGTAAAATATGGAATAAGTTATTATCATGCTTAAATAATGACTATTACACTTTAAATATTAGTTTACCATAAAATAGTCGTTATTATGCACAAATAGTATTTAAAATAAATCTCCTTCATTTTCCAATATATATACATATATAATTATTTTTCTAGACTAAACACACATAAACTAAGCATGTTTTAGCAAACCCATTATGAGACCGAAAGGATGAGCTGAGTGCCTAACCCCTTCCCAACTCGTTACTTAGCCCCCAAACCTGCATTTTCTGGTATTTTGAGTTTTTCTCTATTTAACCTTAAAATAAAGGTGACGACTCTGTACACATAATTTTAAAGTCCACAACGAGGTCAAGCGTATTCCCACACGCTTAATGTTTTGGAACCACGTCGCTTCTAAACAGCGGCGACGACGGTGTTGAAACAGGGTTCTCACAATGGCGACTCTGCTGGGGATGTGGTTTTTAAAAAACGAAAAACAAAAAGAGGGTTAGACTAAAAAATTTTGGGGTTTGCTAATTTGTTTACATAGATTACATGCTTACTTACATGCGTAGTCTAGATTTTGCTAATATATATATATATATATATATATATATATATATATATATATATATATATATATATATATGCATGCTTAATTTATTATTATTGTCAATATTCTGCGAGAGATGGAAGAAATTTGTGATTCATAATTTATATTCTTTTGGGCGAAAGACAGACATGTAATAATTATTTATTCATTTTGTCATTTACTGATGTGATGGCCGTCTCACGCGATCGCTTCGTCCCTTACGAGATTCAAACTAAGCAGCCGAGAAAATCCACAAACAAACAAAAAGATAGGCCAAAAATATATTGCTTTATAACTGTAAAAAGTTTCCTGCTTTTTGGCTAACTCACACAGGCACTCATGTAGAGATATTTCAAACTATTACCTTTTTAAACCCGGATAAACACGCCTGGGTTCCTTGTTTATAGAGCTTCGAAACTTAAGCCAAAATTATTCCGCTCTAAACCTGTCATATAAAGGGCCAATGGGGTGTAAGCCAACCTAGCCCTGCATCAGCCACGTTAATATGCATGTATATCTATTAGGGCAGTTCATTGACCGATCAGTTTTTATGCCTCAAAATTAATGACCAATCTCATGTGCATAAAAGTCAAAAAGATTGTTGACCATAAAAATATCATCGCATAGTGTGAGTACTCCGTTTCGAACTTTTCTCCGCTACTGAAAAACAGGTGGTTTTAAAACTGAAAGCACGTGGAATATGCCTGGGGCCTCATTGTGGACTAAAAAATGTGTGTTGGTCCCAAATAGGCTCAATCTAGGCTAGAAGGGGAGGGGGGGGGTTGAATAGCCTAGTTGTGTTTTTAAAATTCCTTTAAAAACTTTTCAAAATGTTCTTCCTTTAAAATAGCTAACTTTTAAGAAGAGTTAGGGCAGCGGAAAATAAAGAAGATAACACACATCAAAAGCTGCTGTTCTCAAACAAACCCAACATCAGTCTTTAAACGCAGTGAAAGTAGCAGTTATAAGATAAGAAGAAATAGCTCAGACAGTACACAGTGATTTAGAAGTGGTTCGTACTATGAATAGTACTACGTCCATGATCGATGTCTTATTTTAATTATTTTACTTGCAAGTGGACAAAACTATTGGAGAATAGTTTTGGAAGCAAGGGTCGAACCCACAGAGACAAGAAGATCACAGATAGTACGATTTATTGATAGTAAATTATTATCCTAAGGGGGGCTTTTATATTAATTCTATTCTAAACTAATTATTATTATTCAGGTGTTTTAACTAATTAGCAGCAATTACAGGTTATGAAGATCTTATGGTGGATGGCAATCTAGGATTAGGGTTTCACTTGTATCTCCTCTATGCTTAATTTGAATAAAGTTTCATTCAATCTCTTGGGTTCGTTCACAAAATATTGATATAGCCTGTTGAATTACCGTTCAGTCTCGATCTCCAAATAATTCATCCATTCTATATCATAAGTACAAGAACATATGATCTATCTGTCACCTAGGTCATATATGAAACCTGGCCCTAACTTATCACTCTCGTGCATCGATAGGTCCAATTTATTGTGATGGTGAGCCAGTGTACGACATATGCACATTGATCATGGAGTTATCCGCACCTCTAGGCCTTTATTATTCACGATTAATACATTCATTTGTTCAAAGTGAAATAATATAGGGATTGATAAACACCACAATCAACAAGAATTGAATGAACATAAATATAAATTAAAGCATAGATTCGATACAAGTTACCTCCCACCTTCTAGATTAATGAAGATTTAGTTCATCCTTGAAGATGAACAACACATGGAGATGAATGAATTCATGAATCGATCTTCAATACATGTAATTACAACGACTAGTTATGTTATACAACCTAAAATCTATTCTAAAGCTGTCTCCAGCCGTTTCTAACTACCCTATGCTCTGGCTACCGACCTCTATTTATACCAAGGAGTTGTATTACAATTGTATCTCTTGTGAAAACGCAAAATTTTCCATTCTGACTACCTTGTGGTTGCAAGGTATATGGCACCTTGCGTCCGCAAGGTCCTTGGATAATCCGGGGTTTGAGTTCTCTTGTTTCTGTCCACCTTGCGGAGGCAAGGTCTTTTGTACCTTGCGACCGCAAGGTTCCCAGCTTGGCTTTTCTTCTTTCTTCTTCAATTTTGCACTCTGGCCCCTTCTTGGAATTTTTACCAAAAGTCCTTATAATTTGCATGCTTTCACTTAAAACCCTGAAACTCACAAAATCACTAGAAAACACATATCAGTAGCCAAAAGCCTCGTGAAAAAGCTCAATTTAAGTCATACAAGTATAGGAAATCGACGTATAAAATATATCGATCAAATACCCCCAAACTTAAACTTTGCTCGTCCACGAGTAAACAATACTTTTAAATACAAAAGCAAATTAACATAACAAAAATAACAAAAAATCTTTTTGGAGGGTGACACTATTTACACTCCTCTAGAAACCCACAAACTCAAGGAGACACTTTCGAGTGACTCGACTATGAAGATAAATACAAAAACTGATAAATACAAAAGCAGATAAAAACTAAGCTAACAATGAAACAAAAAAAAAATCTTTTTGGCTTCAACCTCAAGTTATAATAGCATGGCAGAACAAAGCAGTCTCAGTTCGATGCTCACCACATATGTGCAGACTAAATCACATAAAACCAACTGAATTTTTCTTAAGACTGCTACTACTCTTAATTTCTCCGTGTGTGTGTGATCACCAGTCTTAGAGAATATCTTAACTAAAACAATTTTATTAAGCTAATCACCACATTCATATGAAAATCAAAATTTAATTAAAACCCATGCATTGTGAAGTATGAGATCTACCATCCAAACCCGGTCTATTACAGAAAGAGAGGTCACCAAGGATTTCAAAAACTTATACATCCATCCCATGCACTTCTATGTATGACATACAATGCTCTCCTATCCCAATTATTTGTAATAGCTAAGATTATGCTAACACAGTGAGCTCTTGGCGAATAATATGAACATGAAGTGTTTGATCAATTCTATATGACTCACTTAGTAGAGAAAACATGCACAAGCATTGACAATAAGATCATTAGGTCTTTATTAGCTTGTAATATAAGGCCAAGGTGATGGGGGATTTGATGGAAAGGGATTAGAATTCAAAGTGAGAGAGTAAGACTACCCTTTATCCCTCATACTTCCAAGCAAAAGGAAGTTTTCCCTATTTAGGCTAGGACCTGCAAAGACTACAAGTATGGGGTGTTTTCTGTTACTTTTCAGTTTTCTTCTTCCCCCCCCCCGCAAACTTGTTTTGGGCAATACATACTCTAAAAATATCTCATCATTTTTCAATATTTTTCTAACATATTTTCTTTTGAAAGCTATGCTTTCATTTGAATCTATTTGCATCTTCTTCTGTTTCATTTTTCGTCGATCTATTTTTTTCTTTTCTTTTTATATATATATATTTTTCTTCTTTTGTTTTTTTTTTCAACGACGGAAAGAAGAAGTCTTTAGAAAAATTGCCTAACTTAAAAAATGGTCCTCTATAATCAATTTCCGACCCACATCCTACTTTCTCAAAGGGTAGGCTAAAAGTGTATAGACTTTTAGGGTTAAGTTAATGTGGGTAATAGAAACGATGTCGAATGGGAGTTTTATGTGTGCTTTAGCACACTTCATTCTTTTTAATTAGGCTCAAAAGGGGACACTAGGGATATTTTTAGTAAAGGTCAGAGAATATTTAGGCTCTAATGATCCAAAGATGGTCTAAGTCATTTCTTAATGCCAAATGCTCATGTAGTTTTTAAAGTAAGTAAGACACACAAAACATCATCAACTATGGGAATTGTGGGGTTGATTGTTTAGCATCACTGGATTTCACATAAGCATTCGCTAAGACAGATGGTAGGGACAATCGAGACTAAGATGCAGACATGGTTCGAAAGTGTGCTTGAGATATATTAGTAAGAAAAATCCAAGGGATCTAACTATCGTGCAATTGACCCTAAGTTACAATTTAATGCAACATTCATGTTCGAATGGCTATGCATCATATTCTTGTGCATATCTTGTTGAAATGAAGTAGGTGCTATAAACTTTATAAAACTATTCTAATTAATCCATAATTATGACTGGTGTGAGTGCATGAAGAATTTGGAGAAAAGTAAAAGTTTCGCAAAATCAAGTAAATTCCAGAGGGATCTACGGACTAGTTATGCGGTTCATTGCATTAACTCCTCATCGACTAGTATTACCACACCAAAACTCAAGGATGAATTTTTTTTAATAAACCTATTTTTTTATATTTTGAAATTTTTTAAAATTTTTTTAAAAGAAAATTGGAGATGTTGATGACACAATTGATGATGGGTCCCCATGGAAGGAATCCACGAGCATCCAACATTATAGTATTCTGGTCAAGGCAACATCTCCGAAAACAAGAAAAATTCAAAAGTAAGAAAGGCGGGTGAGGAGGAGACACGATAAAGGGAAAAGAAAATTTTCCCCACCCTAAAAACGTAGCCCAACTCCACTCCTCCTTAGGCTAGGACCTGCTAAGACTCTGGGCTTAGAATCCCCCCCCCCCAAAACTTAATTTCCATTTTGTTCTCAAAATTGAGGAACATATGAGAGGCTTGTTGGGGAAGGGCAAATGTCAAAAGGACATAGCAGGCCCACCTAACGAAAGAGGGTGAAACTTGGGCCTCGACTCATGGTGAGTCGGGAGGAAATAACGAATGAGGACGAAACTCGGGGATCGTGCCAGGTGGCAGCCCGTAATAATTGGAGACATTTTGTCCCAAAGTGTTAAACCAGTCGAATAATTGAGTCTGGTCGGCACGCATTTGTGCCAACTGCTGACTCACCATATCAGTTTGGAGGACATCTTCCTCCAACCTGTTGGAGATTTCCTCCAACGGATCCATCTCCTCACCTTCGGGTTCCTCCACGTGAGGAACCCTCTCTCGCTGCTGCTGCTGGTGCTCAAATAAAATTGCCCTAGTGATGGCAGGCATATCTCTCAGCCTCTCCGCGTGTCGAGGCCATCTCACTTCAACGTCCTTACACAGTCCAGTAATCAAATGCGGGAACACGAACCCCGCATTTGTAGTACCTCTAATAAGGGTCTTAATTTCGCCGTTGATCAGGCGACCGACATCGACAGACCCACCAGTCATGATGGTGTAGATCAGGACAGCCTTAGCCCAAGTCACCGTGTGTTGGTGACTGGTGGGCATAAGGCGGAAGCAGATAAATTTGAACACGGGCTTGGCCGTGTTCAAGAGGAAGGACTCCTCCATGGTGCGCGGACCGAATGGTGGGTTGCGGTTTTGGGTCCACACCACACCAGGGTGTGCGGTTTTGGAGGTGCCGTAATACATGTTAATGCTTTGGGACGAAAAGTTAACACTAATGCCCCTAACATTAA
This sequence comes from Codonopsis lanceolata, assembly GCA_013146195.2. Classification (NCBI taxonomy): domain Eukaryota; kingdom Viridiplantae; phylum Streptophyta; class Magnoliopsida; order Asterales; family Campanulaceae; genus Codonopsis; species Codonopsis lanceolata. Next base: position 33,776,309 of record CM028382.1, read on the forward strand.
CGGTCTCTAAAACCCCACCATCTATGCCAATGCGGCCATTGGCATAGAACTCGCGAATAATAGGCACGATTGCCTTGTTCGGAGACTCAGTCAAATGACCCCACCTATGAGCCCTAAAATTATTTTGGAGGCCAAATTCTTCATCCTTGAATCCCCTCTCAGGAATCAAGGATTTGGAGAGCCTTGCAGCGTATCTCTCCGAGGTCTCGAAAGAAATAAAGCGGCGGTGGTCAAAATGTTGCTCTTCCTCCGCAACAGGGCAAGAAGTAGAGGGGCTAAGATTTCTACACTTAGGGGCCATTTGTTTTGATCACAAAAATAAAATATTAACAATTAAAAATATTATCATTTTAAGATTTAAAATTAAAAATTAAAAATTAACTATTTCCTAAAGCATGCAAACATATATTCTACGTAAATTATCTAACATCCTAACATGCAAATCATTTTGTACGGAAAAATTAAAAAGGGGTTAGAGTTACTTGGGATTTGCAGCTTTAAGGTGGACAGTCGCCGGAGTTTTGAGCTTCTAGCCGGCAAAAATGGATGCTCCTTCTTCAAACTTCAAATGACTTGAAATGGGGGATGAATGGATGATGGAAGTTGAAGAGTTTGAAGGGGGGAGGTTATTCTTTGTAGAGTGGCCAGAATTTGGGAGGGACTCTTGAAGATTCGTCGGATTTTGGAGGAAAGGGAAAAACTGCTGCTGCTCTGCCTTCTTGAGGATGGAAAATTTCTGATGATCTGCAATGATCCTGGCACCTCCTTAAATAAAGACACCTTGCGGTCGCAAGGTAGCTTTTACCTTGCGTCCGCAAGGTCGGCAGTCCAACCGCTTCCGATTCCCACGTCTGCATGCTGCGTTTCACGATAACCGTATTTATGGGGACCGTGTGGTCACAAGGCCCTGAGCATCTTGCGTCCGCAAGGTGGGCAAATTCTTCCTCTTCTGATTTCTTTTCATTCTTTTCAGCAGTTTAACAATTCGTTAAGTTCCGTTACTTCCGTTAATTTCCTGCATTTTTAAAAACTCTACAAAAACTCTAAACTAAAAATATTAGCAACATATAAATACAACAATAAGATGCTTTTCTCCCCCAAACTTGGATCTTGGTAGATTTAATTTCAAAAATTAAATGTCCAAGATTACATTTAACAGAGAATAGCATATTTAAATTAACTACAAAAGCAATAAAATTCATCATAGTGGGTTGCCTCCCACTTAGCGCCTTTGTTTAACGTCTTTGGCTTGAGCCAACTGCAAACCTAGTCATCGGGTGGTGCATTGTCAACTAAACGAATTAATTCAATTGTTCGTTCGACTGACATTGGTTAAAGATATGGTTTGAGTCGGTGTCCATTGACTTTAAGCACTTCATTGGTTCTTGGATTTCTAATATCAATAGCTCCATGAGGGTAAATTCGGACAATTGTAAAAGGACCAGACCACTTAGATTTTAATTTTCTAGGGAATAACCTCAGTCTAGAATTAAAAAGTAAAACTTTCAATCCTGGTAGAAACATCTTATTGGGTAACCCCGTGTCATGATACTTCTTGGTCTTTTCTTTATATGTTTTAGCATTTTCATACGAATTTAGTCTATGTTCTTATAATTCATTTAATTGAAACAATCTTTCCTCACCAGCCAAGGTTAAATCTAAATTTAAGTCTTTAATGGCCCAATAAGCTTTATGTTCAATTTCAACTAGTAAATGAAAAGCTTTGCCATATACCATTCGGTATGGACTCATTCCTATCGGGGTCTTATAAGCAGTTCGGTATGCCCATAAAGCATCCTTAAGTTTAGCTTCCCAATCTTTACGATTAGGCCTAACAGTCTTTTCTAATACTGCTTTAATTTGCCTATTACTAACCTCTACTTGGCCAGATGTCTGAGGATGATTGGGTGTTGCTAACTTGTGAGTTACACCATGTTTCTTAAGAACATTATTTAACAATTTATTAGTAAAGTGAGTTCCTTGATCACTGATTATTGCCTTAGGTACTCCATAGCGGGCAAAAAGATCTTCTACGAATTTAACCACAATTTTACCATCATTTGTTTTAGTACCTATGGCTTCTATCTATTTGGATAAATAATCGACAGCTACCAAAATATATTCACAGTTATTAGAGACGGGGAAAGGACCCATAAAATCAATGCCCCAAACATAAAAAATTTCAACAACCATGTTAGTGTGCAAGGGCATTTCGTTTCTTTTTCCTATTCCACCTGTTCTCTGACATTTATCACAAGTTCTATAAAATAAATCACAGTCTCTAAAAACAGTAGGCCAATATAAACCAGATTGTAAAATTTTTCTAGCAATTTTATTTCCGCTAAAATGACCACCACAAGAGTATTCATGACAGAATTCCATAATACTTTGTTGGTCTTTTTTCTGGAACACATCGCCTGATTAAAAAATCTGAACACATTTTATATAAATGAGGCTCTTCCCAAAAATACTTTTTTGCTTCAGTCAAAAATTTCTTCTTTTGATAGTGATCAAAATCAGGACTTATAATATTAGACACATAATAATTGATAAAATCAGCATACCAAGGGTCTGAATCTTTGACTGCTAAAAGTTGTTCATCAGGAAAATCTTCATTTACAGGAATTGTGTTGTCAAGAAATTGACGTTCGAGCAAGGGTGAAAATTCTAATCTAGACAAATGGTCGGCTACGACATTTTCGGTTCCCTTTTTGTCCTTGATTGTAATGTTAAATTCTTGCAATAATAGCATCCACCTAATTACTCTAGGCTTAGCATCTTTCTTACTCAATAAATATTTTAGGGCAGAATGATCAGAAAATATTATCACTTTTGATCCTAGCAGATATGGTCTAAAATTTTCCAATGCATACACAACTGCCAAAAATTCTTTCTGTTGTTGTATAATTTAGTTGTGCATCATTTAGAGTTCTACTAGCATAATGTATCACATGTGGCTTCCTATCTACCCTTTGTCCTAACACGGCTCCAATTGCAAAATCTGATGCATCACACATGATCTCGAAAGGGAGAGACCAATCAGGGCCGGATAAAATAGGGGCAGTGGTTAATCTTTCTTTTAACAAATTAAATGCATTTATGCATTCTTAATCAAAAACAAATTCTGTATCTTTTGCTAACAAGTTACATAGAGGTTTACAGATTTTGGAAAAATCTTTTATAAATCTTCTATAGAAGCCAACATGCCCTAAAAAACTTCTAACACCTTTAACAGAAGTTGGAGGGGGTAATTGTTAAACAACATTCTCTTTTATGCTCTTTCGGTTATTAAGGTTCCATTGGGGGTTATCCGATGTATTGAAAAGGCTATGGCTAATTTTTTTATGGGGTAGTGCGGGCAGCCATAGAACTCATTGGGTATCTTGGGACAAGATTTGTAGGCCGTTGGAAGAGGGTGGTTTGGGCATTCGTTCCATGGTGCAAATTCGAGACTCTCTTCAAGCTAAGTTGACTTGGAGAGTTCTTCAAGGCGATAGTCTTTGGGCTAATTTTATCAGATCTAAGTTTCAAAATCCTGAAGGCTTTGTGGCTCCAGTTTCTTCATCTCATGTTTGGCGGGCTGTTTATGCCCATTTGGCTGTTATTATGTGTTGAATCTTGCATAAAATTAGATTTTCTTAAAATCATTCCACTTGATTGTCAGCCAAGAAATTAAAATTATCTTTGGTCAGCCCGAAATTATTTTGTCAGCTATTCACTTCAACTAACCTTAACGTGTTTAGTGTCAGTTTGCCTTTCCTTATTTGATTGATTATATACTTGTACTGACACTTTCCTACTTTGTGTTTTTGGTAGATATTCTGCTAGATAATATTTCACAGGATCTTTTGAAGATCTTGCATCTGCCAAACACATTTTCAAATTCAAAATGTGTTCCTAACGGTTTACTTTTGAAGATTATCTATAAATACCCACTGGAAACATTCTTGAAGACAACAATTTTTACAGAAGTCTAAAGCCATTATACTTTCAAGAAATTTCTCCGTGCCTTAGTCTTCTTAGAAAAACATTAGCTAGATACTATTCTCTGAATATTTCTTTCTAGTTATTGTTTAGGCAAACACGGAGTAATCCATTTCATAGAATTTTGAAATCAGTCAGTTTGTCTCACGAGTTTGATTGTTTCTCAATCATTCTCCACAAACACCGGTCTTTTGTTGTACACTGATCCATTAGAGATCAAATAAATCTTTAATAAAATTAGTGGACTTCAAAAATCCAAGTCTGACCAACTTGGTAGTGGACGTAGCAGTTTATCTGTGAACCACTTCAACTGATTTGTCAGCCGCTTCTTATATTCTTGCAAACTGACTCAACACTTAAGAAGTTTTTTTAAAAACTAATTAAGTGTCAGTCAGTCAACAACAATTGTTTGCTTAATTGTTCAGTTAAATTGTATTTCAGTTTCCTTTCTATATTCAGTGATCAACATTAAAAACAACTTCTTTTGAAAAACAGTTGTGTCAACCAGCTGACCAACTTTCATCAGCTTAAAGCATTTTCAAAGTGTCAGCCAGCTGATCAATTTTCAGCTGACTGATAAAACTAGTTTTTCGCTGCCAAATTTACAAGTTTTACAAATCAACCCTCGAAGTTTTTAAAGGCTATTCACCCCCCTCTAGCCTTAACTGTTACCATCTGGACTTACATTATGCATCACAGTAGGTGGTTGCTTGGCGAAGGGAAGGTTTCGTTTTGGAATGATAATTGGATGGGGATCAAGTTAGAAGGGCCTCAGCCAGTTGATATTAAGCTCACGGCGAATACTGCTTTCTCTCAGCTCCCATACTTTCTTTCCTTTATTCCTGCTCAGCATCATCGCGACATTTTACGTATACACTTGGAAGAGAATACCCCAGATAAGCTTCGGTTTTGCAAGACTTCTTCTGGTAATTTTGAAAGGAAAGTCTACGGGAATTTCTGTTGTTCTCATGATTCTATTCTTTATTGGGCTAAACGTATATGGCAGCCATGGATCCCCATGAAAATAAGTGCTTTTGGTTGGAAACTGTTCTATGGGGCTATTCCTGTGGACATGCGCCTTCAGTCCTGCAATGTGCCTGTTGTTTCCCACTGTGTTTGTTGCTCGAACAATCATGATTGTGAGTCTATAAGCCATCTTTTTCTTCGGTCGGAAGTAGCTACTGATTTATGGACCAGGTTGGCTCGTCCCTTCAACAAAATTAACAGCTATTCGTCTATTGGTCATCTTTTCTGAATCTGGATGGAAGGTGTGTTTTCTCGCTCGCAATTTGGGGCTGTGCAAATTGGGGCTCTTCTTTATGGCTGTTGATTCTAAGGTGGTGGTCATGGCCATCACGGGTCGTCAGGGATGCCTATGGATTTTTATGTATGATCTCCGTAGATGTTTGGGCCTTTTGGGTAACTACGAGATTCATCACATCTTCCGCGAGGGGAACTCAGTGGCAGATCGTCTGGCTTTCTCAGCTCATCAGAATAGTATTGACAAGGACTTTAACATGGTCTCTCAGCTCCCAAACGAGGTTCGACGTGCGCTACAGCATGATGCTTTAGGTCTTTATTCTTTTCGTAAACATTTATGTTAGGTCTTCTTTCCTTTATGTTGTTATTTCAGTTTCTTTTCGAGGTTAGGCTCCTTTGTCCTCCCATTTATAAGGGCCAGGCTGGTTGTCCCCCTCAAGTTTGTATTCTTTTCTTTTATTAATAAATTTTGCAGGGTGTCGTCCCTGTTTACTTAAAAAAACAAAAAAAACTTCTATTTTCGTCTTATCGACTTCAATGCCTTTATTTGATACAACATGACCTAAAACAATTCCATGTTTGACCATGAAATGACTTTTCTCCCAACTTAACGTTAAATTTGTTTCACAACATCTTTTTAAAACTGATGTAAGATTTTCTAGGCAATGATCAAAAGAATCTTAAAAAACTGAAAAATCATCCATGAAAACTTCAACACATCTTTCTACTAAGTCTGAAAATATAGAAATCATGCATCTTTGAAAGGTGGCTGGTGCATTACATAGTCCAAATGACATTCTCCTAAATGCAAAAGTACCAAAAGGACATGTAAAGGTGGTTTTCTCTTGGTCTTCAGGTGCTACAAGAATTTGGTTGTAACCAGAAAAACCATCAAGAAAACAATAGTACTCATGACCGGCTAGTCTTTCAAGGATTTGGTCAATAAATGGCAAAGGAAAGTGGTCTTTCCTAGTTCCCGCATTCAGTTTTCTCAAATCAATGCACATTCTATAACCAGTGATAGTTCTTGTAGGGACTAATTCATCTTTTTCATTTTTTACTACTGTAATTCCTGATTTCTTTGGAACTACCTAGACTGGACTAACCCATTTACTGTCAGAAATTGGGTAAATTATACATGCATCTAGAAGCTTAAGGACTTCTTTCCTTACAGCTTCTTCCATGTGAGGGTTAAGTCTTCTTTGTCTTTCTCTTGAAGGCTTACTACCTTTTTATAAATGTATTTTATGCATGCACATAGACGGACTAATACCTTTTAAATCATCTAGGGACCATCCTATGGCTTCTCTATGTGTCCATAAAACTTTTAACAAACTTGCTTCTTGTTCTTCAGTTAGATCTGCTGCTATTATAACATGTAAAGTTTTACCTTCCCCTAAAAATGCATATATATATATATATATATATTAAGGAAAGCAGGGCGACACCTGCGCAGAATTTATTAAAAACCAAAAACAGATACAAACAGGAGGGGGACAACCAGCCTTACGCAAAAAAGGGGGGACAAAGGAGCCTAACCTCAAAAACGGCAAAAGCCTGAAACAATTACTTTCTAAAAGAATATAAACCATTATCATCTATGATCATGGCCTTCTGAACTGACGCAAGAAGAGACGATCTCGAGTGATACACCTGAAAGCCAACAGGAGATGATCCACAAAAATCCAGTTGATCAGCTACTCCATTTTGTTCACGAAAAACATGAGAAAGACCAAAATCACCAAGTAACATACGACACTCACGAATCTCATAAGCAAAACGCCAAGGAACCTGCTGCATACAAACAATACCTTTAACTGCCACCAAAGAGTCTGATTCAACTAGAACATGAGGAAAACCAAACTCTCTACATAATCTGAGACCATCCCGAAGGGCCATAATCTACGCCATCATATTAGTGCCATCACCATAATTACAAGAAAAATCCGCCACCATCAAACCATCATGTCTACGAATGATTCCTCCCCCAGAACATCTACCCTGAATAGCAGAGCCATCAGTATTGAGTTTAACAAAATCCTTCAGAGGAGCCTCCCAATGCAACCAATGACCACGTTTAACAACAGCCCTTTTAATCTCAATATGCAAACCTTGAACAACAAGTTTATTAAAATTGGTCATATAGGTCTTCGAAACAAACAAAGACATCATATCCTGAAGCCCTTTCATAATACAAACTTTAATGTCGTCAAGAGACATGACAATATTATCAAAAGTAGCCGAACATCGCGCCTTCCAAATTTCCCAACAAACAAGAATGCAAATACCAATTCTACTAGCCCCAATTTGATTACGAATCGAAGCCGGAGAAATCCAGATAGAGATTAAATGATGAATGGAAGAGTATTGATCTATTAGATTCAAAGGTTGAGCAAAGTGATTCCAAATAACTTTAGCTATATCAGAATCTAGAAGAAGATGTTCCAGAGTTTCTTGAGAAGGACGAAAGCAGCATCTACACTTAGAAACCATAGTAATTTTAAATCTATGAAGAGCTACATCCACCGGAACAGCACGATGCATCACCTTCCATAGAAAACCACTCATACGCGTCAGAATCCAAGGCTGCCAAACTTTGTCTGCCCACTGAATCTTCGGCATCTGATCACGAAAGTGCTTCCAGTAAGTTGCGGCAAAAAACAAACCATTTTTAGAAAGTTTAAATATTTGTTTGTCAGGAACATTATCCAGCTGAACATTACAAACCTTCTCATGCAGGTTAGACGGAATATACGGTAGCAGCTCATGCAAAACAGAAACAACATCTTTAACTGAGAGATTATAGTCAATAGGTCTCGGCCTGTTCAGAACTGTGCCACACCAATTAGCAGACCAAAAAGAAATATCCCCACTGCCTACAAACATGGGACGAAGAGACAGAACTAAAAAACCCATTATCATTTCCATATTTGGCACGGACAAAACTAGCTCACATACTAGTACCTTGAAGAGCATTCCAAGCTAATTTGGCATGCAATGAACCCATGACCTGATCAAGAGACCGAATACCTAAACCCCCTTCATTAATAGGACGACAAACCTGCTCCCAAGAAATCCAGTGAGCACGACTCTCTCCAGTCGAACTCCAAAGAAAAGCAGCCATATGCCCTTCTATACGATGAATAAAAAGCTTCGGAAGTTTTAGAGCATCCAAAGAATAAACCGACATGCTGCACATCACCGATTTAATCAGAATGATCTTAGCATCAAATGAAAGTAATCTAGCCTTCCAGCCACTGATACGAGATAGAAGACGTTTTTCAATGTCTTCAAAATAAGAAGATTTCACACGCACCTTAAAAAGAGACAAGGCCAGATATTTGAACGGCAACCTACTATTCTTACAGCCAGACCAATGTTCTATATTTTGAATTTTTCGTCGCTGACAGTGATGAGAAGTTATAAATCCGCTTTTTGCCAAATTAATAAGTTGCCCGGACGCTTGCTCATATTCAGTTACAACACGTCTAAGGCCAAGAATTGAACGTTTACTGCCATTGCATAAAATAAGCATGTCATCCGCATAAAGAAGATGAGAAATAACCATACCTCCTGTACCATGTCTATACGGAAGGATCAAACCATTCTCCATAGCTTTATTGATATTGAAGCTGAGGATCTCCTGGCCAGCACAAAAAGAAGAGGGGAAAGAGGGTCTCCTTGACGGACTCCATGGGATGGATGGAAGAAACCAAACGACTCCCCGTTAATACGAAGAGTATACCATATGTTACTAATCAACCGAAAAACCAAGTCACCGTTTGTATCATCAAAACCAAAAGTTTTCATAGCACGCATCAAAAAACTCCACTCCAGCCGATCATATGCCTTAGACATGTCCAATTTAAAAATCACATTACCCCCACGAACCTTATGATCAATACAATGAATTAATTCATGAGCCAACACAATGTTATCTTGAATATTCCGACCTTTGACAAAACCAGTCTACTCCAAAGAAATTAACGAAGGAAGAATACCAGCAAGCCTAGACGCCAAAATCCGAGATATAATCTTACATGAAAAATTACATAAACTAATTGGACGAAGGTCCCCCAAACCTTCCGGATTATCAACTTTAGGAATGAGAACAACATTAGTGGAAGAAAGACCTTTGGGTAAAAACCCTCCCTTAAAATAATCATGCACATCCTTAATAATACTTTGTTTAACGATATACCAACATCCTTCAAAGAACCATCCCATGAATCCATCCGGCCCAGGAGCACTGTCTGGATTTAAACCTTTAACCGCATCCCAAATTTCCTCTTCAGTCGGAATAGCCTTAAAAGCTATATTCACATGGTCACCAATAACACGAGGATACTGAGCAAAGAGATTTTCATTTATAATGGGACGGGTAGAGGAAAACAACTCAGAAAAATATTGGACAGCCAAATCACCAATCTCCTTATTATCCGTGCACCAGCTCCCATCCCCAGCTTTAAGTTTCACTTCATTGTGCTGAATCCTATCCTTAAGATTAGCATATAAAAAAGAGGTGTTACGGTCTCCATCAGATAACCACTTCGCACGAGCCTTCTGTTGTAACAATTCGTCTGACCAAGAAATAGTCTGACAAAGCTGTTGCTTAGCATTAACTAACTGGCAGTTCACGTTATCATCCCATGCCCCTTGCAGAGCCAAGTCATAGCGCAAAATATCATCCTTAAGACCATCAATCATTCGGTGAACATTGCCAAATACCTCCCAATTCCAAGTACGAAGATGAGATCGAAGATTCTGAAGCTTTTGATGAAGAATGCCCAGCGCAGACCCTCGACAAGGACTGTCCCAATGATGCTTGACAAAAGCTAGAAAATCCTTATGTTGAAGCCAAAAACACTGAAATCTAAAGCCACCCCGATGTTTATGACTATCAAAGGCTTCAATCAGTAAAGGAGAGTGATCAGAAAAGACCCTACTCAGATGCTGCACCTTAAGATCAGGAAGTAAAGATTTATAAAACCCGTTAACCAAAACCCTATCAAGCCGCTGCCAAATGCGAGATAATCCATCCTGGTTATTACACCACGTGTATACACTGCCTTCAAAACCTGCATCCACTAAGCCTGCTTGCTGCATGAAAAAATTAAAGTCACCCATACTAGGGTAATCACATTGAGCACCTCCTAGCTTTTCCTATGAATGAGCAATAACATTAAAGTCCCCCCATACGATCCAAGGCTCCTGGAAGGTATCAGCAATATCTTCCAGATCCGCCCATAACTCCTTACGTTCGTTATGAGTACATTTGGCATAAACAAAAGAAGAAAGAATTTTACTTCCATTCTTGAATTCAAGCCAAACCGTGATATGTTGGTTAGACATCGCTAAAACATTAACCTGAACGTTATCATTCCAAAAGAGCCATGTATGGGAATTAATTGGATTCCCATGCAGACTAAACTGAAAGCATAAACGCTTAGCTACTTTAGACAACTTAGTGCCCGACAGTTTGGGCTCCAAAATACAACAAACCATAGGATGATGTTGATTTATAATAGACTTAAAATAAGCCACAGTATCCTTGTTACCTATACCTCTTGCATTCCAAAGAACAACATCCATAAAAAGATTAGGAAGAAGAATTGCGAGCCTGTTTAGAGGCCCTCGTAGTGCGCTTGTTTTGTTTCAGAAACTCCTTATGCTTCATCTTTTTATTCAACTTATTACACTGCTCTCGAAAATCCTGAGTAGTTCCTGAAGAAGCTGGAAAGTCCCAGCAATCATCCATAGATGCAAATCAAGTAATCTTCGTTCGATGCTTCTTTGAATACCTATCTGCCGATTGACAAGTAGAAACCTTGATCTCTTCCTCATACATTTCTTCCAGATCAGCCAAAGCCGCGAAAAAATTACAAAACAAACCATCGCTGTTAATATTAATTTCCCTAATCTCCACATTTGGTACAGCATGGACTCCGTCCTGTTCGGGCAATTCATTGTCATCCACCACTATAGGTTTAGCCTTATTACTCTTCTCCTGGATATCATCCTTAGTAGCCCCAACATTACTCACATCTTTTTTATCATTACAACCTGAATTGGATACCAAAACCTCCTTATCTTTCCTTTTAAGAACCGTCGAAGCCTTAACTAAATCTGAATTGGTTTCTTTAAGATTTACCCCATTAGGGTTAGGCTCTGTACTTGCCTTTTGGTCCTTTGATTGCCGCTGGGGGCTATCCGGAATATCAACAGTCTCCACCTCCCGTGGAACACCATGTTCATCCTTGGCATTCGATCCCGACCCTTGAAATTTACCAATATTATCCACTGGCTGCCAAATACGTTGCGGAGGTTTGGCCTCCGAGGTGCCCATAACTTGTTGTTTACCAACATTACCAGTTTGTGATACCCTAGCCGACTTATTACCCATAACATCGTTGACCTTATTAAATGCGACATGACGTTTCTTGCGACAATCATTTTCGACATGTCCAAGCAAACCGCAGCCCTCGCAAAAAGCGATATTCCCTTCAAACTCAATAGATTGCCAAAAACCATCCTCCTTAGATGTACCCAACCACACCCGCTTAGGCAAAACCAAAGAGACATCTAACTCTACACAAATTCTGGCATACATAGGATGCGATAAAGCCAATGTTCGGTCGTCTGCCCGAAGAAAATTTCCAATCGAATTCCCAATGCGTTGAAGGTACGACGGAGTAAAGAAAGGTAAAGGAAGATGATAAAGCCGCATCCAAACAGCAACACGAGGGCTATCTTTTTTGAATACAAAATCCGGTGACCATCTAAAGGAACGATACATACAACTTTGAATCATATGTGATTCCTTAGATAGAGCACATACCATGTCTTCATCAGAAGCAAGGTGAACCATAACATGCCTAGGATCGAGCAAACCAACCACAAAAGATCCCGTCAAACCCCAAGCCTCTTCAATGTGAGCCTGAATAACCTGAATCGAGGGTCTACCAACTGAGAATTTGAGGATGATCGTGTTCTGAAATTGCCTGGCTGCTGCATCCAACTCAACGGGGGTGAATAGACATCCTGGTTCATTATCTACAAGAACAGGAGTATGATTTGGGAGGGGAAGATCCTTCAAAGCACAAGCCCGCCTAGGGTTTTGACAGCTTGTCTTAGCCTCCTTCGAAACAGCCTCCGCATAAGACCTAGTTAAACCAGGTTGAGTAGATGGTGGAGGAGGATTAGGGCTTGACGGTGACTCATTTGGGTGAGAAGAATTAGCCGAACCACCGCCAGTCTTTTCAAGATCCGGCGGCATGACCACCAAAAACCCTACAAACAAACAAGAAAATCTAGAGAGAGAAAAAAATAAAAAAAAATAAAAAGAAAAATGCATATTTTAGGTGGGGTGGTAATGGCTTTAATTCTTCTACTGGAGGAGATTTAACAGATGGAATAAATTCAAAATTTTCCGGTTTAATTATTTCTTCTTCTTTAACCTCCTCATTATTTTCTTCTTTAACATCTTCATTATTTTCTACTTTTTCATCCTCTACTTCGATTTCTTCAAAAAGTGATTTTAAAATCTCTACTTCTTCTTCTTCATTAATTTCCTCCTCTACTTTTTCTACTTTATAAGAATTAATTTCTGATTCTACTTCTTTCTCCAAATTATTTTTATTCTTATTTTTAAGAGCTTCTAATTTCTCTCTTTCTTGTCTTTCTTCTTCTTCTATTTCTCTTTCTATCTCTTCAATGTCAATTTTTATGGGAGGGATAGGTCTATCATCATAAACTATAAACACATCTTTCTCATAGTCGTCATCTTCATTATTTTCCTCAAAAGTTTGAGTTGTTAGTTTTTCGATTTCATCTATGGAGAAGAATGCATTCATGTCACTAGGTCTATTCATAGCATCAAAAACAGAGATTTCGACAGTTTCACCTAGGAATGACATTGAAAGTTTACCATTTTTCACATTTATCATAGTATTGGCAGTGGCCATAAAAGGTTTGCCTAACAAGATAGGAACTTCATTATTTGTGCAGATTTTTCTTTCCATCTCTAGAACCACAAAGTCGACTGGAATGATTAGTTTATCAACCTGAACTAGGATGTCTTCCACTATACCCAAAGGATGTTTAACTGAACAATCAGCTAATTGTAGAGACATATTAGTGGGCTTTAGTTCTCCTAACCCTAATTGTTTGTAGACCGTAAAAGACATCAAGTTAATACTTGCTCCTAGATCTAGCATGGCCTTCATCTTTTTAGAGTTTCCCAAAGAGAGTTGGATATTAAAGCTACCAGGGTCTTTCAACTTAGGGGGAAGTTCGGGTTGTAAAACAGCACTTACATTCTCAGAAACAATAATTTTCTCATTATTTTCAAATTTGTGTTTCTTAGAGTGAAGATCTTTGAAAAACTTAGCATAGGTTGGAATATTTTTAATAACGTTAAGCAAAGGAAGATTAACATTCACCTTGGATAACATATTATAAATTTCTGAATTTTTTTTGTCCATTCGGCTTTTCATGAGTCTTCTAGGGAACGGAATTGGAGGAACATAAGGTGGTGGAGCCACATAAGGTTCCTCTTCTTCTTGTTCTATCTATTTTTCTACTTCTTCGTGATTTTTTTTATTTTGAACTTCTACTTCTACTTCTTGATTAATTGTTTGATTATCTTCATTGTTATCTTTTTCAACTTCTTTTTCAGAATTATCTACTTCATCAGGAACATTAGAAGATTGAACAGGATCACTTACCTCTTCACCTATTACTTTACCGCTTCATAAAACAGTGATAGATTTTGCTTGCTCGGTTTGGCTAAAGAACTTCCCTTTTTCTCTTTTCTTGGTCTCGGAATTTGCAATGTGCTTCTTCAAATTTTCAACTTCTTCAAGCAAATATTTTATTAGGACAGCTTGACCTTTGCTTGTTCCATCTTGTTTTGGAACTTCTTCAATTCTTAATTGACCTTGATTTGGAAATTGTTGAGGTTGTGGTTGTTGAGGCTGAAATTGTTGAGGTTGTAAAGGTTTATTTCCTCCCCAAGAAAAATTAGGATGATTCTGCCAAACAGGATTATATGTGTTTGAGTAGGGATCATTCCTTGGCCTTTGAGGGTATACGTTCATGGCATTAGCCTGTTCAGCAAACATAGCACTTGATGGACAAAAAATAGTAGCATGAGAATACAATCCACATAAAGCACATGCTTCTTGAATTGGCCAATTTTCAAATTGAGCTTGTGTATCTGATTTTTCTTGAACTTGATATAAACTTATACTTTTACCTCTAGCACTTTTATGTTGAGAATTTATACTTAACATCTCAAATAATTCCTCTAGTGCTTCTGGTGTCATTCTATTAATAGAACCACCAGCTGCACTATCAACCATAATTTGTAAGCCTGGCGAAAGACCATGATAAAATTGAAGTACTAACACATGTTGAGCTAGATTATGATGAGGACACATAATGAGCATATTTTTAAATTTGTCTCAAGACTCATGGAATGTTTCACCTGGTTCATTTTGGAATGACATGATTTATTTTCTATATTCAGTAAGAGATGCATGTGTGGGTTCCCAGGAAATTGCTCCCGCGCCCCGCGTGCTCTTGGATAGGGGTGCGCGTACGTGTGGATGCGGGGCATCCACCGCTCTCATTCCACCCACCCTTTTTTTAGGGGATGGTGAAATTAAAAGTGCGAGAGGAGTGCTGCCAGAATAACACGTTGAATACGCCTCGGTTGCCTTTAGTCGATTTTATAAAGATAGCCTTATGGCCTATTTCGGATCACTATGGGTGCTTTGGGTTTTCTATGTCAAGTTATCCCTTTTTTAGGGGATACCAGGATATAGGAATACATCACCTTTCCATTCCCATTCTCCCTTTTTTAGGGGAAAACAGAAAAGTGCAAGGAAAGATGTTGCGAAGCCCCACTGGATCCAAAATGTTTTTAGAGTTGCCATCTTTATTTTGAGGAAGAAAAAAAGCAAAACCAAAAAAGAAAACCAGAGATAATAAAAACGGGCCCGGAGACTAAGTTACGAGTTGGGAAGGTGCTAGGCACCCAACTCGCTCTTTCGGTCTCAAAACAGTTTTTTGCTAAAGTATGCTTTTTGTTATATTTATTTAACAGATAAATAAAACATTAACTGCCTACAAATACATCCATTTGTCTACATTATTTACAGACTTGCAACTGTCCCTTTACAAATAATTACAAATATACTTGAAAATATTTGGCCATAATAATGGCTCTTTTTAGTGCTATTTCCTAACTAAATCCGGACAGTACAACTGCTTATATATTTACATTGGGCCGGATTGAAAATAACACTTTTACAAATAAAAACTTTAAAACTTACATACTAATGGCCTAGGGTGTGCTCGCTCTGTCCTTCAGGGAGAGGGAGTTTTTTTTTGCTGTGTGTGTTGTGAAGATTCGGGCAGAGTGACTGCTTTCGAAAGTTACTTTTGGCCTCGGGATCTGGGCGGAGTAACTGCTTGTGTTTGTTTGTTGGCTTGAGGGAGGCAGAAATCGGGCAGAATAACGACTTATTTCTGACTGATTTGGCCTTTTAAATCGGGTAGAGCAACTGCTCTTTCCACGATTTTTGGACTGGGGAAATAGGGTGGATACCTAGCTGGGGGGCTAAGGCTCACTTCTACCGGTTGGTTTTGTGTTTGGAGGAGGTTTGGCAGGGTTTTAAGGCTTTGAGAAGATCACACACTATCTCACTTTGCTCTCTATTTCTTCAGCGTAACAAGAACGCGGAGTATTTTGCGGATGAATTGTGTCTTCTGAAGGCGAACCCCGAAGCTCTATTTATAGGCTGGAGTGAGGACACCGAAGGAATTAAATTTTCTTCTTCGCGCATCAACCAATTGTACAAACCGCGGAAGGAATTGCACTTTACGGCAAGGGAACAATACTATTTGGGCAAACTAGGCGCCACCCATAGCATAACTGGGCGCCACTCCCACTTTGAGTGTGGGTGGCGCCAGCACTATTCACTAGTTTCATTTTTGGCGTTTTGAACCCTGCATTTCACTCTTTGGCGCAGCCTGCTTTGTTCTTTTGTATTTTTGACCCTGTAACTTGACATTTGTTAATGTTTTAACATGTCTTGATATTTTATGTCATGTCACATATTAGAGGTACGAAATTGGGGTGTCTACAGAGCCCCTCAACGATGGAGTATACGGGTAACCCGTAACTTACTGAGTAGAAAAACATCTTTGATAAGAAATAGACTCTCCAATTTCACGCAATTAATACGGGGGGAGAGAGATGACACAAGTAGCAGTTATAATGCAACAGTTTATAATGTGAATCAAACCTCTATATCCTAGACTTTTTTAGTCAGTTATAGCAGGTTATCGCAATTTTTAAGCAGATATGCAAATTAAGTGCTCCGATGGTCGGACCTACTGATGTAGGCTGCCTACCTATTCCTTAATAAAGGAAATAAGACCAAACGTAGTTCGGCCCAAGCCGAAACAAACAACCAACGAGGACGTTGTGCTCTTTGGGTCAAAACCCATCCGAGAACACAACCGAAAAAAGATTTTCATGTTTTTCGAAAAGCCGTATTCTACCGGTCAAAAACCGTCGTCAAATACGGTATGAAGATTTTTGTGTTTTTCGAAAACCATATTTCAACCGGTCAATACCTGTCGTTGAAATACGTTAAGATACATTTTCAAAATTGTGTCTGGCTGGTCAATACCTTGTTTCCAAACACAATAAGAAAACTTTCAAATTTTCGAAAACTGTATTCGACCGATAAATATCCGTCATCGAATACGACAAAATTAATTTTCTTCAAATTTTCCAAAAACGGTATCCAACTGATCAAAATTCATTGGATACGACAAAGATATTTTTCTTTTCTTCTTCCTCTTTTTTTCCCTTTGATTTTTTTTTGTTTTTTTGTTTTTTTTTCTGAACAAAACCTTTTTGAAAAAGATTTTTTTTTTTGAAGGTAGAATAAGCAAACCTTACCTTTCTTACCTTTTCATGCTTTGACTGCTGCTGCTGGTACAACTAATTTGACTATTTCTGCAATCTGGATTTTTCACGCTGGGGATCTCTCTCTTTTTTTTCTTTTCTTTTCTTTCTCTTTTTTTTCTTTGATTTTCTTCATGACTTTATTTTTTATTTTCCTTTGATTTTTTTCTTTTTCTTTTCTTCTCTCTTTTTTTTTCTTTGATTTTTTTTCTTTTTCTTTTCTTCTCTTTTTTTTCCTTTTTTTTATGTGAACTTTATTTTTACAAAAAAGAAAGGATGCTTACCTTTGCCGCCGAATTTTCTGATTTTTCTACTTGTCTTGCGGCTGACTTGCCGGAGACATGAATTTTCCTTACTCTTTGGATGAAAGGCCGTCGAATTTGGTTAACAAAATTACTTTTGTTAATTTCCTGTTAAACTTTGGGGGTCATTTTGCAACTTTGGAATTTTGAGGACTTAAGTGCCAATTTTGAGTTGCTTGGAGGGGGAAGATTGAAAAATCTCAAATTCTCCCTTTTTGACTTACGGGATGAAGAAAGGAGTCTTCATTCTCTTCTTTCTGTTTGCTCAGCTTCCTCCATTGCTGACGGAAGAGTTTTTCTTTTATTTTTTTCATTTCTTCTCCTTTTCTCAATTTTCTTCCTCCAAAAATTTTGTTTTTCTGCATAGATGGCTTCTTCTTCGAGATCTCGGAAGGGGAAAGCACCGATGAACCCGGAATCAGGTGAAGAGAGGAGGGAACTTCCTCCTTTGGTCCGGAATCATGTTGAGTATTACTACTCAAAGCATGACTGGGGTAATCTGGTGCGTGACTGGCACAAACATGTCTCGAATCTTCCAGACCCTGCTATAAGTATATTATTTCTTCCACCCATTTGGTTAATTCTCCAGATCTGCTTAATTCCTGTACTGCTTTGGACTTTTGGAGGATATATATGCTTCCTATGATGTTTATGCATGCAATTTATGGGCTAAAATGATGCAATTTTGGTAGTGATGCATGAAATTTGTGCAATTTATTTTTGCGATGCATAATTGAACTAGTAGTCACTATTTGACCCTACCATGCATTATTTATACTGTTAATGCAAATAAGACTATATGATGCATGTTTTAGGCTAAAACATATTTTTATGCGCGATATGTTCATGAGATGGACTTTTTAGAATGAAATGCAAATTTTTCCAGACGCATTTTTCAGATATATTTTCGGATATATGCAGGACAAAACAGATATATTTTATGCACCAGAACTTAGTTTTTATGCATGCCAATGCTGTAGGGATATAAGAAAGGCCAAAGAGATATTCTTTTTTTCATGATGGGTGACATTTTATTCCCTCTTTGCTAATGTCATAATGCAGCTATTTGGACAATAAATGCAAATAATGGATGTATGTATCACTTTATTTGATGGGAATGTGATGCTAAAAATATATGAGATGCTTTTTAATGTGAATGCATGGGCAATTTTATATTTAACATGTATGTGAAAAATGAAAAATGTGGCATACATATTTAAATGCAAAGTATATATTTATATATATTTTTTATGACGCCTAAAATGCTAAAATGCATATTTTAAATGTAAAAGATGTATTGTTTGTTTGTTTTTTTAAAATATAGTGTATTGATTATGCAAGAAAAAGGGTTTGTAAAAGTCTTACCTTTCCTTTCTTCTTCCCTTTTTCTTTTCAGGAGCGTAACACTTTGAGCAGGGTCCGAGCCAGCAGCGACATGGTGTTGAGCATTTTTCGGTCTATGCCTAAGCTGGCCCGTGTTTTAGTGGAGAATATGGGTCTCAGGTATTCATGCGGGCCTTTCGTCCATTCCGCAGCTATAGGGCTATTTTTGATGTGTTGCGAAATTACTGGTGGGACACCACCCAGACCTTCCATCTTAGCTGGGGAGAAATTACTATGACCCCGTGTGATTTCGCAGCTATCACGGGCATATCTACCAGCATTGGGCAGACCTTGGCACCAGATTATACTCTTCGTGAGCATCATGATGTGGTGGAGGATCTTCTGGCCTTTGTGCCTGTATACAAGACTGCTGATAAGGTCACCATTGCTAGTGTGAAGAAATGGCTCGTGGAAAATGTTGGAAAGGTCGATGCCGGGGATAGCATCGCTGTGGCTCGTGTAGCCAGAACATTTTTATTTTTCTTCTTGGGGATGTCAATCTTTGCCAATTCCTCCACTTCCCTAAGAGTTTCCTTGCTAGGCTGCCTTCGAGACCTGGACCATGTGATAGATTATGATTGGGGACAGGCAAGTCTGGCTGAGCTTTATGTCTCCATGGATAGGGTGAGTCGGAATAACTCAAAGGTCATGACTGGTTTTGCTCCTGCTTGGGAGGTATATTTCTTTTTCCCACTTTCAATCTTTCTGTCAGCATTTTTTTTCATATTATTTTTATAGCTGACTTTTGTTTCCCTTCCTTCTCTCTCTCTCTTTTTTTTTCTTTTTTTTTTTCAGGTGTGGGCTTATTCTGTATTTGACTTTACACCGGGCCCACTACGCAGCAACGTTTACAGGCCGCCTTATTTGGCCAAGTTTGTAAATGCGAATCAGAAGAAAAGGGACAGAGATGGCCATTTTTTAGATCCATTGGGGCTTCGCGACAGGATAGAGAGCTCGACCTCGGGCTCAGTGCATCTGGTCCCTTGGCAGAATCTGATAGGGCCATACAAGGTTACTCTGACATTGAGTCGCTACCGGATTCTGATGGTGTCGATTATGCATGATTCTTTGTATATGGGCAAGCGAGTCAACCGCCAGCATTTTCTGATTCCGACACCTCTGGTGGCGCCTCCTGCGCCTCCCCCGTGGGTAATTGTTCCAGACCTTCTACCAAACCGGTATCTCTACTTGTCCAGATTTACGATGCCGCCCAGTGATTATCATGTGCGTGGGCATATAATTGTAACCCATCTATCATGCCTAGCCTTCTCTTTTATAGCTTGCTAAGTTTCTTTGTGATCAGACAAGGCATCAGTCGGCGATCGGGACAGAAACCAGGACACCAGGCTGTTTTAGGAGGCAGTATTTGATGAAGCTGGCGCCACCCATA
Source organism: Codonopsis lanceolata (assembly GCA_013146195.2). NCBI lineage: Eukaryota > Viridiplantae > Streptophyta > Magnoliopsida > Asterales > Campanulaceae > Codonopsis > Codonopsis lanceolata. Next base: position 33,796,611 of record CM028382.1, read on the forward strand.
TGAACTTTGGGCGCCATGCCAGGAGTGAGCATGGGTGGTGCCCAGTTTGCTCTTCTGGCAACTCTTCTCAGCCACTGTTCACTACTGTTTGCAATTGTTTGTCGATTTCTTTGATTTTTGCGTATAAAAAGGGACGCTGGGCAACGTAAATCTTCACACCAATTACTTTTCTCTCTGCATTCGCTTCCTTGAGTTTGCTTTCTTGCCCAGTCACTTTTTTCTCTTGTCAAATAAGCCTTTTATCTTGCTCATATGGCTGCATTATCTCACACGCCGTTGGAGATAGAGATTTATGAAACTGCTCTTGATCTCTGGATTCTTTCCCTTCGATCGGACGAACGTGACTGGTTCGATCACATTTTTGGCTTCAGGTGCCTCCTATCCTGGAGAAACATTGTTATTAACTGGGACATGTTGAGGGGAGCATCCAGGTTCTAGTCTCCTCAAGACCACCTCTTCAACTTTGGAATGAATGAGATGTGTCCTGCTTTTGAGGAGTTTTGTGCGATGCTGGGGATAACGCCCACTGCCTTATTATTGCCTTCGCCTCGAGACGCCCCTATATGGCAATTAGGAGTCGTTCGCACTACTCGCGCCACCCGTGCTTTTATAACGGAGTGTCTTTTGACTTGACTGTTCTTCCCGAGCTTTTATGGAGTTCGTGGAGGATGATGTAGACTATTTGAGAGGCCTACCGACGCTCTTCTTGTGCTTGGTGGGGAGATATTTGCCGGTAGGTCACCAGATTTATTGCGGGTTGTTGACCTCGCTTTGCAGGCACGGGATCGCCGATTGAACATTGTCCCAGTGATTCTGGCAGAGACGTTGGCTGGCTTGGATGCTTTTGCCCATGGTGCTGAATTATTTCCTACCGGCAGTCCCATTTTAATCCATATGTGGCTGGAGGAACATTTTCTTTGGATAATGGCTCCTGTACGTCATGGATCAATGTATGACCCAGCGCTTTATGGCTTTTGCGGCCGCTTCCCCCAAACCAATTACTCAGACTATGATTGGGCTGAGAGCTTCTTTCGGAGGGGCTTTATGGATATAGTCTGGGTTATTCATCACTGGCAGATTCGGCGCTTCCTTTTGCATTCTGCAGAATATGCCCAGGTTGTCACGTTGGGGATTAGGAGGACTTCTTTTTATAGAGCGGACAGAATATTGCGCTAATTTGGGAGGGAGCAATTTTATCCCAGACACGACTCGTCTTGTGTTTTTGGAGATGGAGAATAACAGAACTCTGGACTTTGATTTCCAGAGGATGTGGCAGCTGGATTTTGATAGGCTTTAAGTGGCCTATTTATTTTCTGACTATATGCTTCTCTCCACCAAGTATTTGGCGTGGATAATGGTGGCTGCAGAGGGTCCTCTCGCGAAATTAGGGGTGGACTGAGGGATTTATTTGGCCGTCATGTCGCCAATGGTATAGATGCTCGCCTGATGGAAATAGGTGAGGACATTGACAGTTCGGGGCGGGTCATCCCTCAGGCTTTGCAGGAGGATTTCAGACGGGTGCATAATCTTGGCGCCCGGACGGCTCCTGGACCAAACACAGCAGGTCCCAGTAATGCGGCTCCTCGGCTAAGTGATGCAGGCGGGGGGTATAACCTATGGGAGCCAGAAGTGGCTGCTCCTCCCCCTCAGACTGGATGGGGCACTGCTTTTAGGCGTGATGATCATGAGGTTCCTCGGCTTAGCAATGCGATTCGGCAACACAATCCCTGGGAGCCAGAGGAGGCTGTCCCTCCCCCTCAAACTGGATGGGGCACTGCTGTTAAGCATGATGATTATGAGATGCCTCAGCTTAGCAATGCGAGTCGGCAACATAATCCCTGGGAGCCAGAGGAGGCTGTCCCTCCCCCTCAAACTGGATGGGGTACCGGTTTTAGAAATGATGGGGCCGGTCTAAGTAACACAGCTGCCCAGGAGAATGGGGATGCTGGTGACGAGGAAGGAGATACTTATGGCGGCTCTCATGCTGATGAGAACAGAGCTTCCTCTGCGCCTCGTAGAAGGGGGATATGGGCCCGGCTGGGCAGATGCCGTAGGCACTGATAGACCACTTTGGGGCTGAGCTGCAAATGAAGGAATATTGGGGGGAACAAGTAGGGGTGGAGGCAAAAGTAGATATGTGCAGGCATAATGCATAATGTAAATGTCTTAAATAAAAATTCCTAAGTTGCACCTTAGGACATGTAATATTATGTTTTAGTATTTTAATGCGAGCTTTTGTCGTGGTTTTTTTTTTCTTTTCTTTTGTCACTCGAGCCTCTTGCATGCTGAAGTCCGGAGATAGGATGTCGAGGATTCAAAGAGTGCCTTCCCTCCCCTTTTTCTCCTGATTTTTTTAAGCTCTAACTTTTGCCTAGGTCGCCCTTTTGGGTTTTCAACCTAGCGAGCCCTTATTTATCCTTTTATTGTTTTTTTTTTATTTTGCTCTAACTTTTGCCTAGGCCGCCCTTTCGGGTTTTCAACCTAGCGAGCTGGAGAGGGAAGCGCTGGCCGGATGGATTGGCTCAAGAATAGTACCTTTTGAGCTTGTCAAGATTGAAGGGCTGAACAAGGTCTTCTCCTTCCTTGTTTGTGAGGAGTACGACACCTCCTGACCGGATCTCTTTGACAACATACGGTCCCATCCACGGAGATTTCCATTTTCCCCTAGTATCAACATAACTAGGGGGTTTTTCTCGAAGTACCAGATCTTTGACTTGGATGTCGCGGCCTTTGACTTTTTTGTTGAATGCCCGGGCTATGCGCCTTTGATATGCCCGGGTATGCTCTAGGGCTAGTAGACGCCATTCATCGATCAAGGCCAATTCTTCAAATCGCCCTTTGACCCAGTCAACTTCTGCCATGCCAGATTCCATCATTACTCTTAATGATGGTATTTCAACTTCAATAGGCAGCACTGCCTCCATGTCATATGCTAGAGAATAGGGGGTAGCCCCAGTAGGTGTGCAGACTGAGGTGCGATAGCCCTAGAGGGCTAGCGGCAATTTTTCTGGTCAGTCTCTTCCTGTGTCTGCCATTTTCCTGATAATGTTTTCCAGTGTCTTGTTGGCTGCTTCAATGGTACCGTTGGCTTGCGGTCGGTAGGGGGATGATATGTGTCTTTGGATTTTGAACTCGTCGAATAGACGATTCACGTCCCCTTCAAAATGCGTGCCGTTGTCGGAGATTATCTCGAAAGGCACTCCGTAGCGATATATAATGTTGGTCCGGATGAATTCGGATACTTTTCGGGCATTCAGGATTTTGTAGGAAGAGGATTCCACCCACTTTGTAAAGTAGTCGACAGCTACTAGGACGTATTCATGGCCATTGGATCCCTTCAGGTGAATTTGGCCTATAACGCCGATTCCCCATGTGGAGAAGGGTCAGGGGGCTGTGGAGTTGTATAGGATGTGCGGGGGCACGTGCTGCAAATTTGCAAAACGTTGGCACTTGTCGCAATGTCGAACCCACCGAATGCAATCGGTTTCAAGCGTGCTCCAATAGTACCCCTGCCGGATGACTTTCTTGGATAGCATATGGCCGTTCATGTGGGGTCCGCAGGTACCACCGTGGAGTTGGTCCATGATTTGTTCGGCTTTGGCCTGATCGACGCATAAAAGATTGAGGCCTTGATAGTGCCTCTTATATAAGCTGCCACCGCTGAATACAAATTGCGACGCCAATCTTCGCAAGGAGACTCTCCCTCTTTTGTCTAGGCCAGGGGGATAGATTCCTTCCTGAAGCAGATTTAGGATATCAACATACCAGGGCTCGTGATCTGCTTCAGAGGCTGCATTAATTTTGAAGCAGTGTGCCGGCGTGACCTTCTTCCCAACCACAAAGGGTTGGACTTGGGTTTCTGCGGGAATTTGGACTAATGATGCTAGAGTGGCCAGTGCATTGGCAATTTGATTTCTGTCCTGCGGCAAGTAGGGGAATAAGATAGAATCAAACCGAGCGACAAGTGCTGTCAATTTGGCATGATAAAGTTGCAGCCGGGGATCTTGGGTTCTCCATTTCCCTTCGACTTGGTTTATGATTAGAGCAGAGTCTCCATAGACTTCGAGATTTTTGGCTTTCCTTTGGAGAGCCTCTTCGAGGCCGGTAATACAAGCTTCGTACTTAGCTATGTTGTTTGAGCATTCAAACTCCAATCTTATGGCCAGTGGAGTGTGAGAATCTGTCGGATTGATGAGCAAGATTCTTATGTGAAAGCCTCTTTTGTTTGCGGCTCAGTCAAAGAACATCTGCCAGCTGGTGTCGTGATCAGTGATTTCCGGGACACCTTCGTCTGGGAAGCTGGGCTCAGTTACGTCTTTGGTTTTTAGAGGTAGATCAGCTAAGTGATCTGCAATTACGCTGCCTTTGATAGATTTGAGCGTGACATATGTTATGTCAAACTCATTGAGAAGGAAGGACCACTTGGCCAGTCGGCTGGAAAGTGATGGCTAGCCAAAGATGTACTTTATAGGGTCCATCCTGGATATGAGCTTGATGGATCGTCCTTACAGATAAGTTTTGAGCCTTTGAGTTGTCCAGACTAGGCCAGCGCAGCTTTTCTCCAATGCCGAATAATTCAGCTCGCTTCCTTGCAGCTTCCTACTTATGAAGTATATGGCATTTTCGATGTAGGAATCTTTCTTTTCTTGGGCGAGCATGACCCCTACTGACGTGTCTGTGACGGTTAGGTATATGAGGAGAGGTTTATGTGTATGTGGTGCAGCTAGCACAGGGGGATTGGTAAGGTAGGCTTTTATTTTTTTGAAGGCTAGCTGGCATTTCTCGTCCCAGACTTGGTCAGTATTTTTCTTTAGGAGTTTGAAGAGGGGCCCACATGTGGTTGTCAGTTGTCTGATGAAGCGGCTGATATACTGTAGTCGGCCTAGGAAGCCTTTGACTTCTGTCGGAGTTTTTGGCTGCGGCATCTCTATTATGGCTTTGATCTTTTCTGGCTCGATCTCGATGCCTTGCTCGGTCACTAAGAATCCCAGGACTTTGCCTTTAGTGACCCCAAATGTGCATTTGGTGGGGTTAAGTTTCATTTGGGGCTTTCTTAACCTTTCGAAGGTCTCTGATATGGGCACCGTTGGTGTCGCTGGAGTGCACGATCATGTCATCAACATAGACCTCAATCTTCTTATGGATCATGTCATGGAAGAGGGTGGTGGCAGCCCTTTGATAAGTAGCCCCGGCATTCTTTAGCCCAAATGGCATGACATTATAGCAATATGTACCCCAAGGAGTAGTGAATGAAGTCTTCTCTTGGTCCTCTGCTGCCATTTTAATTTGATTGTAGCCCAGCATACCGTCGACGAAGGATCTGATTTTGTGAGCAGCAACGATGTCTACCACAATATCAATATTGGGTAGCGGGAAGTCATCTTTGGGCGATGCTTTGTTGAGATCGCGAAAGTCTACGCAGATCCGGACCTTCCCGTTGGGCTTGGGAACAGTCACTATGTTGGACAGCCAGATCGGGTATTCAACTACCCGAATGAAGTTGACATGGAGCTGCTTTATAATTTCTTCTTTGACTTGCAGTGACCATTCTGGTTTGATTCGGCGGAGCTTCTGCTTAATTGTCGAGCATCTGGATATATGGGGATCCGATGTTCGACTATGGCTGGATCTAGCCCCGGCATATCTTCATAGGACCATGCGAAGATATCTACGAACTCTTTGAGGAGGTCAATGAGCGCTACCCTTTCAGAGCCTTGTAGGTGGTTGCCGATTTTGATTTCTTTGACTTGATTGTTCAGCCCCAGATTGATGATGTACAAGTCTTCAGCTGCTACTGATGGGTGATGTTGTTCCTGTCGCTCAACTGACTTTGCAAGCTCAAGCAAATATTTTTTATCTTTTGAGTCCATTTCATTAAATGACTCATTATTATTGTTATTTAATGCATCTTTTAATGTAGGTGCAACTAAGGAATAAGCAAAGACATTCATAGTATCATTATTAGCAAACTGCACATATTACACTATTGAGGACCTGGGGTTTGAGATCCTCAACTTTAGGGAGCGGGTCGGTAGATGACCAATTCGTAAAGCTAGGGGAAGGAAGGGGAATAGTATATCCGAAGCGGTCCACCAGGTCTGCGGGAGTCAAAAGCGGGCCGGTCGTAGTATACCAATTCTGTAGAGGCTTAGCAGCGAGAAGCTCGAACTCAGCAGGGAGCTTTCCATAATCAGTGCCTCCGTCTATCATACCCAAGAAGCTGTCTCCCAGGTCGTTATTATCAAATAAGACCAGAGCATAGTCATCCTTGTCTATAGACCAAGTGTTTTCAAAAGTGGCAGTCTTATATGCAGTGCTACGGGGCTCCAGGGTGACTTGTTCCATTAACAAGTCCTTGCTGATTTCTTCCGAGACCCAGTCTAGGCATATAATTCATTTTTCGGAACATGTTTAAAGGGACCATGTTTCCTAGGGATGTGGTTTTCTTTCCAGTGATCTCAGTCTCTCGGTCATATTCAAGGGCATTGACCACAACTTGGGGGATAACCTTAAAACCACTGAGGAAGATACCCGTGTCTTCATGCTCTATCTCGAGGATCGGGATATCCTCGCTTTCCTTGTTTTCCACGATCTTGTCAGCCATAATAATTACTATGTAGTCATCGTGGATGAATTTGACACGTTGGTGCAATGAAGAGGCTACCCCTTTTACCCCATGGATCCAAGGGCGTCCCAATAACAGGCTAAAAGTGGCTAGTATGTCCAAAACTTGGAATTCGACCGGCATGGTTAGTGGCCCAATAGTCAGCATTAGAGTGACCACCCCTAAGACACATCGACTGGTGTTGTCATATGCCTTTACTATCTGTGATGAAGGAGCAAGTTCTGATATTTTTGTTCCCAATTTGGCTAAAGTGCTGGCGGGACATACATTCAGAGAGGACCCATTGTCTATCAGAACTTGGGGAACCCGTTTCTCCATTATCCCCACAGTGATATCAAGAGCATCAATGTGGTTGGTTCCTTCCTCTGGCAGATCTAGATCAGTAAACATTATGACATTTCCAAAATGAATGTTTCCGATCATCTGAGTAAGCTCATTCGGGGAGGTTTCAATGGGAACGACTACCTGACTTAAGGATTTAGCCAGTGTGTCTCGGTGGGTTTTTGAAGCACAAAGTAAACCCCAGATGGAAATGTTGGCCTGAGTATTCTTCATCTGAGCTAAAAGAGTATCCTCCACCTCTTTTGCCCCAGTGTCTGTCTCTCGGTGTTTGCCTGAGTGATCACCTCTTTCCAGGTTTGGTTGGTAGGCTTGGTCAGATCTAGTAAAGTGGCTAACATCCCCACCGACCCAAGTGGCTTTTCTGATGTTGCAGGTATTCTGGCTACCCAAGATAGTGTCCCAAGAGAGCATATTGCAGATAGGCTCTTTTATGGATGGAGATGGAGAGAAAAGAACGAGGATGTATGGTAATGGGTGGTTAATTTTTTCGAACTAGGGCACACTGATTTTTTCATCAACCTCAATCATGTTGATTTGAGGTAGAGGGTTATTGACTGTATTTGGTCTGGGAGGAGGTTTTTCGATCACCTTATCATCTATCAAATCCTGGATAACATTCTTGAGAGTGTAGCATCTGTCGGTGAGGTGACTGTGAGGTCCCCGGGGTGCGATCCGCGCGCCGCGCGCCCTTGGATAGGGGTGCGCGTACGTGCGGATGCGGGACACCACTGCTCTTGTTCCACCCTCCCTTGTTTAGGGGAAGACGAAATCAAAAATACGAGAGGAGTGCTGTCTATGTTAGCGTGTTGGAATGCGCCTCAGTTGCCTTTAGTGGATTTAATTATGAAAATAGCCTTATGGCTCGTTTCAGATCACTATGGGAGCTTTGGGTTTCCCGCATCAAGTTATCTCTTTTTTAGGGGATACCAGGATATGGGAATACATAACCCTTCCATTCATATTCTCCCTTTTTTAGGGGAGAACGGAAAAGTGGAAAGAAGGAGTGTTGCGAGGCCCCACTGGATCTGAAAGTTTTAGAGTCGCCATCTTTATTTTAAGGTAAAATAAAGCAAAACCAAAAAAAGAGGAAAATAAACCAGAGAAAAAGAAAACTAGTTCGGAGGCTAAGTTACGAGTTGGGAAGGTGCTAGGCACCCAACTCGCCCTTTCGGTCTTAAAAGTGGTTTTTGATTGAAGTATGCTTATTGTTATATTTATTTAGCAAATAAATAAAGCATTAAAAGAAAGGAAATTAAAACAAATACATCCATGGCTACATTATTTACGGACTCGCAGGCATTTCCTTACAATAATTACAAATGTATTTAAAAATATTTGGCCATTATAACGGCTCTTTTATGTAATATTTTCTATTCTAATCCGGGAAGCACAACAACTTATATTGACTACATTGTGCCGGATTTAAATAACAAATTTAAATAATAAATGACTAGAAAAGTAAATAAATAAAATAAATAATGCCCTTAAAGGCTTTACCTTTTAGAGCGGTAGTGTGCTCGCTCTGTCTTTTAGGGAGAGGGAGTCTTTTTTGTTGTTTATTGTGTGGTTTTTGTTTTGATTTGGGCAGAGTGACTGCTTATTTTGGTGACTTTTGGCTTGTCTACTCGGGCAGATTGATAGCTTATTTGGCTAGGTTTTGGCCTTTTTGGTTGGGCGGAATAACAGCTTAGTTTTTTGGTTTTTCAACTCATTACTCGGACAGAGTAACGGCTTACTTTGGGATTTTTGGGCCGGGGAAGTGAGGTGGATACCTAACAACTAGGCTAGGGATCACTTATAACCAGTGGATATTTATTTTGGCGGAGTTTGGACGGGGTTTGGAGACTTTAGTGGGCTTCACTCACTTATCTCACACCTCTCGTAACCAATGTTTCTCTCAGCGTCGAAGGAACGCGGAGAGAAAGCAGCAGAGTTTCGTTGATCGATTTCTGAACACTGAAGTGAGGACCCGGGCTCTCTTATTTATAGGTGGAGAGAGGGATTCATCGGGAATTCTTCGATTTCTTTCAGTCGCTTCAACTGATTGTACACCAAGCATCCGTGAGTGCACAATGCGTTAACTGAGAGAGCTACAGTAGGATCCTTGGGACGGCAATATGCTGTTCCTGGCGTGGCACCCACAGCTCTTTTAGGCCACGCTAGAGCTACTATTCCAGTTTGATTTTGACACTTTCACCCCTCGCAATTTACTGTTTTGCGCATCCTGCTTTGCCTTTCGCATTTTTAACTCCTGCAACTTGACATTTGTTAAGTTTGAACAGTTCTTGATATCACATGTCAGAGTCACATACCAGGGGTACGAAATTGGGGTGTCTACAGAGCCCCTCAACGATGGAGTCTACGGGTAACCCAAGGCTTACTGAGTAGACGAACATCGTTGATAAACAATAGACTCTCCAATTTCGTTCATTTTAAAACTTGAGAGAAATGCAATTGGTAGCAGTTATAATGCATAGTTTATCATGCTATCCAAACTCCATAACCTAGACATTTTTAGTCAGTTATAAAAGGTGATCGTAGTTTTTAAGCAGATATGAATTTGAAGTGCTCTGATGGTCGGACCTACTAATGTAGGCTGCCTACGTATTCCCTATTAAAGGAAATCAGACCAAACGTAGTTCAGGCCAAAAACCTAAACTACAACCAAATGAGGATGTTACGTTCTTCGAGTCAAAAACCCGATCAAGAACACAACAGGAAAATATTTTTGTGTTTTTCGAAAAAGCCGTATTTAAACGGTCGAGAACGGCCGTTAAATACGGTATGAAGATTTGAATGTTTTTCGGGAACCACATTTCAACCGGTCAATACCTTGTCATTGAAACATGTTAAGAATAATTTTCAAAATTGTGTCTGGCTGGTCAATACCTTGTTTCCAAATATAATCAGAAAATTTTCAAATTTCCAGAAAACGGCACTCGACCGATAAAAATCCGTCGTCGAGCAAGACAAAGAAAACTTTCTTCAAGCATTTTCGAAAATTGGTAAAGAAAACATTCTTTTTCCTTTCCTTTTTTCTCGCTCGCTCTCTCTGTTTTTTTTTTCTTTTCAAATATTCCTCTTTTTTTGTGTTTTTGAAATATTCCTCTTTTTATTTGTTTTTTTTGAAATATTCATCTTTTTTTTGTTTTTTGAAATATTCATCTTTTTTTTTTTGAAATATTCCTCTTTTTTTTTTTTGAAAAACAAACTTTTCCTTTTAAAAGGAAAATTATTCCAAGGTCAGGGTAAGAATACTGTACCTCTTACTTTTTTCGCGCCTGGGTGGCTGTTGCGGATTCGGCTGATCTTGGCATTTCTGCCACTCTCGCCTTTTCAGACCGGGGACTTTATTATTCCTTTTTTTTTCTCTTTTCCTTTTTTTTCTTTTTTTCTTCTTTTGCCACTTGAATTTTTTTTTCTATGTTGACTTTGTGGCTGATCCTCTGGGATATTATTTTTCTTTGTCCTCTGATGGATGGTCGTCAAATTTTTGGTTAACAAGATTAACTTCGTTAACTCTTCGTTATGCTCAGGGACCATTTTGGAAATTCTGAAACTTGAGGACTAAAGTGTTGCAGCTTCAAACTTTGGAGGGGGGAAAAGGAAAAATTCCCTTTTCCAACCTTTATCATGGACGGGAGTGAGGGAGAGAAGCTCACTGCTTCTTCCTTCTTTTCTTTCTCTTCTTCTGCTTCAGCGCCATTGTTGCTGCTGTCTGTTTTCTTTTCTCATTTCTTCAATTTTGGTCATTTTCTCAATTTTCTTCCGCCAATTTTAGTGTTTTGTTTAGCAGATGACATCTTCTTCTCGATCTAGGAAGGGGAAGGCTCCCATGCACCCAAAATCTAACGAGAGAAGGAGAGAGCCTCCTCGCGTGGTCCGGAATAAGCTCAACTACCGATATTCTGACGATGATTGGGGCAATATCTTGCGAGATCGGGACACTCACGTGTCCAATCTTCCTCCCACCACTGTAAGTTTCTTTCTTTTTCAAGATTTTTCCTGGCTATTTTTCAGATCTGTTAAATTTCTGCACTGTTTGGAACTTTTGGAACACTCCTGACTTTATTAGTAATGCATATGCATGTCCTATTTATGCCTAAATGATGTAATTAAGTAGTGATGCATGAAATTTCTATGATTTATTTTTGCGATGCATGATTTGAACTAGTGGTCACTATTTGACCCTACTATGCATGATTTATATTCTAAATGCAAATGAGACTATATGATGCATGTTTTACACTAAAACATATTTTTGCATGCCATAGAATCACGAGACGGAATTTTCGGAATACAATTTAAATTTTTTCGAAATGCATATTCGGGCATATTTTCGGATAAAAATGGGACAAAACAGATATATTTCATGCCCTTAGATTCATTTTTCAAGCATGTGAATGCTGCAGGGACATAGTAAATGCCATAAAAACATTTGTTTTGATGATTGGCGGCACTTTATCTTCTTTTTAGCGTACCCTTGTGGCAAGTTATTGGACAGTGAAATGCATATAATGGATGCATGAATTACTCTATTTGATGCAGATGCAATGCAGAACAATTATAGGATGATGCATGAATATTTTCATAATTTATTATGTACATGGTAAATGCAATCTAACATGCACTTTTATGATATTCAGGATGCAAAAATGACTATTTAAATGCAAAACAAATTACACATAATAATTTTTTTGTTTGTTTATATATATATATATATATATATATATATATATATATATATATATATATATATATATATATATTAATTAATAAATTAATTTATTTATTTATTTTATTTTAGCGTAAAAGAATGGCGCTTAACGAAATTAAATGTTTATTTACATGTGAATTTATGTACACGTATAAAAATGGTATGTGTTTACCAAAAAAAATTATTTGTTATTTGTTATTTTCTTTTTTTACTACATGCACAAGGTTTTTTTTTTAGCATGCTACTTATGAAGTACAATGCATGCAACATGTTCATTATTTATTTATACTTATTTATTAAAAGATTGTACAGAGAAGAAAATAAGGATAGGGGACTTACCTTTTCTCCTCTTCCTCTCTTTTTTTAGATTCGCAGGCAATTCACAAGGGTGCGGGCAACATGCGCCAACGTAGCTGAGATTTACGCTATGTTGCCCGAGGCGGCGCAGTTATTGGTGGAGGGGTCCGGCTTCAGTGTCTTTATGCATTCTTTCACCCACTTCACCAGTTACTTGCCCATCTTCGATGTGCTCAGGGACTTCTGGTGGGACACCACCCATAGTTTCCACTTCAGCTGAGGGGAGGCGACCATGACCCCGTGCGATTTTGTCGTGATCACGGGTATTCCTACCAGCATAGGGGAGACTCTGGCTCCTGATTTCACTCTCCGTCTACATAGGGAGGAGGTGGTGGACCTCCTGGGTTTTGAGCCGGAATTTAAATCGACGGACGAGATTCTTATCGGCAGCGTTCGAAATTGGCTTCTCAGCAATGCCGGGCGGGTGCCGGTTGATGATGTTGCTGCCGTGACTCGAGTGGCAAGAGCGTTTCTATTTTTCTTTCTTGGCACATCGCTCTTTGCCAACTCCTCTGTCTCCCTGAGGGTTTCCGTCCTGGCTTGTCTGGCGGATTTTGATCGGATCCCTTTATATGACTGGGGTCAGGCAGGTTTGGCTGAGTTATATGCTTCTATGGATAGGGCCTGCCAGAATGATTCGCCGACTCTGAATGGGTTTGCCCCCGCGTGGGAGGTACATGCCTTTTCCTGCTTTCTTTCTCTCTCTTTTTTTATGTAAACTCTTTTCTTCTTTTTTCTTTTATTTTTTATTGACAACATATATACATATTTTTTTTGTAGGTCTGGGCCTTCTCATTTTTCACATTTCTCCAGGTCCTTTCATTCGGCAAGTTTACCAGCCTCCATACTTGTCCCAGTACGTTGATAATAACAGGGTTGATCCGACTGAGGACGGTGGCTGCAAGGATAGGGAAAGAGTGCTGGAGCGGATTATTAGCTCGAGTCCTGGTACAGTGCACTTCCTTCCTTGGGAGGGTCTGGAGGGCCATTATGCTGCTACTTTGATGCTCAGCCGCTGCCGAATACTAATGGTTTCCATTATGGTGGATTCTTTATATATGGGCGAGCGGGTGAACCGTCAGCATCAGTCTGTTCTAGTAGCTCCAGTGGCGCCTCCTCGGCCTCCTTTCTGGGTGATAGAGCCCGATCGACTGCCCAATAGATATCAGTACTTGGCGAAATACCTCATGCCAGCGACAGATTATCCAGTGATGATGTATGAGGATTTCCTAAGATTAGTGCTGCATTCCCCTCTTCCTGCTCCTGTCGCACCCAGACGGCATTCTGATGGTTTTGCCAGGCCAGGGCCGTCTACTTCATCTCTCGACGAGAACCTGATGTTTACGGAGCCTGATGATGTCTTCTGTACTTTCCAGTATCAGTGGGGCGGTGGCATGGTAGAGCAGGTTCTCCCTGATGTCGAGATTCCAGAGGAGCGTCGTGTCCCAGAGCAGGCTCGTTCGGTAGACATGTTTACCTTTATTGTCTCTCTTCTACATTATTATTATTTTTTTATACATTTTTTATATACATATATACACTTATTTTTTTTACTGAGACTAACACATTCCTTTTTTTTTATAATTTTTTTTGTTATATACCTTTTTTTTTTGTAGGTGAACGTGTCCACTTATAAGAAGTTGTTGCGGGGCTTTTTCAGTATCAGCAAGCTTTATCAGAAACTTGCTGATGAGTTTTCTTGCAGGGGGAGCAGCACAGCGCGGCGGCCCAAACGTCGAGATGATGATGATGATGATGATGATGATGTCGGGTCGAGCCGCGGCCGGGGCAGAGGTCGGGGATACAGAATCGGTGGCACAACGGGTCCCAGGGTCATGGGTGGTGGCCTTAACAGGAGTCAGTCGTCCCGAGCACATTAGCTTCGGATTCCTGCGAATATTAGTACCTTTTTTCTTTTTTTGTATTTATTATTTTTTTATAGAAGAAACTTGTACAGACATTATGATATAATCCAATATAAATGTATGCAATGCAATATATTGCACATGCAAAACTAAATTCACACGAAAAATAAAGCTATACCAGACATCTAAGAGGTAATGGCACGCTGTACTCTAAGAAAGGGAGTTTATGAGAATACACCTTTGGATCGAAGTGGGCTTTTCAGGTGATATCAGAACATGAAAATGGCCGCATCCCTTATTATTTCGGTGCCCTGTGGCGATTGAGCCCGTGCTCGTAGCCACCTTTTATATCGTTTCTTTCTTTCTCGCAATCAGTTACAGGAATAGCGGAGTGTCAGATCAATAAACCGGGATACCAGGCAGCACAGCTATCCAGGATAATGGTGACGCTGATGATGAGGACAAGGACATTTCTGGGGGCTCACATGCTGGTGAGTCTAGGGCTTCTTCTGCGCCTCGCAGAAGGAGTATATGGGCCTGGCTTGGTGGACGCCGTAGAGATTGATAGACCGCTCGGGGGACTAAGGCTGCAAGAAAAGGAATTGTTTCTGGGACAACAAAGGGGGTACAGGAAGTATATAAAGATATGTACAATGCAATTAATGTATAATATAGACGTCTTAGTAAATATTCCTAAGTTGCACCTTAGGACCTGTAAAAATTATATTTTAGCATTTTAATATGAGTTTTTTGTTGTGGTTTTTCTCTTTTGTCAGTCGAGCCTTTGATATACTGAAGACTAGAGGTAGCATGCTGAGGGATTCAAATAATGCCTTCCCTCTCCTTTTTATCTCCTTTATATATTTTTTCTCTTTTTTTTTCTTGCTCTAATTTTTGCCTAGGCCGCCCTTTCGGGTTTTCAATCTAGCAAGCCCTTATTTCTCCTTTTTATTTTTATTATATATTTTTTATATGCCCTAACTTTTTCCTAGACCGCCCTTCGGGTTTTCAGCCTAGCGGGCTGGAGAGGGAAGCATTTGCTGGATAGAATGGATCAGGCATAGTACCTTTTGAGTTTGTCGAGGTTGAAGGGCTGGACAAGATCTTCCCCATCCTGATTTGTAAGAAGCACGGCACCTCCTGATCGGATCTCCTTAACAATGTATGGTCCCATCCAGGGAGACTTCCATTTTCCCCTAGTATCAACATAACTAGGGGGTTTCTCTCGAAGCACGAGGTCTCCAACTTGGATATCGCGGCCTTTGACTTTTTTATTGAAAGCTCGGGCGATGCGCCTTTGATATGCCTGGGTATGCTCTAAGGCTAACAGGCGTCGTTCATCAATTAGGGCCAATTCTTCGTATCGCCCTTTGTCCCAGTCAGTTTCTGCTATATTAGCTTCCATCATCACTCTTAATGATGGAATTTCCACTTCTACTGGTAGTACCGCTTCCATGCCATATGCCAGAGAGTAGGGGGTAGCCGCAGTGGGTGTGCGGACTGAAGTACGGTAGCCCCAGAGGGCTAGTGGCAATTTTTTTGGCCAGTCTCTTCCTGTGTCAGCCATTTTTCTGATAATGTTCTCGAGAGTTTTGTTGGCTGCTTCAACGGCACTATTAACTGCGGCCAGTAGGGGGAGGATTTGTGTCTTTGGATCTTGAACTCATCCAGCTGACGATTCACGTCCCCTTCAAAATGAGAGCCATTGTCGAAGATTATCTCGAAAGGTACCCCATAACGGTATATGATGTTAGCCTGGATGAACTCGGATAGCTTTCGAGCATTTAGAATCTTGTAGGAAGAGGCTTCCACCCACTTTGTGAAGTAATCGACGGCTACCAGGATGTATACATGGCCATTGGATCCCTTCGGGTGAATTTGGACTATGACGTCGATACCCCATGTTGAGAAAGGCCAGGGGGCTGTGGAGTTGTATAGGACGTGTGGGGGCACATGCTGTAGATTAGCAAAGCGTTGACATTTGTCGCAATGTCGCACCCACCGGATACAATCAGTTTCGAGCGTACTCCAATAGTACCCCTGTCGGATGACTTTCTTTGATAACATATGGCTGTTCATGTGGGACTCGCAGGTACCACCATGTAGTTGATCCATAATTTGCTCAGCTTTGGCCTGATTGACACATAATAAATTGAGGCCTTGATAGTGTCTCTTATACAGGCTGCCACCGCTGAGTACGAATTAGGAGGCCCATCTTTGCAGGGGGACTCTTCCCCTTTTGTCTAATCTAGGAGGATAAAGACCTTTTTGGAGCAGATTTAAGATGTCAGCATACCAGGGCTCATGATCTGCTTCAGGGGCTACATTGATTTTGAAACAGTATGCCGAAGTGACCTTCTTCTCGACTATAAATGGGTGAACTTTAGTTTCTGCGGGAATCTGGATTAGTGACGCCAGAGTGGCCAGGGCATCAGCGAATTGATTCCTATCTCGTGGCAGGTAATGGAACGAGATAGAACCAAATCGGGCGGCGACTGTTATTAACTTGGCATGATAGAGCTGCAGCCGAGGATCCTGGGTCTTCCATCTTCCTTCGACTTGATTTATGATTAGGGCAGAGTCCCCGTAGACTTCGAGATCTTTAGCCCCCCTTTGGAGAGCTTTTTTTATGAAACAGGGACGGTACCCTGCAGGATTTTATTTATATAATGAAAAGGTACAAACTTGAGGGGGACAACTAGCCTTGCCCTTATAAATGGGAGGACAAAGGAGCCAAACCTCGAAAAAGGGAAACAACAAATAAAGGAAAACTAAACTAAGAAATTCTAAAATAAGTCGTGCTACTCTTGTCAAGAGAAATAAGATCGCGAATGCTAGCAAGAAGACTGGCCACAGAGCTGTAAGAATCTGCAGTGCCTTTGTCACAACCATGATTAGCAATGGCATCTGCCACCGAATTGGCCTCTCGAAAGATGTGACAGATAGATATTTGCATATCCCGAATATTATCCACAATAGACCGAATAAAATAGGAACTTTTCCAAGGAGGCTTCAAAATACCACAGACACAGTCAAGAAGTTGTTTAGAATCGATCTCCACCAAAGCATTCATGAAGTTGTTTGATTTCAGCCAAAGAACACCCTGATGTAAGGCCCGGCATTCAGCATAAAAGCTATTAGAAATATCGTAGAAGGAAGAGTAAGCAAACAACATATCGCCTGCACTATTACGAATGATCCTCCCACCTGAACTTTGTGTCCGGGATTACCTCTACAAGCCCTATCACAATTTAATTTAACCCGACCAGGAGGAGGTTTGGTCCAGAAACAATCTGAATTTTCTTTGTATTTGTGACACCAATCCGAGAAGAAAAGAGCAAGTCCCATCCTAACCTTGGACTAAGACTAGCCCCTTTGAGAATGGAAGTAATGAGATTTTTAACACGATCAACAATGAGCCAGGGAGGAGCACGAGAGCCTTCATGAAGACTTGAATTCCTAGACTTCCAGATTTCCCAAAGAATGACTGAATGAGCAATATAGTGCAGGCTGGAATATTGATTACAATACCACCAACTAAAGCAACTATGAGCAATGGAACTGGCCGAAGAATTGACACCTCCCAGATTATTCAAAGCAACCCAAACAGCCTGAGCAGTAGCACTATCCAGAAAAAACGTGAGAATAGGATTTAATATGCCCAGTATCACAACAGTGACAACGTGAAGCAAGCTGAACACCCTTTTTGGTAATGCTCTCATCTAGAGGCAACTTTCGGAGCCAAAGACGCCACATAAATAAACTGATATGACGAGGGAGTAATTTATGCCATATGAATCTTGCCGAAGATATCAAGGGCCATTTATTGCGGGCAAGCTGCCAAGCTGAAGAAAAAGAAAATTTGCCATTCTCTGAGAAGCGACAACAAGGATAATCTGGGGAGTTTGTTAAGGAGATACCATGTTCTAAAATTGAGTTAGCTAGAACATGACCCAAAGCCAACCGAGCATCATCTTTCAAACTGTTAGGGGAATTAAACAAATCTCTAACCATCTTATCTTTACCAATAGCTGATGAAGGGGAGAAGTCTGGAGGTAGCCAGTTATCAAACAAAGCTGAGCAATAGCCATTCCCGATAATCCAAACAATTTGACTTTCGGCTTTCTCACGAAAAAGGCACATTCTACGCCAAATGTGAGAGCCCGAAGCACGAACATCACGAGACGGGTGAGAAGACGAACAATATTTCTTCATCATGAAGTTGCTCCAAAGGTTATTAGAAGAATTAAACCGCCACCAAAGATGGATAGAAAAAGATTGAGTGATTTCTGAAAGAGATCTGATGCCTATACCGCCTTCCAAAACTGGCCTGCAACAACTTTCCCAAGAAACCCAGTGCGCTTTAAATTTACCATCCACCGTCCCCCAGAAAAAATTGGCTAGCATTCTATTAATATGCTTGATCACAGCAACATGAGGGTCCAAAATCACTATCTGATACATAATAATTGAGTGCAACACTGAGTTTATGAGAGTAACTCTACCCGCTTGAATGAGGAAAGCACCCATCCAAGAATTAATTCTGGTTTGCAACTTCTCAATGAGAGGGTCAAAAAGACTCTTAGTCTTCCTACCCTAAAATAGAGGTCAACCAAGATAGGAAACTGGGAGCATTTTATGACCAAAACCAATATGCCTACGAATGGAAGAAATTCTAGCAGCCGAAATGTTATGAGACACCATAAAGCTACTCTTACCTTGGTTAATTAATTGCCCAGAGCACTGCTCATATAGACTAAGAAGATTCCTGTGTTGAAGAAGAGAGTTTTTGGACCCATTACAAAAAATGACAATGTCGTCCGCGAACGCAAGGTGAGATATAATAGGACACCCGCTCGAAGAGGAATAAGCAAAATTAGGGTGAACAGTTTGAAGGTTATTTAATCACCGACTTAGAACTTCTGCCGTAATGATGAATAAGCTTGGAGAGAGAGGATCATCCTGACGAAGGCCCCGGGAGGATTTTTAAAAAACAGCCGCAGAACCATTGATAGAAACTGAAAACCAATTAGTAGAAATAACTCTCCAAATAATATCAATAAATGTCTCACTGAATCCGAATTTACGAAGAACACCAATAAGAAAAGGCCAAGAAACTCTATCAAATGACTTGGCCATATCCAGTTTAATGATAACATTGGTCCCGTTAACCTTTTTCTTTAGTTGATGAGATAGTTCGTGAGAAAGCAACAAATTGTCTTGAATGAGCCTCCCTTTAGTAAACGCGCTCTGATTTCTGAAATAATGGAAGGGAGAACAAGGGCCAACCGAGATGCTATGATTTTGGTAATGATCTTGTTGCAGAAGTTACAAAGACTGATCGGCCTGAGATCTTTGAAAGTTTCAATATGGCTGGTCTTTGGGATGGCGATTATAAGGGTGCTAGTCCAGGATTTCGGCATTTCAAATCCAGCAAAAAATTCTGAAACCGCAAGCATTAGGTTTGGAGCAATAATATCCCAGCATTCTGTATAAAATTTACCTGAGAAACCATCGGGACCTGCTGCACTATCCCCACTAAGATAAAAAACAACTGACTTGAGTTCTTCGAGAGAGGGGTTCAAAAGCAGATTGTTCTGATTATGAGAGATTAAGGCCGGAATAACTGAGGGAAGATTATTATCATAACACGGATTGACTAAAAGCTGATCCCTGAAATAATCAATAGCAGCAGCTTTGATTGATGCTTTAGTGTCAACGATGTTGCCATGCATATCAGAAATTCGGTGGATGGTCAGCTTGTTACGGGATTGCTTAACCGACGAGTGAAACAGTTTAGTATTGCCGTCCCCTTCTTTAAGCCAACGCATGTAGGATTTTTGACGCCAAAAATCTTCTTCAAGTTTTAACTTTTTCTTTAGGGTAGCTTGAGCCTAATGAAGGGCTGCACGGTTGGAATTAGTTTGGAAGTTCTCATAAATAATCTCTTTTTCTAACACATCATCTTCGGCTTGCAGAATAGCTTGGAATATGTTTCCAAAAACGTTTTTATTCCAGAGTTTAAGAGTAGCCCTAGTAGCTTTAAGCATGTTAGAGAAACGAACCATAGGTCGGCCCCCCGCATTAAGTTGCCAAGCAGTTTTAACCGTATCATGGAAGGAGTGATGAGTCACCCAAATATTAAGAAATCTTAACTGATAGGGCCTGAATTCCGTAGACTGATTAATAGAAAGAAGGAGAGGAGAATGATCTGAGCAAGTTCTATTTAGGTGATCCACCGAGGTAAGGGCGAAAGTGGAAAGCCAAGCAGGGTTACAAAGGGCTCGGTCTATTCGCTGGTAGATAGTTGCTTGCCCGTCCCGATTGTTGCACCAAGTATACTTGCTGCCATGGTATCCAAGGTCAAAAAGACCAGTAGCATTAACGCAGGCTTGGAAATCTAATGCACCTTGTCTATTCCATCCAACACCACCTAATTCCTCATGTGCGGAAAGGACAATATTAAAATCGCCAAGGACCAGCCAAGGGGAATTTCCAATATCCAAACTTAAATCAATGAGTTCATTCCAAAGCTCTTGACGTTCAACGGAAGTGCATTTGGCATAGATAATGGAAATATGGACTGGGCTAGCCCAAGTATAATGGCAAGCACTAATAGTGAGGTGCTGCAAAGAATCATGTATAACCTGGCAATTGAAAACAAACTTGGCAAGGATCGAAATATTATTAGCCGAGTTACAAAAGAAATAACGGAATTTGAGTTTTTTAGCAACTAAAGGGAGATTATCACTACTAATCATAGGTTCACATAACGTGAGCAAGGAAGTTTGATGCAACGAAACAAGCTTTTTAAGACGGGTAATAGTGGAGTCATTGCCCACGCCTCGAAGATTCCAACATAAGGTTTTAATTATCATGAAAAATGTTAGAAGAGGTACCATTGTGTGTCTTATCAAGAGACTGAGAGCGAGTAGTTCTGGTGGTAGCGGGAACATTATGGGGTTTTCGAACCTTCTTTGTCTTGGTGATCGATTCCACATTAAGGGCATCAACTGATGGAGAAGTCTGGAGGGGGTCTTCTTCATCAAAAGATTGCAAGACAGTAAATTTATTCGGCGAAATAACATCATTATCAACTTCGACCGTCTCATCAATATCAGGGGGTTTATTTGAATGACAATCAGCTTCATCACTATCTGGGACGTTATTCATAGGACAATCAGATTGTTGAATATTCTGATCCGGGGCTATCTTGTTGAGGGGTTCAATAACTTCACTAGCATCATCAATATAGATAGTAGAAGCAGAATTAAGGAGGGCTTTAATTCCACCAGGGGAGACATCAGGGAGATGGGTATGAGAGCCTGATGGGTCTTGATGGGTCTGCCCTTGTTCAAATGTGGATGTATGCGTGGGAACCTGCATGGGAATATTATTCTGTAAAGGATTGTTTGGCTCTTTAACTTTCCAGGTAACAACCTTCTCCTTCTAGACATGAGAAAAGCTGGCTTTTAAAGGAATATCATTGACTTTATCTTTCCCTTTATCCGTGCTGGGGGCAACAACCTCAGGAGCCGCAAATTCAAAAGACGTAGCAGGTTTGTTTGTTTCCATATTCAGTTTGTTTACCTTGCAAGAAAAGTCATCGTGACCTTGGCGGAGGTAGCACCTACAATACAAAGGAAGATGCTCGGCCTCAATGGCTTGCCAGAATCCAACCGAAGAACCATTATCAATCCACATTCGATTGGGAATAGTTTTAGTCAGATCAACTTCCACGCATATCCTAGCAACACTAGGTCTCGAAAGATTGGCGGTAGGGGTGTCAATGATTAATGGGGTGCCAATCATATTACCTATGGAGAAAAGAACATTCTTATTAAACAGGTGAATAGGAAGATTTGGTAGTGAAAACCAAACAGGAACTATGGGACTTTTTATGTCGGGACGGAAATCAGGGGTCCATTTAAACACTCGCATAGGATAGGCTCCCACAAACCACTGATCTTTAATCCATAAATGCTGAAAATCCGATTCGTGGTTTGTTTGGATCAAAACATGTTTCGAGTCTAAGTGACCCAAGGTGACACCACTTTTGAGACCGAAGGAAAGAAATTCCTTACGCATAACTTCCATGGAGGGACGGCCATGGGAGAACTTTCCTACCAAGGAAAGTTGAAATGGTTTGGCAAAGGCAGAAACTTGCGCTGGCGAGAGACGTAGAGCGGGTTCACCTTTATAGGTAGAAGGGGGAATGAACGAGAGAGAAGGATCTAGGGTAGAAGAAGAAGAACCTGAAAAAAAAGAAGCAAAGGATTTTCGATGAGAGGGAGATGGGGGAGCCGGAGGGGCTGACTCACCGGCCTCCATCCCAGCCATGGCCGAAGCCATGCAAGGACGGGCAAAGAGAGGCAAAACGGCAGAGAGAAAAGTTTAGTGAGAGAATTTTTCTAATTAGGGTTAAGATCCCCCTTTGGAGAGCTTCTCTAGGCCAATAATACAGGCTTCATATTCCGCCGTATTATTTGAACATTCGAACTCCAACCTTATAGCCATCGGAGTATGAGAGTCAGCCAGATCAATTAACAAGATTCCTATGCCAAAGCCTCTTTTGTTCGCGGCTCCGTCAAAGAACATCTGCCGACAGGTGTCATGGTCAGTGATTTCCAGGACACCATCTGGGAAATCAGGCTCAGTCGCATCTTCGGCCTTCAAAGGTAGATCGGCTAAGTGGTCTGCAATGACGCTTCCTTTGATAGACTTGAGAGTGACATAAGTTATGTCAAACTCATTAAGAAGAAAGGACCACTTGGCCAGTCGGCTGGACAGTGATGGCTTACTGAAGATGTACTTGATAGGGTCCATTCTGGATATGAGTCTGATGGGCCTTCCTTGGAGATAGGTTTTGAGCCTCTGAGTGGCCCAGACTAGACCGGTGCAACTTTTTTCTAATGCTGAATAATTTAGCTCGCTTCCTTGTAGCTTCCTATTTATGAAATATATGGCATTTTCAATGTAGGAATCTTATTTCTCTTGGGCGAGTATAGCCCCTACTGATGTGTCTGTGACGGTTAAGTATATGAGGAGAGGTTTATGTGTATGGGGTGGAGCTAGCACAGGGGGATTGGTAAGGTAGGCTTTTATTTTCTCGAAGGCTAGCTGGCACTTTGCGTCCCAAACTTGGTCAGTATTCTTTTTTAGGAGTTTAAAGAGGGGCTTAAAGGGGGTGGTCAGCTGTCTGATGAAACGACTGATGTACTGCAACCAGCCTAGGAAACCTTTGACTTCGGTGGGAGTTTTCGGCTGTGGCATTTCTAGGATGGCTCTGATCTTTGCTGGCTCAATCTCGATGCCTTGTACAGTTACTAAGAATCCCAGGACTTTGCCTTTGGTAACCCCAAATGTGCATTTGGTGGGGTTAAGCTTCATCTGGTGATTCCTTAGTCTTTCGAAGAACTTCCGAAGATCTTTGATGTGAGCACCGTTGGCGTCGCTGGAATGTACGATCATATCATCAACATAGACCTCATCTCTTTATGGATCATGTCGTGGAAGAGGGTGGTGGTAGCCCTCTGGTAGGTGGCTCCGACATTCTTTAGTCTGAATGGCATGACAGTGTAACAATAAGTCCCCCAAGGAGTAGTGAATGAGGTCTTCTCCTGGTCTTCTGTTGCCATTTTGATTTGGTTATAACCTAGCATGTCGTCGATGAAGGATCGAACTTTGTGAGCTGCAACGGAATCTACCACAATATCAATGTTGGGCAGGGGGAAGTCATCTTTGGGCGACGCTTTGTTGAGGTCGTGGAAGTCTACACAGATTCTGACTTTCCCGTTGGGCTTGGGAACGGTCACTATATTGGACAGCCAGGTCAGGTATTCAACTACCCGAATGAAGTTGACGCGCAGCTATTTCATGATTTCTTCTTTGACTTGTAGTGACCATTCTGGCTTAATGCGTCGGAGCTTCTGTTTGACTGGGCGAGCATCCGGATATGTGGGAATCCGGTGCTCGACTATAGCTGGATCCAGGCTGGGCATATCTTCGTAGGACCAGGCAAAGATGTCTACGAACTCTTTGAGGAGATCAATGAGTGTCTTTCTTTCTGGACCTTGGAGGTAGCTGCGGATTCTGATTTCTTTGACTTCATTGTGCTGCCCCAGGTTGATGGTAGACAGGTCTTCAGTAGCTGCTGATGAATGGCTCTGTTCCTAGTACTCAACTGACTTTGCAAGCTCAAGTAGATAATTTTTATCCTTTGGGTCCATTTTATTAAATGACTCATTATCATAATTATTGTCATTTAATGTGTCTTTTAAAGTAGGTGCAACTAAGGAATAAGCAAAGACATTTATATTATTATTAAAAGCATACTGTACAGGGGTTATTACATTGTTAAGGACCTGGGGTTTGAGATCCTCAACTATAGGTAGCGGATCGGTAGATGACCAATCCGTAAAGCTAGGGAAAGGAGTGGGGATAGTATATCCGAAACGGTCTACCAGGTCTATGGGTGTCAGGAGTGGACCGGTCATGGTGTACCAATTCTGCAGAGGCTTATTAGAAATAGACTCGAACTCAGCAGGGAGCTTTTCATAATCAGCGCCTCTGTCTATCATTCCCAGAAAGATGTCTCCTACACCATCATCATCTAGCAGGGCCAAATCATAATCATCTTGGTCTATAGACCAAGTATTTTCAATGGTGACAGTCTTATATGCCGTGCTACGGGGCTCCAGGGAACCTGTTCCATACTATCTGAGAGAATACTGACATCTTCAAAGACTTCCTATCCAGAGCACCTTTTTCCATTCTGGTCTATCCAGGGTTCAGGAAACATGGGATAGGCTTTAGTTTCCCCCTTTTGTACAAAGTAACCATTTAAGGTTTTTCTATAGGGTTGGAGAGGGGGATATTCATAAGGGCGCTTTTCTCTTTCTACCTTCCTTTTCTCACGTTTCTATTTCATGACTGCGACTATTTCAGCTGCAGTAGGCGTGTATCCTAGACCGAAGGGAGGGATACATTCCTTAAGTTCATCTTGGACTAAATTAACTAATCTTTCCTGATTTCTGCCGAGACCTAGACCAGGCATATAATTCATTTTTCGAAACATGTTTAGAGGGACCATGTTTCCTAGCGAAGTGACCTTCTTTCCAATGATGTCAGTTTCTCGACCATATTCAATGGCATTGTCCACAGCTTGGGGGATAACCTCAAAACCACTGAGAAAAATACAAGTGTCCTCATGCTCTATCTCGAGGATTGGGATATCCTCGTTTTCCTTATTCTCTACAATCTTATCGGCCAGAATAATTACTATGTGGTCATCGTAGATGAATTTGACACGCTGGTGTAATGAAGAGGCTACCCCCTTTACCCCATGAATCCAAAGGCGTCCCAACAACAGGCTAAAGGTGGCTGGTATATCTAGGACTTGGAACTCAACTCGCATGTTTAAGGGCCCAACGGTTAACATTAAAGTGGCCACCCCCAAGACACATCGACTAGTGTTGTCGTATGCCTTAACTGTCTGCGAGGAAGGAGTGAGTTCTGATATCTTTATCCCCAGCTTGGCTAATGTACTGGCAAGAGATACATTTAGTGAAGACCCATTATCTACCAAAACTCGGGGAACCCGTTTCTCTAAGATTCCCACAGTTAGATGAAGAGCATCAATGTGGTTAGTTCCTTCCCTTGGCAGGTCTAGATCAGTGAACATTATTACGTTCCCAAAATGAATGTTCCCGATCATCTGAGTAAGCTCATTTGGGGAGGTTTCGATGGGAATGACTGCCTGACTTAGAGACTTAGCCAGCGTATCACGGTGGGTCTTAGAAGCACACAGTAAGCCCCAGATGGAAATGTTGGCCTGAGTTTTCTTCATCTGAGTCAATAAAGTATATTCCACCGTTTTAGCCCCAGTATCTGTTACTTGATCTTTTCCAGAGTGGTCACCTCTTTCAGGGTTTGGCTGGTAGGATCGGCCAGATTGGGTAAGGTGGCTAACATCTCCACCAACCCAAGTGGCTTTTTCAATGTTACAGGTGTTTTCACTACCAAGGATAGTGTCCTAAGAGAGCATATTACAACTAGGCTCTTTTATGGATAAGGATGGAGGAATAGGAACAAGGATATATGGAAGTGGATATTTATTTATTTCAAACTTGGGCACACAAAGGTTTTCATCAACCTCAATCATATTGATTTGAGGTAGAGGGTTATTGACTACATTTGGTCTGGGTGGAGGTTTTTCAATAACCTTATCATCTATAACGTTCTGGATAGCATTTTTGAGGGTGTAACATTTATCGGTGAGGTGACCACTGGAGCGATGACATTCACAGTACTGGGCATGGTTCCAAGTCCTGGGCATGGGGTTAGGTGGCTTATAATTCTCCAACGGCTTCAATACTCATTGTGCCATTAGCCCCTGCAGTATCACAGACTAGGGAGCTTGCAGTTCATCATAATGCCGGCTTACCCTGTTCTGATTTCTGAAGTTTCTGGCCGGGCCATTATTTGCTCCTACTGTATTGAAAGACCTGTCCGACCCATAATACCATGGAACAGAGCTATAATTTTGGGTAGAAAATGGGGTTGAGGCATTCCCTACCATATTGATGGCTGGTGCTGGTGCGACTGTCTTTCCTTTGGAGTAACGGAAAGAACTAGGAGACGTATTGGTTTTCAGCTGGCCAGTCTGTATATCATCATCAATACGGGCTCCTTTCTCCACTATTTCTTTGAAATTGGTGTAGGGGAGATACCACATGTGTTCCAGGTAAATGGGCTGGAGATTTTTTATGAACATTAGACATGACTCGGCCGGATCAGGTCTGTCTAAGGTTTGTGCCAGCTTCCTCTTCCACCTGACTGCAAACTCGGCTCAGGTTTCCTTTTCCCGTTGGGTGCACGATTCAAGGTCCCGTCTATTTTCAGGACTGGTGTTTTCTTTGTATCTTTTAAGGAATGCTTCGGCTATCTGGTCCCAGGTATTCGTAGTGCTGCTGTCAGACAACATTAACGATTGTTTGGCAGCTCCTATCAGGGTGAGGTGAAAATTGGAAGCCATAGCCTCAAAGCTAGCTACTCTTGACTGCATGCCAGTGGAATATGACTTCAAATGGGATATAGGGCATCCAGTCCCGTCAAACTTTTCTATGTCGGGCATTTTGAATTTTGAGGGCAGTATTGCTGAAGGCTGCAATGTTAGGGCCCGTATAGAAAATTCCCCTTTATCGAGAAGTTTAAGCAGCATGGCCTTCATATTTTCCATGTCGGCCTCCATTTTGGTGGCTGGGGGAGTTGGCTTTTGGTATATACTGACTAGATTAGGGAAGGTTGGGTTATTTTCTGGCTGAAGGGTTTGGTAAGAATTTTGGGCTGGTGGGTTTTGGGTAGTGTATGGATTCTGGGTTGGATATGGATATTGGGCATTATAAGGACTCTGGGTTGGATATGGGTATTGGGTTGGATAAAGATCCTGGGTTGATGGATTTTGGACAGTATAGGGATTTTGGGTTCGTGGGTTTTGGGTGGTATATGGATTCTGGGTTGGTGGGTTATTGATAGTTTCAGCCGGGCGACCAGGATCATTAAAAGGTAAGTATGTGGTAACTTGGCCTGGTGGATTAAAGATTTTTGGGTCCATATGTGGGCTATTTAGGAGTGAGTTGATCATAGGAAAAGGGAGGTCGTTTGGGTTTTGGGTGTTTGAGAGAGGACATGGTGGATAGGACGGGTAAGGATAGATATTTGGGTAGTAGGAACTTGGTGGAGGGTTGGGATTTGGAGCAATGGTAGTATTAGGTGGGTTAGTGTTTGGCTGAAGAGTTGGGTTTGGAGGCACCTGAGATGTGGATGCTTCTTGGGGAATTGTAGGGGAAGAGTTCACCTCACCACTAGATTTTAAGCTTTGTACCAGACTAGCCATTTGACTCATCGCTGCACCCAACTTTTGGTCAAATCATTCCTGCATTGCCGGAGTTGGAACATACCCTAGAGCCCCTGAATCTGTACCCATGGCTGACTGTTCACTTTCTACTGCCATACCGCTCGGATCTGTACCTTCTGAACTGATTATGCCCCTGTCTGATTTGAAACTGATACCCTCTGATCTGATTTATGCGGTACTTTCCCGTATCAACCGGCCAGTATTATCTCTGCCTTTCCAAATTCGGGCCAGGTTTCTGAGGAAAATGGGGTTTTGAGGTATCAGAAGACTGGCTGGAGGCTTTCTGGGCTTGGAGTACAGCGTGCCTTTTATTAGTATATTTTATTATTATTTTTTTTTGTTCCCTACAATTGACCGGATAAGCACCTGCTTTATTTTACGATCTCGTGACTTTTCTGGAACAGTGGATTCTTTCTCCGCAGTATAGGACCAACGTATTCCACACGCCTTTCGACTCCCCAGATGGGATCGTCCTGTGCGAAGCGCCTATACTCTTTCCAGGATCCACCGTCCGAAATGGTCTAGGTCGAGCATCTGAGAATTATAAATCAGCCCCTGTTTGTTATTTATATTTATATTTTTTTTGTGCGCACTTATTCATTATTTTTTTTCTTTCTAATTTGCGCATTATATATATATATATATATATATATATATATATATATATATATTGATTTTTTTTTTACAGGGGCTGGCTCATAATCAAGAGATGCAAAAACCGGTCGGTCTATGAAGTGTCCTGAGAAACTATATGCATTCTAGCGTTGGCTTATGTAGGGGGTAGGCTGGCCATGCTGTAGGGTAACAGTTCGGAATATTCCTATATGTGTGCACGTGTGTGCAGTATCTAGAAAGCAGTAAAGTCTTTATTTTTTACAGATATATAAACAGAAAAATATAAACAGATATGGTCTGTCTTGCTATTAGATGTGGATTTTTTCGGCTTTTTAAATTTGAGCGCGAGCAAGTAAACACACCATATTAAGAAATAGAAAGAAAATCGGGGAAACTATCTATCCCTATTAATTACAAATTTTGGTCCTATGTCCCCAAAATAAAATGATAGAATGAATGCAAATATGTACAAATGTACAGAATAATAAATAAAAAGGAAAATGAACTGAAAGAAATAATAATATAGAGCCGAAAATAAAATAAAGCCCCGGCCCTTTTGTTGTGCTGCCTGGAATTTATTTGTAACATATAAGTAATATATTATATTTTATTTTGAATTTTTATTTTGAATTTTTTTTTATATTTTTAAATGCACATGTAATAGTTATCAGAATGAAACTGCTACAAGATGGAGGATCATATGCACAAATATAGGCACGGATGTTTAGGAACGCAATATTCAAATGCGTAAATTAATATAACAAGCATACTGCAGCCGGAAACAAATAAAAACAAAAAAGTTTTATTTTATGAGTCTAGCCCTCCATTTTATTTAAAATAAAACAACTCCCCAGCGGAGTCGCCACTATGAGGTCCTTGGGGTGCGCCCCGCGCCCCGCGCGCCCTTGGATAGGGGTGCGCGTACGTGCGGATGCGGGATACCACTGCTCTCGTTCCACCCTCCATTGTTTAGGGGAAGACAAAATCAAAAGTGCGAGAGGAGTGCTGTCTATGTTAGCGCGTTGGAATGCACCTCGGTTGCCTTTAGTGGATTTAATTATGAAAATAGCCTTATGGCTCGTTTCAGATCACTATGGGAGCTTTGGGTTTCCCGCATCAAGTTATCCTTTTTTTAGGGGATACCAGGATATGGGAATACATCACCCTTCCATTCATATTCTCCCTTTTTTAGGGGAGAACTGAAAAGTGCAAAGAAGGAGTGTTGCGAGGCCCCACTGGATCTGAAAGTTTTAGAGTCGCCATCTTTATTTTAAGGCAAAATAAAGCAAAACCAAAAAAAGAGGAAAATAAACCAGAGAAAAAGAAAACGAGTTCGGAGGCTAAGTTACGAGCTGGGAAGGTGCTAGGCACCCAACTCGCCCTTTCGGTCTCAAAAGTGGTTTGTGGTTGAAGTATGCTTATTGTTATATGTATTTTGGAAATAAATAAAGCATTAAAAGACAGGAAATTAAAACAAATACATCCATGGCTACATTATTTACGGACTAGCAGCCATTTCCTTACAATAATTACAAATGTATTTAAAAATATTTGGTCATTATAACGGCTCTTTTATGTAATATTTTCTATTCTAATCCGGGCAGCACAACGGCTTATATTGACTACATTGTGCCGGATTTAAATAACAACTTTAAATAATAAATGACTAGAAAAGTAAATAAATAAAATAAATAACGCCTTTAAAGGCTTTACCTTTTAGAGCGGTAGTGTGCTCGCTCTGTCCTTCAGGGAGAGGGAGTCTCTTTTGTTGTTTGTTGTGTGGTTGTTGTTTTGATTTGGACAGAGTGACTGCTTATTTTGGTGAATTTTGGCTTGTCTACTCGGGCAGAGTGACAACTTATTTTGGTAGGTTTTGGCCTTTTTGGTTGGGCGGAATAATGGCTTAGTTTTTTGGTTTTTCAGCTCATTACTCGGGCAGAGTAACAGCTTACTTTGGGATTTTTGGGCCGGGGAAGTGAGGTGGATACCTAACAACTAGGCTAGGGATCACTTATAACCGGTGGATATTTATTTTGGCGGAGTTTGGACGGGGTTTGGAGACTTTAGTGGGCTTCACTCACCTATCGCACACCTCTCGTAACTAATGTTTCTCTCGGCGACGAAGGAACGTAGAGAGAAAGCAGTAGAGTTTCATTGATCAATTTCTGAACACTGAAGTGAGGACCCGGGCTCTCTTATTTATAGGTGGAGAGAGGGATTCATCGGGAATTCTTCGATTTCTTTCAACCGCTTCAATTGATTATTGTACACCAAGCTTCCGCGAGTGCACAATGCGTTAACTGAGAGAGCTACAGTAGGATCCTTGGCGTGGCTATATGCTCTTCCTGGCGCGACACCCACAGCTCTTTTAGGCCGCGCCAGAGCTATTATTCCAGTTTGATTTTGACACTTTCACCCCTCGCAATTTACTGTTTTGCGCATCCTGCTTTGCCTTTCGCATTTTTAACTCCTGCAACTTGACATTTGTTAAGTTTGAACAGTTATTGATATCACATGTCAGAGTAACATACCAGAGGTATGAAATTGGGGTGTCTACAGTGACCACTGCAACGATGGTATTCACAATGCTGAGCATGATTCAAAGTGTTAGGCAGGGGATTTGGTGGTCTATAGTTTTCCAAGGGTTTCAATACTCCCTGTGCCATTAGCCCCTGTAATATCACAGACTGAGGAGCTTGTAATTTTTCATAGTATCGGTTGACCCTGTTCTGGCCCCTGAAATTCCTGTTTGGGCCGTTATTCCTTCCGACTAAGTTGATAGACCTGTCGGGTCCATAAGACCATGGAGCAGTGGTATAGCTTTGGGTAGGAAAAGTGGCTGATGCATCTCCTACCATGTTGATGGCTGGTGCTGGTGCGACTGTCTTTCCTTTAGAGTATCGGAAAGAGATGGAGGGTGTATTGACTTTTAATTGCCCGGTCCGTATATCTTCATCAATACGAACCCCTATCTCTACTACTTCTTTGAAATTGGTATAGGGGAGATACCGCATGTGTTCCAGGTATATGGGCTGGAGATTCTTGATGAACATTCTGCATGACTCAGCCGGATCAGGTCTGTCAAAAGTCTGGGCCAACTTTCTTTTCCACCTGACTGCAAACTCAGCACACGTTTCTTTTTCCCTTTGGGTG
The DNA here is from genome assembly GCA_013146195.2 of Codonopsis lanceolata. NCBI lineage: Eukaryota > Viridiplantae > Streptophyta > Magnoliopsida > Asterales > Campanulaceae > Codonopsis > Codonopsis lanceolata. The sequence continues at coordinate 33,828,203 of CM028382.1, forward strand.
CATGACTCGAGGTCTCTTTTATTTTCTAGGCTAGTGTTGTCTTTGTACCTTTCAAGGAATTCTTCGGCTATCCGGTCCCAGGTATTCATGGTGCTACTGTTTGACAACATCAGCCATTGCTTGGCAGCCCCTACTAGGGTGAGGTGAAAATTGGAAGCCATAGCTTCAAAGCTAGCTCCTCTTGATTGCATACCAGTGGAATAAGATTTTAAATGGGATATAGGGAATCCAGTCCCATAAAACTTTTCCATGTCGGGCATTTTGAATTTTGAAGGCAGTACTGCTGACGGTTGTAATGCCAGTGCCCGCGTAGAAAGTTCCCCTTTGTTGAGAAGCTTGAGCATCATGTTTTTCATGTTTTCCATGTCGGCCTCCATTTTGGTGGCTAGGGGAGTTGGTTTTAGGCATATGCTGGCAGGATTAGGGAAGGCTGGGCTAATTTCTGGCTGTTGTGCTTGGTAAGGATTTTGGGTAGGATAAAGGTTTTGGACAGTGTATGCTGATGGATTTTGGGTTGGATATGTATTCTGGGTCGGATAAGGATTTTGAGCTGGATATGGGTTCTGGGTAGCATAAGTTGGTGAATTCTGGGCCGGATAAGGATTTTGGGCAGTATAAGGATTCTGGGCTGGATATGGATTTTGGGTTGGTGGATTATTGGCAGGATATGGATTTTGGGAAGTATAAGGATTCTGGGCTGGTGAGTTATTGGCGGGATATGGATTTTGGGCTGGTGGGTTATTGGCGGTTTTGGTTTGGCAGCCATGGTCATTAAAAGGTAAATAGGTAGTAACTTGGCCTGACGGGTTATAGCTTTGGGGATCCATATGTGGGCTATTTTGGAGTGGGTTGATTATAGGAAAAGGGAGGTCACTTGGACTCTGGGGAATATTGGTGTTTGGGAGAGGATATGGAGGGTAGGATGGGTAAGGTTTGACATTTGGGTAGTAGGGAGTTGGTAGAGGGTTAGGATTTGGAGTGACGGAAGTGTTTGGCGGGTTAGTGTTTGGCTGAGGGTTTAGGTTTGAAGGCATATGTGAGGTTGATGCTTTTTGGGGGACTGCAGGGGAAGAGATTACCTCACCACTGAATTTCAAGCTTTGTACCAGATTAGCCATTTGGCTCATTATACGATCAGCCTGTGCACCCAAATTTTGGTCTAGCTACTGCTGCATTGCCGGAGTCGGAGCGTACCCTAGAGCCCTTGTATCTGTTCCCATAGCGGACTGTTCACTTTCTGCTGCCATACTGCCTGGATCTGTACCCTCTGAACTGTTTCTGCCCTTATCTGATCTGTTTATGATATCCTCTGATCTGATTTATGCACTTGTTTCCCGTATCAACCAGCCAGTACTGTCTCTGCCTTTCCAAATTCGGGCCAGGTTTCTGAGGAAAATGGGTATGGATGTATCAAAAGGCTGGCTGAAGGCTTTCTGGGCTTGGAGTACAGCGTGTCTTTATTAGTACATTTTATTATTTATTATTTTCCCTACAAATTGACCGGATAAGCACCTGCTTAATTTTGACAGTCTCAGGACTTTTCCTGGAACAGTGGATTCTTTCTCCAGAGTATAGGACCAACGTATTTCACCTGCCTTTCAACTCCCCGAGATCAGACTGATCCCAGGCGAAGGGCATATAGTCTTTTCAGGATCCACCATTCGAAACGGTCTAGGTCGAGCATCAGAGAATAATAAATCAGCCCCTGTGCATTTACTTTTTTTTTTGCCTTGTGCATTTTTTTTGACTTGCGAACATTTTTTTTTATTTGCGCACATTTTTTTTGATTTGCGCACTTTTTTTTTTGACTTGCGCATATTTGTTTTTGACTGGGGCTGACCCATGATTCAAAATGCAAAAACCGGTCGGTCTTTGAAGTGTCCTGAAAATCTATATTCAGTCTAACGTTGGCTCATGCAAGGGGTAGGCTGGTCATGGTGTAGGGTAGCAGTTTGGAATATATTTATATGCATGTGCGCGTGTGTGCGGTATCTAAAAAGCAAAAAAAAGTTTTTTATTTTTTAGATATAAAAAGCTGAAAATAAAACAGATATGGCCTGTCTTGCTCTTATTTATACATTTTCTCGACTTTTTAGTTTGAGCGTGAGCAAGCAAGCATATCATTTCAAGAAATAGAAAGAAAAGTAGGGAATCTATCTATTCCTATTAATTACAAATGAGTCATAATCCCCGAAATAAAATGGCAGAATGAATGGAAATATACAAATTTTGCGAAATAAAGATAAAGCAGAACAGAATAAAAAATATAGGGCCGAAAATGAAGCGATATTAAAAATAAAGCCCCGACCCTTTTGTTGTGCTGCCTGGAAATTATTGCACATAGAATATTGCATATATATATATATATATATATATATATATATATATATATATATATATATATATATATATATATATATTGTTTTTGCAATTTTTTTTTTAAAAATACAAATATTTTGAAGTATATCCGTAACAGTGATTAGAATGAAACTGCTGCAAGTTGGAGGATCATATCCACAAATATAGACACGGATGATAAAGGAACGCAATATTCAAGTGTTTAAATTAATATAACAAGCATATTTTAGTCAGAAACAAAAGAAAAAAAAAAGTTTTGGTTACTGAGTCTAGCCCTCCATTTTTATTTAAAATAAAAATGATCTCACCAGCAGAGTCGCCACTGTGGGTTCCCGGGAAATTGCGCCCACGCCCTTGGATAGGGGTGCGCGTACGTGCGGATGCGGGGCATCCACTCCTCTCTTTCGACCCTCCCTTTTTTAGGGGATGACGAAATTAAAAGTGCGAGAGGAGTGCTGCCAGAATAGCGCGTTAAATACGCCTCGGTTGCCTTTAGTGGATTTTATGAAGATAGTCTTATGGCCTATTTCGGATCATTGTGGGTGCTTTGGGTTTTCTATGTCAAGTTATCACTTTTTTAGGGGATACCAGGATATAGGAATACATCACCTTTCCATTCTCATTCTCCATTTTTTAGGAGAAAACGAAAAAGTGCAAGGAAAGATGTTGCGAAGCCCCACTGGATCCAAAATGTTTTTAGAGTCGCCATCTTTATTTTGAGGAAGAAATAAAGCAAAACCAAAAAAGAAAACCAGAGATAATAAAAACGGGTCCGGAGGCTAAGTTATGAGTTGGGAAGGTGCTAGGCACCCAACTCGCCATTTCGGTCTCAAAACAGTTTTTGGCTAAAGTATGATTTTTGTTATATTTATTTAACAGATAAGTAAAGCATTAACTGCCTACAAATACATCCATTTGTCTACATTATTTACAGACTTACAACTGTCCATTTACAAATAATTACAAATATATTTGAAAATATTTGGCCATAATAATGGCTCTTTTTAGTGTTATTTCCTAACTAAATCCGGGCAGCACAACTGCTTATATATTTACATTGGGCTGGATTGAAAATAACACTTTTACAAATAAAAAATTTAAAACTTACCTACTGATGGCCTAGAGTGTGCTCGCTCTGTCCTTCAGGGAGAGGGAGTCTTTTTTTTGCTGTGTGTGTTGTGAAGACTCGGGCAGAGTGACTGCTTCCGAAAGTTACTTTTGGCCTCGAGATCTGGGCGGAGTAACTGCTTGTGTTTGTTTGTTTGTTGGCTTGAGGGAGGCGGAAATCGAGCAGAATAACGGCTTAGTTCTGACTGATTTGGTCTTTTAAATCGGGCAAAGCAACTGCTCTTTCCACAATTTTTGGACCGAAGAAATAGGGTGGATACCTAGCTGGGGGGCTAAGGCTCACTTCTACCGGTTGGTTTTGTGTTTGGAGGAGGTTTGGCAGGGTTTTGAGGCTTTGAGAAGATCATTCACTATCTCACTTCGCTCTCTATTTCTTCAGCGTAACAAGAACGCAGAGTGTTTTTGCGGATGAATTGTGTCTTCTGAAGGCGAACCCCGAAGCTCTATTTATAGGCTGGAGTGAGGACACCGAAGGAATTAAATTTTCTTCTTCGCGCATCAACCAATTGTACAAACCGCGGAAGGAATTGTACTTTACGGCAATGGAACAATACTATTTGGGCAAACTGGGCGCCACCCATAGCATAACTGGGCGCCACTCCCACTTTGAGTGTGGGTGGCACCAGTACTATTCACTAGTTTCATTTTTGGCGTTTTGAACCCTGCATTTCACTCTTTGGCGCATCCTGCTTTGTTCTTTTGCATTTTTGACAATGTAACTTGACATTTGTTAATGTTTTAACAGGTCTTGATATTTTATGTCATGTCACATACCAGGGGTACGAAATTGGGGTGTCTACAACATGCTTATAGTATTTACTCATAAACAAACCATAAAGTTAAGCCCAAGTATAAACATTACTAGGTGTTAGATTCATAAACCATCGCTTTGCCAATTCTTTTAATGCACTGGGAAAATATTTCATTTTTACTTGGTTTTCAGTCAACCCTCCTAAAGGAAAAGTACTCATCATATATTCATAATCTCTTAAGAAACTTACAGCATCTTCGTGATGCATTCCATGAAAAGAAGGTATAGCATTAAAGTTATGGCCTTTTAGTTCGAAATTCCTTACTGCTTCTGGTAAGACTAAACATGATGTTACTACATTTAATGATGGTCTACTGAAATCATTAATAGTTCTTTGATTTACGACTACTTCCATATTTCTTCTAGCAGACTCTTTTTCTCTTTGATTCATATTAAACGGATGAACCGGATTTTCAGGATTTTGATTAATATTATCCATTGGAGGATCAACCAGAGAATCCTCTTGATTCAATTGTTCTTGATTATCAGGCTGAGTTGCTAGATTTTCAAGCTCTTATTGATTCCTTCTAATATTATTTATATCTTGATTCAGTTCTACCAATTGAGGATTCAAAGATCTACGACCGTGCATAAAATAAATAAGCAATTTAAAAACAACTAACTACTAAAATAAATAAATTAAAATATTTTTGTATTTTTATTTTTATAAAAACTGAAAACTGAAATTAAATTAAAAATTATGCTACCAACAAACTAACTATATAAACTAGCTTGTCCCCGGCAACGACGCCAAAAACTTGATCGATGTCTTATTTTAATTATTTTCCTTGCAAGTGGACAAAACTATTGGAGAATAGTTTTGGAAGCAACGGTCGAACCTACAAAGACAAGAAGATCACAGATAATACGATTTATTGATAGCAAATTATTATCCGACCCGGGGGGGGGGGTTTTATATTAATTATATTCTAAACTAATTATTATTATTCAGGTGTTTAAACTAATTAGCAGCAATTACAGGTTATGAAGATCTTATGGTGGATGGCAATCTAGGATTAGGGTTTCACTTGTATCTCCTCTATGCTTAATTTTAATAAAGTTTCATTCAATCTCTTGGGTTCGTTCACAAAATATAGATATAGCCTGTTGAATTACCGTTCAGTCTCGATCTCCAAATAATTCATCCATTCTATATCATAAGCACAAGAACATATGCTCTATCTGTCACCTAGGTCATATATGGAACCTGGCCCTAACTTATCACTCTCGTGCATCGATAGGTCCAATTTATTGTGATGGTGAGCCAGTGTACGACATATGCACATTGATCATGCAGTTATCAGCACGTCTAGGCCTTTATTATTCACGATTACATTCATTTGTTCAAAGTGAAATAATATAGAGATTGATAAACACCACAATCAACAAGAATTGAATGAACATAAATATAAATTAAAGCATAGATTCGATACAAGTTACCTCCCACCTCTTAGATTAATGAAAATTTAGTTCATCCTTGAAGATGAACAACACATGGAGATGAATGAATTCATGAATCGATCTTCAATACTTGTAATTACAACGACTAGTTATGTTATACAACATAAAATCTATTCTAAAGGTGTCTCCATCCGTTTCTAACTGCCCTATGCTCTGGCTACCGACCTCTATTTATACCAGGGAGTTGTATTACAATTGTATCTCTTGTGAAAACGCAAAATTTTCCATTCTGACTACCTTGCGGTCGCAAGGTATATGGCACCTTGTGTCCGCAAGGTCCTTGGATAATCCGGGGTTTGAGTTCTATTGTTTCTGTCCACCTTGCGAAGGCAAGGTCTTCTGTACCTTGCAACCGCAAGGTTCCCAGCTTGGCTTTTCTTCTTTCTTCTTCAATTTTGCACTCTAGTCCCTTCTTGGATTTTTTTTACCAAACGTCCTTATAATTTGCATACTTTCACTTAAAACCCTGAAACTCACAAAATCACTAGAAAACACATATCAGTAGCCAAAAGCCTCGTAAAAAAGTTCAATTTAAGTCATAGAAGTATAGGAAATCGACGTATAAAATACATCGATCAGTCCACTACCAAAGTGGTTAGCTTTGGATTTTAAAAGGTGCACTTATTTATCCACTAGGTGAGAAAGTTAGATCTCTAATGAATCGTGTACAAAATTAGTTTTCAACTAAGTGTTTAATGATGAGAGAAACAATCAATGAATAATTTCTCTCTCAAGTGCTAAAGTAAAGAACAGTTAATAACAAACTAGAAGAAGCTGAAAGCAAATAAAGATTAGCAGATCTACAGCTTCAGGAAGTTTGGTGAAATGTTAGCTCATGTCCTTATTGATCTCTTGAATGCTTGAGTTTTGAATATGAAGCTTGAGTATTGAATGTGTAAGAGATGTATGTTTTCAGATCTTCAAAACTTTATATATATATATATATATATATCAGGGAAGATCTTCAGGACCGTTGGACTAAGAGTTGAGAGATTGAGTCCAACGTTATAATAATGCATTAAATGCATTTCGGCGCTTTGTAGATTGAGTGCAGCAACAGACATCAGAGATGCAGTGGTTGTAGAGACAGACTTTCCCAAACAGAGTAAGGTTTCAGCTTGCAGGCGTTACATCTTGAAAGTCTTCTTAGCCAAATGAGGTAATGTCTTTAGTTTTCATAATTCAAGCGATAGGCTGGATAGTGGTCTGTGCAGATTGGTTGAAGTCTGATAATGACATGATTGACTTATTTGGACGGAAATCTGATGAAGATAATTTGAATATTACTTGACTAGATATTAAAAATATCTAGTTTAAATAATATGTGACCTAATTCCACGTGTTTGACTGAGCTTCGATTTAGAGCTGAGTAGACTTCAAAGTCTGCTGGTGAGACATGCTTTCAAGTCTGCTGTTGAATCCTGCTGGTTTGCGCCTTGGAGAAACTAACAATAAACTATTCTCTTACACCCTTGATTCTAAGACAATTGCCACACTAACCGGTACACAGACCTTTTAGCCAATGTGCAATAGAATCAAAAGATGACTCAACCAAATCTAGAACCTGTGAGGGTCAACAATCTCCTCCTATTTGGTTGATGTCATCATCTCAGCTACTATCAGACTTTGAATCATGAACTGAGATAATAACATGTCATAACAGAAATTTTATTTAAGTAAAGCAGACATGCCTCTCAGAACAGAAGTCTTAGTAGAGAGATAGCTAGACTAAGTACTTACAAGATAAATGAAGAAGATAAAGTACAAAGTTAAGAAGAGTTTAAATCTTAGCGGTAAGCAGGTAGTAAATAGTTTAAAGATTTAAACGCGAAGTTTAAATTGGTCATGATAGGTAAAGTGAGTCAAGAAGAATATATCATGATCCAAATAAAATATAGTTCATCTATAAGTTAAACAAGCTGTTTAACAATAGAATTTTGCAAGAGCAAAGTTTGAACCATAAAAAGTTAGAACAAAAGAGTTTATACCAGATCAAAATAGGTTGGGTTACATTCGGTGGCGTTCTAAGTAGTCACCAACCCAAATTCTGTTGCGATCATTGAGACGTTCTCGTAGTCTGTTCTACTCTTCTATTAGTGCTTGGTTCAAGTGATGGGTAGCTTGCTCCTCCCTGATGGCAGCAACCCTTCTCTAATCAATGACTCCTGCTAATCTTGGACGAGGAAGCGGTGGGAGGTGAAGGTTGAGCAGTGTCATTCACAAGCTGGTCAACGATCTTGCCAAGATCATAAACGATGGCATGGGTGTCGTTTAAGCCGTAGTTTATCATCTCAATCTGCTAGGCCATGGATGAGACGGTGCCGTTGAGACGCTCAGGTTGGATTTGATTGGCTCGAAGAAGGTCTAGAAGAGTAGGGTCAGCAGAGTTGGAGGAAATGAATTAGGGGTTAAGGTTAATGGGAATGAGATCATCAACAAGACATGTAGGATCTCCTACTCAACGCATCCGCAACCACATTCGCTTTCCCCGGATGGTACAAGATAGTATAATCACGATCCTTAAGCTTTTCCATCCAACGCCTCTGTCTCATATTCAACTCCTTTTGTGAGAAAAGGTATTTCAGACTCTTATGATCCGTATACACCTCAAACTTAGCTCCATAAAGATAGTGTTTCCACTTGTGAAGAGCAAAGATAATAGCTGCCAACTCAAGATCATGAGTCGGATAATTCTGCTCATATGGTGACAACTTCCTAGAAGCATATGCAATAACCTTCCCGTTCTGCATAAGCACACAACCCAAATCTTCCAAAGAAACGTCACAATAAACCACGAAGTTCTCACAACCACTAGGCAAAGCTAAAATCGGAGTTGTAGTCAACCTCCTCTTCAACTCCTAAAAACTAGCCTCGCACTTGTCACTCCAAACAAAAGCAGACTTCTTCTGAGTAAGATTGGTCATAGGAGTGGAAATCTTAGAAAATCCCTCAATGAATCTACGGTAATAACCCGCCAAGCCCAAGAAACTACGGACTTTGGTCACCGTACTAGGAGTCTTCCAATTGGTAACAACCTCAACCTTTGATGGATCCACCACGATACTATCACTAGACACAACATGCCCAAGAAAAGCAACTTGTTCTAGCCAAAATGCACACTTGCTAAATTTAGCAAAAAACTGTTTCTTACGCAACACAGTAAGAACCTCTCTCAAATGATGCTCATGCTCCTCTCGTGACTTCGAGTACATGAGGATATCATCAATGAACACCACTACAAAGCAATCAAGGTACTCACCAAACACCCTATTCATCAAGTCCATGAAAACGGCAGGCGCGTTTGTCAAACCAAACGGCATCACAACAAACTCATAATGGCCATAACGCGTATGAAAGGCTATCTTCGGGACATACTCCGCTCGAACCCTCAACTGGTGGTAACCACTCCTCAAGTCTAACTTGGAATACACAACAGACCCCTGAAGCTGATCAAAGAGATCATCAATGTGAGGTAATGGGTACTTATTCTTTATAGTAACCTGGTTCAACTGACGATAGTCAATGCACAACCGCAAACTACCATCCTTCCTCTTCACAAACAACACCGGTGCACCCCACGGAGACACACTCGGTTTAATAAACTCCCTATCCAGCAGTTCCTGCAACTGCTCCTTTAACTCTCTCAACTCAGCTGGAGCCATCCTATAAGGTGCTCTAGAGATAGGTGAAGTACCGGGCAAAACCTCAATGCAAAACTCTAGCTCTCGGTCGGGAGGTAATGCATAATCAGTCGAAAAGACATCCGGAAATTCATTAACTACCGGTACATCTTCTATACTAACAGTAGACATGCTAGTATCAAGCACACAAGCAATATACCCCGTCCACCCCTGAGATAGAAGTTTCCTAGCCCGAAAAGCAGAAATAACATGTATACCACTCATAGCATGATCACCAATAAACACAAATTTCGGAATTCCGGGCATGGCAAAAGTAACCCTCTTGCGACGGCAATCTACTAAAGCATGGTAAACACAAAGCCAATCCATACCCAATATCACATCAAAATCCCGGATAGGCAATACTACCAAATCCGCATGCAAAACCAGATCACAAACAAGTACATCGCAACCCCTATAGACCTCAGAACCCACTGACTGACTAGCACCAGACTTAGGACAGTCTCTCCTCAAATGTCCCGTCTCACCACACCCGTGACACTTAGCAGTTTTAGTCCAACACTGCTCAACTGCGTGCCGTCGACAATAAGAACATACCACGAAGCTGTTCCTCTGTCCCTGCGCCCGAGAAGATGGAGCGCGACTATCCGACTCTCGAGGAGTCTGCATCCCCCTAGGCTGTCTACCATGGCCACCGTTGCGACGATTGCCCCTACGATCAGAGCGATTACCCAAATTCTGGCCTCTCCAAGAATCTTTGCGAGGCCCCCTGATGGCGATCTTTGCCGTGAAGACGCACGAAGGCTTGCATGCTCCTCTATATCTCTCTCTATCTCAAAGGCACGATCTACCGCGCCTCGATAATCTGTCAACTGAAGAGACAAAAGCTGCCTCCTAAACTCTATCTTCAAACCCTTAACAAACTTAAGTACTCTCTGAGGCTCATCTAGTACAAGATGCGCACAATACCGGGACAACTCAGTGAACTTAGACGAATACTGAGCCACAGACATAGAACCCTGCTCCAAGTCTTGGAACTCCTTCTCTCTCCTCTTCCTCACTACCATTGGTACATATGAAGCCCTGAACTCCCTCTCGAAGTTAGGCCACACTCTCGGAACCCCATTCAGATTCCAGCTAGCAAGCAAGACTTTCCACCAATGGTTGGCGGCTCCCCTCAGCTTATAAACTGCTAGTACAACCTTCTCTTCCTTAGTGCAGTCTAGAGCTGCAAAGATTTTCTCTAAGTCCTCCAGCCACAACTCAGCAATACTAGCATCAGACTCACCCTCGAAAGATGGGGGTTTCATCTTCAAGAATCTTTCCAAAATAGCGTCGTTCCTCCCTCTAGGATCAACAGGCACATGAATACGAGGCGGCGGCTGCCTCACCTCTGGTTTTGGTGGTGGTGGTGGTGGTACAAGTGGTACTCCTCCTAGTTGACCTCCCTGGGCCATCTCAGCCATAAAGGCAAGCATTCGGCGATACATGTCCGCCATGTGCGCATTAGGGTCAACCTGCTCCTGCTGTGGAGGTCTGTCACCCTGTCTATTCTCTCTCTCACCTTGACCAACACCGCCTCCCTGGCTAGGACCAGTACCTCCGGTATTCGTACCGTGTCTTGTCTCCACCATCATGAACCTATAAGAAATCACTCGACGTTAGAAATAACACAAAGAACTAACCCACCTAGGCCATGGAACTTATCCTGGCCGATAGCTAACCTATAAAGCTCTGATACCAACTATGACGACCCGACTCGGACCCCGAGGTGGAATCACAAGTCAAGTCATCCAATTTGGACAACAATACATGCAAAGACTTCATTATAGAAAACGACGTGACACAACATTTCAGATGAAGCGCGACTCGGCACTAAAAGGCCGGAAATTTTTAAAACTTTTTAAACCTGATATAGCAATTAAAGACAAGTACATCAATTCATCGGCGACTTTACTGCCGAAACCCAACACTAAACAGTTCATGCATATATACCTCAACGGCTACAACATGCCGGAGAAACAACATAATTAAATAAGAGCTAATGTAATGCCCAGCGGAAGATTTAAAAGCATGTGAACCATACTACATCTATACAAGGCTCGGCATACATGCGCTGGCGCTCAAAATAGGATACAAGTATGGACATAAATACAAATAAACAAAGTTCCCAAACGAAGTCTAAATGACTTGCTAAACCCAACGTCCTTACAAAAGAGAACAAAATAAGGACATCTATAAACCACAACCTCGTCGCGTGGGATCACGGACAAGCAAGAATCCTACAACACCTCAACGAGCGGTACCTAAATGGCTAGGATCTAAAGCAGTAAAAGGGAGGGGGTAAGTCATAAAGACTTTGTGAGTTAACAATTATGCATGTCATGGCATTATGCAACATACATAGCAAGATATCATCTTTAATATCAAGTCACTCAAAGTATTCATTTAATAAACACTTAAATCACATATCCATGGTAGCACATTGTTTCACATAAGTGCTATAAAGTAAACCACATAATAGGAGGATATGTTATGGAACCGGTGTCGCTACGTAGCTCCTGCAATACACAGCGTTAACATTTCGTGCCAATGATACCTGTGATTAGTGTATCAAAGTACCGAGTTCTCTACTCGGATACCAAGCTCTCTCCTTGGTACTTAGACTTGCCAATGTGCTCTCTTGGTTACAGCAAAGGGGCTACTTCCACACTGTGGCCAACAGTGGAGGGGTGTGTGATAAAAACTCGACATAACAACCCATCACTATCACGAGTCCCATAACTCGTGACGGCGATGCATTGCCACATCATTGACTCAACCAAATATGCCAGCTGGACTAATGCAATGCCAAGTAGATGTTTACTCGTCATATAATCTCAAATAAGGAACAAGTTCGACAAGAGCGAACTTATTCAACAAGTAGTTGTTTACTCATTTAAGGAATCAAATAAGAATTCGACAAGAGCGAATTCAACATGTCAAATAGATACATTATTCTACAACATGCTCTCAATCATGCATTTACTTCACACGATCACATAAACCGCATAAGAACTCAATCGAGACTTACAAGCACACAAACATCAAGGCATAAACATCAATCCATCTCAAAGTATCGTAAGCTAATTCATTAGTCTAATGAACTACATTCGACGTAGGGATTGATTGTGGAGTCGGTATTGTTCAATAACTCCCTAATTTCAACTCTTGTGAGTTTTACTAGAATTCAACCAAGTTGAGCATTGATACTATATGCATCACATTGCCCTTTCCTAAGTTCTCCTTTCATTTAGTACTCGATAACTAGGCCGTTCATGTTCTTAAACTAGCCTTAAACACAATCCCGAGTTTCAAACCCTAGAACCGGAGATTTTGTTAAACCTTGAATTGAACCAAATTCTTTCACAAGAGTTATTCCTAAGCTCTTTATAAACAACATTCAAGCTTTACAAAATGTCAAAATCACAACTTCATATAGAATTCATAAAATCCTACACATGTTTCAAAGGTTGATTTGGAGGATTTTTCTTCACAAAAGATGTTCATAATCATCAATAGAGCAACTATAATGAAGGGGTCATGTTATTTTATTGAACATGAAAATCTCAGGGAATTGTCACTCACCTTAGTTCTAAGATTAATGGATGAATGGATGATCAAAGCAAGGATTGTTGTAGAGAAGATCAAGGGCTTCGATTTGGCGGTCTCGGATCGCCGATCGGACCACCGGAACTCCGGGAAATGGTCCTTCAAGTTTGGGTGACCTCCATGGACGAAAATGGTGGATGAAGCTCTGATTCTCTGTTTATTGTTGATCACAAATGGCTGAAAGGGCTGAAAGTCTCTTTTATACCTTCCAACAAAACCCCAATCCATGTGAAGGGGGTTATTTGGCTTTCTATTGGCTATGGCTTGCAAGCCATTAATAAGGAATGATCTAAGGGCTTAAAAAGGTCTTAGGATAGTCAACAAAGAGGGCTTCAAGTCACCAAGGACGGCCAAGGGCAAGGGCACAAGGGTCTTCAACCAAAACAATCAAGAAAACTCAACAATCCTGATTCTGCCACCATGTGGTCGCTTCATATATGGACCATGCGACCGCATGGTCCCTTTTCCAGAATTCTGCACTTTTGGTGGTGCTCTCAGCATCTCATGCGAGCCAGCCTCCAAAAACCAATGCGACCGCGAGGTACATGACTTAAACTTGTCCTAAACATGTCCTAAATGATCTCAAACTCATTGGAAACAATCCTAAGGTGTAACCCAACTCAAAACAAGTCGGAACACACCCGAAACACATCCAAAACATGTTAAAACATGGCTGGAACCACTCGACAAACGGCCAACGAAACAAACACGAATCAAACCCAACTTAATCTAGGATAGAATGAACATGTATTAGGCTTGTTTATACATGGTTATGTCTTGTATTCAAGGCCTAGAACTCAACCGAACTTCTCTCGCGACAAAATGAAGGCAATATAAGCAATGAAGAACAACCTCAAAACACAAACGAAGCAACGAAGCTTCTAAACTTCCAACCAAGCTTACAACAACTAACATGAACATAACAAACCTTAGATGCAAAGTACTAAGACTCTCATGAGACTTATTTAGGTGCTAACACGATACGATGAGCACTTGAAACATCAACAACAAGGCATGCAACGCATGGAAGACCATTATTCTATTATGACCTTAACCAATTCAATGCAAGCATGTTATGAATGAAATGAAGTCTCTAACATGTCAAGATCTATTGTAAACATGTTATAATGATGACAAACATGAAATGGGGTTTGGGTTCTCACATGAATTGCATGCAATGCTCCCATTTCTTCCTTGGTTGATCGCTTGTTTGGTTCGTGAGAGAGTCTAGATGTGTATGATAGATCACATTAAGACCAAAATGCGTTTAAGAGATGCCATTTAGATGTTGACTTGCTAAAGTCACAAGTCGTAACTCGACGATAGTCGAAATGCGACGGAATTGAGAGTTTACTCTGGTTTTGTGTTCCTGACCTCGAATTGGTCCTAGATCTTTATATGTTGATTGAATAACATGTGTAGATGTATTAGACTTCTAGTTGGATGTTTTCCTTTAATCTCGTGAAGTTTCGACGCTTCGAGGATAGCAATTCTCCTTATCGCGTAGTTCGAGATTGAGCCGGGTGATCGTCTTGCCCTTCGGGAGTCCTTTTCTCCTATCTGTTTTTCATCATCTGAGAGGCATTCAGGCCTATTTTATATCCCTTTTAAGTTTTTATAATCATGGGTTGTTGTCCGTCGCTTTGTGGTTTCATTCGACGTTTCGTTAGCAAGTTGTTACGCCTTGCGCTGGTTTCGCTCCGAGTTGTTTCAGGTGTTGTTTATGGGAGTTTAGACCTACTTTGAAAGTGGTTTGAGACTTGGGTTGTTTAGCCAAGTGTTTGAGGACTTTAAGGGTTGAATTATAGGTCGTTTCGAAGCTTTAAGGGTTGCGGTTGCATGCGGGAAGGACCGGACACAAACGAAGATTGCAAAAACTGACCTAGGGCTGAAAAAGGACCAAAGCGGTCGCATGGTATGGTACCATGCGAGCGCATCCTCCTTCGTGACAGCAACTCCCTGTTTTACATTTTTGAAGTGATTTTCCTATTTTACCCCCACTAAACCCCCTCTAAACCCTTCCTAACCCTCAAACTAAGTCCTAATCATGCCCTAACATGTTTAGGGAATTAATTAAGATTTGTTTAGTGGTGGATTACCTCTAATGATCACTAATTGTACCTAGGAATTTCCCTTTGTGCCCTTATTGTTTGTGTAAGTATAAATACACTAACCCTTCACAAATTCAGCCAAACCTCTCCATTTCCTCCTTCTAAATCATACGTATAGAGTGAGAGAGAGAGTTGGGAGACATGGGGGCTTTGAAACCCTAGCTTCTTCTTCCTCAAATCCATGAAGATCCGACCATTAGATCGCCTCCAAACTTCGGATTCTTGGTGTCCTCGACGGGTGGAACAACTTCACCATTCGGATTTTGATTCTCTTGAGTTTTCACTCAAGCTAGGTAAGTTACTCTATTTTGATTTTTGTTCATTGGCCCCTAGGGAAAACAATCTAAGTGTTATTTGAGGGCAATCAAGACTTGATATGCTATGTATGCCTATTTTGGGGATTTTTGGAAGTATGAACATGTTAGTATCATGAATATGATGATTTGAATGAGATTGTGTGTTGTAGGAAATGGGTTTTGGTCTATGTTGAGTTCTTGGTGAATTTTTACGGCTTGTTAATGAAGCCCTAATTATTGGAGAAATTGTTATGAATTAAAGTGGGTGTTAATGTTAGGTTAATGAAATGGGTAAAGATTGGAATTTGATAATAAGACTCAACGGAGTCATCATGAGTTCAATAATGTGTTAAAAGGACTTGGGTTGAAATCCTACGACGATTGGATTTCACTTGTTTGATGTTGTGATGTATATATATAGCTTCCGAACTTTTAATGGAATTATGGTCATGATGAACTTTATAGATTTTTAGGCTTGGGAATCAAGCCCGGATGAGTTTTGGAACCTTGTTGTGAATGTGAATGAAATGGTAAAGTGTGGGTTGACGAAATACATAAAGAATAAAATGTAGTATTAAGACTCAACGGAGTCATCATAAGTTCAATAATGTGTTAAATGAACTTGGGTTGAAATCCTACGACGATTGGGTTTCGTTTGATTAATGATGTGAAGCACAAAACTTCCAAACTTTAAATGGATTATGATTGTGATGTGTTATGTAGATTTTTAGGCTTGGGAATCAAGCCCGAATGAATGTTGGGGTTTTGTTGTAAACTTTAATAAAATGTTAAAGTGTGGATTTATGAAATACTTAAAGAATGAAATGTAGTACTAAGACTCAACGGAGTCGTTATAAGACCAATAATATGATAATGAGCCTTGGGTTGAAACCCTACAATGTTTGGGTTTTGGTTGGTTATGTTTGTGCACACCAAACATCTCGTTTTGTGTCCATTTGGGACACTCATGTATTGAGACTTGCTGGAAATATATTTTGAGCGTGCTTGTTAGAGCACAGAACATTAGAGACCATCTTATGGTGTCGAGTATGTTTAAGAGATGACTAATGAAAGAATTCTCTCCTTAAGAATTTTGGTCGCGTGCATATGAAAGCACTTGTGATGAAGTGGCTACGGAGTAGCCATGATGTTCTTGAGTATAGTAATGGAGATGTCGAATATATACGACGATTAGGACTATGATTGAGTCCGGTGTGCTTTAAGTGAAGACTAAATACTAAGTCTTGAGATATGGATGTTCTTAGACTAATTTAATAGTCTTTGGTTGATCTTGAGTAGAATGTTGTTATAGACCTCACACTATGATTTATTGAGCTTGCATGCTATTCTTGATTGGGTGATAACTTGGGGACTTATGAGTACCTCAATATGTGGTTCTTGAACTAAACTTGTAAGTTAGTTGAACATGTTGTTTATATGCAAATATGTGCATTTTTCATGGGGTTTTGTAGAGCATTATGTCCTACTTGATTATATGCAAATAAGTGCATTGTTATGAAAGTTTGTAGAGCATTATGTCCTACATGATTTAATGAGCCCGATATTAATGAACTTGGTCTCATTTGATTTAAGCAAGTAAATACCTACTTGAGCATTCTTGGTTTAAGTCTAGCTAGCGGGTTTTGTCGTAGTGTCGGCAATGGGACGATTCATAGTCTTTGGAAACAATCGCTATGAATCGTTGCATTGGTTCCCTTTCTCCTGACTATTTGGCCAATAGTGGGATGTGATCTCGAGTTATGCCATCTAGCCTGACATTGAGTTCTCATTTCTCATCCTAGGTTGGATGAATGTAACGAGTACTCATTAAAGGAAAACTGATGAGTTGTGATTATTTGGGGATGAAACCCAAGGTATGATTGGTTGGGTGTGAACCCAGATTTTTGTTTGAGGATGAATCCCATGGTAAGTTTGGTTGGGCGTTGGACCCAGATTTTGGGTTGTAACAATTCGATTTACGTTTCTTGTTACACATATTTAATTATGAGCATTTATATGAAAGACATTATGCTACATGGTTTATGTGAGTTTATGTGCTTTGAAAATTAAGTACATATTTCTTGTTGGTATACTAGCATGATACCATGATTTTTATATATGCTTGTGCATTATGCCATGCCATGACATAATATTCCATACAGTTGCATTTAGTAACTTACTGGGTCATTATGACTCACTCCGTGTGGTTGTTTTCCCTAGTTTGTGCAGTGATCCCGCTAGTACGCGCGGCGACTTCGGATAGAGATCTTTAGCAGGTGGTCTTCCGGGCAATAAGCTTGGAGCTATTATTACTGTTATTATTTATTTGTGAGACACGAATGTAGAGTTATGTAGACTTTACTTGGGTAGATTATAGTAGTATGTTATTGTTATATATTTGGGAGCCGGCTAATATAGCCAAGCTATTGTATCTTTTAGAAGTTAATTCCGTTGTCATTTCGAGCAAGTGTGGCTCGTTTATTCTAGTATTGAGTTATTGTTGTTTCCATCTCTGACAACTTCAGTCGTGAGATCTTGGTGTAGTTGTTTAGCTTTTGAAATAATATTCTTGTAGTTGATTTGTCCATCCGGCATGTTATAGCCGTTGAGTGGTTGTTTATCAGGTTGGGAATTTGTTGATTTGCCGGCCTTTGGTTGCCGATGGTTTGTTGCGCGTGTCTAATGTTGCGTCACGTGCGTCGAATTTTTTGGGCCGAGAGATTTACTATCTCTTTGGATGTTTTTATTTCAGAGCTTGTTAGCTCGGGTCCCATTTTGTTTTTGCTTTCGCAGGTTTTAGTTTTTTATTATTCCGTATCGCCGTTATGGCTTTACATTCCTGTTTCGAGCTTGATGGCTCATCTTTTGACTCGCACGATTATGCTTAGCAGGTGCTTGTCTGTCTCTTAGCTTGTCCTGACGGCATGACCTTGGGTTCTCGTTTTGGGAACCGGGTCGGGTTGTCACACATTGACCTCAAATAGCAAGCATCTTTGTTTTCCTTAGGGTCAATGAGCACAAAATCAAGAGAAGAGAGGGTCTAGTAGCTTACTTGACTTAAATGAAAACTCAAAAGAATCACGATCCAATCGGTGAAGTTGTTCCATTTGACGTGGGCTTCACGAATCCATAGTTTGGAGGTCATCCGACGGTTGGATCTCCTTGGATTTGAGGAAGAAGAAGCTAGGGCTTCAAGCTTCCATGGTCTCCCAACTCTCTCTCACTCATACGGTTTAGAAAAAGGAGAGGAAATGAGAGGAATGGCTGAATTTGTGAAGGGATTAAGCCTTTATACTTCCACAACTAAAGGGGCACAAATGAGATTTCCATGGGTACAACTAGTGATCATTAGAGGTAATCCACCACTAAACAAATCTTAATTAACTCCCTAAACATGTTAGGACATGATTAGGACTTAGTCTGAGGGTTAGGAAGGGTTTAGAGGGGGTTTAGTGGGGGTAGAATAGGATAATCACATCAAATAATCAAAACAGGGAGTGGGCTGCTCGAAGCATGAAGCGCTCGCATGGCTCTAGACCATGCGACCGCATTGGTCCCATATCAGCCCTTGGTGAGTTTTCGTAATCCTCGTTCGTGTCCGGTCCTTCCCGCATGCAACCGCAACCCTTAAAGCTTCGAAACAGCCTATAATTCAACCCTTTAAGTCCTCAAACACTTGGCTAAACCATCCAAGTCTCAAAACACTTTTAAAGTAGATCTAAACTCTCATAAACAACACCCGAAGCAACTTGGAGCGAAACCGGCGCAAGTTACAACAACACGCTAACGAAATGACGAATGAAACCGCAAATCGACGGGAAACAACCCAAGGTTATAAAAAATTCAAAAGGATATTAAATAGGCCTGAATGTTCCTCAGATGATTAACAAAAGATAGGAGAAATGAGCTCCCGAAAGACGAGACGATCACCCGGCTCAATCTCAAACTACGCGATAAGGAGAATTGTTATCCTCGGAGCGTCAAAACTTCACGAGACTTAAGGAATGCATTCTACTAGAAATCTAACACATCTAAACATGTTATTTAATCATTATGTAAAGATCTAGGACTAAAACGAGGCCAGGAACGCGAAACGCGAGTAAACTCTCAATCGCGTCGCATTTCCACTATCGTCGAATTACGACTTGTGACTTTAGCATGTCAACAACTATATGGCATCTCTTAAAAGTATTTTGGTCATAATGTGATCTATCATACACATCTAGACTCTCTCACAAACCAAACAAGCGATCAAGCAAGGAAGAAATGCGAGCATTGCACGTAATTCAAGCTAACCGGGAATCGGGGTCTCGTATTGGGATCCGGGTCGGGTCGCCACAAGAAAATCTTAAGCATCCTTCCCTACAGCCTCACATAATCATGCAACAGTTTAAACATGGCATAATCATTAAGCAATGATAATCATGATCCTATCATGCAATAGACTAAGTAAGTTATTCTTATTAATAATGCATATAAGCATGTTCATGCTCAAATACAACTATATCCATTTAGCATATTTATTACTCTTGTAAACTATATCTTTACTCTTAACAAGGTGCATCTACCATGCATACTCATATATAAAAGCCATATATTAATTTCTCATTTTAAAATCAATACGTGTACCGGTACTAGTCATGTCTATACTTCATAATCAACAAATATATTTTATTCATAATTTAATCATCAACAATATGATATAATTCCTATCATTAGCAACGCTACATGAATACACGCATATCATGCAAACGTGGTATACAATTACCATGTATCATCATACTTTAACTCATATACTTCATGTAATTCATGCAATTCATATAATTCGTATAATTCGTACAACTCATAGCCACGCATATTGGTACAATCAAGCAACTACTAATATCATGTGCAATTTTTAATCCAATCGTACATACTCGTAACACAACACCAAGCAAACACATTCGTAAGTTTCCATCATAATAGTATATCGATTAATTAATACTTCTATCAAATAACAAGGTTCGTATATCCACCATACTCGCCTAACAACATTTTCATAATAAATCCAAGTAACGGAAGTAATATTCTCTCTAGTGCCCACAACCATCAAAACCTCTTAAAGTCTATCATTACCTTAGCCCCAAAATCTCGTCTTCAACAAAACACACACGAAATACCCTTGCGTGGTAACGACACCCTATTAGTCACGATAAAACGGTATACCCACCAATTCATCAACCGTACGATTCACGCGTATCCTACTAGCATAAAAATCACACAATAAAGTATAATTATATTACTTGCAACATTTTACATATATCCATAGAGTATATAGCCTCAATGCACCACTAGTTAATACCACTAGTAAACATTATCACATATACATTCTTCATATATGCATAACATAGCCATATGTATAGGCATACTAAAATCACATTTTCATACCATAATTGATTGCCTACCGACAAATCAAGATTCAACCCAAAACCATAAACCAATCCCATACCGGGATATCACCCTCAATCATATTAATAAACCGGGGAAAACAAAAATCAACAAATCTCAACACACAATGCAATGTATATATGAATGCATATGAGCTACCGATATAACGTGTACTCACAATAACGGTAATAACAACCATAATATCCGTATAAGGAATTACCTCCTATCTCGATTAGGTCTCAAAACTCTGCAATGGCCAACCGCCACGCGCGCACACAATCTCAAACTCTAGGTCGTCTGTAACCATCTCACTAAGAGTCACTAGACCGCTTATTAGCACTCCTAGAGTCGTAATTCCTCAACTTAAGGCAATCTTTTCTAATGTGATCACCATCACAGGCAAAAACTTAGCATGTGTTGCTCCAACACTTACGCTCGGCGTTTCCTTTCCCAAACATAATTTATGCAACAATCTATTATCTCTTCATCTATGACTTTAGGTAAAAGCATCACTCCGCTTACTAGTCTACGGATTTGCCTACACAACTTTATGAGGTGCTAACTGCCCTCTAAACACATCATCATCCTTAACATTCCCCAAGGTACTCTCTCGGGTGCATTTCTTAATATCTAACCCTTTTCTCATAAGTATAGTCCACAGCCCCTCAAAAATCCGCAAGCTGTAATAAAATAAATCGCCTATAATATTTTATCCATAATCCTTAACTCTTTCACAATTCATAGAGTCTTCCTAGTCTCATCCGGTACTAAGTTCTCTACTCTACTGAGCTAACTCCATGAACATCACTAAATATCGAACCAAAATCTCATAATATTTGCCACCAATTTTCTGGTGGATTCCCAATCATGGATACTACTAGTACCACCTTATACTTATCAACACTGGCACCTCTACTAGTGCTAACACCCATTCTAGTTTCAAACATCTTAACATACTATAACTCTCGACGTTAAAATATAACAAATCACACAAAACCAACCCCCAACCTAGGCCAAGGAACCTATCTGCGGATCCCAACGAGATCCCAATCGAAACACACAAATAACAACAAACCAAATAACGGCAATACCAATAACTTAAAACACATGTGACGACCCGAAGCTAAACAAAATATCATCCCAAGACGAGAGCTAACAAGCTCAAACTAAATACAACCAAAGAGATCATAAATCTCTCGGTCCAAAAATTTGACGCACATGCCGCAACATTGGGCACGTAGAACAAAACTCCCTATCATGCAATACAAATATATAGCACAAATAAACCAAGTCATCGACGAAGTTACGGCCGGAACCCAACATTACACTAAGTCTAAGACTCTAGTCTACACACTCAACGGCTAAACATGCCGGAGTACAACATAACCAACAATATAAATAACTTGAGATAGAATATTATGTATTTAAACAAACATGGCTCGACTAACATTTGTCGGCTCACAAAAACCAAATATTAATAATTTAACATTACAAGTGCATGAACCAAATAAAACACAACTTTACTACCCATAGTGAAGTCTATATAACTTCACTTCCCAAATGTCCTTTCCAATAAACTAAGGCTACAAAATAAATTAAAGTAGCAACCTTAATAAAAATTACACTTCTATCGTAGGCTCGGCGGTTTCCTTCGAATTACTAGCTCGGCTCGAATCTAAGGAAAACAAAGCAAACGAGTAAGTCATAAAATGACTTAGTAAGCTACTAATGATGCAATGTCATGGCATGGTATTATGCGCAAAATAAAACATATACATCTCATGTCATACTTATGATATAATATTTCATGACATAATTCACATCATAAACCCAATCTCATCCATAAACACATAGAACATAGTTCTACTCAATTTCTCATAAAGTCGTCCATATCACATAGAATATGCATCTAAACTCCAATAACATGTAGCATGTTATTTCTACATTTCAACTTATCACCAACCCACATAAACTAATTACACCATGAGTTTCATAATTCTTTATTTATCATCACTCATAAAATAATTCATGAATGGGAGACTAATGTTTCCATTCTAATCATAAATAGCATGTTATATTTTTAGTATAACATAAATCATAAAAATCATCATTTCATTAGCATGTTATATTTATACTATAACATTTCATCAAGAAATCATCATCTCATGAAAATCATACCATTAGCCATGCAGCACTAAAATTCATACGTGCTCATAAAATAAACCACATAAGCGAGAGAAGATGATTTTCCTTTCCGTTTCCAGCGTGTAACTCCTGCGGAAACAAACGTGTCCTCGATAACCCTTTCGTGGTATCGACGTCCCCGAACATTCCCTGTTCGGGTTCCATAGCTATCAAAGTCATGTGTATTACTCTAACTAAGATGAGCTACTTCCCCACCGTGGCCATCAATGGAGGGGTGTGTGCAAACCCGACGCGGCGATCCATTGCGATCACGAATCCCACAATTCGTGAAGACAATGCATCGTCCTGCCAAAAACTCAAACCAAAACTGCCAGCTGGACTCAAACTCAAGCACATGTAATATATACTCGCATGCTCAAATAAAGGGAAAAGTACAACACATCGTACTAATCCATTCAAGTAGATATTTACTTATAAATCACATAGTTATGCATTTCTATGCTAACTAACACATAAACATCTTAGAGCGATATTATCAAGTCTCTAATACCCAAGTGTTCTTCATATACTTGAAAACACTCGGAGGCTTGACCTCCATCAAAACTACCCCAAATTCCATAGAATCTTAATATGTGAGTCACTATATTCTTATTAATCCAATAATCGACTCCGTTGAGTAATTTCAACTCTTTTCAAATTTGAAGGCATAGAAGCTATTTGCATCATAGCCCTCCTATTATTCATTAGCTATTATTCATGGCTAAGTTCTCTTAAGGTTAGCAACATTGTGCAACCCAACAATCCATACTTTCCCAACAAAAACCCCAATACATAGTTCATAGGTCAACACTTAACATTTAAAGTCAACCATTACAATTCAAGCATGCATCTCAATATAGCAATTAATCAAGCATGTTTTCATTCAAAATAGGACAAACTACATAATTGGTCCCTGTACTTTTGGGGTTCTTGGCTATTCGTCCCTACACCTCGCAAATGGTCCCTAAACTGAAAACTTTTACACCATTGGTCCTTCCGTCAACTTTTGGTCGTTAAGTACGATCATGTGACACGCACGTGTATTTTTTGAAGGGCAAAATAGTCATTATCTCTTAAAATATAGGGACCAATATTAAAAAATATAAAAACAAAATAATGCACAATTAATTATTGTGCCATTTCTTCTTCCTCCTTTTTCTCTCTCCTGGACCCTTCTCATCTCTCTCTCTCTCACGCACACACTCTCTCTCTCTATACACACAAATTGAAGGCCATGGCAAAACATCATCAACACTTTCTCTCTCTCTCTCTATTTCTCACACATGCCACCGCATACCGATCTTTAGAATCCCAGTGATACTACCACTGGCGATGGAGATGACGATCAAAGTCTTCCCACCTCGACCCACAAACTCGATCTGGTAATTCACCCGGACCATCCACCGGAATCATTCTGGGTCTCCGCAAGCGATGAACTCGACTGGCTCGATCGAAACACATTTATCCAACGGAAGGGATCTATCAAGTTCGCAATTACCATGAATTCAGATCCCAATTTGAAACCATCCCATCGTTCTCTCTCTTTCAATAACAAGACACCCAAAGCATCAATTATCGGACCCCCAAAATCCCAGAAATTTAGCCACCCCGGGAACACCAAACCACGTCAAACAGACAATCAGAAACTGTTTTGGAGCCACTCCGAATCAGGGAAAGACCGGGAGCTTACAAAACTGGGTTCCCCGAGAGTGTCGTGTATGGGGAGAATTGGGTCAAGGAAATGTAGGCGTAAAGCAACTGGGTTTTGGGTGAAACTCGATAACCTTATCAGAGGCTGCGATGTTTTAATCAAGAGCGACGTATTGCACGGTGCAGTCGTTTCGACCAGTACTACGGCGTCGAAGAGGGAGATCGTCCGAGTTGAGTCGATGAATTTGATAACTCGGTTACAGATCGGGACGACCGAGTCAAAGAACTCGGTTTTGGACTCGCTGCTAGGTTTTCTTCAAGAAGACGATAAGAATGTGCTGATCGCGGTGGCGCAGGGAGTGGTCCCCGTGCTCGTGCGTTTACTGGATTCCAGTTATTCGGCGAAAATTAAGGAGAAAACTGTTACCGCCATAGTCCATAGCCAGGGTTTCAACATTTGGTCCCTGAACTATTAATTGTAAAATGACTATATTACCCTTCCTAAAATACACGTGAGCCTCACGTGTATTGACTTAACGGTTCCAAACTAACGGAACTAGACGGAATGACCAACTCCGTTGAAATTGATTGGTACGAGGACTATTGGCAAACGAATTTTTGTACAGGGACGAAAACCAAAAAAACTCAAAAGTACAGGGACCAATTGTGTAGTTTGTCATTCAAAATAACCATTAATCTAAACAAGATGTAATTTCATTTAGCATGCTTATCACCAAGATATAAATTAATCTAGCATGCTCATAACCTTCAATTCATGAATCATAGTTGACCAACATACTCTTATTGTATAAAAGTCAACTCAACCCAATGAAGTCAAACATTACATTTTAATCATGTAATCCAAAATGATAAATCATTATTCATGGTCACAACCAAAATTCATGAATTAGATAGCATCATACTCTCATATGCATGATAGTCAACTCTTATTCTTAAAAGTCAAACGAAACATTCAAACATGGAATTCATTGTAAAAATTCTTCTCATGCTTTCAATCAAAAATTCATCAATTAGATAGAAACATACTCTTATAAACATGAAGGTCAACTTCATTCTCAAAAGTCAAACGAAGCATTTCAACATGTAACCCATTATAAAAATTCATTCTTCATGCTTACAATCAAACTTCAAGAGTCATCAAGTATACTTCCCAAACTTTAAACATATACATACTAGATTCCAACAACTCATAACATTTCATAAAATCCCCCAAAATCATTCATAATATAAAGAACCCATTTACTACATCAACACATAATGAAACCCTAGGTTTTTAGGGGATCAAATATCCATCATACTCAAGTCCAAAATTACCAATTAAAACTTATTAACATACTTCACGAAACATATAAATCAACCTATTCATGCTTCTAGCAAGTTCACCCATCAAAAATCCGAAAAACCAAAATAAAATCACACACAACATGCTTGTGTACTCATTGACCTCAAATAGCAAGCATCTTTGTTTTCCTTAGGGTCAATGAGCACAAAATCAAGAAAAGAGAGGGTCTAGTAGCTTACTTGAATTAGATGAAAACTCAAAAGAATCACGATCCAATCGGTGAAGTTGTTCCATTTGACGTGGGCCTCACGAATCCGAAGTTTGGAGGTCATTCGACGGTTGAATCTCCTTGGATTTGAGGAAGAGGAAGCTAGGGCTTCAAGCTTCCATGATCTCCCAACTCTTTCTCACTCATACGGTTTAGAAGAAGGAGAGGAAATGAGAGGAATGGCTGAATTTGTGAAGGGATTAAGCCTTTATACTTCCATAACTAAAAGGGCACAAATGAGATTTCCATGGGTGCAATTAGTGATCATTAGAGGTAATCCACCACTAAACAAATCTTAATTAACTCCCTAAACATGTTCGGACATGATTAGGACTTAGTATGAGGGTTAGGAAGGGTTTAGAGGGGGTTTAGTGGGGGTAGAATAGGAAAATCACATCAAATAATCAAAACAGGGAGTGGGCTGCTCGAAGCATGAAGCGCTCGCATGGCTCTAGACCATGCGACCACATTGGTCCCATATCATCCCTTGCTGAGTTTTTGTAATCCTCATTCGCGTCCGGTCCTTCCCGCATGCAACCGCAACCCTTAAGGCTTCGAAACGGCCTAAAATTCAACCCTTTAAGTCCTCAAACACTTGGCTAAACCATCAAAGTCTCAAAACACTTTTAAAATAGGTCTAAACTCTCATAAACAACACCAGAAACAACTCGGAGCGAAACCGGCGCAAGTTACAACAACGCACTAGCGAAACAACGAATGAAACCGCAAACCGATGGGAAACAACCCAAGGTTATAAACACTTCAAAAGGCTATTAAATAGGCCTGAATTCTCCTCGGATGATTAAAAACATATAGGAGAAATGAGCTCCCGAAAGACGAGACGATCACCCGGCTCAATCTCAAACTACGCGATAAGGAGATTTGCTATCCTCGGAGCGTCAAAACTTCACGAGACTTAAGGAATGCATCCTAATAGAAGTCTAAGACATCTAAACATGTTATTTAATCATTATTTAAAGATCTACGACCAAACCGAGGTCAGGAA
Source organism: Codonopsis lanceolata (assembly GCA_013146195.2). Lineage (NCBI taxonomy): Eukaryota > Viridiplantae > Streptophyta > Magnoliopsida > Asterales > Campanulaceae > Codonopsis > Codonopsis lanceolata. Next base: position 33,855,498 of record CM028382.1, read on the forward strand.
TGCGAAACACGAGTAAACTCTCAATCGCGTCGCATTTCCACTATCGTCGAGTTACGAGTTGTGACTTTAGTAAGTCAACAACTATATGGAATATCTTAAAAGTATTTTGGTATTAATGTGATCTCTCATACACATCTAGACTCTCTCACAAACCAAACAAGCGATCAACCAAGGAAGAAATGCGAGCATTGCACGCAGTTTAAGCTAACCGGGAATCGGGGTCTTATAAGGGCATCTTTTCTCATTCTGGTCTAACCAGGGTTCAGGAAACATGAGATAGGCTTCATTTTCCCCCTTTCTTACAAATTAACCATTTAGGGTTTTTCTATAAGGTTGGAGAGGGTGATATTCATAGGGACGCTTTTCTCTTTTTGCCTTTCTTTTCTCAGGTTTCTGTTTCATGACTACGGCTACTTCAGCTAGGGTAGGCGTGTATCCTAGACCAAAAGGAGGGATACATTCCTTAAGTTCATCCTGGACTAAATTAACTAGTCCTTGCTGATTCCTGCCAAGACCTAGACCAGGCATATAATTCAATTTTCGAAACATGTTTAAAGGGACCATGTTTCCTAGGGAAGTGACTTTCTTTCCGATGATGTCAGTTTCTCAGCCGTATTCAATGGTGTTAACCACAGCTTGGGGGATAACCTCAAAGCCACTAAGGAAAATGCCAGTGTCCTCATGCTCTATTTCGATGATAGGGATATCCTCGTTTTCCTTATTCTCCACGATCTTATCAGCCATAATAATTACTATGTGATCATCGTGGATGAATTTGACACGCTGGTGTAATGAAGAGGCTACCCCCTTTACCCCATGGATCCAAGGGCATCCCAACAACAGGCTAAAGGTGGCTGGTATATCCAGGACATGGAACTCAACCGGCATGTTTAAGGGCCCAATGGTTAACATTAAAGTGACCACCCCTAAGACACATCGACTGGTGTTGTCGTATGCCTTAACTGTCTGCGAGGAAGGAGTGAGTTATGATATCTTTATTCCCAGTTTGGCTAACGTGCTGGCAGGACACACATTCAGTGAAGACCCATTATCTACCAAAACTCGGGGAACCCGCTTCTCCAAAATTCCCACAGTGATATGAAGAGCATCAATGTGGTTGGTTCCTTCCTGTGGCAGGTCTAGATCAGTGAACATTATTACGTTCCCAAAGTGACTGTTCCCAATCATCTGAGTAAGCTCATTTGGGGAGGTTTCAATTGGAACAACTGCCTGACTTAAAGACTTTGCCAGCGTGTCACGGTGCGTCTTAAAAGCACACAGTAAGCCCCAGATGGAAATGTTGGCCTGAGTTTTCTTCATCTGGGTTAATAAAGTATCTTCCACCGTTTTAGCCCCATTATTTATTACTAGATCTTTTCCAGAGTGGTCACCACTTTCCGGGTTTGGCTGGTAGGCTCGGCCAGATCGGGTAAGGTGGCTAACATTTCCACCAACCCAAGTGGCTTTTTCAATGTTACAGGTATTTTGGCTACTAAGGATGGTGTCCCAAGAGAGTATATTACAGGTGGGCTCTTTTATGGATAAGGATGGAGGAATAGGAACAAGGATATATGGAAGTGGTTGTTTATTTATTTCAAATTTGGGTACACAAAGGTTTTCATCAACCTCAATCATATTGATTTGAGGTAGAGGGTTATTGACTACATTTGGTATGGGTGGAGGCTTTTCAATAACCTTATCATCTATAAGGTCCTGGATAACATTTTTGAGGGTATAACATTTATCGGTGAGGTGACCACTGGAGCGATGGTATTCACAGTACTGGGCATGGTTCTAAGTCCTGGGCAAGGGGTTAGGCGACTTATAATTCTCTAACGGCTTCAAGACTCCTCGTGCCATTAGCGGTATCACGACGGGAGCTTGCGCTCATCATAATGCTGGGCTTACCTGTTCGATTTCAAGTTTCTGGTCAGGCCATCATTTGCTCCCACTGTATTGACAGACCTGTTTGACCCATAATACCATGGAACAGAGCTATAATTTTGGGTAGAAAATGGGGCTGAGGATTTCCCTACCATATTGACGGCTAGTGTTGGTGCGGCTCTCTTTCCTTTGGTGTAACGGAAAGAACTAGGAGACGTATTGGTCTTCAGTTGGCCAGTTCGTATATCATCATCAATACGGGCTCCTATCTCCTCTATTTCTTTAAAATTGGTGTAGAGGAGATACCGCATATGTTCCAGGTAAATGGGCTGGAGGTTTTTAATGAACATTCTGCATGACTCAGCCGGATCAGGTCTGTCAAAGGTCTGTGCCAACTTTCTCTTCCACCTGACTGCAAATTCAACACAGGTTTCCTTTTCCGGTTGGGTGCACGACTCAAGGTCCCTTCTATTTTTAGGACTGGTGTTATCTTTGTATCTTTCAAGGAATGCTTCAGGTATCTGGCCCCAAGTACTCAGGGTGCTGCTATCAGACAACATCAGCCATTGTTTGGCAGCCCCTATTAAGGTGAGGTGAAAATTGGAAGCCATAGCCTCAAAACTAGCTCCCTTTGACTGCATGCCAGTGGAATAGGATCTGAAGTGGGATATAAGGCATCCAGTCCCATCAAAATTTTCTATGTCGGGCATTCTGAACTTTGAGGGTAGTATTGCTGAAGGTTGCAATGCAAGGGCCCGCGTATAAAATTCCCCTTTGTTGAGAAGTTTGAGCATCATGGCCTTCATATTTTCCATATCGGCCTCCATTTTGGTGGCTGGGGGAGTTGGCTGTTGGTATATACTGGCTGGGTTAGGGAACGCTGGGTTATTTTCTAGCTGAGGTATCTGGTGAGTATATTGGGCTGGGTATGGATATTGGGTATTATAAGGATTTTGGGCTGGATTTTGGACAGTATACAGAGTATGGGTTGGTGGGTTTTGGGTAGTATATGGAGTCTGGGTTAGTGGGTTTTGGGTAGTATATGGAGTCTGGGTTAGTGGGTTTTGGGCAGTATATGGATTCTGGGTTGATTGGTTATTGATGGTTTCGGTCGGGCGACCAGGATCATTGACAGGTAAGTATGTGGTAACTTGGCTTGGTGGTGTAGACACCCCAATTTCGTACCCCTGGTATGTGACTGACATAAAATATCAAGAGCTGTCAAAACTTAACAAATGTCGAGTTACAAGAGTTAGAAATGCGAAAGGAAAAGCAGAATGCGCGAAACAGTGAACTGCGGGGGGTGAAAGTGCAAAAAAACAAACTTGAATAGTGCTCTTGGTGCCGCACCAAGGCCCCTTGGTGCCACACCAAGGGATCCCTTGGCCGCACCAAGCCTTCAACTGTAGCTTGTCTCAGAGATTGAAAGGTAGAAGGTTTGAAGCGCGCGGTACAACCCATTGAAGCTGCTGAACAAATCAAAGAATTCCAGCCGAGTCCCTAGTTCTCAACTATAAATAGAAGCCCCGGCCTCCTCATTTCAGCTGCTCATTTTCCGCGATCAATAATCGCAACGAAGTTCTGCCTCTTCGTTTCCTTCGATAATATTAGTACGAGAGGTGCGAGATAGGTGAGTGGAAGCCCCTAAAATCTCCAAACCCCATCCAAACTCCGCCAAACTAAATACCCATAGGTTATAAGTGATCCCTAGCCTAGTTGTTAGGTATCCACCTCATTTCCCCGGCCCAAAAATCTCAAAGTAAGTCGTTACTCTGCCAGAGTAACGAGCTGAAAAACCAAAAAACTAAGCCGTGGTTCCGCCTAACCAAAAAGGCCAAAACCTACCCAAATAAGCTGTCACTCTGCCCGAGTTGACAAGCCTAAAGTCTCATAAATAAGCAGTCACTCTACCCAAATCAAAACAACAGCCACACAACAAACAACAAAAAAAGACTCTCTTTCCCTGAAGGACAGAGCGAGCACACCACCGCTCTAAAAGGTAAAGCCTTTAAGGGCGTTGTTTATTTTACTTATTTACTTTTCTGTCTTTATTTATTTTTAAAGTTGTTATTTAAATCCGTCACAATGTAGCCAATATAAGCCGTTGTGCTATCCGGATTAGAATAGGAAATATTATGTAAAAGAGCCGTTATAATGGCCAAATATTCTTAAATATGTCTGTAATTATTGTAAGGAAATGGCTGCGAGTCTGTAAATAATGTAGCCATGGATGTATTTGTTTTAATTTCCTATCTTTTAATACTTTTTTTTTAGCGAAGCAGGGCGGCACCTACGGGAATTTATTGAGAGAAAAAAAGAAATACAAACTTGAGGGGGACAACCAGCCTTACCCTTTGGACGGGGGGACAAAGGAGCCTTACCTCGGAAAAGAAATACAAAGCATTAAGCGATTCTAACATAAGGAGTATGACAAACATCAAGCAAAATAATCCCCCTTAGAGATCGGGGAAAAGCCAAAAAATCATGAAAAACTGAGTCTATATGAGAATCACAGGCTAGATTAGCAAGACTATCAGCAGCTTTGTTAGCTTCCCGGAAGCAATGAGAGAAGGAGAACCGCATCTCAGTTTGGAACTTTAGGATATCTCTGACAAAATAAGAATGGACCCAAGGTAACTTGTGACCTTTGGAGAAACAGTTGAAGAGCACTTCCGAATCTGTTTCGATGATAGCGTCATAAAAACCCTGGTCATGAAGCCATTTCACACCATAGAAACGAGCTTTAAGCTTAGCCACCATGTTCGAGCATTCTCCATAAAATTGAGAATAAGCAAAAATGCAGTGACCCATGCAATCACGGATAAGACCACCACCACCACTAATACCTGGGTTACCCCGGCTAGCACCATCAGAGTTGAGTTTAAAATGGCCAGAAGGAGGGTTGATCCATGCCACTTGATGAATTAAAACATGTTTTCTACGACCAAATAAGATTTTGGAATGATCCAAAAGACCTGATATGTGATAGTTGGAAGCCAATAGGATAATCTGAAGATCAGAAGAAATATTTTTAATAACCATAGAATGAGGAATTTTGTGATTATCAAACACCGCCGAGTTACGAGATTTCCAAATGTTCCAAAGAATGATAGAGGGAAGTAAAGAGAAAGGTAATACCTTATTATGAAGCCACCACGAGAAGCACTTCTGACGGATGGAGCCTGAAGAAACGGGGACGCCAAAAAGATTGTGAAAGTGAAGCCAGATCAAAGAAGCAAACCTGCTGAGAAGAAAAACATGCATAAAAGTCTCACAGTGACCCTCATCACAACAATGGCAACGCGAAGCAAGAGAAAATCCTTTTCTACAAATGGCTTCATCTAAAGGAAGTTTCTGGGCGAATAGCCTCCATAAAAAGACGCTAATATGAGCTGGCAAAGATTTATGCCAAATGAAGTCTGAAGAAAGCAACTTGGGCTGCATATCTCTGAGCAAAGCAAAAACCGAAGAGAGAGAGAAGATACCCGAAGCAGAAGCCGACCAAAAAGGGCGGTCTTCGGAATTGTTGATAGAGATTTTTTGGTCTTTAATCAGAGCCAAATCAGAAGGAGGCAACACCGAAATATTACTGAACAGATCTCTAACAGTGTTACTAGAACAGCCCGGAGGCCTAATAAGCTGGGCATTGAAAATCCAATTATCGAACCAAGCCGAACAAAGACCCTTACCAATTATCCAAAAGATGTGAGGTTCAGCTATCAACCGAGCTTTTAACATTCTAGTCCAGACATGAGATCCTTTTTTAGAAGTAACTAAAGAAGGATGTTGCTCCCGACAATAGCGAGCAGAAAGGAAAGAGGACCAAAGATTCTTGGTTGTGCGAAATCTCCACCAAAGCTTGACCCCAAAAGCCTTAGAAATTTCAGCCATACTATGCACTCCTAGACCCCCTTCTGCCTTAGGCTTGTAACAGGATTTCCACGCGATCCAATGACTCTTATTCTTTCCATCAGCCTTGCCCCAAAAGAAATTGGAGCAAAGTTTGTCTATGAAATTTGTAACAGAAGCTGGAGGATCCAGCGAAGCAAGTTGATAGCAAGATATGGAATGAAGGACATGTAGAATTAGAGTAATTCTGTCTGCCGAATTAATGAGGTTGCCTGCCCAAGAAGAGATACGAGATTGCAATTTAGAAATGAGACCATCAAAGTAAAACCGCTTCTTCCGACCAAAGTAAAGGGGGCATCCGAGGTAAGTAATGGGGAGAGATCCAGCACTAAACCCCAACAACTGAGAGAGAGCTGAGGAGCGAGTTATATCATTTGAAGGGGCCATGAAAAAAGAACTTTTAGACTCATTAACTAGTTACCCAGAAACTTCCTCGTAGTGTTTAATAGCAGCCTTGTGAAGCTTAATAGAATTCAAACAACCATTGCAAAAAATAATAATGTCGTCGACGAAGGTGAGATGAGATATGACAGGAGCACCACTAATAGAAGAATATATAGAATAGGCAGTTTGGTTCTGCAACTGATTAAGCACCCTGCTAAAATAATCAGCTGAAATTATAAATAAGCTTGGAGATAATGGGTCGCGTTGCCTGAGGCCTCTAGATGAGGAAAAGAAACCAGATGGGCTGCCATTGATGAGCATTGTGAACCAATTATCATAAATAAGCCTCCAAATTAGGTCTATAAAAATCTCATGAAATCCAAACTGCCTTAAAACAGAGATGAGAAACAACCAAGAAACTCTGTCATATGCCTTAGCCATATCGAGCTTTAGAACGACATTAGAACCAGAGACTTTCTTCTCCAAAAAACACATAAGCTCCTGATCTAGTAAGATGTTATCTTGAATAACTCGGCCTTTAGTGAAGGCACTCTGATTTTCTGAAATGATGTGAGGAAGGATGGCAGCTAGACGAGAGGAAAGAATTTTTTAAATGACTTTGTTACAGAAATTGTAGAGCTTATAGGCCGAAGGTCCTTAAAAGAAACTGGATTGTCTATCTTTGGGATGGCAACAAGCAATGTACTGGACCAAGACTTCGGGAGAGAAAAACCCGAAAAAAAAACTCAAGAATAGCTTCACAAAGGTCCGCCTGAATAATATCCCAACAATGGGAATAAAATTTACCAGAAAACCCGTCTGGACCTGCTGCATTGTCACCACTAAATTGGAAAACTGCCTTCTTAATTTCCGAACTAGAAGGAGGGGAGATAAGTAAATCATTCCATTCATCTATAATGAGCCGAGGAATGATTCCATTATTAATAGCAGAATTGGCCACTCCATCAGTTTGAAGCTGAGTAGAAAAATAATCAATAGCCCCTTGTTTAATATCCCCATCCGAGCTAAGAAGCTGCCCGTTCATATCCTGAATTGAATGAAGGAAAAGACGGCGATGTTGTTGTTTGACAGTGGCATGGAACAACTTGGAATTTCCTTGGCCTTCTTTCAACCATTTAACCTTAGACTTTTGCTTCCAGAAGCGTTCTTCATTATAGACGCAAGACCGAAAATTGACTTGGGCTGCCATGAGGTCTTCTCGATTAGAAGGGGAGGCATTAAGCTCAAACAATAACTCTTTTTCAAGAACATCTTCCTCAGCCTTGCGAAGATTATCAAAGATATTACCAAAAGTATTTTTATTCCATAACTTAAGACAATCTTTAACAATTTTAAGCTTTCAAGAAAACCGAATCATGGACCGACCTTCAACATTAGAATTCCAAGCATTGGCAACCGTGGTTTTAAAAGAAGCATCGCTTGTCCAAGCATTAATAAAGCGAAAAGAAGAGGGACCCCGAGCAGCTTGACAAGAAATAGAAGCAAGAAGAGGAGAATGATCTGAGCAGGTCCTGTTAAGATGCTGAATAGAGGTTGCCGGGTAAATGTCTAACCATTCTGCATTACATAAGATCCTGTCAATCCTTTCATGTATTGTAGCATTACCTTCTCTCTTATTCCACCAAGTGTAAGCACTTCCAGAATACCCAAGATCTGATAAACCCGTGGCAGCCAAGCAAGCATGAAAATCAAGAGCACCAAGATGATCCCAACCGACTCCACCAGATTTTTCAGACGGGTGAAGAATTATATTAAAGTCACCCCCCACAATCCACGGGGTATTTGAAAAAGAGGAACTGATAGTAATCAAGTCATTCCAAAGAGCTTTTCGATCATCAGTGGTGCATTTGGCGTAGACGCAAGTAAGGATTGCGTGCTTAGGCCAAGAAAAATGATGGATCTGAATAGAAACTTGCTGAGGAGATTCATTAAGTAAATTACAAGTAAATGAAGATTTTATGAAAATCCAAATAGAACTAGATGAATTGGATGCGGAGAACCTGAAGTGGAGGCGGCGAGTAATGAGAGCAACCTTTTCCATTTGCAGCATGGGCTCGAACACAACAACTATAGAAATATTGTGAAGTTTAAAAAGCAATTTAAGGCGGCGCCTAACCGAAGGATCATTGCCAATTCCCCCAATGTTCCAAAAAAGAATTTTAATATCCATAAAAATTATTGAGAGGCACCCTTGGATGGCTTCGAAGCCAATGAACGTGTGAACCTTGCGGTAGGGGGAAGGGGTGGCTTTTGTGAAGATTTAGACGAGGCCTTGGATTGCTCAAGATTAAGGGCATTAAGAGAAGAGTTTGTAAGAACATGGATTAATATAACATATAAATACTTAATAATATAATGATCAATATTATAATATATGGTATAAAGTATAGAACTCAACATAATATGTAGAATTCCATAATATAAGTATATCATTAAATGATGGGCATAATGGTAATATCTTATATATCAATAGGTGTAGTCCCTAAATGAAGTGCCCCTTGGATTCCTATATAAAGGCTTATCCATCAAGCCTATGAATCTACTAGTTACATTATTCTCATTCAGTCAAAACTCTTCCTAAGTAATTGAAGAATAAAGAGATTAAAGGGCACTCATCATTTAGAAGATCTACTCCTCCCTAATTTGAAGTCTATCTTCTTACTTCATCCTCTTTACTCAAGAACAAGAACAAGATTAAGAACGAACATGAATCACAAGGTAATTACACGCTTCCGTCTTCTTCTTCATCTTCTCTTCTTATTCTAGTAATGAGTCGGTTCATGTTTAATGGATCGTAATTGTTCCAACAATTGGTATCAGAGCCTGCTCATATACTAGATTGAGTTTGAATTTCTTATAAAGTCTTGTGCTTTAATTTGTTTAAGTTTGTAATCCATGTATAATTACACTTGGTTTTGTTCTTGTACATAATACTCATTTGTCTAAGAGTATTATGTTCATAACTTCATTCTATTTCTGAATTTTGGTTTTACTCAAAAGGCTTTCAATCCTTAATGTAAGATTATCCCATTTTTGAACATAGCCACCATCCTTGGATGCGTTGTGAGTTTGTTCATATGCATAGCCACGCATTTTTTTTAAATGTGTTGTGAGTATGCGGATCTACTTACTTTGGTTGAAAAAAAAAAATTTTGAGTCACCATTAAATTAAGAACTTCATTTAATTTCTGGCAATAATGGTAAGATCAAGTTTTAAGAGACACAATGGTTCATACAAGATTACCCCATTTACATAGCCAACATCATGTGTTTGGAGTGTGTAAATCTAGGTCTACTTGTTTGAATCATGTTAATTAAAGTGCAAACTTGTCCCATTTACATAGCCAATAATTATAATGCATTAAAATGGAAATTTGGTTGAAAGACTGTTCATAAAAGGCTTCATCAAATTATCAAAAGGCAATGGTCCAACCATGGTGACTTTTAATTGAATATAAGTTGGTTAAAAGGCTTCAGTAAAACCAAAATTCAGAAATAAATTGGTGACTTTTCGTTGCCCAAAATTGGTGACTTTTTGAGTATAATTGGTGACTTTTCGTGTGGTGACTTTTTGAGTATAATTGGTGACTTTTCGTTGCCCAAAATTTTGATAATCTATTAATAAATTATAATGTCTGGACACCAGTCGCGCTTCGGTGGTTCTTGGAGTTATTAAACTTTAAGAATGGACGGGTAGAACAAAATGATATTATCTTTTATTAATAAATTTCGCTTATTTCTTTACTTTTTAAATTTTCAGAAATTACCTTAAAGTCTTAAGTGCCCTAAAGTATGATTAATTATATGCTTAAACAAATTTATTCATTGTTTAAATAATATTGTTGCCAAAGCAATTTACGTTATTTAAATACAAATTTGTTAAAGTGATGAATGTAAATATTGATATGTGATAACATGTTTGTTTCCCAAAGGAGACCTTGTTATTGACTAAGTATTTGCATTCATAGGGTAATAATTGAACTAAACTTTTGATCATTTTAAACGCTGTGAACCATCCCAAAGGAAGGCGGGTGTTTAAAGTGAATTGTTTATATTCTTTATTACCGGGGAACAAATACCTTAAATTTTAGGACATTTTTTTTATACTTGATCCGGCCCAAAGGAAGGCAAGTATTTAAAATGTGTTGTTTAAGCTATTTGTTTACCCTAAGATAAATCAAATTGTGAGTCAATTCGCAATCCAAAGATTAGTCTTGATGTCATATTGATTATCTTTTACTATGATGGAATTCATTTTGATATAATTAATCATTGTGTAGTTTCTTATATATGTTTTGTTTCATTCTTTTGTTCTCTTCATTCGATTTGATCGTGCTTCATCCTGTTACTCGCCTTAAACTCAATTCCTTTGCTAACTGGGACAAACTTTAAAACTTGGAAAAACAAGATTATTATGGTCTTAGGCTGTTTGGACCTTGACCTCGCATTAAGAGAACAAGCTCTCCGCCTCTAATCGATAAAAGCACCGCGGAAGACCGCTTAAGTTCGAGAGGTGGAAGCGTTCTAATCGCCTAACCTAAGCATAATTAAGAATGCGGTCCGAGACATTTCTAAACAAGGTCTCCGAGGATGATGGTGCAAAAGGTTTCCTAGATGCCCTAGAACAACGCTTTGCAAAAAGCGATAAATCGGAAACAAGTGCTACCTTGAGGAAGCTTGTTTCCATGAGGTATAAGGGCACCGGAAATCTAAGGGAATACATAACGGAAATCTAAGGGAATACATACTCAAGTTGGACTTATCGGAAGACTTGCTTGTGCATTTGGCTTTAATTTCTCTTCCTTCACAATTTGGTCATTTTGAAACGACCTATAATTGTCAAAAGGACAAGTGGAATATTAATGAATTAATTTCACATGTCACGAGGAAGAAGATAGGTTGAAACACACCAAACCCGAAAGTGCACATTATGCATCTACCTCTTCTCGTGGGATTAAGAGAAAAGGTAAGGAGATTGCGGTTATAAAGAAGCCTAAGGGATCATCAAATGATCAAAAAGTGAAAAAGTGCTTTTTGCAAGGACCCCACTCACATGAAGCCCGACTGCCCTAAGTATCGCCAATGGCGAATTAAGAAAGGTATGTCATTTAGCTTTGTTTGTACTGAAGCTAATTTAGTTTCAATTCCTTCGTATACATGGTGGTTAGACTCCGGTGCAACTACTCACATAAGTTCATGTATGCGGGGTTGCTCGAACTACCGAACGCCCAATGAAGGTGAAAGATTCATCTACATGGGAGCCGGAGAGGTGGAGGGCATAGGGACTTTTAGATTATCTCTTAGTCTTGGATATTATTTAGTTTTGAACAATGTATTTATTATTCCATCTTTTAGACGGAATTTGATTTCCGTCACTACATTAGATCGGGAAGGTTATTCCTGTATCTTCGGTAATAATAAATGCAATTTATATTTTGATTCAAAACTTTTTGGTACTAGCTCTTTGTCTTACATTGATAATCTATATTTACTTGACACAGTCAATTCATTAAATGAGTCCCATAATAATGAAACTAACTCTCGAGGCATAAAACGAAAGTTTTCAAGTAAAAACTCTTATACCTTGTGGCATAGGCGTTTGGGTCATATCTCCAAAAGCAGAATTGACAAGCTTGTGTCCGAGGGAATATTACATAAGCTTGATACTCCGGAAAATAACTTTTGTATTGAATGCCTTAAGGGAAAATTTACAAATAGTACAAACAAAAATGAATCCTTGAGAGCTACAAAAGTCTTAGAACTAATTCATACGGACATATGTGGACCGCTTCTCTACCCCTTCATGGAACGGACAAACATATTTTATTACGCTCATAGATGACTTCTCTCGTTATGGATACATTTATTTACTTCATGAAAAGTCTCAATCATTGGACGTTTTCAAGTCTTTTAAAACCGAAGTTGAAAATCAACTTGAAAAGACTATTAAGAACGTTAGATCCGATCGTGGTTGTGGGTCCCAATGAGCACAATAATAAGCTAGAAGGGGGGGGTTGAATAGCTTATTAACACTTTAAAACTTTTAAGTAAGTTCCTTGAAAGTTACTTGAAGTTTATGAAGAGTTTCAAGTAGCGGAAGACCTTCAAGAAAATTGTTCCAGTGTCCGCCGATAAGGACTACCTAGACCTTTTACGATTACTTAAGTTCTCACGAAATGGATATAATGAACAAGGAAACTATGCAGCTCAAGTAATAGACAAACGTAAGGAAATAACACAAGTATTTTGAGATGGTTCACACCGTAAATAGTGCTACGCCCACCACCAAGGCCAACCTTGGATTTAAATTGTGCACTATGTTTTCCACTTAGATCAATTACAAAGAATATCCCTAGTGGATCGTGTACAAAATATTGACTTGTGTTTGTCTATGGAATTAAATATCTGTGAATACAAGATATTTAATTTGCGTATATAGTTAATGGAAGTAAACAACAAGAAGAATAAAACAATAAGAGTTGAAGAGCGCTTCTTGTTGTTGACGAGGACTTCTAGATCTGCTGAGGATCTATTGAATGCACCGTGAAAGACTTGGAGTTGTATAGATTCGAGCAATTCTTTAAGTGTTCGATTGATTCTGCATGCTTGTCTATTGTTCCAGTCTTCAATGGCGTATTTAAAGATTTAAAGCAGTGCACTTCAAAAGAATCCGTTGGAGAGGACGAAGGCTTCAACAAATTTATTCAAAAATGCATTAAATGCATGGGGTCATCGATCAAGGAATTTCGTCTTCACGATATCCAGCAGCGTATAATCATTTCTCGAGATCTTCAAAAAGGTGGGCGATTTGGTGTCGATCCGAGAGATGAAGCGTAAAGTAGGGGATACCGCTTTTATCGCTTTCATCGCTCAGACGAAAAGTCTTCTCGCTGAAAGTTGCTTTCGCGGCTTGACATGTCGAATGACTTGGATTAATTCAAATAATATATGGAAATAAGTTTGAATTAATCCCTAGCTTTATGCCGAAGAGGACACGTAGAAGCGCATCGCTTGGACACGAGGTCTACCGATCTTAAGCTTCGAGCGTGTCTTCCCAGTGAAGCCGAGAAAGGGTCTTCCGTGAACTTGAAAAGAGTCCTACAAAAACTATACAAGGCAAAGTTCTATACATTGCCACGCTAATCGATACGCACCGATTAGCCATCAAGTATAAAACTAATGTAATGTATCGATCGATATAAATTTAACATAAGAATCAACAATCTCCTCCTATTTATATCTGGTCATCATTACTACAAATGAGGGTTTTTAAAACAAACAAACAGAATAACACCTCAGATGCAAGGGACTAATCTAAGTGCATACAAGAATAAGAGAGTCAAAGAATAGCACATAGATCGCCAGCCAGCTTTAAATCAATTTAAACTAAATGTTTAAATTCTCATATAGATAAACAATAAAGCAAAGAAGAATTTAAACAATATAATTTTTGAAAAGCAAGTAATCATCGTATTCATAAACAAGATGTTTACATTTGACGTAGTTTTCAAAAATAAGATAAATACAAAGGAAAGGGAAGAAAAGATACAAAAGCTACCAAGGTCTTTTCCCTTTGCCTTTGTCCTCGCCTCCTTTTCTCTTCTTTCTCGCTCTAGCTCTTCCATTCTTCTTTGGTATTCGGCATCCGCATCGCTTGAGGTCCGTGGAACGAGAACGGTAGTCCAGCTTCTTCACGAAGACGGCCGTTCTCTTCCATCAAGATTCATTCGTTGATAGATCTCATTTGTTTCTCCTCCGTGATGGCCAGATCACGATCCCGGTTGGCATTCATTATGTCATGGGCAGAGTTTCGAGCGAGGTTGTTGAGTTCCATAATAGGAGTACGACCGTGGCTAAGATGGAGAGTGATGGCGTGGAAGAGCTCGTAGAAAATGGAACCTATGATACGGCAGCCTTCATCTCGTTGAGCTTCTACGTTGATCTTGACATCAGTGAAGTCGTGCCGCATCTGTCCAAAACGAGTCCGCACATCCTCTTGAAATTGTCGAAGAGTAGTGGCGGTCCTGTCGTTGGCCTTGGCCGCAGGTTACTTCAATGCAGTAGCGGTAGATATGCTTGTGAGTTCGCCTAACCGCCGGTAGATGGCATCTAGTCGACAAAATTTCAACATTGGCCGGCCGATTGGAAAAGATGCTTGGCCAATGTGAATGGTGCCGGCAGAGGCAGTAGTCCGCAGCCCGAAGGGCGTTTGGGGAGGGGGAGTTCTGGAGACAGAAGAAGATGAGTCTTGGGTGGGGATGGTTTTGGTGGAAGAGGATAGGGTTATAGGGGAGGGATGAGGAGGTTGAGAAGGTTGAGAAGGTTGATGAGAAGAGGTGAATAGATCTGCTACTGATGAAAGTTCAAAGAGGAACTTGGCAAGCAGATCTAGCAGGGATCTAAGGGTGGTGTGGTGGAAGAAGTTGGTTGGGATTGGGGTGGTGAGGAAGTGGTGTGGATGGGTCGTGAGTAGTTAAAGGGTGAAGGGGGAGGAGGAGTTGGGGTTCCGGGGCTCCTCCTCATTTTGAGGCTCCTCCGAGGGATAGATCTCCTGAGGTGGTGAAGGGGTAGTTGAAGGGTTGATAGGTATAGATGAAGGGTTGTGCAGGGTTTGGGCGCCGGTAGTTGGTTGTGCGTCGGTAGTTGGTTGTGCGCTCGGTAGAGGGTATAGTGGGTTGGTCGGTGAGGGTCAGTTCTAGAGCTCTCCTTTCTTCCTCGCCGAATAGGAGACTCACCGCCATCGGTAGAGGTTGGAGGATCGCCGATGGCGGTCTTCAAAGGTTTTACGAAGTCTCCTTCGCTTTTGGTTTGGGTGTGGAGGTGTGGAGGTGGGGAGGGTTGTTGGCTGGGTTGGGCAAGTGGTTGAGAGGATGGCTTGGCTTGGGTGGATGGATGGGAGGAATGGCTAGTTTGGCCTTGTGCCTCTTCTTCTTGTGGCCTTCCTTCATCTCCTTCCTTATCCATTTGGCCTCGCCCTCTTCGCTGGAGGTGCCACTTAGGCCTTGTCTTCTTGGCTTTGCCCCTCGGCTGCTATTTTGGCCAATAGCACCCGCTCTTATAAATGCCTGCCACAGCCTGGGCCTTAAGATGGAGGCCGTGGCCACCCGATCGTCATATTTTTCGAGACCTTTTGGAGGTCCTGCTCCCGCCTAAATGTGCTTCCATGTTGAAGCGGGTGACCAAGATCGGTGTAGGTTTGGCCACTTTGTCAAGAGAGACCTGCGGCATCTTTTTGTAGTCGGGCGCTTGTTCTCGTATTCAACTGTACTTACCGAAAAACGAGGCCGTGAGTTGCTTGTCCTTGGCTACCGCAAACAACTCATCTTCTTTCAAAGAAGAGTTGATGTCCGCATCATCCCTCAACAGGCATTGATAAGCTCGACGAAAGGGCGCTTGCAAGTGGGGTTGTTCTTAGCTTTCTCCACCCATTGCTTCACTGTCGAAGATGATGAGCCCCAGCTCGACGCATTTAAGTCAGAAATACAAAGACCGGTCGATTTATTCTGGCCAAGAACATATCATGTGCTCCACTCTTGAAAAGGAGCCCTTGTCAAGAAGGTGGCTAGTGCAAGAGACGCCAAGAGGGAAATTTGAGCATTTTCCCTTGTGGCTCCCGGGTGTGTCGCTCTCCCTCATGGCTTCCAGTGCATGTAAAGCCTCACCGTTGTTGCAGTAAACAGCCCACCGTAGTGCACGCCAATGATGGTGGAAATAGATTTGGCGGTGATGTAAAATGGGACGGCCTCGAATCCACCCACGAAGAACGATCGCTCATGAGCTCCATTCGTTGATAAAATTCTTCGCCAGAAGATATCAGAAGTTTTTGTCGCTGAGGCGTAAGAGGGGCGTAATCCCGGAGGCGCTCCATATCCTCACAAGCTTTTACACCGGCGGCTATGGAGTTGATTGACGGAATATACACATGCCCGAATGTATAGCTTGGGGTCCGTGGCGACAATGACGTCGTGAGCGGCAGCGGCGGATAGGATGGATATCCTCGAAGATTTATATTTGCACTGGGAGGAATGACTTTTCGTGGTCAAAAGTCTTCCTGTACTGCCTTAGCTCTTTTTGAAGTTCTTGCCTGAAAGAAAACAAAATAAAATTTAGGGCTTTTCATCTAGATATCTAAACAAGTAGGAATTTCAAAGTTTTATCAAATAATTGAAATTTTTAAGCAAAGACTTGAAACCCTAGAATGTTTAGAGTAAACCACACTCGAGAAATGCATAAATGTAAGTTTTCATAAGAATGAACAATGAATAAACAAAACGATCATAGTATTCAAGTATGTAAGGACAACAATGGCGAATCACTGAAAATGACGGTTTAAATTCCAAAAGATTTTAATATGATTTTGAAATGTAGAACAAGATCCGTAAAATTAGAGTAGAGAGATAAACGTATTCATTGTTTGAGGATGAGAAGAAGAAACAAGACGAAGAACTTGAAATTTACGTAGTAGATGCTTAGAGAGAGAGAGAGAGAAGATTTCTGCTCGTAGGGTTTCAGAAAGTTTTGAAATGACGGTTCAAGGGCTATTTAAAGGCGAGAAAATATCCGGGTTTGGAACTTAAGATATTTTCTTGGCACTTTGTCCTTGACCCCTTTTATTGCTTTAGAAACCTCTTTAGCGAAAATAGACTAAGTAAGAGTACTAACCTTTGTGGTCTTCCGGTAAAGAAGAACTTTACGCCTTCCGATTAGTCTAATCGGGTCTACCGGGTATGAAAAAGAAATATTAACATATTAATTTTTTAAGCAAGAGGATCAATCATACCAAGATTTCTCCTTAAATAAGCAAAACCCGGTGGCATCCGCTGGTTTTGGAGAATGTCCGCTAATTGATGCTCGCTTGGAACATATTCCGCATCGATGTTACCTTTTTCCACATGATTTTGAGAAAATGATAACGAATATCAATGCTTTGTCTTTGAATGCATCATCGATTTTGGAGATCGAGATACTGATGTGTTGTCACACATGATTGGGCAAGCGCCTTGATGTTGTATCCACCAATTGTTGCTTCATCCATAAGCTTGAGAGCAACAACAAGAATATATTATGCTTCATGGGTTGAGTTTGCCAACGATCCTTGTTTCTTGCAAGACCATGAGACGAGTCTGCT
>CM028382.1:33872923-33900688 GCA_013146195.2 Codonopsis lanceolata
TTGATATTTGTCCTACCCCATCAATCCTCTCATATGTTCCTCTATTTTGAGGACAAAATAGAACTTAAGTTTGGGGGGATTGAAAATTTTAGTCTTAGCGGGTCCCAGCCTAACGAAGAATGGAGTTGGGCTATGTCGTTAGGGTGAAAGAATTTCTTTATTTGATGACCATTTAACTCTTCACCCTATTTATCTGTTTTTATTTTTTCGATTTTCGGAGGTGTTGCCTTGACGGAATACACTTAGATACTCGTGGGTTCCTCTTATGGGGACCCATCATCAATTGTCATCGTCATCACCTCAATTTTCGCAATTTCTTAGAAAAATATATATAAAAAATTTATTTAAATTCAAAATATTCATCCTCGAGGTTTAGGTGTGGTAATGCTAGTCGTAGTCCATGAGGAGATTAGTGCAATGAACACATAGTTAGTCCGTAGATCCCCGAATTTACTTAATTTTGCGAAACTTTTACTTTTCTCCAAATTCTTCATGCACTCACACCGGTCATAATTTGGATTGATTAGAATAGTTTTATAAAGTTTATAACACCGATTTATCTTCAACAAGATATGCACAAGAATATGATGCATAGCCATTCGAACATGATTGTTGCATTAAATTGTAACTTAGGGTCAATTGCATGATAAATAGATCCCTTGGATTTTTCTCATTTATATATCTCAAGCACACTTTCGAACCGTGTTTGCATGTTAGTCTCAATTGTCCCTACCATCTGTCTTAGCGAATGCTTATGTGAAATCCAGTGATGCTAAACACTCAACCCAATTCCCATAGTTGATATGATATTTTGTGTTATCTTACTTGCTTTAAATATTATGTGAGCATTTGGCATTAAGAAATGATTTAGGCCATCTTTGGATCGTTAGAGCCTAAATATTCCTGACCTATACTAAATATATCCCTAGTGTCCCCTTTGAGCCTAATGAAAAAATGGAGTGTGCTAAGCACACTATTTAAACCCATTCGCCATCGTTTCTTTACCCACATTAACTTAACCTAAAAGCCTATACACTTTTAGCCTACCCTTTGAGAGAGTAGGATTGGGTGGGAAATTGATTCTAGGAGGACCACTTCTTTTCAGTTAGGCTATTTTTCAGAAGGCTTCTTCTTTCCGTCGTCGAAAAAAAAAAAAAAAAAAAAAATCATGTGTCGACGAAAAATGAAACGGAAGAAGAAGAGTGTAAACAAAGATTCAAATGGAAGCATAGCTTTCAAGAGAAAATATGTTAGAAAATTATCTTTGATTAGAATGATGATATTTTTAGAAAAATCTAGTGCCCAAAACAAGTTTGGGGGGATAAAGAAGAAAAGTGAAAAGTAACACAAAGCACCCCTCCACTTGTGGTCTTTGCAGTCCTAGCCTAAATAGGGAAAACTTCCTTTTGCTTGGAAGTATGAGGGATAAAGGGTAGTCTTACTCTCTCACTTTGAATTCCAATACCTTTCCATCAAATCCCCAACACCTTGGCCTTACATTACAAGCTTAAAAGTCCTAATGATCTTCTTGCCAATGCTTATGTTGTTTTTATTGTCAAGTGAGTAACATAAAATTGATCACACACTTCATATTCATTATTATTCACCTTAAAGCTCACTGTGTTAGCATAATCTTAGCTATTACAAGTCATTGGGATAGGAGAGCATTGTATACATACATAGAAGTGCATGGGATGGATGTGTAAATCTTTTGAATCCTTGGGACCTTTAAATGCCGACCGGGTTTGGATGGTAGATCTCATACTTCTTAATGCATGATTTTCTATTAAACTGTAATTTTCATATGAATGTGGTGTTTAGCTCAATAAAAGCTGTTTTAGTCAAGATATTCTTTAAGGCCGGTGATCACACACGGAGAAATTAAAAGTAGTAGCATTAAGAAAAGACTAGTTGGTTTTATATGACTAAGCTTGCATATGTGGTGAGCACCAAGCGAGATTACATGCATGCCATACACTTATAACTTGAGGATGAAACCAAAAGATTTTATGTTGTATGTTTGTAGTTGTATTTTAGTTTATATTTATATGTTTTTGTATTTATCGCATAGTCGAGTCACTCGAAAGAGTCTCCTTGAGTTTGTGGGTTTATAGAGGAGTGTAAATAGTGTCACCCTCACAAAAAGATTTTAATTTTTGTTATTTAGATGTTTTTGTATTTATAAGTTTATTTGTTTACTCGTGGACGAGCAAAGTTCAAGTTTGGGGTATTTGATCGATGTATTTTATACGTCGATTTTATATCTTCGTGACTTGAATTAGGCTATTTCATGAGTCTTTTGAGTACTAATATATGTTTTGGTGAGTTTTGTAAGTTTCGGAGTTGTTCGTGAAAATACGCGAAACTCCGGGGTTTTAAGTGCAAATTACAAAGAAAGAAAAATTGAAGAAAATGAAAGCGCATTACGGACACCTTGCGGACGCAAGGTGCCTTCGAACGAACCGCAAGGTAAGGCGATATCGGTCCACGAAGCCGACAATCGAAGAGCCAAAAACCACCTGCACTCGCGGAGACCTTGGGGCGGACAAGGTATCCGACACTCTGCGACCGCAAGGTAGGCGAAAATGCTCAATTTTCGGGTTTTCACACAGTCATTCGATTCAATCACAACTCCCAAGTATATATAGAAGTCAGATGCCGAGCCTAAGCATAAGGAGGACGGCTGGAAGCTCTCTTTACATAGATTTTAGGTAGTTTTAGATTGTATAACATAATTAGGTTGTGTAATTTCAAGTATTGAAGATCAAATCATGCCTTTCATCATCTCCATGTGCTGTTCATCGTCTATGATGAACTAAATCATCCCTAATCTAGGAGGTGGGAGGTAACTTGTATCGAATTTATGTTTTGATTCATATATATATGTCTATTCAATGCTTGTTGATTGTGTTGTTTATCAACCCTCTATTATTTTGCTTTGAACAAATGAATGTAATCGCAAATAATAAAGGCTTAGAGGTGCGGATAAGCTGCATGACCAAGTGCATATGTCGTACAACGGCTCACCAACACAATAAATTGGACCTATCGAGCACGAGAGTGATAAGTTAGGACCAGGTTCTTACATGATCTAGGTGACAGATAGATCATAAATCTAGGTGACAGCTAGATTACAGTTCCTGTGCTTAGGATATGGAATGGGTGAATTTTGCGGGGATGGAGGCTGAACCAATTGTTCAACAGATCATATCTATTTTTAGTGAACGAACCCAAGACATTGAATGACATTATTATGAATTGAACATAAAGGAGATATAAGTGAAACCCAGAATCCTAGATTTCCACTCACCATAAGATCTTCATATCATTATTCTTGTCTAATTAGTTAACATCTATAACTAGTAATTTAGAGTAGAATTAAACATAAAAACCCCCTTAGGTTAATAATTTGCTATCTATAATTCGCAGCTTGTTCGTGATCACTTGTCTCGTGGGTTCGACCCTTGCTTCGAGTCTATTCTATAATAGTCTTGTACACTTGCAAGGAAATAGATAAATAAAACAATCAATCAGTAGCCTTGGCGATTCATTGTGATTACTAGGAAAATTATCTTGGTTGAGTGTACTAGGTACACGAGTTTTATAATAGCTATGATTGTTGGTTGCCAAGGTAATAGACCTTGTTACTTGACTTGATTTTATTCAATTATATGCATTAGTTGTAGGAAACACCTATTTGATGCATTTACATTCTAAAATAATTCTCATTTCATCATTATTATATCTTGTTCATTCATTTCATTAGTATAGGGGTCTGTTTGAAGGATGCTTAAAACTTTTTATTCATGAACCTTCGCATCCTTACGACGGAAACTTTTGAAGCTAATTCAGTAGGTACCCTGAATTGGTGAGCAAAAGGTCGTTTGGACTAGGATTGGTAAGAATTAAGTTAGAAATTGACTATACCCGTTACCAAACGGAATGGACAGAAATGGAATGAATTTTCAAAACATTTCATTAATGTGCTCTTATATGTGTTCTTACCCGCGATTGGGAAATCGCGAGTGTGATTTACATGGTTTGAAATGCCGATTCGATTACCTTTACTTTGTTTGAGAATTGCTCCATAGGCAATTACCATTTCTTTTAACTTAGAATCTCTTGTGTTTGAATTTCGTGTTGAGCCCGAAACAAATAGTTTCGGTAGATTGGATGTTGAAATATCCTTGAATGTGTTCTTCATGTTGAAATTTGGATTATTAGAGTTTGACCCTCGTGTGTATTGTGGTTGAGCTCGGACCTAACGTTGGTTGTATCATGATTTAGAATTCGGGACGAATTCTTTTTAAGGTGGAGAGAGTGTAACACCCCGCTCCTTCGTTAGCTCGGTTTGCGTGCCATACTTGCACTTCTTCCTTTGTCGACTGTATGTTTGGTTTGCGAGAGGGTCTAGATGTGTATGAGAGACCACATTAAGACCAAAGCACTATTAAGAGACTCCATATAGTTGTTGACTTGCTAAAGTCACAAGTCGTGACTCGACGATAGTCGGAATGCGACGCGATTGAGGGTTTGCTTGCGTTTTGCGTTCGTGACCTCGGTTTGGTCGTAGACCTTTATATGATGATTGATTAACATGTTTAGATGTATTAGACTTCAAGTTGGAGGTGTTCCTTAAGTCTAACGATGATTTGGAAGCTTTGGAGATAGCGTTCGTCTCTATCGCGTAGTTCGGGGATTGAGTCGTGTAATCGTCTCTCCTTTGGGACTCTTATTTCCCTAGTTGTTGTTCAACTTCCTAGAAGTATTTAAGCTTCTTCATTAGCCCTTAGACTTGCCTTAAAAGTCTCCTTTCATTGCTCGTTCGATTGCGAGTTCATTCGTCGTTCCGGTTGCACGTTGTTGCACCTCCTCCCGGTTTCGCTCCGAGTTGTTCCGGATGTTGTTCGGGTGTGTTTCCGACTTGTTTTGAGTTGGGTTAGACCTTAGAATAGTTGCCCATGAGTTTGGGACCATTTAGGACGTGTTTAGATCAAGTTCAAGGGCTGGACCATGCGCTCGCATCGAATTCTGATCACCAGCTCGCGGGGCAATGCTGAGAGCATTGCAGAATGAACCTAAGAAGGCCCAGAAGCCCAGGCGCCCGCCTGGCCTTGAGTGAGGCGCCCGCCTCAACATCAGGAGACACCTACGGGATTTTTCCCCTGTTTTGCTGTTGTACGACTTTTACACCCAAACCCCTATCCAAACCTTTTCTAAACCCCACTTAAACCTCCCTAACCCTCCTTACTTATACCCTAACATCTCTAACTAGTTTTAAGGGTGGATTAAGAGATCTTTAGTGATCATTTAACAAGCCAAAATCAGATATTTATCAACCACAATATCATGACACTTGTCCCACTCAGATTTTTAAACCCATATACACCACAATCTGATGTTTTGACCCTCATTTCTCTCCCTCACTCTCCAAGAACGAAATTCATCTTCTCTCAAGCTCTCCCATGGCTTCTTGAAGCTAACCTCTTGGTCCTCCATGATCCTTCCCTCATTTGCTCAAGCCACCTTCACAAGAAGTGTAGAACTTGAAGAGTAGATCATTTCCTTCCGAACAGTTTTCTCATTTGCTTTCTTTGGTGTAGAATACAAGTAAGTTACTTCTTCTTCTTTTGATTTTGTACTCATTGATCCTAAGGAAAACAAACTCTATGCTATTTGAGGTCAATGAGTACACATACTTGCTTTGTGTGATTTTTCACTTGTGATTTGAGCATGTGAACTTGTTAAGAGCATTTGTAGGATGACTTCTATGATTGTTGAAAGTATATTGTTACTCTTCATCTTATGTTCTAGGATTGTGAGCATGCTAGAAATCATGTTTACATTCTATTTGGTTTATTATGAAAGTATGCCTAAGTTTGGGGCTTTGGATGTGTGATCTCACTAGATATCATGAGTATGACCATTTAATTGAAATTAAGTGATTTATGAAATGGGTTATGATTTATGTTGGGTTTTGTTATGAATTTTAGGGCTTGAGAATCAACCCCCAAATTATTGGAGAAATTGTTGTTATTTGAAGTGGGTGTTAATGTTGATATTGATGAAAGGTTTAAGAATGAAACTTAGTATTTAGACTCAACGGAGTCGTAATAGGTTCAATATTGTGTTAACGAACTCGGGTTGAAATCCTACAACATTTGGGTTTCGTTTGACTATGATTATAATGAGTCCTTGGGTTGTTAGGCTTGGGAATCAAGCCCGAATGAATTTTGGGATTTTATTGTATGTTTGATTAGAGTGTTAAACTGTGGATTTATGAAACCCATGAAGAGTGAAATGTAGAATTAAGACTCAATGGAGTCGTTGTAAGGTCAATAATATAATAATGAGCTTTGGGTTGAAACCCTACGATGTTCGGGACTTGCTTAGTTATGTTTGTGTGTACCCGAGTATCTCATTCGGTGTCCAATTGAGACACTCATGTTATAGAGACCTATTGGGAGTATGTTTAGAGCGTGCTCGTTAGAGCACGGAGCATTAGAGATCAACCTATGATCTCGTATGCCTTTAAGAAATGATCATTTGAACGAGTTTTCCTTTAGGGGATTTGGTCGCGTGCACATGAATGCACTTGCGAGGGAGTGACTACGGGGTAGTCTTGATGTTCTCGAGTATAGCATTGAGGAAGTCGGTTATATACGACAGTTGGGACTATTGTTGAGTCCGGTATGTTTTTATGAATAGACTAAATACTAAGTCTTGATTAATGATTGTTCTTAGACTAAAATAATAGTCTTTGGTTGAATCCCGAGTAGAGGGCTACGGTAGACCTCATGTTGTGATTTCTTGAGCTTATATGCCACTTTTGATTGGGTGATGACTTGAGGATTATGAGTACCTCATTGTGTGGTTCTTTGACTAAACTTATAAGTTGGTTGGATTTGTTAAGTATGTGCAAATATGTGCATTGTTAAATTGGTGTGTAGAGCTTTATGTCCTACTTGATTTGATAAGTCCGCTATGGTCGGTCTTGATTCTTGTTTGAGCATGCGAGTAAATATCTACTTGTGCATTGCATAAAAGTCCAGCTGGCATTATTTAGATTGGTTTTATAAGTCAGGGTAGGACGATACATCGCCTATACGAATCGTAAGATCCGTATTCGCTATGGATCGCCGTGCCGTACTGGACCTCACACACACCTCCATTGTTGGCCGCAATGGGGAAGTAGCCCATTTGGCCATAACAATACGTGCGACATTGGCTGCTATCTAAATCGAGTGGTTCTCGATGATAGTCGATGACATCACAGAGCATCGATGTGGCACGATAAAGTATAACATTGTGTATTGCAGGAGCGGCACAACGACACTATTTGGGTATCTTCTCTATCCCTTATGTGGCTTACTATGAGCACTTATATGAAAAATAACGTGCTATGTGGTTATGAAGTTTATGATCCTTGTTAACTTAATACAAGTTTATTATTGGTATGCTATTAAGATGCCATGATTTTATACATGTTTGTGCATTATGCCATGCCACGTCATGCTATGCCATACATTGCATTTAGTAACTTACTGGGTCATTATGACTCATTTCGTGTGTTTGTTTTCCTTAGTTTTTGCAGTAAGCTCGTTAGTGCGCGTTGCAGCTTCGGGTGCTTGTTGGATAGCAGGTGGTCTTCCGGGCAATAGCTTGGAGTTAATATTATTATTATTATTGTATTTATCATCTTGTGAGATACGGATGTAAAGTTATGTAAACTTTACTTGGGTAGTTATGTTAGTATTTTATCGTATTATTTTGGGAGCCGACTTGTTTGGTCGAGCTATTGTATTTATTTAGAAGTTTATTCCGTTGACTTCCCGAGCAAGGTTTTAGCTCGCGTATCTTAGTGTTGTTACTGTCATCTCCGACGACTTTAGTCGAGAGACTTGGGTTCAGTTGCTAGTATTTAAATATCTTATTCGTTTAGTTGATTTGTCCCTCCGGCATGTTGTAGCCGTTGAGTGGTTGTTTATCAGGTTGGTATTTTGGTTGCTTCGCCGGCCTTAGGTTGCCGATGGTTTGTTTCCCGTGCGCAATGTTGCGTCACGCGAGTCGTAGATTTGTCGAGAGATAGTTGTCTCTTAGCCTTGTATTCCTTGGTTTAGAATTATAGGCTTTGGTCCCACTTATGATTCGCTTCCGCAGGTGTTGATTTTTATTATTCCGTATCGCCGTTATGGCCTTACATTACTATTTTGAGTTTGTTAGCTCAACTCTTGACTTGCACCATTATGCTTAGCGGGTGCTTGTCTGTCTTTTAGTCTGTCTTAACGGCACGACCTTGGGATTTTGCATTGGAGTCCGGGTCGGGTTGTTACATTATTTGCAACTGACCTATGAACGTTTGATTTTGCGGCAAAATCAACCCCCATGGTCACATAATCTCAATCAATCAACTGAGCTCTATTATGAGATTATATTAATGTAAGGTTGATGTTTTTTAAGGGTAATGGTTTAGAAGATGAATTTCAGGGTGTGATGGCTCATAATATTAATTGTAAGTGATGACTTTGTAACAGGGTGAAAGAAAATAAAAAGTTAAAAGTGAGAGTGAATCACAACCATTAAATTTTTTAAAATAATTAAATCTCAACCTCTAAATAGCTTTAGTCAATTGCACATGTGTGAGAATGAGCTCTATTGTAATATAGATCGATTGAATATTGTTTTAGGATCATTGGGAAATGAATATTTCTTAAATAGAATTTTGGGATTTAATACTAATAATGTTAATGAAGATAATAATATTACTATTATAATAATAGTATTATTGTTAAAATAAAAATAGTAATAATAATTAAAAGTTGCAATACAATTATTACCATCATTGTCATAAATGAAAATAAAATATAACTTTCCATCCAAACGAAAGCTTTTAACATAATGACATTTGTAGGCACGTTATGTTTTGGACTTTTGGGTATTAAAATTATGATTTTGGGACTTTTTGGATACAAGAATTATTTTGAAACTTTTTGGATTTGATAATTTTTTGGTGGGACTTTTTGATATTTTCCGTTAATTTTTTCCCTCACATCGTTCATGTGCAGCTTTAAGTTTTTTTACAATTTTATTTTTAACTATAATAAGTAAATTTGATTTGTATTTGTATGTCAATTTAATATTTATCGTATTTTAGTTTTTGTTCAAAGTAATCCAATTAAAATAACTACAATAAGTTACGATGAGTTCAGAAAATAGCCCTTATTTTAAAAAGGACAAATCGCACCATTGGTCCCTCGATTATGGTCCCTTAATAGTAATAGTCCCTTAACATTTTTTTTTGTCAAAATTAGGTAACGGGAGTATTAAATTTTCACAACCGTAGTCCTTTTGATGGATGTCGTTGGTAAAATACCGTTAAGTTGTCCATGTGCATTTAGTAAGGGCTAAAATGAAATATTTTCAAACTTAACTTATATCAAAGTTTACAATCGAATTTCTAAAGTTTAAAATATGTCCATAAGACCTTCTTCCCCAATTTTTTTTTGGGAAACCTAGCAATTCAAGAATAAGATCATGATTAAAAATAAGATTTGAAACAAGTTGCAACATATAGAAAATACTTAATCAAAACATCAATCTAATTTATGAAATTGACAAATTATGATCATGATTAAAAAGATTTCAACGACTAATCAAGAATCAGAATAGACCTATTAGGAAACAAAGGTTATAGTTGATGAAATAAAAGATTCTTTGTATTCTAAGACAAATTGCTCACAGGCTGGAATATTCAATTGATTAGCGGAATTGAATGACTTTCTACTCTTATGTAGTTGATTAATCAGTTTGATCAGTTTCATACATGGGTCGGTTAAGGTTAGCGATATAACCATGTCTATTGGGTTGTCAACCAAAATTGAGCTATGGAAACAGACTATTTGAAGGTATATTAAAACTGAAATTCAACAAAATTAAATAAAACCCACGAATTAAGAATCAAATTCAGATCAACCCAAGTTGATAAAATTGAAAAAAAAAAATAGAGTTTTTCTGCATATGATGGTCATAAATTCGCCGGCAAACATCAGATTTCATTAAGAATCGAATCAAAATTCAAAGAAATGAAGCTACTAGATGTGGTATCTCCAACAAGAAATTTTTCTGATTTTTTGGGTTTGTATTAATTTGGTCTAAATTGTGTGCATTAATTTGGGGAAGAAGGCTTAAAGTCTTTTTCCAAATCATAGGGGCTCGATTGTAAATTGGGATACAATTTATGTTTGAGAATTTGCATTTTAGCCCTTACCAACCGCACGTGAGAGGTGCATGCACACTTAATGGTATTTCACTAACGACATCCATCAAAAGGACTGATCGCGTGAAAATTTTCAAGTTCTAGGATCTAATTTTGACAAAAAAATTGTTAAGGGATTATTGCTATTAAGAGACCATATTCGAGGGACCAATGGTGCGATTTTCCCTTTTTAACAAAACTTTTTCAATTTTTAGTATCCCAAGAAATAAAAAGAAAAATAAAGGCAGGGCAGAGTGGTCTTTTCGGTTGTTTCATTTCAACATGTAAGATTGCCCTAAATAAAATCCTTTTTTTGGTAGCAAAACAAAAACCAGCAAGCAGTAGAAAGAGAGAATGGGAAGGGAGATGGCAGTAGCAATGCATCAATCCCAAATGATAACTTAATAAAAGTGAACGAGATTTGAGTTAGGTTATTCTCACTCCACTAGGCGCTATAGCAACAAGTAGAATTAGGTTCGTCAATTACAACCCGACATTTATTAATCTACCGACCCGACCAGTAAATTATCTTACACAACCCAACTCGTTAAGAAATTTTGGGTCAAAACGGGTAACCAATTTCAACCCAAAAATGTTAACGAGTCAAACCAATTGTTCATTTTGACCCGCTATATTTTATTCGATAAATATATGGATTCTAGGGGAAAGCTTTAAACCAAGACGGTTGATCCGCGTTAACCTGTTCTCTCCCGAATAGATCTAATTCATCCCATTTCGATTCGTTTGATATTCGGGGTCCTAATAAGTCTTGACCCGATTCAACCCGTCCCAAACTCAACCCATCCTTTCCGGTTGCTAGGCCTAGTATAAAAAATAATAGTAGGATTATTTTGTCCTACATATAAAAAATAAAGATGGAATAACTAAGCCATAAAGAAAAACCGAGGTTTGTTTTATTGTGATTTGGAAGCTTAGTTTGTTTCATACTTAATTTTATTTTAGGAAAAGAAACGGGAAATAAGTTTTATTTGGATAATTTATTAAAAACACTGTGTCGGGGCAACAATCCCCCTACAATACATAGAAAGATAGATAAAGCTAAATACAAAACAATTGGGTGGATTAATTTTGCACGATGAGAGATATCCATACAAACAACGAACTAGCCCCGACACTACTTGCTTTCGTCCTAGACAGGCTTAACTTTATGTGCCATGTAACGACCCGACCTGGATTCGAACACGAAATCCCAAGGTCGTGACGCTGGAACTAACTTAATAAGAGGACAAGCACTTGATAAACAGTAGTGCTAGTCAAACAGTCGAGCAAACTCGCTCTAAACATGAACATAACACCGCACTAAAATACGGTATTTCAAAAATCGAATCAGCGGAAGCAATATAAGAAAGAAGTCCCAAGCTATGAAGCTCGAAACCAACGACAATGAAACCAATAGAGACATTATCTCTCAAAGGAGGAAAAACAAAACTCGCGTGCCGCAACATTGCAGACGCTAATCAAACCATCGGCACTCCAGGCCGGCGTTTCAACAAAGAACCAACCTGATATAACAATTACCCAACGGCTAAAGCATACCGTGGTCAACCAACAACTATAAAAACTAGAATAAGGAAATTCCCCCAAAGCTACAGCGTGCCCGGGAGACAACTGAAATAAATACTAAAACCACAAACAAGACACGACACAACACGTCGGCCCAAGAAATAAACAATACAAATACCCAAGTATTCTACACGACTGTAAAGTCTAAATAACTTTACAAACTGTCGATCTCACAAGAATAGCAAATTCCATGAAATCAATGACAATGCTAAAAAGGAACAAGACTCCACAAGCTGCTACTCGGGAAAGTCGGCTGCTACAAACACGAACCACATGATCTAACCTCGATCTATCGACCAGCTGCGCCCTGCTACAGTCACGATCTACTCGACCTCAGTGCAACTATCAATTACTGCAACTAAAAACAAGTACGAGATGAGTCATAATGACCCAGTACGCTACTACAATATATATGCAACATATAATTATGTAACATAAACATAACCAGGGTGTCATTTTATATATGACAGAAAAACCCGTGAAGAGGCGTCGTATCGTTTCGATACTCCACAAGATATCCACTCCTTCTTACTTACTAAACCGTCCAAATGAACCAGGGTGTAATTCACTGTTCACACACAAATCAAAGGAATTAGAAGGTAGTTCCCACAAAACATCATATGCAAGTATACATATCATTATATATACGAATCAAGCTATTCACACTGTTACCACGTATAAGGGTGCATGTTTATATATATACACCTATATCAGTATGTATATCTCTAAATATACATATCAAATCTCCCATAAAATCATCATGCATAAGTGTGCATATCTATATATATACACATCAAGTCTTTCATTTATATCTCAAATACAAGTATGCATATCTCTATATATACATATCAAATCTCTCATTTATCATCAGCCAATGCAAACATGGTCAATAAGTGCCCATAGTAAGCCACATAAAGGATAGAGAAGATACCAAACCACTGTCGTCGTATTGCTCCTGCAATCACAATTGTTAATCATATCGTGCCAGTGATACCCGTGTTCAGGTATCAAAGTATCGAGCTCTCTTCTCGGGTCTGAGCTCTCTACTCAGGAAAATAGCACTAGCCAATGTGCTCAATTGGTTACGACAAATGGGGGCTACTTCCCCACTGTAGCTAGCAGTGGAGGTGTGTGTGAAACCCGAATCCAGTACGGCGATACATTACAATCACGAATCCCATAATTCGTGAAGACAATGCATCGTCCCACCATCATCATGAAAACTCAAGTAATGCCAGCTGGACTTATATGCAATGCACAAGTAGATGTTTACTTGCTAATTCTCAAGTAGATATAATGATCTACTAAACTCATACGATTATACACATTGTTACAATAATCACAAAACCACAATAGGAGCTCATTTGAGTCTCTAAATCATAAGTGTCAAGTTGTTCACTCTATTCGATCCAAGTCCCAAAAGCTAGTAATCTAGTCAAATGGAATATAATTATCATAGGATCTCACCACGATCCTCGTAAGGTTCAATTGTTCCTTAACTCGACTCCGTTGAGTCTTTACTACAATTCAAACCAAATAGAGTTTGAACACTATATGTGTTCCAAGACTCTTTTCTATGTTCTCGTTTGAGGCATAACCAGGTTCTCGTTCCATTTAGGAATCTTAGTTCAAAGTCCCAAGTCAATTATATAAGGGAAGCCTAAGTTGATTATTGTGAAATCAAGCTTACTTCAATTTGATTCATAATTCCACTTAATAGTAGAATCCGAGTTCATCACAATTCATTAACTGTAGAACAGATCAGGCACGAAGGCAAATACATTCAATATGCACATAAGTCATATCATAGAAACACGTAGAAGAATCAATTCTTGACAATATAGGTAATCATGTATTTAGTCATAATATAAAATATACACAGTATTCCATATTCATTTATGAAATTCAGCAGAGTCACAACTTAACATTCAGTCCATTATGTACTATCCAAGACTACTCCGTTAGTCTAGGATCATGAAGCCATTTACTAAACTCTTCCTAGAGTAGTAACTCATTCAATAACACAAAAGTCGATGGTAGTCAAAGACTTAAGCAACACTAGAGCGGTAATAACCTGTAAGGTCAAACCATACCGGTGAGTCTTAGATAACAACATGGTCATCCTAGCGACTTATACAAGTAGACTCCATGTATAGAGTACTAAGAAAGCCCCAATCCAAATCTTCTCATAGAATAGTCCTCAAATTCATTATTCAACAAGTAGGTGTTTTTACTCATTAAAGAATCAAGTAGGAATTCGACAAGAGCGAATTCAACCTGTCAAGTAGATACATCATTCTACAACATGCTCTCAACTGTGCATTTGTTTCACACAATCACGTAAACCACATAAGAACTCGATTGAGTCTTATAATCACTCATATCAAACATGCCCTTCAATCCATCCCAAAGTCACGTAAGCTAATATATTAGTCTAACGCACTACAAACGTCGTAGGGATTGAATGTGGAGTCGGTATTGTTCAATAACTCCCTAATCTCAACTCCGGTGAGTTTTACTAAAATTCCACCAAATAGAGCATTGATACTATATGCATCACATTGCCCTTTCCTAAGTTCTCCTTTCATTTAGAATTCGATAACTAGGCCGTTCATTATCTTAAACTAGCCTTAAACACAATCCCGAGTTTCAAACCCTAGAATCGGAGATTTTGTTAAACCTTGAATTGAAACATAATCTTTCACAAGAGTTGTTCCTAAGCTCATTATAAACAACATTCATGCTTTGCATAAAGTCAAAATCACAACTTCAATAAAATTCATAAAATCCTACTCATATTTCTTAGGTTGAATTGGAGGATTTGTCTTCACAAAAGATGTTCATAATCATCAATAGAGCAACTATAATGAAGGGGTCATGTCATTTTATTGAACATGAAAATCTCAAGGAATTGTCAATGTACCTTAAGCCTAAGATTAATGGATGAATGGATGATCAAAGAAAGGATTGTTGTAGAGGAGATGGAGGCCTTCGATTTGGCGGTCTCGGATCGCCGATCGACCACCGGAACTCCGGGAAATGATCTCTCAAGTTAGGGTGACCTCCATGGACGAAAATGGTGGATGAAGCTCTGATTCTCTGGTTCTTGTTGATCAACAATGGCTGGAAGGGCTGAAAGGTGGCTTATATACTTGCCAACAAAACCCCAATCCATGTGAAGGAGGTTATTTGGCTTCTCATTGGCTAAGGGAGGATGGCCTTTGATAAGGGATGATCCAAGGGTCTAACAAGGGTTTGACTAAAGTCAAAAATGGTGTTCTAGGCTGAAATGGTCGGACTTTGGACAAGGGGCAAGGGGCAAGGGGGTCTTCAACCAAAACAAGTCAAAAACCCAAAATCTGGAAAACAGACTGTCAATCTTGTAAAATCGACCATAAATAGCTCATACATGAAAATGAGGTGATTATTGATTTTTATGAAACTAGACTCATTAAAATATATTTTATAATTTTAAATTACTCAATTTGGACTTATATTCATCAAAATATGGCTACTACAACTTCAAGTACAGAAGTTGATTTCCTAAAAACATAATTCTGGCACAGCCGTAAGTCAAGACCTAAATGAGGTACATATACACCTTGGAAAAATACCATATTTTACAGAGAGTATCCTAACATATGTAGGTAAAACATACTAAATATTTAGAAAATTCTCTTTAGTAGATTGGTACCAAAATGTTCCCGAAGTTGGCCCAAAAACAGGACTGAATCTGTGAAGTGATATGTTGGTCATCTTATTTCCAAATGCAACAAATCTATGAACATTGATTGTGAAAGCAATGATAAATACTAGTACACTTGGTCTAGAACTTAAATGAACTTGTCGCAAGTTGAAAGCACAAACAATACAAGCAACGAAGGCAAACACGAGAAACCCTAAGACTCAAACAAAGCAACAAAACTTCTAAACTTTCAACCAAGCATACTATGATCAAGATGAACATTATAAGTCATATATGCAAGGTACTAAGACTCCAATGAGACCTAGTTAAGTGCTAACATGCTAAGACGAACACTCAACGCATTAACAACAAAGCATGCAACACGAGAAAGTCAAATACACGAAGGTTCGGGGTCTTACATCCTCACCACCTTAAAAGAATTCGTCCTCGAATTCAAAACTCGACAATAACCAAAAGTTCAATACTCTGGTTTGCACATGAAGTAGAGGTGACCGTCTAGGTATGCCTCAAAACACGAGTGGGAGAAATACTCAAATCTCAACTACAATAAATTCCAAAATCAAGTCATCTTGACTCTTGACAGAGTTCAAAGACATTAGCAAAGCTTACAAAGTTCCATCAAACGTGGATATCAATGTTTAAATGCCTTTCTATCAACTAATCGGGTATTTCATGCATGTGCATTAATTGCACCGAACTAACTAACTTCCCAACCAAGATTTTTTTTTCTGGGCTAGGTAAATTATTCCAGCCACTATACGAATCTCTAGGGTCTAACGCCCTTACACTATAATCAAGTAGTCAATCATCATCATAGACCACATATTCACCCAACAAGGAAAACATTCAACACAGTGTAACTTATTCAATCAAGTCACAAGTTCATTTCATTCATTGCATGATCTCCATATACAAGTTGCACATATTTGCACAAGCAAAACAAGATACCATTTTCAATTACATTCCGTTTGGTAACGGGTTCAGTCAATTCCTATCTCATATTATATCATTCTAGTTCTCTAACGAAGACCTCTTGATAATCAAGTCAGGGGCCCTCTGAAGTGACTTCAAAAGCTTTCGTTGTAAAGGATGTGGGGTGTTCGTGAATCACATAAAAGCATCCTTTATATCGGTCTCAAGAATACAAATCATAAGCACATATAGGCATGACATCAACATCATGCAACATAGTATGTTAATTTACTATGTATGTAAACCAAATTATGGAATATTCATACTATTAACTACCTATCAATGGTAGATAAAACACATTATACAAGGCTAGTACACTATCAATGTATTAGACTAATAAAGACACAATACAACATTTCACGAGTCACTAGGTAGCATATTCTTACTAACTAGTATACGACCAATCCTTATAAGTCAAACCGTATGCGATTAGGACAACAATCCAACCAATCATCACGTGATCACCTCGGCCAATCTCCAAGTTCCAACATATCATGAGGAAATTTCACCTTGATCAAGGTAGTCCCCCAAATACCCAAACACAACCATCGGGAAAGAGTTCTCAAATTCCCAACACAAGTAATACAAGAACTGGTGGTTAATTACTACCCTAACTATCTACACCTGTATAGTAATCTATGAAATACTAATAGGTACCATGGGAGGTTTAACCACTCCGCTCTCGAAAAGTATTACAACGAACTTTTGCCATAATGATTAACACGACGATCACCCTTGGGACCGCCAATCTAGCTTCTCCGATTCCTAAAAATGGAACAAGGAACAACAGCCCTACTGAAATGCAGCACCTACTCTTGGTATAACTGCAACTCGTAAGCAATAAAGGAGAAATATAATACTCCTAGACACAAACCTTCACTCACGGCAATCTAGACCAAACGAACTTAGTACTCCAAGTCGTGTACTTGTACCAAAGAATAAGCCAATAACGCATTATAAACAACACTCGACGGTAAATACTCAACGAAAACCCAAACCCAAACTAGGCCATGGAACCAATCCTGGCTTATAGCTAACATAAGCACTTGATAAACAGTAGTGCTAGTCAAACAGTCGAGCAAACTCGAAATGCCTTGAGATGAACATCGACCGATGTGCCTGAAAAATATAAAAAGTAACTTTAATTGAAAGCACATGAATCTAAAAACATAAAGATTTTGAAAGAAACATAATTATATAGAAAAAGAATTACAATTTCCATTTCTACCAATCAAATTCAACCAAAAATATGGAGAGAAATCTACCGAAACGGCTATGGAAGTATAGATCACTAGTGATCCAATGATCTTACTTCCATATGAGAGACTCCAAGAAAAAACATAAACCGGCCCCAGGCCCCAAAAGGAGGGGGTGGGGGTGTTCGGCGTGCTCTGTTCAAAATGAGGGAATCATAGCTTCTTAAATACTTTCATTTAGGGCTGCCAAATGAAACAAACCTTGATTCAGATTTTATCAATCTGAAGTAGGTTGACCATTGACTTGGAAGATTTAATCATCTTAATGATTTAGTAAAAACCGGCCGCGGTATTTAGCAAAAGGTATTTACTTGAAACCACACTCAACACCTTTCACAGGCTCCCCCCTCCCCCACTCTCTCTTTTTCTCAGCGGATTAAACAAGAAAACACATTTCCAACCCCAAAAATAAAATAAGTAAAAATCGGGTACGGTATTTAGCACACATTATTTACTTAAAACCACAACCACCACTTTTCAAAGGCTATCCCCCTCCTCCAAACTCTCTTTTTATAAACGAATTAAAAAAGTAAACAAAATTTCAACCCCAACAAAAAATAAGTAAAAACCGAGTGTGGTAGTTAGCACACATTATTTACTAGAAACCACATTCAACGCCTTTCATAGGCTCTCCCCCTCCCCCACTCTCTCTTTCTCTCGACGGATTAAACAAGAAAACACAATTCCAATACCAAGAATAAAATAAGTAAAAACTGGTTACGGTATTTAGCACGCATTATTTACTTAAAACCATAAGCACCACTTTTCAAAGGCTATCCTCCTCCTCCAAACTTTCTTTTTTTAGCGAATCAAAAAAGAAAACAAAATTTCAACCCCAACAAAAAATAAGTAAAAACTGACGTGCCGTTTGGTAGTCAGGATTAAGGCCAGATAGGATTAATAAGCGAGTTGTCTGATGTTTGGTACGCTATAGGTGATCGGGACTAATAGCACGTGTTATCCGGATAAAGTCATTATCCCTCACTATTAATACCAAGGGGAAGGGTGTTACTATTAGCACCCTCACTAAAAAAAATTGGGATTAACATTTGTAATCTCAAAACTACCCCCGATATATAAGTGAGGATTAATAGCGAGGGCACTAATAGTACTGAGATTAATAATACTGCTTATCCTTGTCTGACTACCAAATAAGCCCTGAGTGTGGTAGTTACGACACATTATTTACTAGAAACTACAATCTTAGCGTTTTAAATGATACTCCCCCCTCACTTTTCTTTTTGCGGATTAAACAAGAAAATACAATTCCAACCCAAACTAAAGGAGACTCTAGGTAGATTGAACAAAAAATTGCAATATAAACCTTAAAATTTCTTTTGATTGGGTGAAATTTAATTTTAAAAAGTGAATAATAATAAAAATTATTATTTTGCAGTTTCATGTGAGAAAGTATCTCCTTTAACTCCCTTTTCTAAAAGAGAAATACTATAACAACCCAATAAGTACCAAATTTTGTAGGATTAATTGTGGGCCGATACACTTTCCTGAAATTGTAACCACTTTACCACCCACTTTTTTTTTTAAAACCATTTAACTCCACTTTTATAATTTTTTTCCCAATATAACCCGTCTTCTTCACATCCGGCTGAGCCTCTTTTCTTCATTGTTGACCTCTTTTCATCTTTTTCGACCATTTTCTCCATAACGTTTGATCCTAGATGAACCATATGACCCACCACAAATCAAATCGAAGCTCTCGACGAAATCTAAAAACACAGGGGTTCACCCGATGATGTCTTTGTTTTAAGGCCAAAAAACGATGTTTAAGCACTGTTTTAGGCTTAGAAAGTTTTCTGATGTACAATTTTTATACACAAATTTAGGGGCAGTGTTCAATTTATGGCAGTGTTCAATTTATGCTTAGTTTGGAGTCAAACAAAATGTTGAGTTTGTGTGCACAATTTTAACAGGAGAGTACACTACAGCAATGGCTCCGATGTGGGTGTCGTTGCCTATGATGTGGGCATCGTTACCTATTATGTGAGCGTTGTTGCCTATGAAATGGGTGTTGTTGCCTATGATGTGGGCGTCGTTGCTTCCGATGTGGGCATCGTTGCCTACCATTTTGGATGCGCTTAAAATGCTCTAGGAAGATGTAGAGGTACCTATGATTTGGGTCAGTTAAGGTGAGCGATATAGCCATGCCTATTGGGTTGTCAACTGAAATTGAGCTATGGAAACAGACTATTTGAAGGTATATTAAAACTGAAATTTGACAAAATTAAATAAAACCCACGAGTTAAGAATCAAATTCAGATCAACCCAAGTTGATAAAATTGAAAAAAAACTGAGTTTTTCTGCACATGATAATCATAAATTCCTCGGCGGACATTAGATTTCAATAAAAATCGAATCAAATTTCAAAGAAATGAAGCAACTATATTTGGTATCTCCAACAAGAAATTTTTCTGATTTTTTGGGTTTGTATTAATTTGGTCTAGATTGGGTGCATTAATTTGGGGAAGAAGGCTTAAAGTCTTTTTCCAAAACATTCGGGCTCGATTGAAAATTGTGATACAATTTATGTTTGAGAATTTGCATTTTAGCCCTTACCAACCGCACGTGAGAGGTGCATGCCGCATGCACACTTAATGGTATTTCACTAACAACATCCATCAAAAGGATTAATCGCGTGAAAATTTGCAAGTTCTAGGATCTAATTTTGACAAAAAAAATTTTAAGGGACTATTGCTGTTAAGAGACCATATTCGAGGGACCAATGGTGCGATTTTCCCTTTTTAACAAAACTTTTGCAATTTTTGGTATCCCAAGAAATAAAAAGAAAATTAAAGGCAGGGCAGAGTGGTCTTTTCGATTGTTTCATTTCAACATCTAAGATTGCCCTAAATAAAATCCTTTTTTTGGTAGCAAAACAAAAACCAGCAAGAAGTAGAAAGAGAGAATGGGAAGGGAGATGGCAGTAGTAATGCATCAATCCCAAATGATAACTTAATAAAAATGAACGAGATTTGAGTTAGGTTATTCTCACTCCACTAGGCGCTATAGCAACAAGTAGAATTAGGTTCGTCAATTACAACCCGACATTTATTAATCTACCGACCCGACCAGTAAATTATCCTACACAACCCAACTCGTTAACAAATTTTGGGTCGAAACGAGTAACCCATTTCAACCCAAAAATGTTAACGAGTCAAACCAATTGTGTGGCGACCCGACCCCGAACCCGAGATGGAACCGCGGACCGGAGCGCCAAACAAGACAAGACAAGAAAGGAATGAACATGCAAGGACTCAAAATTATTTTAAAACTGACGTGACGCAACATTTCAGTCGCAGGAGAACTCGACACAAAAGGTCGGTATTTTCAAAATCATTTCACCTGATAAAACATTTAAGCAATAAATCCAAGTCTTCGGCGACACTACAGCCGGAACCCAAGCTAAGCAGTAAATTTGACAAGGAAATAAATAAGAGCTAATAGGATGCTCAGAGAAAGTCTATGCGTAGTGAACAACACACGATATACAAGGCACGACTAACATAATTGCCGGCAACAAGAGAAGTATAAATACTACAAGAGTTAAAACTACAAGTAGCTAACAGGATTACACGAGTACAAGATCTATAAACATTCCCAAGCGTAGTCTAGTTGACTAGCTTTAACCCATCGTCCTTGCAAAATACAAAAGAAGATAAGAGGACTTCTAAAACCACCTCTTCAACCGCAAAAGTCGGATCAAAAGAGAACTAAGGCGAACGAGCACCGCGAGTCTCAACAAGAAGGTCCTGTCCTGCTAGGATCTAAAAAAAATATAGGGGAACGGGTAAGTCATAAAGACTCGTAAGCTATCAATCATGCATGACATGGCAATATGCAACACGTTAGGCAAGACAATATTACAAGCATGTAGATCAAGTATATGAGTTGCACATTATTACACATAGTCACATAATATGAGGATATAGAGCTGGGCCGCTTCGTAGACCTGCAAAACAGACACTTTCGATAGCGTGCGATAATCGATGGTTGTGATAATACATCGATCTCCGAGAGATGCTCGGGAAACAATAGTCATTCTCAATGGTCGCGTATTGGTTGGCCAAGGAGAGCTCTTCCCCACGGTGGCCCGCCGTGGAGGTGTGTGTGCAATAACAAGTATGCCAGCTGGACTTATGCAATGCCAAGTAGTATTTACTCAACAATCAATCAATATGGAACGAGTCCGACAAGAGCGTCCTCGTTCAAGATTAGTATATAATCTCATCAATAAACAATCAAGATTGAGCTCGACAAGAGCGAACTCAATATATCAATTATCAAGTATGCATTTATTATGTCATAAAGATACAAGCATGACAGTCAATCCGTTTCAATAGTCTAGAATTAGTTTTCTAGTTGAACGCATGTAATAACGTCATAGGGATCGATCATTGAGCCGGTATTGTTCATTAGCTCACTATGTCGACTCCGTTGAGTCATTCCTATAATTCAAACCAAATAGGGTTAAACACTATTTGCATTTCCAACTCTTTTCTAAGTCATCTCATTGATTAATCTAAGTCATTAATCCAATTTATAACCATAGCTAACAATAAACTCAAGTTCCTAAATTATGGAACCCTAGAATCACGATTTTCCCAAATAGTGGTCGAAAGTCTATGACCCAAGAATAATAGTTATTCCTAGTATAGAGTAGAACACTTTTACTTCTAGGCTTAGTGTCCAAATCACGACATTTGCATTCATAGTCTATAATTCCCTGATTTTCGTACTCTCAAAATTACTCCAATATCATGGTAGAAATCAAGGAGAGCAATGAATTAGACATGAGAGAAGGGAAGCAAGAGGAGGTAGCATGTCATCTCTAACATGGACCTAAGGAAATTGATAGCTTACCTCAAGCCAAGCAAAAGACGAAGCAAGAAAAACTGATCGGTGGCAATCGCTCGTATCGACGGCGGCGACCCAATGACGGTCTCGGAATCGCAAGCGGGTATTGAATCTCTTGGAAGCCAACCCCTCACGCACTAATCTCACCAATACTCTCACGCACAAGCTCGCCCTAGACCGGAGAAGACGAGGCGTAGAAATGAGTCGTAATATGAGAAGTCTCCAACTGATGTAGTATAAATCAGCCCAATTATGTGTTAATGGAATCCACATGTCACAAGATGATTGATAGAAAGATGTTTAGAAATCTTAATTAGGCTTAGATTAGGCTAATTAGACTCTAATACAAGTGGTTTAAGTCACTAATGGTAGAGGTTTAGTAAGGGCACAATCGTAATCAGCCAATGTTGCAGAAAATCACGTTTTGCTTTGGAAATCTTCCTTTGTTCGGTTGTGGAGGCCGAACATCCTTCATAATGTTCGGTTATGGTGGCCGAACAAAGCCCAAAATGTTCGGTTGGCGAGTAGAGCGATTCCTCGAGGCCATACTTTAGGTCAAACAGGTCAGTTGCACGTATAACGCGTCTGAGGCATATACAACTCAAGGAAGCATTAGAATGAGTATCAAGGGTCTTAAAAACAATGATAAATGTCTCTCAAGGTCTTGGCTAAGTCCACATATCAAAGCTCGAGCAAAAAAAACAAGTCAATCTAGAGCATACAAGGCAATAGGCGTTCGATACGGCAATAACGGTTCGATCAAGGAATGCAATCAAGTCAATCATGTTAGGGATATTACTAGCATGTTAAAAACATATTCTAATCATGTTAAACATGTATGGAAGACAAGTAATACAAGTAGGTTTCGGGTTCTCACATCCTCCCCCACTTAAAGGAATTTAGTCCCTAAATTCATACCAGAATCGTCAAATAGGAAAGGATATCTCTCTTTCATATCGAGCTCGGTTTCCCAAGTAGCTTCCTCAATGTCATGGTTCTTCCATAAGACTTTCACTAACGGAATCCGCTTCGTTCTCAAGATTTGCTCCTTAGTATCAAGAATCCTCACTGGTCTTTCATCATAAGAAAGATCGGGTTCGAATGTGATCTCATCGTAAACAAGGACATGCTATTCATCTTTCAAGTACTT
This sequence comes from Codonopsis lanceolata, assembly GCA_013146195.2. Lineage (NCBI taxonomy): Eukaryota > Viridiplantae > Streptophyta > Magnoliopsida > Asterales > Campanulaceae > Codonopsis > Codonopsis lanceolata. Next base: position 33,896,719 of record CM028382.1, read on the forward strand.
GCGTAGCATCGAGACATGGAATACATCGTGAACATCCGATAACGAAGGTGGCAATGCTAACCGATACGCCAAAGATCCAATCCTTTCTAAGATCTCAAATGGCCCAATAAATCTAGGTGAAAGTTTGCCTTTCTTCCCAAATCGCTTAGTACCGCGCCGGGGCGATACTTTCAAGAATACATGATCACCAACCTGGAACTCTAAGTCATGTCTCCGGTTGTCTGCGTAGCTTTTCTGTCTACTTTGAGCTGTAAGCAGTCTGTCTCTAATCAGTTTCACACTCTCAGCTGACTGTTGCACCATCTCTGAACCCCATAGCTTAGCTTCACCAACTTCATCCCAGCAAATCGGTGAACGACACTTACGTCCATACAAAGCTTCATATGGCGCCATTTCAATACTTGACTGGTAACTGTTATTATAAGCAAATTCAGCTAATGGCAAATGAGAATCCCAACTACCTTTGAAATCCATGGCACAAGCACGTAGCAAATCCTCTAGTACCTGGATCAATCTCTCAGACTGACCATCCGACTGTGGGTGAAAAGCCGTACTGAAATTCAACTTCGTCCCCAAAGCCTCTTGTAAAGCACGCCAAAATCGAGAAGTACAGGATCTCTATCGATACAATGCTCACCGGAACACCATGTAATCTCACGATATCCCGAAACATAACAATCTTTGCCAAGCTGACTCAAACTATAAGTCATCGCAATAGGAATAAAATGTGATGATTTAGTCAATCTATCCACAACAACCCATCTTGCATCAAAACCTCGGCAGTGCGTGGCAATCACATCACGAAATACATGGTGATATGCTCCCATTTCCACTCTGGTATCTCAAGTGGTTGCAATAAACCGGTGTCTCACGGTGTCAAGCATCTACTTTCACTGTTGACATACTCTGTCAAGCATCTCCTTCAGATACATACTCTGCAATCTCTCTCTTCATTCCAGTCCTATACCAAAGTACTCTTCAAGGTACTCACGGATGTATAGTGTATTTGGCCTTGTTGAGCCTCGTCAAGAACCATGCGCTTAACCCCATCGGTGGCGAGGAGCATAAACTCTACCTCGAAAAGTCAAAATCCCATCAGTGTTCATAGCAAACTCCGGTGTCTTACCATCACCCAATCTATCAATAATCTTCTTCAATTCAGGATCAGTAGCCTGAGCTTCCTTAATCAACCCAAACAAAGCAGGCGTAGCACGCACACTAGCAAAGATAACACTATGCTTTCTCACAACTGGACTCCATTCGCGGACATCCTCGAGCATCTTCCACTCTCTCATCATCAAGCAAGACATGTACACTTTCCTACTCAAGGCATCGGCAACAACATTAGCCTTCCACTGGATGATACAAGATAATACGAGTTGTGATCCTTAAGCTTCTCCATCCATCGTCTGCGCATGTTCAACTCCTTACGAAAAGAGATACTTTAAACTCTTGTGATCGGTATATATCTCAAACTTAGCTCCATAAAGATAATGCTTCCACTTATGAAGTGCAAATATGATGGCGGCCAACTCGAGATCATGCGTCGGATAATTCTGCTCATGAGGTGATAACTTCCTCGAAGCATAGGCAATGACTCTCCCATTCTGTATAAGCACGCAACCCAAACCTTCTAGTGAAGTGTCGCTATAAATAACAAAGTTCTCCGAACCATTAGGCAATGCTAAGATAGGAGCTGTAGTCAACCTTCTCTTCAATTCACGAAAACTAGCCTCGCACTTTTTCACTCCATATAAAAGAAGAATTCTTACGTGTCAATTTAGTCATCGAATTGCGATCTTGAAAACCCTCGATAAACCTACGGTAATAACACGCCAAGCCCAGAAACTACGGACTTGGTCACGTACTAGGCGTCTTCCACTTAGTAATCGCCTCAACCTTGGATGGATCCTTTGCAATACCATCACTAGACACCACGTGTCCTAGAAAAGCAACTTGTTCCAACTTGAAAGCACACTTCTTGAATTTCGTAAAGCTTCTTCTCACGCGAATCGAAAGAAGAACCTCTCTCAGTGAATCTCATGCTCCTCTCGTGACCGAGTACACGAGGATATCATCAATAAACACGACCACAAAGCAATCAAGATATTCATGAAACACCCTATTCATTAAATCCATAAAAGCTGCCAGTGCGTTCGTCAAACCAAAAGGCATAACCACAAACTCATAATGGCCGCCGCGTGTAACGTGTACGAAAGGCGTCTTAGGAACATCCTCCTCTCGAACTCTCAGCGATAATAGCCACTCCTCAGGGAGTCAAACTTGGAATAAACAAGAGCCTCGAAGTTGATCAAAGATCATCAATGTGTGGCAAAGGGATCACGATTCTTGATAGTAACACAGTTCAATTGTCGATAGTCTATCAAAGCCGAAGTAAGCTACCATCTTTCTTTCTCACGAATAACAGGTGCACCCCGGTGACACACTCGGTTTAATGAACTCTCATCTAGAAGTTCTTGCTGCTCTTTCAATTCTCTCAACTCATTTGGAGCCATTACGTAAGGCGCTCTAGATATGGCGAGAGTCCACAGTAAAAGCTCAATGCAAAACTCTAACTCGATCGGGAGGCAATGCATAATCGGTGAAAAGACATCTGAAATTCACTAACTACGGAACATCTTCTAATTTATGCGATCGAGACACTAGTATCAAGCACACAAGCTAAATACCCCGTCTGAAACCGAGATAAGAGTTGTCTACCAAGCGTCATGAGAAATAACATGAATACCTTTCATAGCATGATCACCCATAAACACGAACTAGGAATACCGGGCATGGCAAAGTGACTCTCTTACGGCAATCTACTAAAGCATGATTCGCACAAAGCTTGATCCATACCAAGAATCACATCAAAGTCTCGAATAGGCAATACTACCAAATCGGCATGCAAGACTTCGATCATTAACAAGCACGTCACAATCTCATAAACCTCGGATGCTTGACAAGCATTCACCCAGCGGTGTGAGACACCTCAGCACGTAAGGCAAGCGGGCGGGCAATACACATAAATGCTCTATGAAATGCGATCACGACATAAGAATGAGTAGAGCAGGGATCAATAAGAACTCGAGCTCTATGACCCAGAAGATAGAAGAGAATACCTCAGATCACGTGTGTAGACTCGGGAACACCTTGCGATCAGTCTGGCTGAGCACAGCCTTAGGGCGCCCATCATTATCTCTTTTGGATCAGGATTCTGAGCAGAACCTCTGGACTCGTCACTCTATTCTTAGGGCAGGTCTACGAGCTTATGACTAGAGTCCCCAACCAAGACAAGTGCCAAGCCTATACACCTTGCTTTGCTCGCTTGAATGCCCATCTTATTGCAGTGAGAACAAGTCGAAGGTCCACTACTGCAGTCGGCTGCTCTGAGGAGTAAAAACACTACTACCACGACTCTCCGTCGTCTAAAGCGTCACCGGTGTCGTCTATTACGATAATGAAAACGGCGATTGCCTGTGGCAGGATCGATTTCGAAGGCCGGCCTCTCACGAATGTTGTGAGGTCACTGCGAAGGCTAGCTGGCGAGAAGACTGTACGTGCTCCTCAGATGTCTCGCTCTATCTCATATGCACGATCTCTTGCTCTGTAATCCTCCAGCTGAAGAGATAACAATTGTCTCCTAAGCTTCGGTCTTGACCCCTTAGCTTATGAGTCACGTGTCTCTCATCGGCACGGATGTGCACAACAGGATAATTCAGGTGAACTTAGCGGAATCTTGAGCTACAGACATGGTTCCTGCTCCAAATCTGAGAACTCTTTCTCTCGTCGTCGTCTAACCACAACAGGCACGTAAGCCTAAACTCCATCTCAAAGTTAGGCCATACTTGAGCTTTCGATTCAACTCCCAACTATCACGTGAACCTCCACCAATGATTGGCGGCTCGCTCAACTTATACCACAGCTAACGACCTTCTCCTCATCCGTGCGGTCAGGCTGCAAAGATCTT
>CM028382.1:33900788-33925026 GCA_013146195.2 Codonopsis lanceolata
GGAATTTGAAACGGATGCTTGTTTGCTAGCCCAAGAGACAAGTCTGTTTCCTAGAAATTGACAAGTTCCACTAGTGCTTTTTCATCAATTGGCAACCAAAGATAGTTCCGCTGCCTCGAGTATCCAACCAAGTTGAAAGAGGATTCCTTGGATACCGATACCTAAGTTGGTGGTATCTCGATACGATTTAATGATTCTTTGGCCGCAAGAAGATGTGACTCACGAGGGTCCGCTTGAAATCTAGCACACACCCCAACAAAGATACACTATGTCTGCCCGGCCGGGCGTGAGGTAGAGCAGAGATCCAATTATCCCCTATAGTGGGTGATATCAACTTTCTTCCCTTGTAGGTCTTTTGTAAGTTTGCATTTAGTACCATTGAGTATCAAATGTGTTTGTCAAGCTTCAATCCAAATTTTTTGACAAGATCTTTAGCATACTTGGATTGGCTGATGAATATTCCTTTGTTGGACTGTTGAATTTGAAGACCCAAGAAGAATGTGAGTTCTCCCATCATACTCATTTGAAACTTGCCAGTCATAAGCTGCTTCAAATCGCTACAGCCTTCTCATTGGTGGATCCGAAATGATATCATCAACGAAATTTGTACCACAGAGAATGTCCTTGCTTGAGAATGAAGAGAGTGTGTAATCTTTTCCTCGCTGAAATCCTTGTTCTACCAAGAATTTGGATAAGGTTTCATACCAAAGCCTCGAGGAGCTTGCTTAAGACCATAGAGAGCCTTCTTAAGCTTGTAAACATGAGTTTCTTTCCCTTTCTACAAAGCCCGGAGGTTGAGCAACGTAAACCGTTTCTTGAAGATCTCCATTAAGAAATGCGCTCTTGACATCCATTTGATACAGCACAAAGTCCTTGTATGTAGCATAGGCTAAGAAGATTCTGATAGCTTCCAATCTTGCTACAGGAGCGAATGTTTCATCATAGTCGATACCTTCTTCTTGGCGATATCCTTGTGCAACAAGTCTTGCTTTGTTTCTCACTATGTTCCCATCCTCATCCTTCTTGTTTCTGAACACCCATTTTGTGCCAATGACCGTATGATCGCTGAAGCTGGGACTAGCTTCCATACTTGGCATCGCTCAAATTGCCGGTCTTTTTCTTGCATGGCTTCCACCAACTTGGATTGAAGAGCTTCTTCGATCTTCTTTGGCTCTTCTTCCAAACAAATGCAAAGATAACATACATTCATTCTTGAGGATCTTCCGGTGCGCATCCAACATGAATGTCACCTATGATTTGAGAGAGATTGGATGATCTTTACATGTTCTGTGACAAGCCAGAATACACGAGTCAGCCGCTCTACATGACAAGGTTTAAGGAGGGCTTACAGGAAGATCAACTGTGTCTTGATGAGAGTTATGTCTGAATTTGTCTATAGGTGAGTTGAGGAATAGGATTTTCTAGGTTGAGAAACAAAGGGTTCTTGATTCGGTTTTCGAGCAATAAGTCTTCTCGTGACCCGCTTGATAGAAAAATGATGGTCGTGAATGTTTGATTGAGTTGCCGGTGATGGGATTAGGTATACTAGAGGTTGATGGTTGGGATGTACCGTGGAAATTTGTTGATCAATGATCTGCTCGAGTGAAGCAGTCAGATTGACGCCTTCGCCTGTATGTTTGGGCAACTTTTGCTTCAAAGAAGCATAGTTTTAGCAATTTCCGATAAGTGTTCTCGTTTCTTCCTTTCAAAGAACGCTGCTTTTGTCTGGTGTTCTTACAAGCAGAGAAGTTGCGCCCAATACCGTGATCATCACAAGCATTTTGCTATTCCATTATTGGTAAACTCGCCATTGTCCGATCGAACGCCACCGATTTCATCGAAGTTTTTGCGCTTGCAATCTTCCTCGAATAGTGTCCAGAAGAAGATCGTATGTGTGATCTTTAGAAGACATCATTTCTGGCCCAAGTGTATCTTGTATAATCATCCACTACTACTAGCGTGTATCCGAAACCACCATAGCTAATAGTAGTGACCGGTCCGAAGAGATCCATGTGAAGCGCTTGTAGAGGTCTTGTCGCCGAGAGTCCCGGTTTGCTTTTGAATGACGTTTTGAGAGCTTTCCCAGCTTGGCACGCTTCACGAACGATCATGGTCACAGAGACCTTGGCAATCCTTTGACTAGACCTTCTTTAGATAGCTTGGCCAAATATTTGAAGTTCAAATGACCGAGTCTTTTATGCCACAACCAGCCTTTTGTCTCGAAGCGTAGTTAGCTACAAGACATAGATTAGCACTTTACCGTAGGCATTCAAATCTATCACATAGACATTCCCTTGTCTATGACCAAGAACCAAGGTTGAGCAAGAGACGGATCCTTGATATCACATCTGCTTGAGGAGAATTGACATATAAGCCCTTTGTCACGCACTGAGAAATACTCAGAGATTATGTTTCAAGCCTTCTACTAGAGAGACTTTTCCGATGGAGAGATTTCTAATGATGGATCCATAGCCAATTGTTCTTCCTTTAGCATTGTCTCCGAAGATGACCGGAGGGCCTTCTCGCTCTCGTAAATATTAGAGAGAAGGCAAGATTCTCCCATCATTATGTGTCTTGAGCACCGCTATCTAGATACCATACATCTTTCTTTTCTCGAATTGAGTTAGCCATGAAGCACACCTGAGATGTGAGGTAAGAAAATCATGGTCCCTTTTATTTTCTTTATGGGTCCAAATGGTTAGCGATTTTTGGAACCCATACTTGCCTCGATTTTTGAATAGGGATCCAAAGAAGCTTTATGATGGATTTCAGAGACATTCATGGACCAAGTGGCCAAAACACTTACAAAATGTACAGTGATGAAAATTACAGAAGTCTACATGATCATGCTGGGTCTTGGAAGGTTTTTGAACATTTTTCTTAACAGCAGCTTTTGAGTTAGTAGTCTTGTTAACAAAGAGCTTAGAGGCTTCTCGATGAGGCTTCTTAAGTCTCAGATACAAGCCAGCTTTTGTTTTAGCGTAGAATGTTTGCTCGGTAGTAGACTTTGATACCTCATGCATTTTTCCTTTAAGCTTGGTATCAACATTCTCGGCAGCAAGAGCACCATCCGTAGTATCCGTTGATGAATCTCGATAGGTTTGAGCGCATTTTCAGAGGCCCGAAATGCCAGCCTTTGCCACGTAAGGCCGGTGGAGGGTCAAGTAAGTCCGCTCCTCCTTTAACATTTATCTCCGCCAGATGATTGCTTTGCTTTCAAAGCTTCACTGCTTTTTGATAATTTGAACCTTAGGTATTTATAAGGAGTAGCAAGATAACCAATTCCTTCTTTACCCTTGTTAGGTTTCGATATTGTGCAGAATATTACTATTCACTATAAAATGTTCATTTTCTTGTTCGAGGTTGCACCGTAAATGTCATTAGAGAATCCTAGCCCGCATTTATCTCTGCTGAGGGCTTCTGATCTCCAAGAATTTGATCAAAGACTGCCGTTGAGTTATTCCATGAGTTAATGGTCTTTTGCAACTCATCTTTCTCAGCAGATATCTCTTTGGCATGATCAATAAGGCAAGCAACCTTTTCATTGAGAAACTTGTTCTCTCTTTTTAACTTGATACTTTCCCCTCAATTCCATGGAGAGTTTTTAACTCCTGGCTTCCAAAGAAGGATTTCGCCTCCCAGCTTCTCATGACTTTTAGCTAACTTAACATACGCCTTTCTGAATTCATTGAATTCCTCTAGCATGTCTTGAGCATCCTTGAGGATATCTTCTTTTGAAGGCTCTTCAGGAGATTGTTCTATGTTAGCTTGAAAAGGAGAGTATTTAACTTCACTATCTGAGTCATAGGTGGGAGGTGACTCTAGAGCAACAAGCAAATGTGTGCCTCGTCAGTGAGTCATCACTATCATCCTCGCCGAATCGCTTCAAACCAAGTGGTTACATGGTTTTTTTCTAAGTCCTCACTGTAAGACCTCTATGTTTAGAAAATGATTTAGAAGGCCTCCTTTATAGGCTTCATATTTAGGCTTAGGACATTTAGAAGCAAAGTGACTGTGTTTCCTCGCAATTGTAGCAAAGTAACTCATTATTGTGAGTTTTCAGCAGCTTTTCTCGAAAGTCCGCCGATTTGCTTCTTTCTTTTTGTTAAATTTGAGAACTTTTGAAACTTCTTAACTAACATAGCAAATTGCTCGTCGAGAGAATTTCATTCTCATTTGAAGAAGAAGTAGATGGTTTACTTTCTTGAGCAGAATTTCCTCGAGAGATAGCGTAAAAAGAAGGAAGTTTAAAATGTTTGTCCCTGTTTCGAGCTTGAAGTACTTGCTCATAGACCGTTAAACTCGCATACAAACTTCTGAGGTGCATGGAGTTCAAGTCTTTGGACTCTTTTATAGCAGTGGTTTTTACATGCCACAAACTTCCTAAAGAAGCCAAAAATCTCATGTTTACTTCTTTAACACTATATTCTTTTCCTAAAGAGTAACAACTATTTACTACCTCACAAAATCGGCAGTAGGCTTGCCGTAGTCTCCTTAGGATCTTTTCTCGAATGAGTCGAACTGTTGAATATAGTTGTACTTTCTCGTTGTCTCGGTGGGTAGATCTCCTTCAAGATATTCCACCAAGGCTTCCCACATTTCTTGGCGCTTTTGCATCCGATGATCTCGTTGATATGTGCTTGTGTCGACGTAGCCGATATAATATGAATAGCCTTGCTTGTAAGCCGAAGTTCAACGAGCCTCCTTTCTTCGCCTCGTCCATTCGCTCATAGATTTAGGTATCTCAGAGGACCACCGGCTACTTCAGCAAGTAGGTTGGGTTTCATTGGAATATAAGGACCGTCGTAACACATTGCCACAACCGATTGTCAATAGAGTTCATATATCTCATAACCTTATCTTTCCATACTTCGAAATGGCCTTCGTCCCAATATTGGGACGTGGTATTTGAAGTAGGCAAAGATATAGTGAGCCATAGGATCTATTCTCAAGAGGTTAAGCTTGGAAAAGGATTTTTCAAAGAATTAAGCTCGATACCAATTGTTGGTCCCAAAATAGGCTCAATCTAGGCTAGAAGGGGGGGTGTGAATAGCCTAGTTATGTTTTTATAAAACTTTTTTGTGTAAACACTTCTTAAAGATTTTCTAAATAGATATAAGAGAAGTGTTTAGCAATGAAACAAAATAGATTAGGAATAATCGAGAATCGTCAGAAGATAGTGCGAATCAAACTCAGAATCGTTAAACACAAGCGTGTAATAAGAGTAATAAGAATGCTTTGAGGAGCACACAGAATTTGAAGTGGTTCGCATCGTGAATAGTACTACATCCACTACCAAAGTGGTTAGCTTTGGATTTTAAAAGTGCACTTGTTTATCCAATAGGTTTATGATTTAGATCTCTAATGGATCGTGTACAAAATGAGTTTTTAACCAAGTGTATAAAGGTGAGAGAGACAATCAATATATAATTGTTCTCTTCACGCGTAATTAAAGAACAGTTTAAAGACAAACTAAATGAAGCTGAAAACAAATTTAGGATGGCAGATCTGCAGCTTCAGAAAGTTTGGTGAAGTGTTAGTCCTTGTCCTTTGATCTCTTGAATGTTTGAGTGATGAAGATGAAGCTTGAGAGTTAATGCGCAAGAGAGTTATGTTTTCAGATCTTCAAAACTTGAATATATACCAGGAAGAGACCTTTTGACCGTTGGTCTGAAATCAGAGATAATTGAGTCCAACGTTCCTTTGCATTGAATGCAATTCGGCGCTTTGGGAGAAGAAATACCACAGTCATCGAGATGCAAGGTGCGAGAAAAGACATTACTAAACGAGGTAATGTTTGAGAGTGACTTTGCGGCTTGGAAAGTCTTCTTAGCCAAAACGGGTAATGTCTTCGGTCTTGATTTCGATACGATTCAGATACATCATCATGCGAGTTGACTTCTTGAAAAATAATCGGTGAAGACATAATGACTAGATATTTTCGAAAATATCTAAATAGGTGTACACGTGTCATTGTTTCTTGATTTTGGCCAAATTTGATTTTCCGGACTTTGAGCAGACTTCAAAGTCTGCTGGTTCTTAAGGGCTGCTGTAGAAGCTTGCTGTTTGGCGCCTAAGAACTAACACTTAGAAACTATTCTAAACACAGTGATTCTAAGACAGTTGCCACACTAATCGGTACGCAGACCTTTTAGCCTACTGTACAATAGAATCAAAAGATGACTCAACCAAATCTAATCATAGGAATCAACAATTCCCATACCGGGATATCCTCCTCGATCATATCATTAAACCGAGGAAACCAACCATGCATAGATCTCAACACACAATGCAATGCATGCATGAATGCATATGAACTACCGATACAACGTGTACTCATAATAACAATAATAATAACCATAATATCCGTATAAGGAATTACCTCCTATCTCAGGTAGGTCTCAAAACTACGCAATGGCCAACCACCACGCACGTACACAACCTCAAACTCTAGGTCGTCTACTATCACCTTCACTGAGAGTCACTAGACCGCTTATTAGCACTCCTAGAGTCGTAAATCCTCAACTTAAGGCAATCCTTTCTAATTTGATCACCACCACAAGAAAAAACTTAGCCTGTATTGCTCCAACACCTACGCTCGGTGTTTCATTTCCCAAACATAATTTACACATCGATTCATCACCTCATCATCTATGACTATAGGTAAAAGCGTCACTCCGCTTACTAGACTACGAATTTACACAATTTTATGAGGTACCAACTGCCCTCTAACCACATCATCATCCTTAATATTCCCCGAGGTCCTCTCTCACGTGCATTCCTTAATATCTATCTTTTTCTCATAAATATAGTCCACAATCCCTCGAAAATCCGCAAGCTGTAATAAAATAAATCGCCTATAATATTTTATCCTTAATCCTTTCACAAACCATGGAGTCTTCCTAGTCTCATCCAGTACTAAGTACTCTACTCTAATGAGCTTACTACGTGAACATCACTAAACATTGAACCAAAATCCAATAATATTTGCCACCAATTCTCGGTGGATTCTCAATCATAGATACTACTAATATTGTCTTATACTCATCAACACCGTCACCTCTACTAGTACTAACACCCATTCTGGTTTCAAACATCTTAACATACAATAACTCTCGACGTTAAGATACAACAAATCACACAAAACCAATCCCCAAACTAGGCCAAGGAACCTATCCTGGCAGACAGCTAACCAATAGCTCTGATACCAACTGTGACAACCCGGCCCAAATACCAATACGAGACCCCAAGGTCGTGTCGCCAAAACACGCAAAACAACAAGCAAAGGGTAAGGCTATAACATCGATACACCAATGACTCAACATATGCGGAAGCGAATAACTTAAATGGACCCGAGCTAACAAGCTCCAAAATACAAAGCAACCAAAGAGATAGGAAATCTCTCGTCCCAAAAATTCGACGCACGTGACGCAACATTGAGCACATACTACAAACTCCCTGTCACAATTTTATAAAAAAAATATTATAACCAAGTCATTGGCGGCGTTACAGCCGAAACCCAACATTAACTAAGTCTACAACTCTAGTCTACACACTCAACGGCTAAACATGCCGGAGTACAACATAACCAACAATATAACCAAACTTGAGATGAATAAAATATGTAAATAAACAACATGGCTCGACTAACATTTGTCGACTCACAAAAACCAAGTACTAATTAAACAAACACAAGTACCAAATCAATAACACAAGTCTTACTTCCCAAAGTGAAGTTTATATAACTTCACTTCCCAAACGTCCTTTCCAAAAAAAAAAAACCAAGGCTACATAAAAAAATTAAAAGTAGCAACCTTCACAAAAATTACACTTTTATCGTAGGCTCGGCGGTTTCCTTCGAATTACTAGCTCGGCTCGAATCTAAGGAAAACAAAGCAAACGAGTAAGTCATAATGACTTAGTAAGCTACTAAAGATGCAATGTCATGGCATGACATAATGCTCAAATAAAATATGTACATCTCATGTCATACTTGTGATATAACATTTCATGGTATAATCCTCAACACAAACCCAATTTTCATCCATAGTCATATGGAACATAATTCTACATAATTTATCATAAAGTCATCCATATCATATAGAATATGCTTCTCAATACCAATAATGTGTTGCATATTATTCCACACTTTCATTTATCATCAAACCATTATTCACATAACCCAATTATACCATGACTCTCATAGATCTTCATTTAACACAACTCATATCATAATTTATATATGGAAGACTATTGTTTCCATTCTAATCATGAACAACATGTTATATTTGAAGTATAACATCATATTCTAAAAATCATTATTTCATTAGCATGCTATATTTCTATTATAACATTTTATCAAGAAATCATCATCTCATGTAATTCGTACCATTAATCACGTAGTACAACAATTCGTATACGTGCTCGTAAAATAAACCACATAAAAGAGAGAAGATGATTTTCCTTTCCGTTTCCAGCGTGTAACTCCTGCGAAAACAAACGTGTCCTCGATAACCCTTTCGTGGTATCGACGTCCCCGAAACAATCCCCGTTCGGGTTCCATAGCTATCAAAGGTAGGTGTATTACTCTAGCAATGATCAGCTACATCCCCACCATGGCCATCGATGGAGGGGTGAATGCAAACCAGGCGCGGCGATCCATTGCGATCACGAATCCGATAATTCGTGAAGACAATGCATCGTCCCGCCAAAAAAAAACGCAAACCAAAAACCGCCAGTTGGACTCAAACACAAGCACAAGTAATATATACTCACATGCTCAATCAAAGGAAAAGTACAACACACCGTACTAATCCAATGAAGTAGATATTTACTTTTAAATCACATAGTTATGCATTTCTATGCTAACTAACTTATAAACACATTAGAGCAACAATATCGTGTCTCTAATACCCAAGTGTTCTTCATACACTTGAAAATTCTTGGAGGCTAAACCTCCATCAAAACTATCTCAAATTCCGTAGGATCTTAATATGTGATTCACTCTATTCATATTAGTCCCAAAATCGACTCCATTAAGTCCTTTCTACTATTTCCAAAATTGAAGACATAGAAGCTATTTGCATCATTGCCCTCCTATTATTCATTAGCTAATGTTCATGGCTAAGTTCTCAAGGTTAGCAACATTGTGCAACCCAACAATTCATACCTTCCCAACAAAAACCCCAAAACATGGTTCATAGGTCAACACTTAACATTTAAAGTCAACTATCACATTTCAAGCAGGTATTCATTCAAAATATCAATTATCTAAGCAAGGTGTAAATTCATCTAGCATGTTCATAACCAACATGTAAATTCATCTAACATACTCTTATAGTTGACCAACATACTCTTATTTGCATAAAACTCAACTTAACCCAATAAAGTCAAACATTACATTTTATTCATGTAATCCATTATGATAATTCAGTATACATTCTCACAACTAAAAATTCATGAATTAGATAGCATCATACTCTCATATGCATGATAGTCAACTCTATTCTTAAAAGTCAAATGAAACATTCCAACTTGTAATCCATTGTAAAAATTCATCTTTCATGCTTACAATCAAAATTCAAGATTCATCAAGTATACTTCCAAACCTTAAACCCATAACATGTGTGATTCCAACAACTCTTAATATTCCAAAAATTCATTCATAAAATCAATAACTCATATACTACATAATCATCATATCAAACCCTAGGTTTCTACGGAATTATGTACCCATTATTCTCAAGTCGAAACTCACAAAATGAAGCTTAATAATATACTTCATTAAACATAAAAAGCATCCTTTTCATGCTTCTAACAAGTTCACACATCAAAAATCCAAAAATCAAAATAAAATCACACACAACTTGCTAACGTACTCATTGACCTCAAATAGCAAGCCTCTTTGTTTTCCTTAGGGTCAATGAGCACAAAATCCATAAAAGGAGGATTGTAGTAGCTTACCTAGCTTGAGTAAAAACTCAAGAGGATCGAAATCCGATCGGTGAAGTTGTTCCATTTGACGAGGGCTTCACGAATCTAAAGTTTAGAGGCGATCCAACGGTCGGATCTTCATGGATTTGAGGAGGAAGAACCTAGGGCTTCAAGCTTCCATGGACTCCCACTCCCTCTCTCAATAATACGTATGTAGTGGAGGAAGAAATGAGGGATTTCTGAATTTTAAGGGATTAGGCTTTATATACTTCTCAAACAAATGAGGGCACAAATTGGATTTCCATGGTGCAATTAGTGAAGTCTAGATGTAATCAACCACTAATTAAAATTTAATTAACTCCCCAAGAGTGTTAGGACATGTTTAGGACTAAGTATGGGTGTTAGGAAGGGTTTAGAGGAGGTTTAGAATGGGTAGGATAGGAAAATCACATCAAAAAAACAAACAGGGGCAAAGCAGTTATGGGGGCCATGCACTCACAATTTTTTTTTGTTTTTTTTTTTTTAGGGAAGCAAGGCGGCACTTGCGGGCATTTTATTAATAATAATAAAATAGAAAACAAGAGGGGGACAACCAGCCTTACCCAACAAATTGGGGGGACAAAGGAGCCCGACCTCTACCAAAACCAAACCGAAAAAGAGTCAAGAAAAACAAACTTATCACCCTTTCCGATAAGTATACAAACCAAGCAAATCATGTTGAAAAAGCGATAAAATTTGCTTGGGAAACTGCTCTATTGAACAATAAGAATGAGTACTATGATGACTATGAGCTTCCGCAGCAAGAATATCAGCCACTTTGTTCCTGTCCCTATGCACATGATGCAAATCCATACCATTACTAAAACGCTTACAATCCTCCAACTCATATTTGTAACGCCAAGGAAAAGCACTATTCCCTCTAATGCCCATAACTGCCACTTTAGAGTCAGTCTCCACCACCATTTGAGAGAAACCACGAGCTACACATAGTTGGAGACCATAACGGAGAGCCATAACTTCCGCATAAGTGTTGGAACCCGGACCAAAAAATACGAAAAAAGCAACAATCTAATTCCCGTCAGTATCTGATGTGCGCGAACGCAACACGGGCAAGATTACCCGGTCGTATCAAGTAATAAAGTTCGAAGTACGAGTCGATCCCACGAGGATAGAGCTAGAAATAAATCCTAAGTACTAAAATTGGGCACACCTAATTTTATCTAAGCTAACGGAAATTAGATTTAAAATAAGAATAAAATAAACAAAATAAAGGCAAGAAAATAAACTAAATTAACGCGAAAAGGCGGCGGCAACATCAAATCAAGGTTAAAAGAATAGGATTGTGATATTTCTAGTCTAGCCAATGTTTAATTTAACTCTCTCTATTTTTCTTAACTCAAATTTTCGGTAGTCGGGTGCGCACTAATATTTTCTATGGGCTTTCGCTGCGTATAGAAAAACCTAGCTATCACTCATCCTTGATACGGGCTCATATCCTCGCAACACATAGCCTAGGGGAGAAAATAGCCACATGGTAGATCAAGCACCCAATGACTATCTACGGCCTTCGACAATCGGTGTGCCTTAGAGACGTAAACAATTATCACGATTTTCGGAATAATAGGAAGGGCTTTTGCTTCGTATCCTATCATTCTAGGGTTCATTTAATGATTCATGACTTCATCAAAAGCATTAAACACACAATGATAATAACCAAAAATATTTGAGCAATACATCAAACAGAGAGAAATTAAATTAAAACATCACATTCAACATAGATAATAATCACAATCCAAAAATATATTTAGCTCATCATCAAGGTATCAAAATAAATGCAAAGTTTCTCCAAAAATTACAACATTAAAATAATTAAAGAGGTGGAAGAATTAAACCAATTAAGGTTGCATTCTTGGGTTGACTTCACTTAATCTTGCTCCCTTGACCCTTGATTTGATGCTTCAAGCCGTCAAAATGGATGCATTTTTGTTTTTTGGTGGAGAGATGGAAGAATTAAATTAATGGTGTTGAAGAGTTTTAGGGCTAGTGCCCTAAAAGTGCTTTCTCCAATAATGAAGGAGATATAATGAAGGCACTCACAAAATTAGGGGGCAAAAAGGGAAAAAGGGGCAATTAATTGGGGCAAAAAGGGAGATAGGTCGGGAGGGGGAGAGGGCGCGGGTTGCTCTAGGAGAAAACGGCCGGTGGGTGAGGGAATGAGGGAATGGGCCGGAAAGGCTGGGGCATGGAAGGCGGATCCGGATCCGACAGACGCCGCAGGTGGGCGGCGGTGGCTTCTCCTTGACAACACATTAATGAAGCCAACTTTTAAGGAATTGCTCTTTGCCCCGGCCGAAGACCCTATGCCCCTAGATTTGCAATTTAGTCCTCAGAGATTTGTTAGGCTGAAATTTTGAAACCTTTGAAAAGTGTCAAAACTTAACATTAAAGCCCGAATTGCCTCGATTTGCATATTGAGCCATAAAACCTTGAATATGCTTGAGATACCTACATGAAGCACAAAATACATAAAAATAGTATCTCAAATGCAATTAATTATTAACCAAAGCTCAAAATAAACAATAAAATTCTGAAAAATAATGAAAATAGAAGGAAAATAACAAGCTTATCAACACCCCCAAACTTAAGCTTTGATCGTCCCGAGCAAAGAGAGATATGGATTATGGATAAGCTCGAGACAACGATGGAATGAAGAAGACACTCAATCAAGATCCCATATGCATTACCATGAAAGAAATCAAACTCAAGATTATAAAAATGCATAACCAAGGTATGATGTGATTTCAATGCTATCAAACTTTCCTCAAACACTTACTCAAAAACATGAAGCACAAGCCCATGACTAAATAGCATCACTCTAGCTAGAATTGAACGTTCAATGAAATACCAAGCATAAGCCATGAAACCGAAAGAGATAAATACTTCACAAGGCAATAACCCATGGCATGACAATATCAATAGGACTTTTGCAAAGCTTGTAACTTTAGGCCAAGGTTGAGCTACAAATGAAGGGAAGGAAATCAAGACAAGAGAGCACAAGTGAAGCCTTCAAAATCATACTCAAGTCTAACTTCATGAAACAACATACTTCATCATAACTCACCATTCTTCTCAACAACCCCCAAACTTAGCTTCTTTCTTTTTTTTCTTTACATATCAAGAACTTGGGGTTGAGAGTATATCAAACTACCACGAATAATTTTTCATCCCACAATTTCCCTTTTTGAATAACTTTAAAGCACAAATGGTTCATAATTTTGGGTTGCCCTTCACTTTTGATTTTTTTTTTTTTTTTTTTTTTTTTACACAAGGGCCCCTTTTTACAAGATAAACAATCCCCAACTCATCAACCAAAATTAAAAACCACACCACACCAATATACATGAAGAACAATACTTCCATGAAGCACACATTCCCTCCAAGACATAAATTTAGAAATTCATTTCACAAAGTGCTCTCTCAAAGGGTTGGATAAAGTGTATAGGCTCATGGGATAAGTCAATGCGGGTGATCAAAATGAAGGCGAATGGGGGTCATTGTGTGCTTTTGCACACACCATTCTTTCAATAAGGCTCAAATGGGAAACTAGGGATTTAATGTGAACAAGGGTAGGTCGATATGGCACAAACGAGTCAAACATGGCCTATATCATGCTATTGTCATACTCACAAGCCAAGCTATTCATTAATCTCGAAATCATCCAACGGCATCACAACTCACAACAAGGTACTCATAACACATGCACAACCAAAGCTAGAGCTTAGCTTAAAAAAATTATCAAGAGATCCACACATGGGCGCTATTTAACATGAATGAGGGAAAGGCTAGCACAAAAATCACAAAATACCCTCAACTATGCATGTAATAATCTCAAGGCCGAATCCAAGAAAATAATGCACATACAACTCTATGAGCGCCAAAGTGATGAGATGAATGATCAAAGCATAATTAATGGGGTCCAAATTAGCTTGAAATTTTCTAAAAATTTTCAAAATTTTCCCAAAAATCGAGGGCAAAGATAAGACCGACCCCACCCCCAAACTTAGAACCGAACATTGCCCACAATGTTCATGATCATAAAAATGCATATAAAGGGGGAGAAAGAGAGAAAACTCCCTCAAAGTCGGTGCACTTGAAAGTCCAAGCCATGAATATGTCGCTCCATGAATCTCCAGTCACCCCAAACTTGAATAATTGCTCAACCCCTACATCAAATCAAAGCTCAAAAGAAATATATGAGAACAATTATATTGTAAATAAAATAAAATAAAAAAAAAATATTTTTGGTGTGGGGACTCTATGTACACCTCCCTACAAACCCACAAACTTGGGAGGGCTTCGAAAAGCGACACAAAATACAAGACATATAAATACAAAAGAAATAAAAGAAACCAATTTTTCGCCTACGGAGGCACCGGTTCATTTAGAAACGCGCACATGGCATTCCCATAAAATCCATAACCAAGGAAGTGCTTTAATTGAAGGCCTTTAAACTTGAACACCTCCTTAGTTGCCGACTCCCGAAAAATAGGCCATTTGAAAATGTCGGCAATAGGAAATATCACACCCAACTCACTTAAGTGTATGAATTCATCTTGATGCTCGAGAGGCGGGTGGAAATAAAAATTTTGAGCCTCAATGCTCGGTGGAGTGTAGAGGTGAGGGAACGGTTCCTTGAAGCTTTCATTTGGGCCAAAAGAAGCATCATCTTCAAAAATGCTTGGATGCTCCATCTCATTACTAACATACTCTTCAAGGGTGGGAGAACTCGGCATAGGGTGGGGAGCATGATTGATCACTTCATACTCACAAGCTTCTATACTTTGGTCTTCCACCGCAACATGGATATGAGATTGAGGCGCTTCCAAGTGAGGTTGTCCCAAGATACTCGAAATTTCACTCTCATTAGTGAGAGAGAGATCATTGCAAAGCTCCATTTCCATTGGGTTTTCCTCGGCATTGGGTTGAAGGTCTTCTTGAGGTGATTCTTCAAGGGCAATACCGAATTTCCGCATTGTAGCTTCCCAATCGTGAGGAGGGACTAGGAGCTTGATGGCTTCTATCAACACGGCTACTTGAGCCCTTAGACTTTGAATTGTTTCTTCTTCCGTGAGCGGGCGTTGCTCAACTTCCCAAGGGTAGTTGTTACTCACACAATTCGGATCATAGGGGTGATGATGGGGGTCTTCATGATGGTAGTGAGAGGAAGAAGCATAAGAATTCGACTCCATCCCAAATGCACACGGATATGGAAAATGATTTCCATAACAATTCTCACAAATTAAGCTCGGATGGACCGGAGTATAATTCATAGCCTCGGTTGACGCCATCTCATTCTCATAAATTCCCGGCATTTCATTCCATGCCCCTTGATCAAAGTCCCAATTGACATTGTTCCAAGCCATCGCTTCAAGCTAGCTACAAGAACACTCACTAGACAAACAAGATCAAATGCAAAAGAACAATATAAAAAAAAACTACTCTAAAAGAAAACAAAACTAACTACAACTAAAATTAAAGCAAATATAGAAAAAAAATGCTTAAATTAAAATTAGGCAAGCTTGGTATTAATATCAAGATAAATTCTAGAAATCTATCCCCGGCAACGGCGCCAAAAACTTGATGTGCGTGAACGCAACACGGGCAAGATTACCCGGTCGTATCAAGTAATAAAGTTCGAAGTACGAGTCGATCCCACGAGGATAGAGCTAGAAATAAATCCTAAGTACTAAAATTGGGCACACCTAATTTTATCTAAGCTAACGGAAATTAGATTTAAAATAAAAATAAAATAAACAAAATAAATGCAAGAAAATAAACTAAATTAGCACGGTGAAACGGCGGCAACATCAAATCAAGGTTAAAAAGAATAGGATTGTGATATTTCTAGTCTAGCCAATGTTTAATTTAACTCTCTATTTTTCTTAACTCAAATTTTCGGTAGTCGGGTGCGCACTAATATTTTCTACGGGCTTTCGCTACGTATAGAAAAACCTAGCTATCACTCATCCTTGCTACGGGCTCATATCCTCGCAACACATAGCCTAGGGGAGAAAATAACCGCGTGGTAGATCAAGCACCCAATGACTATCTACGACCTTCGACAATCGGTGTGCCTTAGAGGCGTAAACGTAAACAATTATCACGATTTTCGAATAATAGGAAGGGCTTTAAGCGCCGTATCCTATCATTCTAGGGTTCATTTAATGATTCATGACTTCATTAAAAGCATTAAACACACAATGATAATAACCAAAAATATATGAGAATACATCAAATAGAGAGAAATTAAATTAAAACATCACATTCAACATAGATAATAATCACAATCCAAAAATATATTTAGCTCATCATCAAGGTATCAAAATAAATGCAAAGTTTCTCCAAAAATTACAACATTAAAATAAATAAAGAGGTGGAAGAATTAAACCAATTAATGTTGCAAATCTTGGTTGACTTCACATAATCTTGCTCCCTTGACCCTTGATTTGATGCTCCAAGCCTTCAAAATGGATGCATTTTTGATTTTGGTGGAGGTGGAGAGGTGGAGAAATGGAATTAATGGGGTTGAAGAGTTTTAGGGCTAATGCCCTAAAACTGATCTGCTTCTCCTCAATTGCGAAAGAATGAAGGAATCTCCCAAAGGCAGGGATTAGGGGGTAATTTAGGAAGAGTAAATTTTAGGGAAAAAGGGGAAAGAAAGAGGGCTTGGGCGCTAGGGTCGGGGATAGGGGAGAGCGGGTCAAAGCTGGGCTAGTGGGTGAGGGAATGAGAGAGGGAATGGGCCGGAAAGTGGGCATGTGGGCTGGATGGGCAGCGGGCCATCCGATCCATAAGAAGGACGCGGTTAAGTGGGCGGCGGTGACGTGGCTTCCTTGACAACGCATTAATGAAGCCAACTTTCAAGGAATTGCTCGGTGCCCCCGCTTCTTGCTTGGCCGAAGACCCTATGCCCCAGACTTTGCAATTTAGTCCTCATTTAGCTTGTTTAAGCTGCTGCCCTTTGAAATACTTGACGAAACTTAACGGCAAGCCACAAAACTTAACATTAATGCCCGGAATTGCCCCGATTTGCATGAATTGAGCCATAAAACCTTGAATATGCTTGAGATACCTACATGAAGCACAAAATACATAAAAATAGTATCTCAAATGCAATAAATTATTAACCAAAGCTCAAAATTAATCAATGAAAATAATAGAAAATTAAAAGCTTATCAACACCCCCAAACTTAAGCTTTGATCGTCCCGAGCAAAGAGAGATATGGATTATGGATAAGCTCGAGACAACGATGGAATGAAGAAGGCACTCAATCAAGATCCCATATGCATTACCATGAAAGAAATCAAACTCAAGATTATAAAAATGCATAACCAAGGTATGATGTGATTTCAATGCTATCAAACTTTCCTCAAACACTTACTTAAAAACATGAAGCACAAGCCCATGACTAAATAGCATCACTCTAGCTAGGATTGAACGTTCAATGAAATACCAAGCATAAGCCATGAAACCGAAAGAGATAAATACTTCACAAGGCAATAACCCATGGCATGACAATATCAATAGGACTTTTGCAAGCTTGTAACTTTAGGCCAAGGTTGAGCTACAAATGAAGGGAAGGAAATCAAGACAAGAGAGCACAAGTGAAGCCTTCAAAATCATACTCAAGTCTAACTTCATGAAACAACATACTTCATCATAACTCACCATTCTTCTCAACAACCCCCAAACTTAGCTTCTTCTTTCTTTTTTTTTTTTTTTACATATTAAGAACTTGGGGTTGAGAGTATATCAACTACCACAAATAATTTTTTTCATCCCACAATTCCCCTCTTTGAATAACTTTAAAGCACAAATGGTTCATAATTTTGGGTTGCCCTTCACTTTTGATTTTTTTTTTTTTTTTTTTTACACAAGGGCCCCTTTTTACAAGATAAACAACCCCAACTCATCAACCAAAATTAAATCACACCACACCAATACATGAAGAACAACACTTCCATGAAGCACACATTCCCTCCAAGACATAAATTTAGCAAATTCATTTCACAAAGTGCTCTCTCAAAGGGTTGGATAAAGTGTATAGGCTCATGGGATAAGTCAATGCGGGTGATCAAAATGAAGGCGAATGGGGGTCATTGTGTGCTTTTGCACACACCATTCTTTCAATAAGGCTCAAATGGGAAACTAGGGATTTAATGTGAACATGGGTAGGTCGATATGGCACAAACGAGTCAAACATGGCCTATATCATGCTATTGTCATACTCACAAGCCAAGCTATTCATTAATCTCGAAATCATCCAACGGCATCACAACTCACAACAAGGTACTCATAACACATGCACAACCAAAGCTAGAGCTTAGCTTAAAAAATTATCAAGATATCCACACATGGGCGCTATTTAACATGAATGAGGGAAAGGCTAGCACAAAAATCACAAAATATCCTCAACTATGCATGTAATAATCTCAAGGCCGAATCCAAGAAAATAATGCACATACAACTCTATGAGCGCCAAAGTGATGAGATGAATGATCAAAGCATAATTAATGGGGTCCAAATTAGCTTGAAATTTTCTAAGAATTTTCAAAATTTTCCAAAAAATCGAGGGCAAAGATAAGACCGACCCCACCCCCAAACTTAGAACCGAACATTGCCCACAATGTTCATGATCATAAAAATGCATATAAAGGGGGAAGAAAAGAGAAGAGAAAACTCCCTCAAAGTCGGTGCACTTGAAGTCCAAGCCATGAATATGTCGCTCCATGAATCTCCATGAGTCACCCCAAACTTGAATAATTGCTCAACCCCTACATCAAATCAAAGCTCAAAAGAAATATATGAGAGCAATTATATTGTAAATAAAATTAAAATAAAAAAAAAAAAATATTTTTGGTGTGGGGACTCTATGTACACCTCCCTACAAACCCACAAACTTGGGAGGGCTTGCGACACAAAATACAAGACATATAAATACAAAAGAAATAAAAGAAACCAATTTTTCGCCTACGGAGGCACCGGTTCATTTAGAAACGCGCACATGGCATTCCCATAAAATCCATGACCAAGGAAGTGCTTTAATTGAAGGCCTTTAAGCTTGAACACCTCCTTAGTTGCCGACTCCCGAAAAATAGGCCATTTGAACATGTCGGCAATAGGAAATATCACACCCAACTCACTTAAGTGTATGAATTCATCTTGATGCTCGAGAGGCGGGTGGAAATAAGAAATTTGAGCCTCAATGCTCGGTGGAGTGTAGAGGTGAGGAACGGTTCCTTGAAGCTTTCATTTGGGCCAAAAGAAGCATCCTCTTCAAAAATGCTTGGATGCTCCATCTCATTACTAACATACTCTTCAAGGGTGGGAGAACTCGGCATAGGGTGGGGAGCATGATTGATCACTTCATACTCACAAGCTTCTATACTTGGATCTTCCACCGCAACATGGATATGAGATTGAGGCGCTTCCAAGTGAGGTTGTCCCAAGATACTCGAAATTTCACTCTCATTAGTGAGAGAGAGATCATTGCAAAGCTCCATTTCCATTGGGTTTTCCTCGGCATTGGGTTGAAGGTCTTCTTGAGGTGATTCTTCAAGGGCAATACCGAATTTCCGCATTGTAGCTTCCCAATCGTGAGGAGGGACTAGGAGCTTGATGGCTTCTATCAACACGGCTACTTGAGCCCTTAGACTTTGAATTGTTTCTTCTTCCGTGAGCGGGCGTTGCTCAACTTCCCAAGGGTAGGTGTTACTCACACAATTCGGATCATAGGGGTGATGATGGGGGTCTTCATGATGGTAGTGAGAGGAAGAAGCATAAGAATTCGACTCCATCCCAAATGCACACGGATATGGAAAATGATTTCCATAACAATTCTCACAAATTAAGCTCGGATGGACCGGAGTATAATTCATAGCCTCGGTTGACGCCATCTCATTCTCATAAATTCCCGGCATTTCATTCCATGCCCCTTGATCAAAGTCCCAATTGACATTGTTCCAAGCCATCGCTTCAAGCTAGCTACAAGAACACTCACTAGACAAACAAGATCAAATGCAAAAGAACAATATAAAAAAAAACTACTCTAAAAGAAAACAAAAACTAACTACAACTAAAATTAAAGCAAATAGAGAAAAAAGAAAAAAAATGCTTAAATTAAAATTAGGCAAGCTTGGTATTAATATCAAGATAAATTCTAGAAATCTATCCCGAACGGCGCCAAAAACTTGATGCGCGAACACGGGCAAGATTACCGGTCGTATCAAGTAATAAAGTTCGAAGTGCGAGTCGATCCCACGAGGATAGAGCTAGAAATAAATCCTAAGTACTAAAATTGGGCACACCTAATTTTATCTAAGCTAACGGAAATTAGATTTAAAATAAAAATAAAATAAACAAAATAAATGCAAGAAAATAAACTAAATTAACGATTGAAGCGGCGGCAACATCAAATCAAGGTTAAAAAGGTAGGATTGTGATATTTCTAGTCTCGCTAATGTTTAATTTAACTCTCTATTTTTCTTAACTCAAATTTTCGGTAGTCGGGTACGCACTAATATTTTCTACGGGCTTTCGCTACGTATAGAAAAACCTAGCTATCACTCATCCTTGCTACGGGCTCATATCCTCGCAACACATAGCCTAGGGGAGAAAATAGCCGCGTGGTAGATCAAGCACCCAATGACTATCTACGGCCTTCGACAATCGGTGTGCCTTAGAGGCGTAAACAATTATCACGATTTTCGAATAATAGGAAGGGCTTTCGCCGTATCCTATCATTCTAGGGTTCATTTAATGATTCATGACTTCATTAAAAGCATTAAACACACAATGATAATAACCAAAAATATATGAGTAATACATCAAATAGAGAGAAATTAAATTAAAACATCACATTCAACATAGATAATAATCACAATCCAAAAATATATTTAGCTCATCATCAAGGTATCAAAATAAATGCAAAGTTTCTCCAAAAATTACAACATTAAAATAAATAAAGAGGTGGAAGAATTAAACCAATTAATGTTGCAAATCTTGGTTGACTTCACATAATCTTGCTCCCTTGACCCTTGATTTGATGCTCCAAGCCTTCAAAATGGATGCATTTTTGATTTAGGTGGAGGGGTGGAGAAATGGAATTAATGGGGTTGAAGAGTTTTAGGGCTGTGCCCTAAAACTGATCTGCTCTCAAAAAGAATGAGCTCCCGAATCTCCCCACAAAGGCTGCTAGGGATTAGGGGGTAATTTAGGAAGTTGAGTAAAGTTTTAGGGGCAAAATGGGGAAAGAAAGAGGGCTTGGGCGCTAGGTCGTGGTCGGATAGGGGAGAGCACGGGTCAAAGCCAGGCTAGTGGGTGAGGAATGAGAGAGGAATGGGCCGAAAGTGGGCATGTGGGCTGGATGGAGCAGAGAGGACGCGGGCCATACCCGGATCCATAAGAAGGACGCGGGTTAGTAGTGGGCGGCGGTGGCGTGGCCTCCTTGACAACGCATTAATGAAGCCAACTTTCAAGGAATTGCTCCGGTGCCTCGCTCTTCTTGAGCCCGAAGACCCTATGCCCCAGACTTTGCAATTTAGTCCTCTTAGCTTCGTTACTCAGTTAAGCTGCTCCCTTTGAAATACTTGACGAAACTTAACGGCAAGCCACAAAACTTAACATTAATGCCCGGAATTGCCCCGATTTGCATGAATTGAGCCATAAAACCTTGAATATGCTTGAGATACCTACATGAAGCACAAAATACATAAAAATAGTATCTCAAATGCAATAAATTATTAACCAAAGCTCAAAATTAATCAATAAAAATTCCGAAAACTAATGAAAATAATAGAAAATTAAAAGCTTATCAACACCCCCAAACTTAAGCTTTGATCGTCCCGAGCAAAGAGAGATATGGATTATGGATAAGCTCAAGACAACGATGGAATGAAGAAGGCACTCAATCAAGATCCCACATGCATTACCATGAAAGAAATCAAACTCAAGATTATAAAAATGCATAACCAAGGTATGATGTGATTTCAATGCTATCAAACTTTCCTCAAACACTTACTTAAAAACATGAAGCACAAGCCCATGACTAAATAGCATCACTCTAGCTAGGATTGAACGTTCAATGAAATACCAAGCATAAGCCATGAAGCCGAAAGAGATAAATACTTCACAAGGCAATAACCCATGGCATGACAATATCAATAGGACTTTTGTAAGCTTGTAACTTTAGGCCAAGGTTGAGCTACAAATGAAGGAAGGAAATCAAGACAAGAGAGCACAAGTGAAGCCTTCAAAATCATACTCAAGTCTAACTTCATGAAACAATATACTTCATCATAACTCATCATTCTTCTCAACAACCCCCAAACTTAGCTTCTTCTTTCTTTCTTTTTTACATATCAAAAACTTGGGGTTGAGAGTATACCAAACTACCACAAATGATTTTTTTCATCCCACAATTTCCCTTCTTTGAATAACTTTAAAGCACAAATGGTTCACAATTTTGGGTTGCCCTTCACTTTTGATTTTTTTCTTTTTTTTTTTTTTTTTTTTCACAAGGGCCCCTTTTTACAATATAAACAACCTCCAACCCATCAACCAAGATTAAAACCACACCACACCAAATATATGAAGAACAACACTTCCATGAAACACATACTCCCTCCAAGACATAAATTTAAAAATTCATTTCACAAAGTGCTCTCTCAAAGGGTTGGATAAAGTGTATAGGCTCATGGGATAAGTCAATGCGGGTGATCAAAATGAAGGCGAATGGAGGTCATTGTGTGCTTTTGCACACACCATTCTTTCAATAAGGCTCAAATGGGAAACTAGGGATTTAAAGAGAACAAGGGTAGGTCGATATGGCACAAACGAGTCAAACATGGCCTATATCATGCTATTGTCATACTCACAAGCCAAGCTATTCATTAATCTCGAAATCATCCAACGGCATCACAACTCACAACAAGGTACTCATAACACATGCACAACCAAAGCTAGAGCTTAGCTTTAAAAATTATCAAGAGATCCACACATGGGCGCTATTTAACATGAATGAGGCAAAGGCTAGCACAAAAATCACAAAATATCCTCAACTATGCATGTAATAATCTCAAGGCCGAATCCAAGAAAATAATGCACATACAACTCTATGAGCGCCAAAATGATGAGATGAATGATCGAAGCATAATTAAAGGGGTCCAAACTAGCTTGAAATTTTCTAAGAATTTTCAAAATTTTCCAAAAAATCGAGGGCAAAGATAAGACCGACCCCACCCCCAAACTTAGAACCGAACATTGCCCACAATGTTCATGATCATAAAAATGCATATAAAGGGAGAAAAGAGAAGAGAAACTCCCTCAAAATCGGTGCACTTGAAGTCCAAGGTTATGAATATGTCGCTCCATGAATCTCCGCGAGTCACCCCTAAACTTGAATAATTGCTTCAACCCTACATCAAATCAAAGCTCAAAAGAAATATATGAGAGCAATTATATTGCAAATAAAAAGTAAAAATAAAGAAAAAAAAGAAATATTTTTGGTGTGGGGACTCTATGTACACCTCCCTTGTACAAACCCATAACAAACTTGGGAGGGTCAAAAGCGACACAAAATACAAGACATATAAATACAAAAGGTAAAAGAAACCAATTTTTCGCCTACGAGGCACCGGTCATTTAGGAACGCGCACATGGCATTCCCATAAAATCCATGACCAAGGAAGTGCTTTAATTGAAGGCCTTTAAACTTGAACACTCCTTAGTTGCCGCCTCCCAAAAAAATAGGCCATTGAACATGCTCTCACATAGAAAAATATCATCACACCCAACTCACTTAAGTATATGAATTCATCTTGATGCCGAGAGGCGGGTGGAAATAAGAAATTGAGCCTCAATGCTCTGGGAGGTGTAGGTGAGGAACGGTTCCTTGAAGCTTTCATTGGGCGAAAAGAAGCATCATCTTCAAAAAATGCTTGGATGCTCCATCTCATTACTAACATACTCTTCAAGGTGGGAACTCATGCATGTAAAGGGGAGCATGATTGATCACTTCATACTCACAAGCTTCTATACTTGATCTTCAACCCAACATGGATATGAGATTGAGGCGCTCCAAGTGAGGTTGTCCCAAGATACTCTGAAATTTCACTCTCATTAGTGAGAGAGATCATTGCAAGGCTCCATTTCCATTGGTTTTCTCTCTGGATTGGGTGAAGGTCTTTGAGGTGATTCTTCAAGGGCATACAGACTTCTGATTTGTAGCTTCCTCAATCGTGAGGA
>CM028382.1:33925126-33974316 GCA_013146195.2 Codonopsis lanceolata
ATGACATAAGACAAATGATCTCAACATGTTAAGACATATGATAAACATGCTATAATGATATAATACAAGTAATGGGTTTGGGTTCCCACATCTCCCCCATTTAAAGGAATTTAGTCCCTAAATTCTTCAAAGTCATCAAATAGGAAGAGGTATCTCTCTCCGTATCAAGCTCGGTCTCCCATTGGATTCCTCGATATCATGATTCTTCCACGAGCTTTCACTAGCGGAATCCTCTTTGTTCTCAAGACTTGTTCCTTCATATCAAGAATCCTCAGGTTTCTCATCACAAGAAAGGTCGGGGTCAATGGTAATCTCATCATAAGTAGGGCATGTGACTCATCCTTGAGTACTTGCGTAGCATCGAGACATGAAAAGACATCATGAACATCGATATAGAAGGTGGCAATGCTACTCGATACGCCACGGCTCAATCCTCTCTCTAGGATCTCGAATGGTCAATAAATCTAGGTGAAAGCTTACCTTTCTTCCCAAATCGCTTAGTACGAGGAGCGTGCTTTCAAGAATACAAAGGTCACCAACTTTGAAACTCTAAGTCACGTCTCGGTTATGCTGCGTAGCTTTAAATCTACGAGCTGTAAGCAATCTATCTCTAATAAAGCTTCACACTCGGCGGCTGTTGTACCATCTCTGAACCCCAGCTTAGCTACCAATTTCATCCCGACAAATCGGTGTGAGCGACATTTACGCTCATATAAAGCCCCGCTATGGCGCCATCTCAATACTAGGCAGTAGCTGTTATTATACGCAAATTTGGCTAATGGCAAATGAGAATCCCAACTACCCTTGAAATCCATAGCACAAGCCGCATAATAAATCCTCCAATACATGAATCAATCTCAGGCGGACCATCGAATTTGTGGGTGAAAGGCGTACTTAAAGTTCAACCGTACCCCAAGCCTCTGAAAGAATGCCAAAATCTAGAAGTGAACACAGGGTCTACAGTAAACAATGCTACTTGAATACCATGTAACCTACGATATCTGAATATACAACGGCGCCAAGCGACTCAAACTATAAGTCATGATAATAGGCAAAATGTGAAGATTTTGTCAACATCAACCAAAGCGCATCAAAACTCGGCTGATGCATTGGCAATCTTGTCACAAAATCCATGGTGATATGCTCCCATTTCCACTCAGTGTTTGAAATGAATGGCGGGTCTACGGTGTTCAGCCTTAACTGTGACATGTCAAACATCTAGATACATACTCTGCTATTTCTCTCTTCATCCCATTCCACCAAAACTGTCTCTTCAAGTCCCTATACATTTTAGTACTCCCTGGATGTATAGTATACTTGGCCTTGTGAGCCTCATCAAGAACCATACGCCTAACTCCATCGGTAGAAGGAACACAAACTCTACCTCGAAAAGTTAAGATACCATCATTTGTTAAAAGCAAACTACGGTGTCTTACTATCACCCTTGATCCATCAATAATCTTCCTCAACTCGAGAATCGGAAGCTTGAGCCTTCTTAATCAACTAAGACAATGCAGCGTAGCACGCACGCTAGCAAAGATAACCCTATGCTCACTAACAACTGGACTCCATTCACGGACATCCTCAAGCATCTTCCATTCCCTCATCATCAACCAAGACATATAAGCCTTCCTACTCAAGGCATCCGCAACAACATTAGCTTTCCCCGGATGGTATAAAATAGTGCAGTCATGATCCTTAAGTTTCTCCATCCATCGTCTTTGTCGCAAATTCAACTCTTTTTGTGAAAAGAGATAATTCAAACTCTTATGATCGGTGAATATTTCAAACTTAGCCCCAGAAGATAATGCTTCCACTTGTGAAGCGCAAAAAATAATAGCCGCCAACTCAAGGTCATGTGTCGGATAATTCGCTCATAAGGTGATAACTTCCTCGAAGCATAGGCAATAACTCTTCCATTCTGCATAACCACGCAACCCAAGCCTTCTAATGAGGCGTCGCTATAAACCACAAAGTTCTCCGAACCACTAGGCAATGCTAAGATAGGAGCCGTAGTCAACCTCCTCTTCAACTCCTAAAAACTAGCCTCGCATATCACTCCATATAAAAGGAGACTTCCTTCGTGTCGATTAGTCATTGAGTAGCGATTCTTGAAACCCTCGATAAACCTACGGTAATAACCCACCAAGCCCAAGAAACTACGGACTTGATTCAGTACTAGGCGTCTTCCACTTAGTAACCGGATCAACCTTGATGGATCCACCGCGATACCATCACTAGACACCACGTGCCCTAGAAAAGAAACTTGCTCTAGCCAGAAAGCACACTTACTAAATTTCGCATAATGTTGCTTCTTCCGCAAGATAGAAAGAACCTCTCTCAAATGATTCTTATGTTCCTCTCGTGACTTGGAGTACACAAGAATGTCATCAATAAATACCACCACAAAGCAATCAAGATACTCATGAAAAACCCTATTCATCAAGTCCATAAAAACTACAGGTGCGTTGGTCAACCCAAACGGCAACACAACAAACTCATAATGACCGTAACGCTGCATTTAAGGCCGTCTTCGACATCCTCCGCCCGAACCCTCAACCTGGTGATAGCCACCTCAAGCCAAACTTGGAATAGACAACTGAACCCCGAAGTTGATCAAAAAGATCATCAATGTGTAGCAAGGGATACCTATTTTTGATAGTAGCCTGGTTGAACTGTCGATAGTCTATACAAAGGCGTAAACTACCATCCTTCTTCCTCACAAACAACACCGGTGCACCCCAAGGAGACACACTCGGTTTAATGAACTCCCTATCTAGAAGTAACTGCAACTGATCCTTCAACTCTCGCAACTCCGCCGGAGCCATACGGTAAGGTGCCCTAGAAATAGGAGAAGTCCCTGGCAATAGTTCAATACAAAACTCTAGCTCTCGGTCGGGAGGTAAAGCATACTCGGTAGAAAAGACATCAGGGAACTCATTAATTACCAGAATATCTTCTAACTTAGCAGTAGACATGCTAGTATCAAGTACACAAGCTAAATACCTCGTACACCCACGTGATAAAAGTTGTCTAGCCCGCAAAGCAGAAATAACATGAACCCCATTCATAGCATGATCACCCGAAAACACAAACTCCAGAATACCGAGCATGGCAAAAGTTACTTTCTTACAACGGCAATCAACTACAGCATGATGTACACATAGCCAATCCATACCAAGAATCACATCAAAGTCTCTAATAGGCAATACTACCAAATCAGCATGCAAGACTCGATCCTGAACAAGCACATCACAGTCTCTATAGACCTCAGACGCCGACAAGCAATCACCCAACGGTGTAGACACCTCAAGCACATAAGGCAACTGGGCAGGTAATACACATAAATGTTCTAAGAAATGCGATGCAACATAAGAATGAGTAGAACCCGGATCAATAAGAACTCAAGCATGATGACCAAAAACTGAAAGAATACCTCCGATCACAAATGTAGACTCGGGAACACCTCGCTGATCAAGCGCAAAAACACGAGCCTGCGTCTTAGGACGCCCATCACTGTCCCTCTTGCACCTGCATCGCCGACCCCCAAGGATCGAAGCCGTTTAGACTTTAGACAGTCTTTGAGCTGATGACTAGGATCTCCACAACTAAGACGAGTACCAAGCCTGGTTCTGCACATCTCACTAGAATGCCCAATCTTATTACAATAAGAACAAATCAATGGTCCACTACCCAGAGTCTGCTGCCCCTAAGGAGTAGGAGCACTACTACCACGACTCTCATACGGACGCCTATTCTGTCCACCAGACTGCTGCCTATTCTGACCACCATTGCGACGATTGCCCTGATAGCCGCATCGATTCCCGTGATGATCGACTCTACCGCCGTCGCCCGCGAAGCTGGCTGGCGAGAAGTTTTCACATGAGGCTTCTGCCTGTGCTCCTCAATGTCTCGCTCAATCTCATAAGCATGATCCACCGCACTCCGGTAATCTGCCAACTGTAGAGATAACAACTGCTTCCTATACAAAGTCTTCAACCCTTTCACGAACCTCTGGGTCCTGTGTTTCTCATCCAGCACCAGATGTGCACAATAACGGGACAACTCAGTGAATTTAGAAGAATACTGAGCTATAGACATAGATCCCTGTTCTAGCTCCTGGAATTCTTTCTCTCTCCGTTGTCTAACCACATTAGGCACATAAGAAACCGTAAACTTTGACTCAAATGTAGGCCACACCTCCGCCACCTGGTTCAACTCCCAACTAGCAAGTAGAACTTCCCACCAATGATTGGCGGCTCCTCTCAGCTTATACACATCTAAAATCACCTTCTCTTCATCCGTGCAATCCAGCGCTGCAAAGATTTTCTTCAAATCCTCAAGCCATAACTCGGCAATACTAGCATCTGCCTCTCCCTCAAAAGATGGAGGCTTCATCTTCAAGAACCTCTCTAGAACATCATTATTCCGTGCCCTAGCTCCCGGTGGTATAACAACACGCGGTGGCGACACTCTCGCCTCTGGTTCTGGGGGTGGTGGTGGTGGAGGTACATTCTGACCATGACCAAGCTGAGCCATCTTGGTCATAAACTCCATCATGCGACGGTACATATCCGCCATCTGAGCATTCATACCACTTGGACCCTGTAGAGGAGGTGGAAACTCTGCCTCAGGCTTATCTGGACCTCTCCTGGGCCTGCCTCTGCCTCGGCCTACACGATCTGCTCTAGGATTCACCATCAAGTACCTATAAGAATTCACTCGACGTTAGAACATCACACAAAGAAACAACCCACCTAGGCCATGGAACCTATCCTGGCCGATAGCTAACCTATAAACAAGCTCTGATACCAACTGTGACGACCCGACCCGAACCCGAGGTGGAACCGCGGGTCGGACCGCCCAAATAGGAGGGAAACAAGTAAACAAATAAACATACAATGACTCAATTAAAGAAAATGATGTAACGCAACATTAGAGACGTAGCACGCCTCGGCTCCAAAAGGCCAGTATTTTTAAAACATTTCAAACCTGATATAACAGTTAAGCAATTAAACCAAGTCATCGGCGACACTACATGCCGGAACCCAAGCTAACAATTTATGGAAAAGAATTAAATAAGAGTTAATAGGATGCTCAGCAGAAGACTTATACGTAGTGAACTACTAAACATGATAACCAAAGCTCGGCTTAAACAATGCCGACATTAAAGGGGTTACAAGTACTACAATTGAAAATACCACAAGTAGTTAATTAAAATAAACAAGTACAAGTTCTATCACATTCCCAAGCATAGTCTAAATGACTTGCTTTAAAACCCGTCGTCCTTGCAAATAACAAAAGAAAGGAAGAGGACATCTAAACCACCTCTTCAAACTGCAACGGCGGACCAAAAGAGGAACAAGGCACGAACACCGCAAGCCTCAACGAGAAGGACCTGTTTTGCTAAGATATAAAGCAGTAAAGGGGAAAGGGTAAGTCATAATGACTTGTAAGCTATCAATCATGCATGTCATGGCAATATGCAACATACAAGGCAAGATATCGTCACATAAGCATATAGAACATATATCCAAAATGCACATTGTTTCACATAGGTGCTTATAATTAAATCACATAGGATAAGGATATATGGAGAGTCGGGCCGCTACATAGTTCCTGTATACAAGCGTTATCTGGAATGTGAGGTGTCGAATGTGTGTAAGTACATCGACCTTCCGAGGAGATGCCCGGGATAGACACACCAATGATGCTCTAATGGTTACAAAGGGGCTACTTCCCACTGTGGCCACAAGTGGAGGCGTGTGTGAACAAAGACGGGTATGCCAGCTGGACTCATGCAAATGCCAAGTAGTGTTTACTTAACAAATTCTCAAGTAGTGAACGAGGTCGACAAGAGCGATCTCGTTCATGACAAGTAATTATTCTCATAAATAATCAAGTAGGATTGAGATCGACAAGAGCGAATTCAACATGTCAAATAGGCATTCTATTATATGACATCTAAAATCAAGCATGGTAATCAATCCAAATTCAAGAGTCTATAATTATTATTCTTAGTGAAACGTGTTTAGAACGTCGTAGGGATTGATCATTGAGCCGGTATTGTTCAATGGCTCACTAAATTTGACTCCGTTGAGTCGTGTATAAAAATTCATCCAATAGAGTTTAAATGCTAAATGCATCCTAAACCCTTTTCTAAGTTCTCGTACAGGATAGACTAAGCCATTAATCCACTTAACAAGCATAGTAAAGAATTATCATTAATTCATAATTCATGGAAGCTTAGAATCATTATTTCTTAAAGTTATTAAAAGTCAATGGTCCAAGAACAATAGTTATTCCTAAGGAGGCATAGAACACTTTTAATTCTAAGCATAGGACCAAATCAATTGGATGAAAAAATTAATTTTTTATGGGATCCTAAAATCACAATCTCCAAGAGTTGTCAA
The DNA here is from genome assembly GCA_013146195.2 of Codonopsis lanceolata. Taxonomy (NCBI): domain Eukaryota; kingdom Viridiplantae; phylum Streptophyta; class Magnoliopsida; order Asterales; family Campanulaceae; genus Codonopsis; species Codonopsis lanceolata. The sequence continues at coordinate 33,931,540 of CM028382.1, forward strand.
AAGTCATTAGTCCAAGAACAATAGTTATTCCTAAGGAGGCATAGAACACTTTTAATTCTAAGCATAGGACTAAATCAACAAGATGAACATATCATTCAAAAATCTCATAAACTCAAATCGTCATCAAACATGGCATGGACTGTAAAACCCTGAATTATGGCTTGCTTGTGTTATGCATGGACTCATACACTTATAATCATCATAAACATGTTAATTTAGCTCACTCATATGTTTGGAGTCAATAGCATGTTCGTTGACGTTGTTTAAGATGCACGTATGCATTTTTCTTTCGCGAGATGCTTTGAATCTCGGGTTTGTGATTTATGTTGTTATCACATGGATAATTGTTAGAAGGCATTCATAACATCATTTATATGCCTTGGATGTTGGTTGGATGCTTGTTGCATCGTCGGTTTGGTTGCTAGTTTGATTCTAGCGTTAACCCTTCTCCGTTTGACTTTTTCGGTTGTCGTTCGGGAGAGTTTTGCCTGAGTTCTTGGCCATGTTTTGTTGAGGTTTGAGGCTTGATTACCTTGGTTATGAATTGGAGGACATTAAGGTTGGATTGTAGACCATTTTTGGCTTGGAAGGACTCGAGAATGCATGCGGGAGAGTCCGGGATTGAGCAAGGAAGCAACAAACCTTGGATTGTGAGTTGCTGGCATGATGCGCTCGCATCAAAGGATAGGAAGCGACCGCAAGGGTCCCTAAATCCTGATTACGGGATTTTGCATCTATTTTGCACACTGTCCGAATTTTACCCCCCTAAACCCAATTTAAACCTAACCTTAACCCTTCTACTTAGCCTAAACGTGTCCTAAACATCTATTAGAGGTTTTAAGGGTTGATTAGTGAGTGATTAAGGAGAATTAATCCCCCCTATGTAAACCAAAACCAACGCACACTTCACTTAGTCGGCAAACAGATTTCGACTTCTGCAGCTTGTGTCTTCTGCGAGCACTCAAAGAGACCTGGGAGGAAGCTTGAGAGAGACGATTCTAGGGCTTTTGAAGGGCTCAATCTCAGAAGCCATTGCTAAGGATCTTCTTCCCCATTCAACCCGCGAGTTTGAAGAGAGAGAAGTGAGGAGAACGGCTTCATCTCTAGGGTTCGAATTTGACAGTTTGTGAGGGCTGATTTGGGTAAGTTTCTACCTCTTTTCCGTTTCTTTTTGGCTCCATTGACCCTAGGGAAACAACCATGAATGCTATGTGAGGTCAATGGATGCCATTGTTAGGGTTTGTAGAAATGCATGAACCCTAGGTTTCAAATTATTGATTAGAGATGGGTGAACCTATGTGAGACTTGATTTGTATGGAATTCATATGCCAATTAGTCTATTAAACTTTGCTATATGAATTGTTCATATGTATTGAGCTTGAATGACAAAGATACTTGGAAGGGGATTTTCCCCAAATTGTGTTTTGGCTTGTTAAACATGATTGTAAGCCTAATTATTGTGTTATACATGTTTAGTGGAGTTTATTGAACCATGTTGTATGATTTAATAATGATTGGGAAATTATGATTGGTAAGAGGACTTGAATGAATTTATGCATATAATGGCAAATTATTCTATGTTACATTGTTAAATGTTTCATTTGGTTTATATGAGCTCATTGAACTTGGGGGCATGATTATTGGCGATAGTTATGAACATAGGGGGATGTTGAAGCCCATGCTTCTATTCCTTGAATTTTCGGAAAGTTTAGATTGGACTCAACGGAGTCAACTTTTGGGTTATTATGAATCCTAGGAACTATAATCTTAAGTCCTACGGAATTTTGGGTAGAAATCATGGAGGTCGAGCCTCCAAGAAGTTTTGAAGTGTATGAAGAACACTTGATTATGAGAGCTTATATGATTCTCTGTTGTGATATTTATGCTAGTTGTGGATGAAAAGCATGAATAGTTTGATGGTAGAGTGTTTACCAACTTGTTTTGAGCATATGAGTATATATTACTTGTGCTTGGGTTTTGAGTCCAGCTGGAGTCGGTTTGTTGAGTTTTGGTGGGACGATACATCGTCTTCACGAATTGTGAGATTCGTGATCGCGATGGATCGCCGTGCCGGGTTTGCACACACCCCTCCATCGATAGCCACGGTGGGGAAGTAGTTTATCTCAGTTGTAGTAATACACATGACTTTGATAACTATGGAACTCGAGCGGAGACTGTCTCGGGGACGTCGATATCTACGAGAGGGATATCGAGGGCACATAAAGGTTTTGCACGTGTTTTTGCAGGAGCGACACGCGCGGAAGAATTGGTAATGGTATCATATCCCTTTTATATGAATTGTTTCACAAGTGCTTATGTGAATAATGTGCTTGGTGATTTGGATATGATATGATGGTTGAATTGGTTTCATAATTGTTATACTTAATAGATAACATGTTGTTTAAGGTTGTTAAGCATAAATGCTTAAACATGAACATTATTTCAATGTTGTATTACGCCAAAAGCATGGATCATTGTTGTTAAGCTTATATGCCTTGACATGTAAATTATTGGAAGGCTATGTTATACCAATAACAAGAATTATGATCGTTAAGCATAAAATGCCTTGACATGGATTTTAGTGAGATGTTATACTACAATGATAACATGTTTTATTAATGTTGAGCATGGATGCCATAACATGATTTTATATAAGGTTATTTCATGACGATAGCATGATGTAATTTATGATTGAGCATTATGCCATGATAGGAAGTTACGGTTAGTAACTTACTAAGTCTTTGTGACTTACTTTTATTTGTTGGTTGTTTTCCCTAGATCCGAGCCAAGCGAGCAGATCCAAGTAAATCAAGAAGGTTACGTTGACGAAGTATTACTTTTGGCAAGGTTGCTACTTAGATAGTTTATTTTGCTTTTGGTGAGGTCGTTGGGAAAGATGAAGTTATGTAAACTTCATGTTGGGGTAGCAAACCTTATTGTGATTTGTAATATGGTGATTATGTTGTTAGCCTATTCTCTTGGTAGCCGACAAGTAGTAGTCGTGCTTGGTGTTTATTTATGGTTATGATTCCATATGCTATCCTGTTGTTGGTACTTGTATTATTGGTAGCCGACTTGTGTTAGTCGCGCTTGGTAAATTTGGTGATCATGTTTTAATATGCTTTCATGATAGTAAAGTATTATGGTTGTTCTCCGGCATGTTGTTAGCCGTTGAGTTGCTAGACTAGAGTCTTAGACTTAGTGTAATGTTGGGTTCCGGTTGTAGCTTCGCCGATGACTTGGTTTATATTATGCTTTATATTGAAATGCATGACAGGGAGTTTAGTCCTACGTGCCCAATGTTGCGGCACGCGAGTCGAATTTTTGGGACCAAGAGATTAATTATCTCTTTGGTTGTTTTTAGTTTGAGCTTGTTAGCTCGGGCGCCACTGTTTCATTTATTTCGCTTCCGCATATGTTTTGAGTTATTGGCGTATCGCAGTTATGGCCCTACCCATTATTTGCTATCTATTTGTTGTTATTTGTTTCCCGGTGGCACGACCTTGGGATTTCGTCTTGGGATCCGGGTCGGGTCGTCACATGGACATGGTAGGAGCATGGGAATCATAAGAAGAGGGGGACATGACATTTCTAGCATTCATCCTAAGGGGAATCAATAGCTTACCTTACGCAAAAGAAAAAGATTGAATGAACACAAACTAATCAGATGGAATTGTGCTCCTCATCGATAGCTTCACTTTGGTGGTCTCGGTTTGCCAATCGGAGGTCGGGAGCTCAAGTTATGGGAGAAACACACACTAATCTCCCCTCACCATACACACACAAAAGCTTAGGGAAGAGAGAGAAGAAATATTCAGATATGGTGGGGTTATAGGCTGATCACAAATTAGGAGGATTATATATGGCATGCAAATTGTGAGTGGAACTCCACATGTCACAAGGAGAGGGCATGGAAATCCACTTGTCAAGTGGAGGATGATTGAGGTTAGTGTTAATCCAACTCAATTAGGGTCTAATAGGAAGGTTTAGGTTCAATTAGGATGGGGGTTTAAGGGTCTAATTGGGTCACAATCAGATTGCATCAAAAAAATCCCGTAGGTGAAAAACATAAGCATGTGGTTGCATGCAATATGGACCATGCGAGCGCATGGTCCTATTTCCAACATATGCCCATTTTGCAATGCTCTCAGCACTGTCCCGCGAGCTAGTGACCAAAATTCGATGCGAGCGCGAGGTCCAGCCCTTGAAATTGGTCTAAACATGTCCTCAATGGTCCCAAACTCATGGGCAACCATTCTAAGGTCTAATCCAACTCAAAACAAGTTGGAAACACACCCTAACAACATCCGGAACAAGGTAAAACAAGGCTCGAATCATGCGACGAATGGCTAACGAATCAAACACGAATCAAACACCAATCAAACTAGGATAACTTGGGCATGGAAAAGGCTTGTTTAAACATGGTCATGACCTGAATACATGGTCGAGAACTCAACGAACATCTCGCAAGACGAAATACAAGCAATACGAGCAACGAGGCGAAATCGCTAAGGCCCAAACAAAGCAAGAAAGTTTCTAAACTTCCAACCAAGATTACTATGATCAAGATGAACGTTATAAGTCATATATGAAAGGTAATATAACCCCAACACGTCTTGGTTAAGTGCTAACATGCTAAGGCAAACACTCAAAGGACAAACGGCAAGGTATGTAACACATAGAAGACATCCAAGCGACTATGAACGTAACAACTCTAATGCAAGCATGACATGAACCAAATGAAGTCTCTAACATGTTAAGACATATGATAAACATGCTATAATGATATAATACAAGTAATGAGTTTGGGTTCTCACATAATAAATGTATACTTGATATATTGAGTTCGCTCTTGTCGAGCTCAATCTTGCTTGTTTATTGATGAGATTATATACTAATCTTGAACGAGGACGCTCTTGTCGGACTCGTTCCATACTGATTGATTGTTGAGTAAATACTACTTGGCATTGCATAAGTCAAGCTAGCATACTTGTTACTGCACACACCCTCCACTGCGGGCCACAGTGGGGAAGAACTCTCTCTGGCCAACCAATACGCGCCCATTGAGATTGACTATTTTTTCCCGAGCATCCCTCGGAGATCGATGTATTATCACAACCATCGATTATCGCACTATATCGAAGGTGTCTATTTTGCAGGTCTACGCAGCGGCCCAGCTCTATATCCTCACATTATGTGAACTATGTGCAATAATGTGCATCTTAAATATTTGATCTCCATGCTTGAAATATTGTCTTGCCTAACGTGTTGCATATTGCCATGTCATGCATGATTGATAGCTTACGAGTCTTTATGACTTACCCGTTCCCCTGTATTTTTTTTTTAGATCCTAGCAGGACATGACCTTCTCGTTGAGGCTCGTGGTGCTCTTACACCTTAGTTCTCTTTTGTTCAGGCTTTTGCGATTGAAGAGGTGGTTTTAGAAGTCCTCTTCTATTCTTTTGTATTTTGCAAGGACGATGGGTTTAAAGCTAGTCAACTAGACTATGTTTGGGATTGTATATAGACTTGTACTAGTGTTCTCCTGTTAGATACTTGTAGTATCAACTCTTGTAGTACTTATACTTCTCTTGATGTCGGCAATTGTGTTAGCCGTGCCTTGTATATCTTGTTAGCGTTCACTACGTATAGACTTCCGCTGAGCATCCTTTTAGCTTTTAATTATATTCTTTTCCTAGTAATGGCTTAACTGTTTTATCAGGTGAAAAGATTTTTAAAATGCCGACCTTTAGTGTCGAGTTCTGCTGCGACAGAAATGTTGCGTCACGTCAGTTTTAAAATATTTTGATTCCTTGCATGTTCGTCTTTTCTTGTATCACTTGTCTTGGGCGCTCCGGTCCTGCAGTCCCATCTCCGGTCCCGGGTCGGGGTCGCCACACTGTCCCTAAATCTGTGTCTAAAAAGTGAGCATCAGAAAACTTTTAAAGTCCAAAACAATGCTTAAACATCATTTTTTGGCCTTAAAACGAAGACGTCACAAAGTCAAACCTAGTGTGATTGTAGATCTTGTCGAGAGCTTCGATTTGATATGTGGCCGGTAGGTACTGTCTGTGGTTCATCCGCGATCAAAAGTTATGGAGAAAATGGTCGAGGAAGATGAAAAGAGATCAACAATGGTGAAAAGAGACTCATCCGAATGTGAATAAGACGGGAAATATTGGAAAAAAAATATAAAAATGGACTTAAGGGGTTTAAAAAAAAAAGCAGTGGAGCTGTTATAATTTTAGGAAAGTGTATCGGCCCACAATTAATCCTACAAAATTTGGTACTTATTGGGTTGTTCTAGTGTTTTCCTTTAAGAAAAGGGAACTAAAGAAAACATGAAACTTCAAAATAATAATAATAATAATAATAATAATATTTATTATTATTATTATTATTATTATTATTATTATTATTCACTTTTTAAAATTAAATTTCACCCAATCAAAAGAAATTTTAAGGTTTATATTGCTTTTTATTGTTCAATCTACCTAGAGTCTCATTAAATTTTGGTTGGAATTGTATTTTCTTGTTTAAACCGCAAAAAGAAAATAGAGGGGGGAATATCTTTTAAAAAGCTATGATTGTGGTTTCTAGTAAATAATGTGTGCTAACTACCACAGTCGGTTTTTACTTATTTTTTGTTGGGGTTGAAATTTTGTTTTCTTTTTTAATTCGTTAAAAGAAAGAGTGTTTGGAGGAGGGGATAGCCTTTCAAAAGTGGTGGTTGTGGTTTTAAGTAAATAATGTGTGCTAAATACCGTACCCGGTTTTTACTTATTTTATTCTTGGGGTTGGAAATGTGTTTTCTTGTTTAATCCGCCGAGAGAAGGGGAGAGTGGGGAGCCTGTGAACGGTGTTGAGTGTGGTTTCAAGTAAATACCTTTTGCTAAATACCGCGGCCGGTTTTTACTAAATCATTAAGATGATGAAATCTTCCAAGGTTTGTTTCATTTGGTAACCCTAAATGAAAGTATTTAAGAAGCTATGATTCCCTCATTTTGAACAGAGCACAGTCGAAACACCCCCACCCCCTCCCTTTGGGGTCGGGGCTGCTGCGGTTTATGTTTTTTCTTGGAGTCTCTCATATGGAAGTAAGATCATTGGATCACTAGTGATCTATACTTCCATAGCCGTTTCGGTAGATTTCTCTCTATATTTTTGGTTGAATTTGATTAGTAGAAATGGAAATTGTAATTCTTTTTCTATATAATTATGTTTCTTTCAAAATCTTTATGTTTTTAGATTCATGTGCTTTCAATTAAAGTTACTTTTTATATTTTTCAGGCACATCGATCGATGTTCATCTCAAGGCATTTCACATAAAGTAATTTATTTACTTTATAAGGTAATAAATGGGATGAATACTAGTTTGAGAATAATGTTTTAAAGATTGATGCTTCTAACACTATACTATCTAACTTTTTATAATCAATCTACAGGCAAGTCTCCTAGTTGATTGGCACATAAAGTTAAGCCTGTCTAGGAGGAAGCAAGCAGTGTCGGGGCTAGTTCGTTGTTTGTATGGATATCTCTCATCGTGCAAAATTAATCCACCCAATTGTTTTGTATTTAGCTTTATCTATCTATCTATGTATTGTAGGGGGATTGTTGCCCCGACACAGTGTTTTTAATAAATTATCCAAATAGAACTTATTTCCCGATTCTTTTCCTAAAATAAAATTAAGTATGAAACAAACTAAGCTTCCAAATCACAATAAAACAAACCTCGGTTTTTCTTTATGGCTTAGTTATTCCATCTTTATTTTTTATATGTAGGACAAAATAATCCTACTATTAGTTTTTATACTAGGCCTAGCAACCAGAAAGGATGGGTTGAGTTTGGGACGGGTTGAATCGGGTCAAGACTTATTAGGACCCCGAATATCAAACGAATCGAAACGGGACGAATTAGATCTATTCGGGAGAGAACAGGTTAACGTGGGTCGACCGTCTTGGTTTAAAGATTTCCCCTAGAATCCATACATTTATCGAACAAAATATAGCGGGTCAAAATGGACAATTGGTTTGACTCGTTAACATTTTTTTGTTGAAATGGGTTACCCGTTTCGACCCAAAATTTGTTAACGAGTTGGGTTGTGTAGGATAATTTACTGGTCAGGTCGGTAGATTAATAAATGTCGGGTTGTAATTGACGAACCTAATTCTACTTGTTGCTATAGCGCCTAGTGGAGTGAGAATAACCTAAATCAAATCTCGTTCATTTTTATTAAGTTATCATTTGGGATTGATGCATTACTACTGCCATCTCCCTTCCCATTCTCTCTTTCTACTGCTTGCTAGTTTTTCTTTTGCTACCAAAAAAAGGATTTTATTTAGGGCAATCTTAGATGTTGAAATGAAACAACCGAATAGACCACTCTGCCCTGCCTTTATTTTTCTTTTTATTTCTTGGGATACCAAAAATTGCAAAAGTTTTGTTAAAAAGGGAAAATCGCACCATTGGTCTCTTAACAGCAATAGTCCCTTAACAAATTTTTTTGTCAAAATTAGATCTTAGAACTTGCAAATTTTCACGCGATTAATCCTTTTGATGGATGTTGTTAGTGAAATACCGTTAAGTGTCCATGCGGCATGCACCTCTCACGTGCGGTTAGTAAGGGCTAAAATGCAAATTCTCAAACATAAATTGTATCACAATTTTCAATCGAGCCCGAATGTTTTGGAAAAAGACTTTAAGCCTTCTTCCCCAAATTAATGCACCCAATTTAGACCAAATTAATACAAACCCAAAAAATCAAAAAAAATTCTTGTTGGAGATACCAAATCTAGTTGCTTCATTTCTTTGAAATTTGAGTCAATTCTTATTGAAATCTAATGTCCGCCGACGAATTTATGATCATCATGTGCAGAAAAACTCAGTTTTTTTTTTTCAATTTTATCAACTTGGGTTGATCTGAATTTGATTCTTAACTCGTGGGTTTTATTTAATTTTGTTAAATTTCAGTTTTAATATACCTTCAAATAGTCTGTTTCCATAGCTCAATTTCAGTTGACAACCCAATAGGCATGGCTATATCGCTCACCTTAACTGACTCAAATCATAGGTACCTCTACATCTTCCTAGAGCATTTTAAGCGCATCCAAAATGGTAGGCAACGATGCCCACATCGGAAGCAACGATGCCCACATCATAGGCAACAACACTCTCATAATAGGTAACGATGCCCACATCATAGGCAACGACACCCACATCGGAGCCATTGCTGTAGTGTACTCTCCTGTTAAAATTTTGCACACACACTCAACATTTTGTTTGACTCCAAACTAAGCACAAATTGAACACTGCCATAAATTGAACACTGCCCCTAAATTTGTGTATAAAAATTGAACATTAGAAAACTTTCTAAGCCTAAAACAGTGCTTAAACATCGTTTTTTGGCCTTAAAACAAAGACATCATCGAGTGAACCCCTGTGTTTTTAGATTTCGTCGAGCTTCGATTTGATATGTGGTGGGTCATATGGTTCATCTAGGATCAAACGTTATGGAGAAAATGGTCGAAAAAGATGAAAAGAGGTCAACAATGAAGAAAAGAGGCTCAGCCGGATGTGAAGAAGACGGGTTATATTGGGAAAAAAAATTATAAAAGTGGAGTTAAATGGTTTTAAAAAAAAAGTGGGTGGTAAAGTGGTTACAATTTCAGGAAAGTGTATCGGCCCACAATTAATCATACAAAATTTGGTACTTATTGGGTCGTTCTAGTATTTCTCTTTTAGAAAAGGGAGTTAAAGGAGATACTTTCTCACATGAAACTACAAAATAATAATTATTATTATTATTCACTTTTTAAAATTAAATTTCACCCAATCAAAAGAAATTTTAAGGTTTATATTGCAATTTTTTGTTCAATCTACCTAGAGTCTCCTTTAGTTTGGGTTGGAATTGTATTTTCTTGTTTAATCCGCAAAAAGAAAAGTGAGGGGGGAGTATCATTTAAAACGCTATGATTGTAGTTTCTAGTAAATAATGTGTGGTAACTACTACACTCAGGGCTTATTTGGTAGTCAGACAAGGATAAGCAGTATTATTAATCTCCGTACTATTAGTGCCCTCGCTATTAGTCCTCACTTGTATATCGGGGGTAGTTTTGAGATTACAAATGTTAATCCCAATTTTTTTTAGTGAGGGTGCTAATAGTAACACCCTTCCCCTTGGTATTAATAGTGAGGGGATAATGACTTTATCCGGATAACTCGTGCTATTAGTCCCGATCGCCTATGGCGTACCAAACATCAGACAACTCGGCTTATTAATCCTATCTGGCCTTAATCCTGACTACCAAACGGCACGTCAGTTTTTACTTATTTTTTGTTGGGGTTGAAATTTTGTTTTCTTTTTTAATTCGCTAAAAAAAGACAGTTTGGAGGAGGAGGATAGCCTTTGAAAAGTGGTGCTTATGGTTTTAAGTAAATAATGCGTGCTAAATACCGTAACCAGTTTTTACTTATTTTATTCTTGGTATTGGAATTGTGTTTTCTTGTTTAATCCGTCGAGAGAAAGAGAGAGTGGGGGGAGGGGGAGAGCCTGTGAAAGGCGTTGAATGTGGTTTCTAGTAAATAATGTGTGCTAACTACCACACTCGGTTTTTACTTATTTTTTGATGGGGTTGAAATTTTGTTTTCTTTTTTAATTCGTTAAAAAAAAGAGAGTTTGGAGGAGGGGGATAGCCTTTGAAAAGTGGTGGTTGTGGTTTTAAGTAAATAATGTGTGCTAAATACCGTACCCGATTTTTACTTATTTTATTTTTGGGGTTGGAAATGTGTTTTCTTGTTTAATCCGCTGAGAAAAAGAGAGAGTGGGGGAGGGGGGAGCCTGTGAAAGGAGTTGAGTGTGGTTTCAAGTAAAAACCTTTTGCTAAATACCGCGACCGGTTTTTACTAAATCATTAAGATGATTAAATCTTCCAAGTCAATGGTCAACCTACTTCAGATTGATAAAATCTGAATCAAGGTTTGTTTCATTTGGCAGCCCTAAATGAAAGTATTTAAGAAGCTATGATTCCCTCATTTTGAACAGAGCACGCCGAACACCCCACCCCCTCCCTTTGGGGTCGGGGCTGCTGCGGTTTATGTTTTTTTCTTGGAGTCTCTCATATGGAAGTAAGATCATTGGATCACTAGTGATCTATACTTCCATAGCCGTTTCGGTAGATTTCTCTCCATATTTTTGGTTGAATTTGATTAGTAGAAATGGAGATTGTAATTCTTTTTCTATATAATTATGTTTTTTTCAAAATCTTTATGTTTTTAGATTCATGTGCTTTCAATTAAAGTTACTTTTTATATTTTTCAGGCACATCGGTCGATGTTCATCTCAAGGCATTTCACATAAAGTAATTTATTTACTTTATAAGGTAATAAATGGGATGAATGCTAGTTTGAGAATAATGTTTTAAAGATTGATGCTTCTAACACTATCTAACTTTTTATAATCAATCTACAGGCAAGTCTCCTAGTTGATTGGCACATAAAGTTAAGCATGTCTAGGACGAAGCAAGTAGTGTCATGGCTAGTTCGTTGTTTGTATGGATATCTCTCATCGTGCAAAATTAATCCACCCAATTGTTTTGTATTTAGCTTTATCTATCTATCTATGTATTGTAGGGGGATTGTTGCCCCGACACAGTGTTTTTAATAAATTATCCAAATAAAACTTATTTCCCGTTTCTTTTCCTAAAATAAAATTAAGTATGAAACAAACTAAGCTTCCAAATCATAATAAAACTGTAAGACCCCGAACCTTCGTGTATTTGGCTTTCTCATTTTGCTTGTCGTTTAACCGTGACCTCACTTACTAAACTTGAGGAAGGAACCTTGATTTGTGTAGGTAGGCTATCTAGGAGCCAATACCTTAATTTCATATGTTTCATAGACTTTAACTAATTAAAGTTACAAGTCGTATACCGATGCTGTTCGTTACTTGACAAGGTTGAGAGTTTTCTCGCGTAGTGTTAGAACTTAAATCCCTTTACATGTATAACATCATGATAGCATGTTTATGTTATGTCTTAAGATGCTAGAGACTTCGTCTCATTCATATCTTGCTTGCATTGTGTTGGTTAAGGTCATAATAGAGTAATGGTCTTCCATGCGTTGCATGCCTTTTTGTTGATGTTTCGAGTGTTCGTCATAGCGTGTTAGCACCTATATAAGTCTCATGGAGTCTTAGTACCTTGCATATAAGATTTACAATGTTCATCTTAGTTGTTGTATGCTTGGTTGAGAGTTTAGAAGCATTGTTGCTTCGTTTGAGTCTTAGGGTTTCTCGGGATTGCCTTCGTTGCTTGTATTGTTTGTGTTTTTCAACTTTCGAGAAGTTCATTTGAGTTCTAAACCAAGTGTACTAGTATTTCCCATGCTTGCATAATCATTGTTCATAGACTTGTTGCATTTGGAAATTAGATGACCAACATATTACTTCACAGATTCAGTCCGGTTTTAGGCGAACTTCGGGAAAATTCTGGTACCAATATACTAAAGAGAATTTTCTAAACATTTAGTATGTTTTACCTACATATGTTAGGATACTCCCTGTAAAATATGGTATTTTTCCAAGGTGTATTAGTACCTCATTTAGGTCTTGACTTACGGCTGTGCCAGAATTCATTTTTCAGGAAATCAGCTTCTGTACTTGAACTTGTAGTAGCCGTATTTTGATGAATATAAGTCCAAATTGAGTAATTTAAAAGTCTAAACTATATTTTAAAGAGCCTAGTTTCATAAAAAGCAATAATTACCTCATTTGGAGGTGTGAGCTATTTATGGTAGATTTTACAAGATTGACTGTCTGTTTTTCAGATTTTGGGTTTTTGACTTGTTCTGGTTGAAGACCCCCTTGCCCCTTGCCCCTTGTCCAAAGTCCGACCATTTCAGCCTAGAACACCATTTTTGACTTTATTCAAACCCTTCTAAGCCCTTGGATCAACCCTTATCAAAGGCCATCCTCCCTTAGCCAATAGAAAGGTTTATAACCCCCTTCACTTGGATTAGGGTCTAAATGGTAAGTATATAAACCATTTTCTGCCAAATCCAGCCATTGTTGATCAACAAGAACCAGAGATTCAGAGCTTCAAGCTCCATTTTCGTCCATGGAGGAAACCCTAGCTTGAGAGACCATTTCCCAGAGTTCCGGTGGTCCGATCGGCGATCCGAGACCGCCAAATCGAAGCCCTTGATCTTCTCTACAAAAATCCTTGCTTTGATCATCCTTTCCTCCATTAATCTTAGGACTAAGGTACGTTGAGAAATCCCTGATATTTTCATGTTCAATAAAGTAACATGACCCCTTCATTATAGTTGTTCTATTGATGATTATGAACACTTTTTGTGAAGAAGAAACCACCAATTCAACCTATAAAATATGTGTAGGATTTTATGAATTCTTATTGAAGTTGTGATTTTGACTTTATGTAAGGCATGAATGTTGTTTATAATGAGCTTAGCAACAACTCTTGTGAAAGATTATGTTTCAATTCAAGGTTTAACAAAATCTCCGATTCTAGGGTTTGAAACTCGGGATTGTGTTTAAGGCTAGTTTAAGATCATGAACGGCCTACTTATCGAGTTCTAAATGAAAGGAGAACTTAGTAAAGGGCAATGTGATGCATATAGAATCAATGCTCTATTTGGTTGAATTTTTGTAAAACTCCCCGGAGTTGAAATTAGGGAGTTATGAACAATACCGACTCCACATTCAATCCCTACGACATTTGTAGTGCGTTAGACTAATATATTAGCTTACGTGACTTTGGGATGGATTGAAGGGCATGTTTGATATGAGTGATTATAAGACTCAATCGAGTTCTTATGTAGTTTATGTGATTGTATGAAGCAAATGCACAATTGAGAGCATGTTGTAGAATGATGTATCTACTTGACAGGTTGAATTTGCTCTTGTCAAATTCCTACTTGATTCTTTAATAAGTAAAAACACCTACTTGTTGAATAATGAATTTGAGGACTATTCTATGAGAAGATTTGGGTTGGGGCTTTCTTAGTACTCTATACATGGAGTCTACTTGTATAAGTCGCTAGGATGACCATGTTATTATCTAAGACTCACCGGTATGGTTTGACCTTACAAGTTATTACCGCTCTAGTGTTGCTTAAGTCTTTGATTACCATCGACTTTTGTGTTATTGAATGAGTTGCTACTCTAGGAAGAGTTTAATAAATGGCTTCATGATCCGAGACTAACGGAGTAGTCTTGGATAGTACTTAATGGACTGATGGTTAAGTTGTGACTCTGTTGAATTTCATAGGTGAATATGGAATACTGTGTATGTTTTATATTATGACTAAATGCATGATTTCCTACCTTGTCAAGAATTGATTCTTCCATGTCTTTCTATGATATGACTTATGAGCATATTGAATGTATTTGCCTTCGTGCCTGATCTGTTCTACAGTTAATGAATTGTGGTGAACTTGGATTATACTATTAAGTGGAATTATGAATCAAAATTGAACTAAGCTTATATATTTGACTTGGGCTTCCCTTATATATTTGACTTGGGACTTGAATTAAGATTTCCTAAATGGAATGAGAACCTTGTTATGCCTCAAACGAGAACATAGAAAAGAGTCTTGGGACACATATAGTGTTCAAACTCTATTTGGTTGGAATTGTAGTAAAGACTCAACGGAGTCGAGTTAAGTAACAATTGAACATTACGAGGATCGTGGTGAGATCCTATGACAATTATATTCCAGTTGACTAGATTACTAGCTTTTGGGACTTGAATTGAATAGAGTGAACAAACTTGGCACTTATGATTTAGAGACTCAAATGAGTTCCTATTGTGGTTTTATGATTTATATAACAATGTGCATAATCGAATGAGTTTAGTAGGTCATTATATCTACTTGAGAATTAGCAAGTAAACATCTACTTGTGCATTGCATATAAGTCCAACTGGCATTACTTGAGTTTTCATGATGATGGTGGGACGATGCATTGCCTTCACGAATTATGGGATTCGTGATTGTAATGTATCGCCGTATCGGATTCGGGTTTATTCGGGTTTCACACACACCTCCACTGCTAGCTACTGTGGGGAAGTAGCCCCCTTTGTCATAACCAATTGAGCACATTGGCTAGTGCTATTTTCCTGAGAAGAGAGCTCAGACCCGAGAAGAGAGCTCGGTACTTTGATACCTGACCACGAGTATCACTGGCACGATATGATTAATAGTTGTGATTGCAGGAGCAATACGACGAAAGTGATTTGGTATCTTCTCTATCCTTTATGTGGCTTACTATGGGTGTAAGATCCCGATTCCCGGTTAGCTTGAATTGCGTGCAAAGCTCGCATTTCCTCTTTCGTTGATTGCTCGTTTGGTTTGTGAGAGAGTCTAAATGTGTATGAGAGATCACAATAAGACTAAAACACTCCTAAGAAATGTCATATAGTGGTTGACTTGTTAAAGTCAAAAGTCGTAACCCGACGATAGTCGAAATGCGACGCGATTGAGAGTTTTTCGGGTTTTGTGTTCTGGACCTCGATTTGGTCCCAGATCTTTACATGATGATTAAATAACATTTTTAGATGTGTTAGACTTCTAATTGGATGTATTCCATAAGTCTCGTGAAGTTTTGACGCCTCGAGAATAGCAATTCTCCTTATCGTGTAGTTTGAGATTGAGCCGGGCGAACGTCTCGTCTTTCGGGAGCCTATTTCCCTTATCTGTTGAGCATCATCTGAGAGGAATTCAGGCCTATTTTTTAGCCCTTATAGGTGCTTATAATCATGGGTTATTACCCGTCGGTTTGCGGTCTCATTCGACGTTTCGATAGTAAGTTGTTACGTCTTGCGCCGGTTTTGCCCCGGGTTGTTTCGGGTGTTGTTTATGGGAGTCTAGACCTACTTTAAATTGGTTTGAGACTTGGATGGATTAGTTTAATGTTTGAGGACTTTAAGGGTTCAATTGTGAGCCATTTCGAAGCTTTAAGGCTCGAGGATGCATGCGGGAACGACCGAAACCGAGTAAGGAATCAACAAAGGGGTTTTTAGTGATGAATAGTGTGATGCGCTCGCATCATGCTTCCATGATGCGACCGCAAGGGTCCCAGCAGCCATTACGGGTTTTTGTGAAAATTTGAATTGTTGACCAATTTCTACCCACCCAAACCCATCCTAAACTAATCCTAAACCTTCCTAACTAACATAAGACTTGTCCTAAACATTATTAGAGGATTTAGAGGTGGATTAGTGAGTTGATTAAGAGAATTAATCCCCCATATAAAAATCAAAACTCACACACTCTCTCTCATTTATTCACCAAGAGAACGACTTCTTCCTCCCATTTTACGCCTACACTCCACAAAAACGTGAGAGAGCTTGGGAGAGGCAATTTCTAGGGTTCTTGAGTGCCCAATCTTGGAGGCCATAGCTTGGGACCTTCATTTCTCAAGCTACACCATAGTTTTGAAAAGGGGATTGAAGGAACAACACCCACCAATTGGAATTTCGGGATTGTGACTTGTAGGGGCTGAATCAAGGTAAGTTTCTACCTCTCTTCCTCTTTCTTTTGGCTCCATTGACCCTAGGAAACAATCATTCTTGCTATGTGAGGTCAATGGAAGCAATTTCTAGGGTTGCTAGAGATGCCATGAACCCTAGGTTTTCAATGTGTTGATATAGTTGGATGAACCTATGTGAGACCTTGATTAGTATGAAATCCATATGCTAAATGGTCTATTAAACCTTGTTATGTGAATTGTTTATGTGTGTTGAGCTTGATTGGTCAAGATACTTGGAAGGGGATTTTGCCCAAATCATGAATTGGCTTAATAAACATAGTTGAAAGCTTGATTAAAATGTTACACATGTATAGTGTAGTATATTAATCCGGGTTGTGCGATTTAACGATGTTTTGGAGAGTGGGATTGGTAAGGTGACTTAAAGGAAATTATGCACAAATTGGTAAATTTGTTCTATGTCACATTGATAAATGTTTTGTTGGGTTTATGTGAGTTAAACGAACTTGGGAGGATGGCTATTGATGTTAGTTGCGAATATAGAGGTTATTGAGGACCATGGCTTCTATGCCCTAAATTTTGGAAAGTGTAAATTGGACTCAATGGAGTCATTATAAGTTCGATAATGTGCTAAACGAGCTTGGGTTGAAATCCTACGACGATTGGATTTCGTTTGATTAATGTTGTGAAATGCTTAGTCTCCAAACTTTAAATGAAATTATAATTACGATAAACTTTATGGATTTTTAGTCTTGGGAATTAAGCCGGAACGACTATTGGGATTTGGTTGTGAACTTTAATGAAATATTTCGGTGTGGAGTTATAAAACACATAAAGAATGAAATGTGTTAGTAAGACTCAACGGAGTCGTTATAAGGCTAATAAAATGATAAAGAGCCTTGGGTTAAAACCCTACAATGTTTGGGTTTGTTTTGGTTATATTTGTGCGCACCGGGTTTTTGGTTGTGTCCTATGGCGACACTTATGTTATGGAGATGAACTAGAAATATATTTTAAGCATGCTTGTTAGAGCATGGAGACAATAGAGACCCACATAAGGTCATGAGATTATTTAAGAGAAGATTAAGAGAGAATCCTCTTCTCAAGGATTTTTGTTGCGTGTATATGAAAACAATTGTGAGAAGTGACTACGGAGTAGTCATGATGTTTTAAGTATGGTGTTGGTGTTATCGATCATGTATGACGATTAGGACTATGATTGAGTCCGGTGTACTTAAAATAAAAGACTAAAATAATAAGTCTTGAATTGTGGATATTTTGAGACTAGCGTAGTAGTCTTGGTTTGGTTTGAGTTGAGGATTATGGAAGACCTCACATTATATTTTATTAAGCTTGTAGGCTATACTTGACTGGGTTGATGACTTGAGGAACAATAAGTACCTCAATATGTAGTTTCTAAACTAAACTTGTAAGTTAGTTGGACACAATGGTTATATGCAAATATATGCATTGTTCATGATGTTTGCTAGAGAATTATGTCCTACTTGATTTTATGCAATTATATGCATGGTTTACAAGATTTCGTAGAGCATTATGTCCTACGTGGTTATATGCAAATATGTGCATGGATTATGGAATTTTGTGGAGCATTATGCCCTACTTGTTTATATGCAATTATGTGCATGGTTTATGAGATTGTTGTAGAGCATTATGTCTTACATGGTTTAATGAGTCCGATAATTATGAACTTGGTCTCATTGGTTTATGCAAGTAAATATATACTTGATCGTTTGGTTTAAAGTCCAGCTGGCGGGTTTGGTTGTTGTGTCGGCAATGGGACGATTCATAGTCTTTGGGAACAATCGCTATGAATCGTTGCATTGGGTCCTTTTCTCCTCACTATTTGGCCAATAGTGGGATGTGATCTCGAGTTATGCCATCTAGCTAGACATCGAGCTCTCATTTCTCATCCGGAGGCGGATGAATGTAAGCAGTACTCATTAAAGGAAATTGATGAGTTGTGATTATTGGGGACGGAACCCCAGGGTATGATTGATTGGGAATTTAGCCCGGATCATGGTTTGAGATTGGATCTCATGGTAAGTTGGTTGGGTTTTGAACCCGGATTTGATTGTAACGGTTCGATTACGTTTACTGTTACACATGTTTATTTATGAGCATTTATATGAAAGATAAAATGCTACTTGATTTATGTGAGTTTATGTGCTTTAAAAATTAAGTACATGTTTCATGATGGTATACTAGCATGATACCATGATTTTATATGTTTATGCATTTATGCCATGCCATGTCATAATATGCCACATGTTGCATTTAGAAACTTACTGGGTCATTATGACTCACTCCGTGTGATTGTTTTCCCTAGTGTGTGCAGTGATCCCGTTAATGCGCTTGGCTTCGGATAACGACTTTTAGCAGGTGGTCTTCCAAGTCAAAAGCTTGGAGTTATTTATTATTATGTTGTATTTATTGTGAGGTTCGAATGTAAAGTTATGTAGACTTTACTTGGGTAGATTGTAGTGTTATATTATGGTTGTGTATTTGGGAGCCGGTTGTATTGCCGAGCATTTGTACCCTTAGTATTTATTTCCTTTGTTGTTTCGAGCATGTGTGGCTTGTTTATTCTAGTTGTGGTATATTGTTGTTCCTACCTCCGATAGTTTTCGTCGTGAGGTTTGGTTGGTGGTTTAGCATTGATTATATGGTTATAGTGAATTGTTCCTCCGGCATGTTATAGCCGTTGAGTGTTGTTTATCAGGTTGGGATTTTGTCTGTTGCCGGCCTTGGTTGCCGAGGGTTTGTTGTGCGTGTCTAATGTTGCGTCACGCGCGTCGAATTTTTGGGCCGAGAGATTTACTATCTCTTTGGTTGTTTATATTTAGGAGCTTGATAGTTCGGGTCCCATTATGGTTTTGCTTCCGCAGGTTTTGGTTTTTATTTTCCGTATTGCCGTTATGGCTTTACTTTCCTGTCGTGAGCTGGTTGGCTCGTCTTTTGACTCGCACCATTTTACTTAGCAGGTGCTTGTCTGTCTCTTAGTTTGTCCTGATGGCACGACCTTGGGATCTCGTATGGAGATCCGGGTCGGGTCGTCACAATGGGCACTTATGTCATAACATAGTGTTAGTTGAACATGAGATCTTATTGACCATGTTTGTATTGGCTGATGATATATGAGAGATTTGATATGTATATATAGATATATGCATACTTGTATATGAGATATATATGAAAGACTTGATGTGTATATATATAGATATGCACACTTATGCATGATGATTTTATGGGAGATTTGATATGTATATTTAGAGATATACATACTGATATAGGTGTATATATATAAACATGCACCCTTACACGTGGTAACAGTGTGAATAGCTTGATTCGTATATATAATGATATGTATACTTGCATATGATGTCTTGTGGGAACTACCTTCTAATTCATTTGATTTGTGTGTGAACATGGAATTACACCCTGGTTCATTTGGACGGTTTAGTTAGTAAGAAGGAGTGGATATCTTGAGGAGTATCGAAACGATACGACGCCTCTTCATGGGTTTTTCTGTCATATATTAAATGACAACCTGGTTATGTTTATGTTACATAATTATATGTTGCATATATATTGTAGTAGCGTACTGGGTCATTATGACTCATCTCGTACTTGTTTTTAGTTGCGATGGCTACGAGCTACGAGGTCGAGTAGATCGAGGCGTAGCGAGGGCAATGACTAGTCGATAGGTCGAGGTTAGATCGTGTGGTTCGTGTTTGTAGCGACTTTCCGAGTAGCGCTTGTGGAGTCTTGTTCCTTTTTAGCATTGTCATTGATTTCATGTACTTTGCTATTCTTGTGAGATCGACATTTTGTAAAGTTATTTAGACTTTACAGTCGGATAGAATACTTGGGTATTTGTATTGGTTATTTCTTGGGCCGACGTGTTGTGTCGTGCCTTGTTTGTGGTTTTAGTATTTATTTCAGTTGTCTCCCGGGCACGCAGTAGCTTTGGGGGAATTTCCTTATTCTATTTTTTATAGTTGTTGGTTGACCCCGGTATGCTTTAGCCGTTGGGTAATTGTTATATCATGATGGTTCTTTTTTGAAACGCCGGCCTGGAGTGCCGATGGTTTGATTAGCGTCTGCATTGTTGTGGCACGCGAGTTTTGTTGTTCCTCCTTTGAGAGATAATGTCTCTCTTGGTTTCATTGTCGTTGGTTTCGAGCTTCATAGTTTGGGACTTCTTTCCTACATTGCTTCCGCTGATTCAATTTTTGAAATACCGTATTTTAGTTCGGTGTTATGTTCATGTTTAAGAGCGAGTTTGCTCGACTGTTTGACTAGCACTACTGTTTATCAAGTGCTTGTCCTCTTATTAAGTTAGTTCCAGCGGCACGACCTTGGGATTTTGTGTTGGAATCCGGGTCGGGTCGTTACAAAAACAAACCTCCGTTTTTCTTTATGGCTTTGTTATTCCATCTTTATTTTTTATATGTGACAGCCCAACCCGGACCCCAATGCGAGATCCCGAGTTGTGCCGTCCAAATAGGCAAGATACAAGCATGCGCAAGTAGGATAATAAAATTCATGTGGCGCAACATCGCATACAAATAACAACTCGGCTACACTTGGCCGAAAACTAACATAAATTAAACAAGTCATCGGCGACGTTACAGCCGGAACCCAACAACTACTCCTACAATTTTAACACATGCATATAATATCCTCAACGGCCACAACATGCCGGAGACAACAACAACAATAATATTTAAAAGAGCTTTAGCGGAAGAAGCTGTAGCGAACCATTAACATATAAACAAGCTCGACATATAAGTCGGCATACAAAAGATTTTAAGTATTAAGTCATTAAGTTACTACAACAACAAAATCCCCAAAGTCAAGTCTAGATGACTTGCTTCCCAACGTCCTTGCCAAAAATAAAAGACTAACTACCAAAAGTCCCAAAGGAGCAACCTTGAGCTCACAAGCAACCAAACGTGATATGGCGAATCTAGCGTGAACCGTCTCCTCTGCTC
Organism: Codonopsis lanceolata; assembly: GCA_013146195.2. NCBI lineage: Eukaryota > Viridiplantae > Streptophyta > Magnoliopsida > Asterales > Campanulaceae > Codonopsis > Codonopsis lanceolata. Next base: position 33,953,060 of record CM028382.1, read on the forward strand.
GGATCTAAGAAAAACAAAGCAAACAAATAGGGTAAGTCGAAAGACTTAGTAAGTTACCAAAAATGCATGTTCATGTCATGGCATGGAGTTTATCACAATTATGGTACATGATCATCATATAGCACTTAGCACATTATTCACGTAAGTGCGTAAAATAAATCATACAAGTAGGATATGATATAGTCACGGCCGCTTCGTAGCTCCTGCAATAAACTTTTGTTACTGGTTCGTGCCATCGATGTTTTGTGAATTCATCGACTCATACCGAGAACCTACTCGATTTAATTAGCAAGCCAATGCGGCACGTATTGATACGGCAAAGGGGGCTACTTCCCCACTGCGGCCCACAGTGGAGGTGTGTGTGAGGTCCCAGATGCGGCGATCCATAGCGAGCACGAATCTCACAATTCGTGAAGGCGATGCATCGTCCCACCCTGACTTAATAAACAAACCAAATAATGCCAGCTGGACTCAATGTGATGCACAAGTAGATATTTACTTGACTTAAACCAATTAAGGATCGAATTCGACAAGAGCGAACTCATCCGACCAAGTAGGTTATAAATCTCTACCATAAATCATGTCAAGGCAATTAATTGCTCAAAACCAATCTTTCATAACAACTTTGTTGCAAACAATTAAACCAAGCTCATATTTGAGTAAACCCAATCAATACGGTGTCCAAACTTCGTAGGGATTGAAATTAGTGTTCAACATGTTCAAATCTTCCCTAGAATCGACTCCGTTGAGTCTTTTCTCTAAATTCCCAATTTTGGAGAAATTGAAGCTATGTGCTTCATAACCCAACCTAGACCATTCCTAAGTTCAACAAGGTTGTAAATTCACTAAGGCATTGCAATGTGATTCATATTCATCATTAAGTTCATTTTATAGGATAGAACACATAATAGCATAACAACATATCATGTAGGCTCAAATTAGGGCATTCACATATTGCACTTATTCAAGGAACACATATAATACATGTTTCTAACATGTTAAAAACCTCAATTAGTCAAGGTGAAAGAGTATTATAAACTTTCATAGGCAAGAAATCATCCTATACATGCTCCTAGCAAGTTCATATCTTCAAAATACAAGTAGAAGGCATAGGAAGCAATTATGTGTCCTCATTGACCTCATACATCATAAGCTTTGTTTCCTTAGGGTCAATGAGAACTAAAAAGAAGAAGAAGAGAAGTAACTTACTTGTATTCTACACCCAAGAAAGCAAATGAGAAAACTAATCGATTGAAAATGATCTACTCTTCAAGTTCTTCACTTCTTGTGGAGGTGGCTTGAGAAAATGAGTGAAGGATCATGGAGGATGAAGAAGATAGCTTCAAGAAGCCATGGGAGAACTTGAGAGAAGAGGAATCCCGTTTTTGGAGAGTGAGGGAGAGGAATGAGGGTCAAAATCTGCAGATGTGGCTTATAATGGTCTAAAAATTGAGTGGGACAAGTGTCAACATATTGTGGTTGCTAAAATATCTGATTTTTGTGGGTTAAATGATCATTAGAGCTCTCTTAATCCACCCTTAAAACTAGTTAGAGATGTTAGGACATAAGTAAGGAGGGTTAGGGAGGTTTAGGTGGGGTTTAGAAAAGTTTTTGAATAGGTGTTTAGGAGCAAAATTCGTAAAACAGCAAAACAGAGGAAAATTCCATAGGTACAACCAGATGTTGAGGCGGGCGCCTCACACATAGCCAGGCGGGCTCCTGGACTTCTGCAGCTTAAGTTCATTTCGCAATGCTCTCAGCATTGTCACGCGAGCTAGTGATCAGAATTCGATGCGAGCGCATGGTCCAGCCCTTGAACTTGGTCTAAACATGTCCTAAATGGTCCCAAACTCATGGGCAACCATTCTAAGGTCTAACCGAACTCAAAACAAGTCGGAAACACACCCGAACAACATCCGGAACAAGGTAGAACAAGGCTCGAATCATGCGACGAATGGTTAACGAATCAAACACCAATCAAACACTAATCATACTAAGATAACTTGGACATGGAAAAGGCTTGTTTAAACATGGTTATGACCTGATTACAAGGCCGAGAACTCAACGAACACTTCGCACGACGAAATACAAGCAATACGAGCAACGAGGGAAAACGCTAAGGCCAAAACAAAGCAATCGAACCGGCGATTGAACAAGCAAGCATACAAGATTCTAAACATGTTAAGAGCTTCATGAATGACTTATGAATGATTCTAAATCACATATAGACTAAGTAAACATGCTCATGAACATCAAGAATACATGAAGGCAAGCATACTATGCACATGCGAGAATCCGGGGTGTTACATTATATGTAGGACAAAATAATCCTACTATTATTTTTTATACTAGGCCTAGCAACCGGAAAGGATGGGTTGAGTTTGGGACGGGTTGAATCGGGTCAAGACTTATTAGGACCCCGAATATCAAACGAATCAAAATGGGAAGAATTAGATCTGTTCGGGAGAGAACAGGTTAACGCGGGTCGTCCGTCTTGGTTTAAAGCTTTCCCCTAGAATCCATATATTTATCGAATAAAATATAGCGGGACAAAATGGACAATTGGTTTGACTCGTTAATGGACCACTCTGCCCTGCCTTTATTTTTCTTTTTATTTCTTGGGATACTAAAAATTGCAAAAGTTTTGTTAAAAAGGGAAAATCGCACCATTGGTCCCTCGAATATGGTCTCTTAATAGCAATAGTCCCTTAACAATTTTTTGTCAAAATTAGATCCTAGAACTTGAAAATTTTTACGCGATCAGTCCTTTTGATGGATGTCGTTAGTGAAATACCATTAAGTGTGCATGCACCTCTCACGTGCGGTTGGTAAGGGCTAAAATGCAAATTCTCAAACATAAATTGTATCCCAATTTACAATCGAGCCCCTATGATTTGTAAAAGACTTTAAGCCTTCTTCCCAAATTAATGCACACAATTTAGACCAAATTAATACAAACCCAAAAAATCAGAAAAATTTCTTGTTGGAGATACCAAATCTAGTAGCTTCATTTCTTTGAATTTTGATTCGATTCTTAATGAAATCGATGTTTAGGCGAATTTATGATCATCATATGCGAAAAACTCGTTTTTTTTTCAATTTTATCAACTTGGGTTGATCTGAATTTGATTCTTAATTCGTGGGTTTTATTTAATTTTGTTGAATTTCAGTTTTAATATACCTTCAAATAGTCTGTTTCCATAGCTCAATTTCGGTTGACAACCCAATAGACATGGTTATATCGCTCACCTTATCCGACCCATGTATGAAACTGATCAAACTGATTAATCAACTACATAAGAGTAGAAAGTCATTCAATTCCACTAATCAATTGAATATTCCAGCCTGTGAGCAATTTCTCTTAGAATACAAAGAATCTTTTATTTCATCAACTATAACCTTTGTTTCCTAATAGGTCTATTCTGATTCTTGATTAGTCGTTGAAATCTTTTTAATCATGATCATAATTTGTCAATTTCGTAAATTAGATTGATGTTTTGATTAAGTATTTTCTATATGTTGCAACTTGTTTCAAATCTTATTTTTAATCATGATCTTATTCTTGAATTGCTAGGTTTCCCAAAAAAAATTGGGGAAGAAGGTCTTATGGACATATTTTAAACTTTAGAAATTCGATGGTAAACTTTGATATAAGTTAAGTTTGAAAATATTTCATTTTAGCCCTTACTAAATGCACATGGACAACTTAACGGTATTTTACCAACGGCATCCATCAAAAGGACTACGGCTGTGAAAATTTAATACTCCCGTTACCTAATTCTGACAAAAAAAATGTTAAGGGACTATTACTATTAAGGGACCATAATCGAGGGACCAATGGTGCGATTTGTCCTTTTTAAAATAAGGGCTATTTTCTAAACTCATCGTAACTTATTGTAGTTATTTTAATTGGATTACTTTGAACAAAAACTAAAATACGATAAATATTAAATTGACATACAAATACAAATCAAATTTACTTATTATAGTTAAAAATAAAATTGTAAAAAAACTTAAAGCTGCACATGAACGATGTGAGGGAAAAAATTAACGGAAAATATCAAAAAGTCCCACCAAAAAATTATCAAATCCAAAAAGTTTCAAAATAATTCTTGTATCCAAAAAGTCCCAAAATCATAATTTTAATACCCAAAAGTCCAAAACTTAATGTGCCTACAAATGTCATTATGTTAAAAGCTTTCATTTGGATGGAAAGTTATTTTTTATTTTCATTTATGACAATGATGATAATAATTGTATTGCAACTTTTAATTATTATTACTATTGTTATATTAACAATAATACTATTATTATAATAGTAATATTATTATCTTCATTAACATTATTAGTATTAAATCCCAAAATTCTATTTAAGAAATATTCATTTCCCAATGATCCTAAAACAATATTCAATCGATCTATATTACAATAGAGCTCATTCTCACACATGTGCAATTGACTAAATCTATTTAGAGGTTGAGATTTAATTATTTTAAAAAATTTAATGGTTGTGATTCACTCTCACATTCACATGTGTGAGAGTAGTTATCCACTTTTAACTTTTTATTTTCTTTCACCCTGTTACAAAGTCATCCTTTACAATTAATATTATGAGCCGTCACACCCTGAAATTAATCTTCTAAACCATTACCCCTTACAAAACATCAACCTTACATTAATATAATCTCATAATAGAGTTCAATTGATTGATTGAGATTATGTGACCATGGGGGTTGATTCCGCCGCAAAATCAAACGTTCATAGGTCAGTTACAAATAAGTCCTTATAAATAACCCCCCCCCTCAACTATAGGTAGAGTTCGAATAACGCCCCTGTGAGTCCCAAAGGGCACAATAATAAGCTAGAAGGGGGGTTGAATAGCTTATTATACACTTAAAACTTTTTAAGTCAGTTCTTTTGACAAGCACTTACAATTTATTAGGAAGATTGAAGTAGCGGAAGTCTTGCCAAGAAACTGGTTCAAGTCTGCCGATAAGGACTACTGGTAGACCTTAACTGGTTACTTAAGTTTGCTATTAAGGATAAAGATAAATGCAGTAATAAACAGTTCAATAAGTAAACAAACAATAAAGGAATAACACAAGTATTTTGGGATGGTTCACACTTTAAAGAGTGCTATGTCCACCACCAAGGCAGTCAACCTTGGATTTAAAAGTGCACTATGTTTTCCACTAGATCTATTACAAAGAATATTCCCAATGGATCGTGTACAAAATATTGACTTGTGTTTGGGGGTTAAGGAATTAAATATCTGTGTAAACAAGATATTTAATTCGTGCAGAAAAATAGCTATGAATGAAAACAACAAGAAATAAATAATAAATTACTGATGCAGAGCTTCTTGTTGTTGACGAGGACTTCTTGATATGTTTAGGATCTCTTGAATGCACTGAGTATAAAGTCTTAGAGTTGTTGTAGATTTTCAGAGCAATTCATCCAGTGTATATGTGAGAACCCAAACCCCATTTCATGTTTGTCATCATTATAACATGTTTGCTATAGATCTTGACATGTTAGAGACTTCATTTCATTCATATTATGTTGGCATTGAGTTGGTTGAGATCATAATAGAGTAATGGTCACTACAACAAAAAAGACCTTTAACAACGTTTTAAAAACGTTGTAATAGACATTTTACAACGTTTTGTAAAACGTTGTGTTAGGCTATGTTGTTGTAAAGGCCGGGATTTTTACAGCGTTTTTAAGCGTTGTGAAAGGTTTTTTTACAACGTTTTTTAAACGTTGTGAAAGGCTTTTTACAACGTTGTTTAACGTTGTAAAAAGCCTTTCTAACGTTTAAAAACGTTAATACTTCACAATAAACTTTGTTACGTGTCAAAAACGTTGTTAAAAAGACTTTTACAACGTGTAAAAAACGTTGTAAAAAAGCCATTTACAACATTTAAAAAACGTTGTAAAAAAGCCTTTTACAACGTTTAAAAAACGTTGTAAATTCTATTTTTTCAAAAAAAAAAATTAATTGCATTTTGTTCCAATTTTGAACCCCCCACAATTTCCTCAGATGCACCTTGGGCCCCCTCTCGAGTTGTGCAATTACATGAACATCAGTTCATGACCAAATGAAGAACTTATCCAATAATTAAAAATAAATAAATTTACTGCATCTGTTTGGTTTTCACAGACAACTCAAGATATTTGCAAAGCATCAACAATTCTGACATTTAAAGCAAAATCTCTACTATATAAAAGTTAAATTGAACAGATATGTAAAGATAGCCACGTGAATAAACCGAGAACAATCAAGAAACATATACAAGATCTCTTTCTGTAGCTGCAAGTGCAGAAAATATATACAAGTGCAGAAATGAGGATGGAATCCAATGAATCAAGTTGTCATCCTCATTTTCACTTTGTTGATCCATCCTTTAACCTAGGCGTAATACAACTAGATAACATGAGAAGTGAGTTTGACCGACACAAAAACAATGTTTTAAAGTAGCATAATCGTATTACATTTTCGGTCAGTTTTTGTCGGTATTAAAGGCGACAAATTGCTTATTTATTCACCCTCCTTCCTTTTGGAAAAGGATAATCCTCAAGATCCCCACTTGAGATGCGGTTGATTCATGTACAACCATGGATATCCATCAGCCACAGTCTAAAAGGAAGCGAAGGACCTAGATGCCTCAGGGACAACATCAAAAGAAATTGCAATATGAAAGCGTGTCCACATGTCCACAATTTCAAATTCTTCTAGCGGTAACTCAAAGTATGTCTCGGCACTTGACCTCATTACTTGAATCCCTAATTATCACATATGGTAGAACAAAACAAGCTGCACTAGTCGTATCCAATAAATCCATGAATAACGGAGCTCACTGGCGTCACCGGCACCAACACGAGCAAAAATACGATCCGAACAATCTTTGGCTTTATCACAAGGAACAAAGGAACCAACTTGTGCCATCATGAATAACGGTGTCCCTCATATATTCTGCATTAATAACGGTGTCTGTTGAAAATAAACAAATTCAATTTTCGGTGTCGGAAAAATTACATTACTGAGAAAGAAGTAATTGACTCACGAGATGAGAACCAATTAACGAGTCGCTTTGTCAGCGGCATTTATCCCCTTCGGTTTGAGTTTGACCATGCACATTGCCCATTTGATCCACCCACATCAATCAAACCAGAGACTCTCGGTTAAGTTTCTTTTCGGGAAACTCGAGATCCTACCTATATTGAAACAAAAAAAAAAGAGAATTGAAGTATGAAAGCTCGTGTTATCAAACCGGCGTCCTCCATCCATATCTGAATAAGATTTCACCTGCCCTTACAGAACTGGGGTCATGAAAGTCCTCTCAAGATAGCCATGAGCATCACTTACAGGCCGGGCAAGATAGCCTAGAGATGATTTCAATCACCCGGCGATTACTCGCATATGATCGATCTGGAGAAGTGAAAATGAAACTAGAACATGCATGCATATACAAAGGGCAAGCGAGTGCGAGAATGGCTGCATTTTAATATAGGAGATAACAACTTGCATTTTAATATGAAGATAAACATCCACAGATACCATTCGGCAAATATTTAGAAGATAACACTGTTGGCTGTTAGAGGAAATAGAAATTAAAGCAATACTTATAACGGCCAACACTCCCTTTTACGCTAAATCATGTGAGCATTTCTCACTAAGACATGAAAGGATCGGATATGGCCGGATTTGACATTTGGAACCTCATATTTAGAACATCGTTAATGGTTTAAATCTATTATGCTTAAGAAAACATGAAATTATTAGTACATTAATTTTATTGTCATCCATGTTTAGCTCCACGCTATTTGGGAGAGATGAAATGCGGTCTAAGAAAGTCTTTTAAAACTCCAAGCGGTAATGGACCATTGCTAAAGAGTTATGAAGTGTCAAAAGGCATCTACTTGACTCCCATATTAGAATGCAACAAAGATTTGAGGAAGCTTGAGCGACTCAACATTACTATCTATCACACTTGTACAATACCGGTATACATGATGCCATGCATTTTAAGATATATCACAAGAGATGGAAGCCGGCTTTGAGCAAGAATGTCATTCATGCAATCATTCACTTGTAAGCATCTCCATGTCCCGAGCCTTGAAACACAGCGATGGGTATATGGAGAAAAGGGTCCGTAATCCCGAAATGTCATACTCAGTTGCATATGGACTATTCACAACATCCTTCAAAACTTTAACCAAAACCCTGTGGATTTCTAGATCCAAGGAGAAAACCAAAATCGGTCACATTCTTTCATAAGCTGGGACATATAGAGTGAAGGGTCATTTTATAGGCGGATTCAAAATTTTGGTCTTTGAAGTCTTATCAAGTGTTGCGGTTGTCTCCTTTTCAATTTCCTTCTTTTTCCATCAACTCCTCTTGGAAATTCTGTTTTAAGCGATATAGAGAGCAACGTTGCAACAACTGTAAGGTTTATAGGTAACCGAGCACCAGGCGGAAAGGTCTTTCTGTCTTTGTAACCGACAAGGCTGAAGCTACATTTTTATGCAGATTCTTAGATCATCAATTGTCATACAAACACATGTAAGTAGCAAATATGTTGCACAAAATGCACTTCTATTTCACCCTCAAATCAATATCGGCGAGGGAAATTATCAATTTACCTTTACGAAATATTCAAGGGCATCTTCACTTAGATTACATAGATCGCACAAAATTTGGATCGATTAAAGAGAACTCCATGGTGCTTTTCCTTAAGTAAAGCGGCGGCGGGGTTTATAAAATTTTACGCAAGATGCAGGACTTCTGTCTTTCATCAAGTAGCAACATAAGGCCGATAAAGTTTACAAAAGGCATGTGCGTAATAGTATGATTCAATTCTTTAAATCGAGTCAAGTTCCTCCATTTCCCATCTTTGAAGCCAAAACTTTTACGAAAATTAACTTAACCTTCTACTTGAGAACATACGATATCAAGCTTTAGTTGTTCTTCAGCATTGCAAATTAGGAGCAAACTTGCAAGATCAATAACGATACTGACTTCATTTTCAAGAGAACTATCATACGAGAAAAGGATGGAAGCGATTCTTAGAAAGCATTTTCCAAATCGGAACAAATAAACGAGAAACCAATAAATTCGACCTTTTCTTTTTCATTTTCTTTCAATAAATTCATTTGTCACGATCTGAGGCTTCTAGCTTGAGGAAAAAGATACCTTTTTGACAGAGATTGATTATGCAAAGAAAAGGCAGTGGTAACCTTATTATTAACTACGTCCCGAAATAGCTTTTGTTAGCCTGAGGACTGAAGAAAGCTGTAGAAAGCCTCACAATCTTTGAGAAAGATGGTTCAATGTTGCCAGGAGAAGGACTTGACTTATGTTGATTTGAAAGCTTGATCGGCGAATAATACATGACTGCCGCAAGCTACTACACTCATAAATATCTCAACTTTGTCACATAAGTTTCATCATCGCCACATTCAAGCAAACTAAGACTTCGATTAATTAACTCCAATATTACTCAAAGACATGTTGCACAATTCATATAAGACAAAATATCGGGAAAAATTTAACCGGACATGCCATCCTTGGAGAATTTGGAAAAGAAGTTTCACCATAGGGTGTGCAAGCGAGAACTTAAGCAAGCTCACTCCATTGCGAAGAAATACACCTTGTTAATAGATAGAGACTGCAGGTCACCAATCTTTGAATGTAAAAGTGTTGTATGACTTGAAGCAAAAAATTCTGGATCACGTAAAATATACCTCTACTCGAATATGAGGAAAATGTTGAAAGAAGGGAAAACATAGAGAGAGCAAACGCAACACTGTTTAAAACCACCAAGAATGATAAGTATATAAAATACCGGATCAAGCAAGCTGCTCAATACTTTTACATCATCAAGCAATAGTAAATGAACAAGAAGGAATCCATTTCATTAATAGCAAATGTAATGCTTGACAGAAAAAGATAAAGAACGAAGTGATTAGAAGAAGATGATTTTCCATTTAACCATTGAATCTAAATTAAACTAAATGTGAAAAATCCTACATTTTTATCAAGTCGACACGGTAAGGATAGTAGTACAAAAAGAGATCGAGCGGTGGAATATCCGTTCATCAAGGCAAGAAAGGTATTGAGGAGGTTTTCTTTGAAACCTCCATTGTAGAGAGGAAGACAAAGGTGGGGTATCATCTTCTAGATCTAAGAGGTTTAAAATTGACGGGAGAGAAAGATAAGGAGATATACGTGAGGAAGCAAAGGAGACCACTGTTTTTAAAGAAGTCCCACTCGAAAAATCATCTAAGCGTTTTACTCGAAGTGCCACCAAATGTGAGAATAAAGCGGGAATTGTGTCCACTCGAAACATACGCCATGAAAAAAAGGCTGCAGATTAGGTCAACGCCACTAAAGTTGGTTGTGGATGGAGACTCGAGCGGTAATGGACCACCTTGTATAGATCTTGATTGGTTCAGGCAGCTGACCTAAAGTTATTAAAGATAGAAGTTCCAAAAAAGCTCAAACTTTAGTAGGAGTACTTGTTCTTCAAAGCAAGATGGAGTGCGGGAGGTCCATCTTGAAACCTTTGATTTAAATGAAGCCAAATGTCGGTCATCATCTTCAAAATCTAGAAACTTTCAAACTTATGACGGTAGGAGCTTGCGGAGATTTACGTTAGGAAGGAAAGGGGAGACCTTACTTTGTAGATGTGGCCATTGAGGTTGAGTGTGCTCCTACTCTTGAAGAATCTTTGAGAAGGTTAACACGCAGTCCCTTTAAAAGTGAGAGATATGCGACTAGCGCCAATCTTCTGTTGGAAAAAAAAGTTTCGAAACGGGTTAAGCGGCCAAAGCTGGAAATGAAAATGCCATTAGGTGACAATTCAGCTATTAGTGGATTAGTAAATGTTGATGATGCTCGGCTATCTTTCTTTGGAAGTTGTGGGAATTACAAGTGGTCGGCTAGGGAAGTGATTAATGAAAGTAGTTCAGAGTTGAGAAAGAAGGTAAAGTAGTGCTCATGTAACAAAGAAAGATGGTACAGGGGAGGTATATGCCCAAACTTCTAACATAAGATAAGGCAAAGATCAGACATCAAATTTGGAAGAAAAGTTAGCTTCAAAATCTGAGAGGTTGTAGATCTATGACATAGAGAAGGAAAGAGTGGTTTCCATCAATGAAGCGTGATCATGAAAAGTGATTATTCCTAGAGATGAACCTTTTCATGTAATTAATGCAATAGTAACAATGAAGCGTGATCGCGACATCGGACATGGTTTCCATATGCAACTACCAAGGAAGGGTTGCATCACTCAACCTCTGAAATGATCAAATTATTTTAAGCGCTAACAACGGTGTAAGTAAAAACTTATCATAATTGGAGCAAAGTAGAGATGTAATTTGTGGGGAAAAACCGAAAATTGCGAGAGAATATATGCTTTACAAATCGCTAGTAAGAACAACAACAACGTATGAAATATTTCCTAGATTGAATTCTTGAAAAGATCTTGTCTAACCATGCACAACTCTTGTAATAATTTTAAGTCCATCAATCACGATGCCTCCATTAAAAAGTGAGCAGATATGTTCTCACTACCTTGATCCAGACCATTGTGCTTAGCTAGACCTTATTCACTTGCAGTAACTCATCAAACCCTACTATCCCTTTTTCAATGCAAAATAACACCACCTACCAAAGAAAGCAGCCATAAAAATAAAAGATGGCAGAAAGTACCTGTATGCGTAGTCTATCAACTTCAATCATTATAAGTGACCCCAAGTTCCCAGAAAGAATTTCCAAAGCATCCCCAAACTTTGATTGATGTTCCAATAGAGAAATGTATACACTGAGAGCTGCAACAAGTTCCAAGACTCAAGAAAAGAATACGAAAATAATAGAAAAAGAGAATTCGTTAGCTAATTCGATCATGTATCTGCTGAAGAAAAATCGTAGCTCACCTTCTGGCTCATGCAAGCTATGAGAAGTAATGTGCTTCTTCTTGATCATAAGAACACTTTTGTGAAGGATCAGGGAGGTTTGACCTGTAAAATAGAACACTTTTGTTTAGATCCATCCTGATCATAATATCATTGCTGTAGTCAAACACCGAATAACAAAGCGTAAATCATGAAAATGCAACTTTCCCAACACCGAATAACATTGCATGCATCTTTGATTAGTTTTCTTCTCTTTTAAGATTGGCCAAAAGATTGCTTAATCATCCGACAAGAGTTTAGGATGTAGGAGCATAAGAAAGTGAAAAACAAAATGATATATACTAGAACAAAAGCGTGTTGGACTAGGAAATTTCAACCTGCTGCAGACGTTCATGAATCTCCTGTTCTTCCAGCAAACGTTGTTGAAATGCAGCTTCAATAATAGGAGCTGCCTCTTCTCTTTTTGTGACGACCGACCGGACCCCAATGCGAGATCCCGAATCGCGCCGTCAAATAATCAAGTTAAACACATAAGCATGCATAAGTAGGGTTTTAAAATTCACGTGGCGCAACATTTCGGACAATTAACAACTTCGGCTACACTTGGCCGGAAAAACAACTTTGATTTAAACAAGTCATCGGCGGCGTTACGGCGGAACCCAACAACTACTCCTACAATTAACACATGCTTAATAAACCTCAACGGCCACACATGCCGGAGACAATAACAATAATGATACTTTTAACGCCGCTTTAGCGGAAGAAACTATGATGAACCATACACATATAAACAAGCTCGACTTATAGTCGGCATACCAAAAGATTACAAGTATTAATAATAAGTTACTACAACACAAAAACCCAAGCTAAGTCTACATGACTTGCTTCCCATCGTCCTTTCCAAATACAAGATTAACCAATTAATGTCCAAAAGAGCAACCTTGCTCACAACGTCCCAAGCGAATGCGTGAATCTAGCGTGGAGCGTCACCTCGGCTTTGATCTAAGGAAAACAAAGCAAACAAATAGAGAGTAAGTCGAAAGACTTAGTAAGTTACCAAAATATGCATGTTCATGTTATAGCATGACATTTATCACTAATATGGCATATTATCACAATTATGGCATGTTATCATCATTTAACACTTAGCACCCTTATTCACATAAGTGCGTAAAAAGTAAAGCATACAAGTAGGATATGATAGTCACGGCCAGCTAGCGTAGCTCTGCAAAACATTTACATTCTTGGTTCGTGCCATCGATGTTATGTGAATTCATCGACGTCGTCGAGTGCTACTCGATCTCAATAGCAAGCCAATGCGGCACTTAGCGATACGGACAAAGGGGCTCTTCCCCCAGGTCCACCGGAGGTGTGTGGAGTCGGGTGCGGCGATCCATAGCGAGCACGAATCCCATAATTCGTGAAGGCGTGTATCGTCCCACACGACTTGAAAAACAAACCATTTAATGCCAATGGACTTAATGCAATGCACAAGTAGATATTTACTTGACTTAAACCAATTTAAGGTCGAATCCGACAAGAGCGAATTGACCCGACCAACCAAGTAGGGGTTAATCTCTACAAAAAACATATCAAGGCAATAATTTGCACAAATACCAATCTTTCATAACAACTTGTTACAATCAATTAAACCAACTCATACTTGAGTAAACCAAGTCAAATGGCGTTCAAACTTAAGAGGGATTGAAATTAGAGTCTAACATGTTCAATTCTTCCCTAGAGTCAACTCTAGTTGAGTCCTTTCACTAAATTCCCAATTTTGGGGAAAATGAAGCTATATGCTTCACAACCCAACCTAAGTCACTTCTAGGTTCACAAGGGTATAAATTCACCTACACAATTCAATATAATTCATGTCCTTCGTGTGGTCCAATATTAAGGATACATCACATAACCATTTTCACAAACACCACATAGGCATAATTTAGGCATTTCCAAATAATTTCACTTTCATCAACAAACATATTACATTACTTCTAACATGTTCAAGACCTCAATTAATCATAATGAAAGAGTAATTTCAACATTCAAAGGCAAGAATCAACCTAGACATGCTCTAGCAAAATTATACATTCAAAATTAAGTAGGAAGCAACTATGTGTCCCCATTGACCTCACACATCATAAACTTTGTTTCCTTAGGGTCAATGGGTACTAAAATGAAGAAGAGTAACTTACCTTGTTATACACCAACGGAAGAAATAGAAGAAACTATTCGGATGGAAATGCTCCCCTTCTCGAGCTCTACAACTTTAATGAAAGGCTCTTGGGCAAATGATGAATGGTTGATGAAGACCAAGAGATGAGACCTCAAGAAGCCATGGAAGAACCTTGAGAGAGATGAAATTCGTTTTTGGAAGAGAGAGGGTGAGAATGAGGGTCAAAAATCTGATTTGGGGCTTATATGTGGTCAAAAGCTTGAGTGGGACATGTGGCAAACTCTTGTGGTCCCTTTGAGATTCTTAGGATAGGGTTTGGATGATCAACAAGCTTCTTAATCCATCATTAAAATTAAGTTAGGGATGTTAGGACTTAAGTAGGAAGGGTTAGGGAGGTTTAGGATAGGTTTAAGTAGGGGTTTGAAGTGTACAATTGTCAAATTCGAAGCAGAAGAAATCATCCGTAGCGAGAGCAGCGAGGTGAGGCGGGCGCCTCACCCAGGCATGCGCCGCCTCGACCTCACAGGACCATTCCCAAGTTCAGTCCATTTCTCAATTGCTCCCTGTATTTGAGGCGGGCGCCTCACCAGCTCCCATGCGGCCGCCTCGGCTCCAGAATGCCTAAAACTTGATCTAAACTTGATCTAAATGGTCCCAAACTTTTGGGCAACCATTCTAAGGTCTAACCCTACTCAAAATGAGTCGGAAACACACCCGAACAACTCCCGGAACAAGGTAGAACAAGGCGCGAACCACGCGGACAGAATGAACAACGAATCAAACTACAATCAAACGTCATTCAAACTAGGATGTCTTGGACATGAAAGAGACTTGTTTCAACATGATTAAGACCTGAATATAAAGCCAAGAACTCAACAAACACTTCGTACGTCGAAATAGGAGCAAATACGAGAAACGAGGGGAATCGCTAAGGCTAAATTCAAAACGATCAAACCAGGCGATTCAACAAGCGGACTTTCGTGATTCTAAACATGTTAAGAACTTCAAGAATGATTTAAGATTAATTCTAAGACGTTTATAAACTAGGTAAACATGATCGCAATCAACCAAGAAAGCACAAATACAAGCATAGAATGCACATGCAAGATTATGGGGCGTTACACTCTCCCCTCCTTTAGGAATTTAGTCCCTAAATTCTTACCAAGTTCATCAAACAAATGTGGATGCTTCTCGCGCATCTCCGCTTCCGTCTCCCAAGTCGCTTCTTCAATGTTGTGGTTTCTCCAAAGAACTTTAACTAAGGGAATCTTCTTGGTTCGTAGCACTTGCTCTTTGGTATCCAAAATCTTCACGGGCTTTTCAACGTAAGACATATCCGGCTCAAACGTGATCTCTTCATACTCAAGTACATGGGTATCATCCTTCAAATACTTCCGCAACATGGAGACATGAAATACATTATGAGTCTCCGAAAGTGAAGGTGGCAATGCAATACGATACGCTATTTAGGTCCCAGCTCTCTCTCAAGAACCTCAAGCGGGCCAATGTACCTCGGTGTAAGCTTCCCTTTCTTGCAGAATCTCTTAGTACCTCTCCTCGGTGTCACCTTCAAGAATACGTAGTCACCCACGGAACTCAAGATCTGTCTTCGATTGTCGCGTAACTCTTTTGTCGACTTTGAGCGGTGCGCAAGCGATCTCTAATCAACTTCACGCTCTCAATGTATTGCACTAACTTCGGAACCCCAAAGTTTCGCTTCTCCAACTTCATCCCAACAAATTGGCGATCTACACTTACGTCCATACAAAGCTTCATACGAGCGCCATCTTGATACTCGGCGATAAGCTTGTTATTATAAGCAAACTTCGGCTAAAGGTAAGTGAGAATCAGCTTTCCTTGAAATCCACGGCACAAGCTCGAAGCATGTCCTCAAAATCTGAATCAATCGCTCGCTCGGTGACCATCCGTTTGCGGATGAAAAGCATCTTGAAGTCTAGTTTGGTCCCCAAGCCTCCTGCAAGCGTACGCCAAAATCTAGATGTGAACCTCGGATCTCTATCGGATACAATACTCACAGTGCGCCATGAAGTCTCACGATCTCTGGATATACAAAGCGCCAGCGAGTCAACGAATAAGTGATAGAATAAGAATAAAGTGTGTCGAGACTTAGTCAATCGTAATGTCAACTATAACCCAATGCATTAAAACCTCTCGTGCCTTGGCGAGACCACATCACAAAATCCATAGTAATGAACTCCCATTTCCACTCGGGAATCTCAGTGGTTGTAGAAGTCCGCTTGAGGCCTCGATGCTCGGCCTTAACCCTTGGCAAGTCAAACACCTTGACACATACTCACATAATTTCTCTCTTCATACCCTTCCACCAAAATTGTCTTTTCGGATCTAAGTACATCTTCGTGCTCCGGGTGAATGGTATACCTCGATTTATGAGCCTCATCGAGAACCAACCTCTTCAAGTCATCATTAGAAGGAACACAAATTCGACCTCGAAATGTCAAAGCACCCTCACTATTAACGCATAAAATCGAGGCGATACATTCTCGACCAACCCATCAATGATTTTCTTCAACTCGGATCATCACTGCGCTTCTTTAATCTTCCCAAACAAAGCGGTGTGCTTACGAACATTCGCGAAAATCACTCCTCTATCAAAAACACTAGGACTCAATCTGAATATCTCAACATCTTCCACTCCTTAACCATCATACAAGACATATGAACCTTCCTACTCAAGGCATCCGCTACTACATTTGCCTTCCCGGATGATATAAGATAGTGCAATCGTGGTCTTTTTAGCTTCTCCATCCATCTTCTTTGCCTCATGTTCAACTCCTTTTGGGAAAATAAATACTTCAAACTTTTGTGGTCGGTGAAGATCTCAAATTTAGCTCCATACAAGTAATGTTTCCATTTATGCAGCGAAGATAATCATGACCAACTCCATATCGGTGTTATTGTCGGGTAATTACGCTCATGAATAGACAACTTCCTCGGCGCATAGGCGATAACTACCATTACGCATCAAGAGCGCCTTCCGAGCCTTCGCCCCTTAGAAGCATCGCTATAAATCACAAAATTATCTCCTCCACTAGAAAGCCAATATAGTCTTAAGCGTCAAAGCTTCTGTAAGCTCTTGAGCGGCTTCACATTTCTCCTCCAAACAAACGGCGCGTTCTTACGTCAATTTAGTCATAGGAGTCACAATCAGAAAATCCTCAATAAATCTCGGTAATAACCGCTAGACCCGAAACTCCGAACCTCGATAAGAACTAGGTCTCTTCCAATTCGTCAGCTTCGACCTTAGAAGGATCAACGGCTACTCCGTCACTAGAAATGATATGCCCCGAAGGACACCTCCTCAAGCCAAAGGCACATTTGCTAAACTTCGCATAAAAATTTGTTTTCTCTGAAGAATAGACAAGACAATCCTCGAAGTGTTTCTCATGCTCCTCAGAGATTTCGAATACACTAAGATGTCATCAATGAAGACCACCACAAAACAATCAAGATAACTATGGAAGACACGGTTCATCAAGTCCATAAACACCGCCCGGCGCATTCGTCGACCCCAAGCGGCATCACCACAAATTCAAAGTGCCCATATCTAGTGCGAAAAATTTGTCTTGGGCGTCTTCCTCTCTAACCTTCAATTGATAGTAACCCATCGCAAATCAAGCTTAGAATAGACAATAGACCACTTTACAATTGGTCAAAAAGATCATCAATGTGGGGTAGTGGGTATTTGTTCTTAACGGTCACCTTATTCAATTCTCGGTAGTCTATGCGTAACCCATAAACTCCCGTCCTTCTTCTTCACAAATAAGGCAGAGTGCGCCCCAGGCGACACACTCGGTTTAATAAAACCAATCTCGAGGAGTTCACTGCAGCGAGTTTTCAACTCTCTACAAAAGCTCAAAGCGGGTGCCATCCTATCTGATTGTAGCCTTAGAAATCGGTGAAGTCCGAGAATAAGCTCAATACAAAACTCTAGTTCTCATCGGTGGCATAGCATGATCGGTAGAAAACACATCGAGGAAACTCACATACTAGGGACCTCCTCTAAACTTCGGCGAAGACCTCTTCTTATCAACAACGCGGCAAGATACACGTACACCCTTGAGACAACAATTTTCTAGCCCTTAGCGAAATGAAATGCAAATCACTTGGCAGCTTGATCACCCACAAAAAGCGAATTCGAGGCACACCGGCATATAAAAAGTAACCCTGCTTCTATGGCGATCAACTATAGCATGATAAGCGCCATAACGGTCCATGCCAAGAATCACATCAAAATCACGTATAGGGAGAACTACCAAGTCGCGTGCAAGTGGTCACCCTGCAAAAACATCACAAGATCTAAACACTTGAGACAGCGAGCATATATTCCCCGGCGGGGTAGACACTTCAAGCCTTCAAGTATGGCAAAGATTGAGGCAATACGCTGTAAAGATTCTCAACAAAGTGCGAAGCAACATAAGAATCACGAAGACCACGGATCTATGAGAATTCGAGCCTTATGATCAAATATAGAAAGAGTACCTCCTATCACTGCCAGTAGACCCCTGAACCTTTTCGCTGATCAGCGAAACACGACTTTTGAACCTTTGGTTTACCATCCATATCTCTCTTAGCCCAGGGCTGCTTTGCGGCGCCTCATTGACTAGCCTTGAACTTGGGCAATCTCTCTTCATGTGAGTCCCGTCTCCACAAATGAAACACTTCCCGTTCTTTAGGCACGGCACCTATCAGTGTGTGCCCGGACTTCGGCGAGCAGACAAATCATAGTCTCATTGAGACCCTTGCCCACTTGAGTAGAAGAAGTGTTGTTACCACGCTTTGTCGTGGCCTACCTTGGCCTCCACCTCTCTATCCGCGGTTCCCTTGGTATCCTCTTACGCCACTGAATTATTCCCACGATTAGTGTTGGTAAGTGCATGCGTGCGTGCATTAGAATTACCCTTGACTGGTGCTCTCTGATATCTTGCTCAACCTCATAAGCTCGATCAAGCTGCCGTCCGTGTCGGTGAGCTTAAGTGCTAGAATGCGCTTCTAAATTCGGTCCTCGATCCTTTAACAAACTTATGTGTTCTCACGAGCCTCCGTAGGAATCAAAGCGATGCAAATGTGACTCAACTTCGGTGAACTTAGGAATACTCATGATCATATTGCTCAAGATTATAAATTCTTTCTCCCTTTGGTTCGTACCACATCAGAGTGCGTACTCCTCTTAAATTCCCTCCGAAAATTAGCCCAGTAATAGGGACTTGTTGCATCTCCCAACTTTCACAATTTCACAAATGCTCGGCTCCTTAAACTTAAATGTCGCTAGTGACTCCTCTCATTACATACTCCATAGATAAGATTTTGATCATCTCTTCCATCATAACTCGGCCTCCTGAGGTTTGGCTCCAAGAAATCTTGATAAGCTTGACTTGGAATCTCTCTAGGAGAGTGTTGTCGGTCCTGGATCGGTGGTGGTATAGCATCCTCAGAGGTGGTGGTGACCTCCCCGACTTGCCTCCACGGCTGCCCTGCCCGGAAAAGCCATCAACACACGGTGTAATGCGCTATCAGGATTACTGGATACGCCGACTTCGAGGTTCGGTTCTTTGGGCTTCTACCGCGCCATTCCCATTCTAGGATTATCCATCGAACTCCTACAAGAATTCACTCGGCGTTAGAATCATCACACAAATAACCAACCCACCTAGGCCATGGAACCTACACAGTGACAGTATTTATATTCAGGTATTCGGACCCAATCTTTGAGATCAGGAATCGCGCCGTCCAAATAATCAAGTTAAACACATAAGCATGCATAAGTAGGGTTTTAAAATTCACGTGGGCGCAACATTTCGGACAATTAACAACTCGTTACACCTTGGCCCAGATTTAAACAAGTCATCGGCGACGTTACAGGGAACCCGACAACTGCTCCTACAATTAACACATGCTTAATAAACACTCAGCGGCAGTCATGCCGAAGACTCATGCCAATAAGCTTTAGCGGAAAAACTATGATGAACCATACACATATAAACAAGCTCGACTTATAGTCGGCATGCCAGATTACAAGTATTAATAATAAGTTACTCTGACACAAAAACCCAGCTAAGTCCCATGACTTGCTTCCCATCGTCCTTTCCAAAATACAAGATTAACCAAATTAATGTCCAAAGAGCAACCTTGCTCAGTCAACGAATCGTGAATCTAGCGTGGAGCGTCACCTCGGCTTTGATCTGGGAAAACAAAGCAAACAAATAGAGTAAGTCGAAAGACTTAGTAAGTTACCAAAATATGCATGTTCATATTATAGCATGACATTTATCACTAATATTATATCACAATTATGGCATGTTATCATCATTAACACTTAGCACCTTATTCACGTAAGTGAATATGAAGTCATTGGGATATAGTCATTACGACACGATGGCTCTATATAATTTTAAATTCTTCGTTAGATTGCCA
This sequence comes from Codonopsis lanceolata, assembly GCA_013146195.2. Taxonomy (NCBI): domain Eukaryota; kingdom Viridiplantae; phylum Streptophyta; class Magnoliopsida; order Asterales; family Campanulaceae; genus Codonopsis; species Codonopsis lanceolata. The sequence continues at coordinate 33,973,611 of CM028382.1, forward strand.
CTCGATGTTCAATAGCAAGCCAATGCGAAATGTACGTGGAGGTGTGTGAGTCAGTGCGGCGATCCATAGCAGCACGAATCCCATAATTCGTGAGCGTCTTGCTCCCACCACGACTTGAAAAACAAACCATTTAATGCAATGGACTTAATGCAATGCCTGAGTAGATATTTACTTGACTTAAACCAATTTAGGCCGAGATCGACCAAAAGAATTCGACAACCAAGTAGGGTTAATCTCTAGAAAACATATCAAGGCAATAATTTGCACAAATACCAATCTTTCATAACAACTTGTTACAAAATTAAACCAACTCATACTTGAGTAAACCAAGTCAAATGCGTTCAAACTTAAGAGGGATTGAAATTAGAGTCTAACATGTTCAATTCTTCCCTAGAGTGAGTCCTTTCAGTTGAGTCTTTTCACTAAATTCCCAATTTTGGGGAAAATGAAGCTATATGCTTCACAACCCAACCTAAGTCACTTCTAGGTTCACAAGGGTATAAATTCACACACAATTCAATATAATTCATGTCCTTCATGTGGTCCAATATTAAGGATACATCACATAACCATTTTCACAAACACCACATAGGCATAATTTAGGCATTTCCAAATAATTTCACTTTCATCAACAAACATATTACATTACTTCTAACATGTTCGAGTCCTCGATTAATCATAATGAAGAGTAATTTCAACATTGAGA
>CM028382.1:33974416-34037351 GCA_013146195.2 Codonopsis lanceolata
AAACTCACTACTACGAGTAACCTCTTCTAATTTCGTGAAGACTTCTCTCTTATCAACAACCTTGCACGATAACCCGTACACCCTTGAGACAATAATTTACTAGCCCTTAGAGCAGAAATAAAATGCAACCCACTTGATGCATGATCACACAAATAAATTCGGGCACACACAGGCATAGAAAAAGTAACCCGCTTTTGTGGCGGTCAACTATAGCATAATAAGCATGCTAACTCGGTCATTCAGAGAATCACATCAAAATCACGTATGGGTAGAACTACCAAGTCGCATGCAAAGTAATTCACCCACCAATACATCACAAGATTTAAACACTTGATGTAGAGCATATATTCCCCGAGCGGTAGAAACTTCAAGCAAATATGGCAAAAGTTGAGGCGGCACACATAAATTCTCACAAAGTGCGAAGCAACATAAGAATGGAGAAGACGGATCTGCATGAGAACTCGAGCCTTATGATCAATATAGAAAGAGTACCTACTATCAGCCGTAGACCCCACAGAACCTCGATCAAGCGCAAACACGAACCACACCTTAGGTTTACCATCCCCATCTTTCTTGGCCCCGGCTGGCGAGGTAGCTACCAGCCGATTGGCCTTAAGCTTTGGACAATCTTTCTTCAAGTGAGTTCCCGTCACCACAATAGTATAACACTTCCAGTCTTTCCCAACACCTATCAATTGTGTGTCCGTGTTTCGACGAGCAGAACAAATCATAGTCTCGTTACGTGATCCTTGCGCCTCGAGTAGAAGAAGTGTTATTGCCACCTTCCGGTCTGTGGCCTACCTTGGCCTCCACCTCTCTATCTCTTTCTTGGTATCCCCTTCAAGTTTGAATTATTTCCCGATTAGTGTTCTCGGTAGTCGATGGTGCATTACCTGAATTATTCTTGCTTCGGTGTCTCAATATCCTCTCCACCTCATAAGCTCTATCGGCACTCGATAATCGGTGAGCTTAAGTGCTAGAATTTCTTCCTAAATTAGGTTCTCAAGCCCTTAACAAACTTATCAAGTCCTCCGTTGGCGGAGGAATCAAGTACGTGCAATAACGGCTCAATTCGGTGAACCGCGGAATACTCCGCTACACTCATGCTACCCCTTTCAAGATCATAAAATTCTTTCTCCCTCTTTTGTTGCGAACTACATCCGCACATACTCATTTTTAAACTCCCTTTGAAAATTAGCCCAAGTAATAGGAACTTACCGAATCTCCCAAATTTCCTTCAACACGGTCACCAATGCTCGGCGGTTCTCCTTGAACTTAAATGTCGCTAGCATGACTCTCTCCTCATCTGCATAACCCAACATAGATAGTAGCTTGATCATCTCTTCCATCCATAACTCACCTCCTAGGTTTCGGCCCCCAAAAAGAAATGTACTAGGCTTCAACTTAAGGAATCTCTCTAAAGAGTGGTGTCATTCCTCCTGGTCTCGGTGGTGGTACTACCTCCTCCTCGATGAGGTGGCGGTGGTGCTCCCTCGGCTTGACCTCCACGGCCTGCCCGTAAAAGCAATCAACCTGCGGTGTAACTCCGCCATATCCGGACCCACATCTGCGGCGGTGACCAGCCTCGTGCCTCGGCCGACCTCTCCCTGGCCTACCTCTACCACGGCCATTTCCATCCCTAGGATTCTCCATCGAACTCCTACAAGAATTCATTCGACGTTAGAATCAACACACAATTAACCAACCCACCTAGGCCATGGAACCTATCCGACCGAAACTGCCTAACCTATAGCTCATAAATGTGACAGACTAACCTGGACACCAATGCGAGATCGAGCCGGACCGGTCCAAGTAGGTAGGAAAACAAGCATGCTAAGTAGGATTATAAAATTTATGTGGCGCAACATCGCATAATATAATAACAACTCGGCTACACGTGACCGGAAAATAACTTTAAAATAAACAAGTCATCGTAAGCGACGTTTACAGTAGGAACCCAACAACTACTCCTACAATTTTAACACATGCATATAATATCCTCAGCGGCCACAAACATGCAGGAACAACAACAACAATAATACTTTAAAAGAGCTTTAGCGGAAGAAAGCGTAGTGAACCATCAACATATAAACAAGCTCGACATATAGAAATTAAGTCAAGCATACAAAAGATTTTAAGTAACAAGTCATTAAGTTATACTACAACAACAAAAACCCCAAAGTCAAGTCTAGGTGACTTGCTTCCCAACGTCCTTGCCAAAACAAAAGTCTAATTACAAATCCCAAAAGAACAACCTTCTAGCTCGCAATCAACTAACGCGGGTATGGCGGCTAGTCTAGTGAAATCCGTCTCCTTGGCTCGGATCTAAGGAAAACAAAGCAAACAAATAGGGTAAGTCGAAAGACTTAGTAAGTTACTAAAAAATGCATGTTCATGTCATAGCATGGCATATATCTCAATTATGGTACATGATCATCATATAGCACTTAGCACATTATTCACGTAAGTGCGTAAAATAAATCATACAAGTAGGATATGATATAGTCATGGCATAGTTATGGTTTTGCTCCATCTTTCTGTTCCCTTATTTCGAATCTGATCAGTAACATCTGGTATTCCATTCGGCTTAATGGTGATAGTTTTGGTTTCTTTAAATCTTGGCGGTCTTCGCCAAGGTGATCCGTTATCTCCGCTTACGTTTATATTAGCGCGAGGATATATTTTCTATTGCTTTAAAAGAAGGTTTGTTATGGAGGCGGAAAGTTGTTCGTATTTGCATGGGAGGGGTGGTGTGGTGATTTCTCATACATTATATCTTGATGATATGATCATTTTTGTAATGCTTCGTCGATCCATTTTGGCTTTACGTCATGTTATCTCATCATATGAAAATAGTTCGGTCACCGTTAATTTAGGAAAGAGTGGTTTTTATGTTATGAGTCTTGCTCCTCTACTAAACGTCATCGAGATCGCATCTGCTCTGTAGTCATCGTTCTTTTCCCATTCGATACTTGGGAATTCCTATTTATCGAGGGCGTATAAAAAGCTTATATTTTGAAGACTTAATGGCTAAGATATTGAAGCGTATTTTTGGCTGGAGTGGTCGTCTGCTTTCTATGGGGGGTCGACTTACTCTTTTAAAATCAGTTTTGTCCATTCCGATTCCATATTGTTTGGCGCTATTCGGGTTCCTCAATCGTGATTCGTCGGATAGAATCTCACATGGCTGATTTCTTATGGAGTTACGGAGGTTACGCTGCGTGCCCATTGGGTGTCTTGGGCTGCAGTTTGTCGTCCTTTTCAAGAAGGAGGTTTAGGTCTTCGTTCTTTTAACCATGTGATGGATTCGTTACACGCTAAAATGGCTTGGAGTGCGTTACAAGGAAGGAGCTTATGGGCGTCTTTTGTGCATGGGAAATATGATGGTAAGTTGGGTTTCTCCACAGCCCTCGGCGACTCCTCAATGGAAATCGATTCTCTCTCATTCCTATAGTTACGCAAAAGCAGACATTTGGTTAGTTGGTCGAGGAGAAATCTCATTTTGGGCGGATAATTGGTGTGGTGATCCTTTGATTGGTCCGTTGCCTATGGATGTCAATCTTACAGTCCATCAAGCTTTTAATGACATCGGCGGTTTATGGATATTATTCCTCCTCAATTCGGCTGTTGTCGGTCTATTTCTTGTGATCCCGATATTCCTCGATCGTTTGATTTCGACTCTATCGGTCTCGAGGCGGTTTCAAACATCCGGTTTACGGAACCTTATTCGTCGACACTCTCTGCAGATTGATTGGGCAGTAAGATTTGGCGTAGTGGCTCCCATTAAAAATCGATTGCTTCATGTGGCGTTTATGCCTTGGTGCTATTCAGGTTGATTGTCAACTACATTTTAAAGGTGTATCAATTGTCTCTAAATGTTGCTGTTGTTCCCAGCCGGATAGAGAATCCATAGTTCATTTGTTTATTCAGTCTGAGATTGCTCGTGCAGTGTGGGATTATTTTGCGCGGCCCTTTCAATAAGATTAGCTCGTATCGATCTCTTAATCATCTTATGCAGGTCTGGTTCTCGAACAGTTCTACTCGAAATCAGGCTGGTGCTTGTTGTATTGGCATTTTGATATTAACTTGTTGGGAGATTTGGAAAGAAAGGTGCAAAGCGGTTTTTGATAATGATCCTATGCAAGTGGCGCGGATTATTTCCCGTATTCGTGGGGGTCTTCGGGATGTGTGTTCGATGTTTACTCTAAATCTAGGCTCTCCTTGTTGGACGACTAGGTTTGGATTTTTAAATCTCCCCATTCTTGAGCCATCTATTTGTAGGGGTGGTTGGTTTCGTTGGGATCCTCCTCCGGTTGGGTACTGTAAACTTAACACTGATGGTTCTGCTGTGAATGGTAATCACTCGGGTGGTGGTATTTTACGAGACTATCAGGGTCATTTGATCACTGCTTTTTCTTCCTTTTATGGCATAGGCACTAATACTAGTGCGGAGATAAAAGCTCTTCGTGATGGCCTCCGTCTGTGCCACAATCTCAATCTTGGTAATGTTATAGTGGAATCGGATTCTATGGTAGCTGTTATGGTCTTATCTAATCATCATTGTGCTCCGTGGATGTATGATTATGATCTTCGAGACTGTAGTAAGTACATGGGTGATTTTTCTATTCATCATGTTTTCCGGGAGAAAAATTTTGTTGCTGACAAGCTGGCAGCATGTGCTCACACTCATAAAGGATTTCAGAGTTATAATTCTATCTCTGATCTTCCTAGTCCAGTCTTGCAAGCTTTGAATCATGATCGGTTGGGCCTCTATAATTACAGGAAGAAGGTTAACAACATTGGGTTTTAGTTTGTTTATTCTTTCTGTGTTAGGTTATTCTTGTAATTTGTTTTTAGAGGTAAGGCCCCTCTGTCCTCCCATTTATAAGGGCAAGGTTGGTTGTCCCCCTCATGTTTGTTCTCTCCTTATCATTTTAATAAAGTCCTGCAGGGTGCCGTCCCTGTTTCTTAAAAAAAAAAAAAAAAAAGATATAGTCATGGCCGCTTCGTAGCTCCTGAAATAAACTTTGTTATACTGGATCGTGCCATCGATGTTTTGTGAATTCATCGACTTATACCGAGAACCTGCTCGATTGAATTAGCAAGCCAATGCGGCACTTATTGATACGGCAAAGGGGCTACTTCCCCACTGCGGCCCACAGTGGAGGTGTGTGTGAGGTCCCAGGTGCGGCGATCCATAGCGAGCACGAATATCACAATTCGTGAAAGCGATGCATCGTCCCACCCTGGCGTAATAAACAAACCAAATAATGCCAGATGGACTCAATGTGATGCACAAGTAGATATTTACTTGACTTAAACCAATTAAGGATTGAATCCGACAAGAGCGAACTCATCCGAGCAAGTAGGGTATTAATCTCTACCATAAAACATGTCAAGGCAATTAATTGCTCAAACCAATCATTCATAACAACTTGTTGCAAAAAATTAAGCTAAGCTCATATTTGAGTAAACCCAATCAAACGGTGTCCAAACTTCGTAGGGATTGAAATTAGGGTTCAACATGTTCAAATCTTCCCTAGAGTTGACTCCGTTGAGTCTTTACTCTAAATTCCCAATTTTGGAGAAATTGAAGCTATGTGCTTCATAACCCAACCTAGGCCATTTCTAAGTTCAACAAGGTTATAAATTCACCAAAGCATTGCAATGTGATTCATATACATCATAGAGTTCAATTTATAGAATAGAACACATAACATCATAACAACTTGTCAAATAGGCTTAAATTAGGGCATTCTCATATAGCACCATTTCTATCAACATATATAATTCATGTTTCTAACATGTTCATAAACTTAAATAGACAAGATGAAAGAGTATTATAAACTTTGATAGGCAAGAAATCATCCTATACATGTTTCTAACAAACTCATTCTTTCAAAACACAAGATGAAGGCATAAGAAGCAAATATGTGTCCTCATTGACCTCAATCATCATAAGCTTTGTTTCCTTAGGGTCAATGAGAACTAAAAAGAAGAAGAAGAGAAGTAACTTACTTGTATTCTACACCCAAGAAAGCAAAGAAGAAAACTATTCGGTTGAAAGTGATCTACTCTTCAAGCTCTACTCTTCTATGGTGGTGGCTTGAGCAAATGAGGGAAGGATCATGGAGGATGAAGATGAGAGATTCAAGAAGCCATGGGAGAGCTTGAGAGAAAGGAAATCCCGTTTTTAGAGAGTGAAGGTGAGAAATGAGAGTCAAACTCTCAGATTGTGGCCTATATTTCGTTAAAAATTGAGTGGGACAAGTGTCATGACATTGTGGTCTCTTTAAATCTGATTTTTGTGGTTTAATTGATCACTAAAGCCCTCTTAATCCACTCTTAAAACTTGTTAGAGATGTTAGGACATAAGTAAGGAGGGTTAGGGAGGTTTAAGTGGGGTTTAGAAAAGGTTTTGAATAGGAGTTTAAGGGTAGAATTCAAGAAACATCGAAACATAGCAACCCAGTCTCGGGGGACCTTGCGGTCGCATGGCCCCCCTACCCTTGTGACTGCATCCCTCCTGGATGCTCAACACTTCATTTTCTGTCTACCTTGCGGGGGCAAGGTCATTCCACCTTGCGAGGGCAAGCCCGGCAGAACCAAAATGGCTCAAAACTCAACCTAAAAGACCCCCAAACACTTAGCCAAATCAAGGGGGTTTAAAACCCCAACAAAAATGAGTTTAAAGCTCATCACAAGCACCCTCAAACAACACCCGAACAATCCAAACGAAGGAGGGAAAGAAGAAGAACTAAACAAGCAATCGAACCGGCGATTAAACAAGCATGCATACATGATTCTAAACATGTTAAGAGCTTCATGAATGACTTATGAATGATTCTAAATCATATATAGACTAAGTAAACATGCTCACAATCAACAAGAAAACATGAAGGCAAGCACACAATGCACATGCAAGAATCCGGGGTGTTACATGCCTTGGCCAATTAGAAGTCTCTTAAAGCCCTTCACTTGGATTAGGGACTTCTTGGGAAGTATATAAACACAAAATTCAGCCTTTCAGCCATTTTTGATCAATAACGAACCAAGGAATTAGAGACTCAAGCTCAAAATTCGTCCATGGAAGAAACCCTAAGTTGAAGGACCATTTCCCAGAGATCCGGTGGTCCGATCGACAAACCGAGACCGCCAAATCGAAGCCCTCGATCTTCTCTACAACAATCCTTGCTCTAATCAACCTTTCCTCATTTAATCTTAGGACTAAGGTGAGTGAAAATTCCCTGAGATTTCCATGTTTAATAAAATAACATGACCCCTTCATTATAGTTGTTTTAATGTTGATTGTGAACATCTTTTGTGAAGACAAAACCTTCAATTCAACATATAAAATATGAGTATGATTTTATGAAATCTCTATGAAGTTATGATTTTGACATTTTGTAAAACATGAATGTTGTTTATAATGAGCTTGGGAATAACTCTTGTGAAAGAATTCGGTTCAATTCAAGGTTTAACAAAATCACCGAATCTAGGGTTTGAAACTCGGGATTGTGTTTAAGGCTAGTTTAAAAACATGAACGGCTTAGTTATCAAGTTCTAAATGAACGGAGAACTTAGAAAATGGCAATGTGATACATATAGTATCAATGCTCAACTTGGTTGAATTTTAGTAAAACTCACCGGAGTTGAATTTAGGGAGTTATTGAACAATACCGACTCCACAATCAATCCCTACGACGAATGTAGTTCGTTAGACTAATGAATTAGCTTACGATACTTTGAGATGGATTGATGTTTATGCCTTGATGTTTGTGTTCTTTTAAGACTCGATTGAGTTCTTATGCGGTTTATGTGATCGTGTGAAGTAAATGCATGATTGAGAGCATGTTGTAGAATAATGTATCTAATTGACATGTTGAATTCGCTCTTGTCGAATTCTTATGTGGTTTCTTAAATGAGTAAACAACTACTTGTTGAATAAGTTCGCTCTTGTCGAACTTGTTCCTTATTTGAGATTTCATGACGAGTAAACATCTACTTGGCATTGCATGAGTCCAGCTGGCATATTTGATTGAGTCGTTGGTGTGACAATGCATCGCCGTTACGAGTTATGGGACTCGTGATAGTGATGGGTTGTTATACCGGGTTTTTATCACACACGCCTCCACTGTTGGCCACAGTGGGGAAGTAGCCCCTTTGCTGTAACCAAGAGAGCACATTGGCAAGTCTAAGTACCAAGGAGAGAGCTTGGTACCCGAGTAGAGAACTCGGTACTTTGATACACTCATCACGGGTATCATTGGCACGAAATATTAACGCTGTGTATTGCAGGAGGTACGTAGCGGCACCGGTTCCATAACATATCCTCCTTATATGTGATTTACTTTATAGCATACCATGGATATGTGATTTAAGTGTTTATTAAATGAATGCTTTGAGTGACTTGATATTAAAGATGATATCTTGCTATGTATGTTGCATAATGCCATGACATGCATAATTGTTAACTCACAAAGTCTTTATGACTTACCCCCTCCCTTTTAATGCTTTAGATCCGAGCCGTTCAGGTACCGCTCGTTGAGGTGTTGCAGGATTCTTGCCTGTCCATGATCGCACGCAACGAGGTTGTGGTTTATAGATGTCCTTATTTTGTTCTATTTTGTAAGGACGTTGGGTATATCAAGTCATTTAGACTTTGCTTGGGAACTTGGTTTATTTGGATTTATGTCTATATTTGTAGTTCATGTATCCTATTTTGAGTGCCGGCGCTTGTACGCCGAGCCTTGTATAGCTGTAGTGTGGTTCACTTGATTTAACTTCCGCTGGGCATTACTTTAGCTCTTATTTATTATGTTGTTCTCCGGCATGTTGTAGCCGTCGAGGTATATTTGCATGAACTATGTAGTGTTGGGTTCCGGTAGTAAAGTCGCCGATGATTTGGTATAATTGTTTTAATTGTTATATCAGGTGAAAAAGTTTTAAATTATTCTGGACTTTTGGTGCCGAGTCGCGCTTCATCTAAAATGTTGCGTCACGTCGTTTTCTATAATTGAGTATTTGCATGTATTGTTGTCTTATTTGGACGACTTGACTTGTGATTCCACCTCGGGATCCGGGTCGGGTCGTCACAGTATATATGTGTATTTCTTCAGTCTTTAATGGCGGCATTTATAGCTGGAGCATTCTGGAGATCCGTTGGAGAAGACGAAGACTTAACAGCTCTGTTAGGTTTAATGCATTAAATGCATGGAGCCGTCTTGAAGATTTCGTCTTCACAGATATAGAGCAGGGGAAGGGTGCAGAGATCTTTTGCAGAGACTAGAAACCGGGCAATCTGGATGTCAGATATGTAAGAGTTGTTACAGACAATAGGTGACAATCTGATCTCCTGCTTTTACTGTTCAGTCTGCGATAGTCATCCTGCTTTTCAAAAAGCTGCTTTCGGCTGGTCTGAGATGTCAGGGAATGTCTCAATTTAAATTCAAAATTGATAAGGGTAAACTTAAATTGATCCACTAATAATTGTTTAACTGGACACGTCATGATTGACCAAGTGTAGACAAGGTCTGCCGATTGTATGTTGTAGCAGGTCTTCAGGTGAAGCTTTAAAGGAGGTCTTCCGCTGAACCTGTGAACTCCTATAAAAACTATTCTTGGCAAAGTTCTATACACAGTTGCCACACTAATTGATACGCAGCCCAATTAGCCATTGATGTATAAAACTAATGTAATGTATGAGCAGATATAAATCTAAATACAATGAGTATCAACAATCTCCTCCTATTTATATTTGGTCATCATTACTACAAATGAGGGCTATAACCGACTATGTGATAGATAATGACATGTCTAAAAGAGTTCTTAATTTTATAACGGAAGATATGCCTCTATCAAATAGTAGAACACCTCAAGTGTAAAGACTAATCTAGGTGCACAAAAAAAATGTAAGGAAATCATAGAACAACACACAGATTAGTAGCAATCAGTTTAAATAAATTTAAACATAGTGTTTAAATTCTAAGCAGGTATGAAATGAAAGAACAAGAATTTCAACAATAGACAATTTTTGAAAGGCAATTAATCTTCTGTATTATAAACGAGGAGTTTAATGATTACAGAGTTTTCAAACACTAAGGATAGATACAAAGGTTAAGGGAAGAACAGATACAAATTTTACGAAGGTCTTTTCCCTTTTCCTTTGTTTGCTTCTTCTTTCTCCCTTCGCTGTCGCTCTAGCTCTTCAGTTCTTCGGACGTACGTACTCATCATCGGGATCCGTGGGAGGTCTAGTGGAACGAGAACGGTAGTTGAGTTCATCACGAAGACGGTTGTTCTCCTCCATAGGCATGCGGTTGATAGACTTCATTTGTTTCTCCTCCGTGATGGCCAAATCACAATCACGCCGAGCATTCATAATGTTGTGAGCTGAGTCGCGAGCTATGTTGTTGAGCTCGAGGACAGGTGGGCGGCTGTTGCCGAGATGAAGTGTGATATCATGGAACAACTCGTATAAGAGAGAGGAGCAGAGTCGGACACATTCATCTCGTTGAGCTTCAAAGTTGATCTTGACGTCCGTAAACTCATGTCTCATCTATCCAAAACGGGTCCACACGTCCTCTTGGAATTAGCAAAGAAGAGCAGCAGTCCTGTCGTTGGCCTTGGACGCGGCAGTGGCTATTTCAGCGGTGGCGGTAGAGATGCTAGTCAGCTCCCCTAACCGTTCATAGATAGCATCCAACCGAGACAAAATTTCAGCATTGGCCGGCTGAGAGGAAGAAGGTTCCAGGCCAATGTGAATGTGATCAGCACCGGCAGAAGAGGTAGTGCTAGGGGACATGGGCCGGAAGGGTTGTTGGAGAGGAGGGGTGACTGAGTCGGAAGAGGTTGAGTCTTGGCTTGGGATGGTGTTGGTAGAAGAGGAGATGGTTTGTGGTGGAGAAGGAGGAGGGGTTGGGGGAGAATCTAACTCAATGTCAGTGTCAGAATTGTCACTGACTATTGATGATTCGGGTATGGGGTCGGTGGAGAACCAAAAAGAGGGAGCGGGATAGAATAGGGATTTGGGTTTGCGTAGGTTGGGTTGTGGTTGAGGTTGATCTTAGGTGAAAAGATCTACTACCGATGAAAGTCCAAAGAGGAACTTAGAGGCAGCAGGATCTAGAGGTTTGGTGGGAGAAGGTTGGGTTGGTTTAGATGGTGTGGATGAAGTGGTTTGGGTATGATTAGGTGAGGTAGGGGTAGATGGGTTAGGTGAGTAGTTGAAAGGTGAAGAAGGAGGGGTAGGAGTTCAGGTGGGCTCCTCCAGTCTTTGAGGCTCCTCCTGAGGGATAGACTCCTCCGGAGGGGTTGATGTCTACTGAGTAGATGACTCAGTAGGAGTGGGTTGGCTTGGTGTGGCGGTAAAGGGTTGGTCGGCGGTAGAGGGTTGTGTGGCGGTAGAGGGTTGTGTGGCGGTAGAGGGTTGGTCGGCGGTAGAGGGTTGTGTGGCGGCAGACCTCTTTTTCTTCCTTAGCAACTGAATGGGGGGCTCAGCTGTGTCATTGGTAGAGGCTGGAATGTCTGCAGGTGGCTGGTCTTCAAAGGTTTGAGAAGGCTGGGTAGAGGGAGTTGGTTGAGCTGGGGTAGCTGGTCAAGGGGATGGAGACTTACCAGCGGCATAGGAAGAGCAGCCGGCAGACTTGTCCTTTCGGCTTTCGTTCAGCTCTTTTCTTATCCATTTAGCCTAACGCTCCTCAGCTTCCACTTCTTCCGCCCGAGCCTTTTTGGCTTTAGCTTTCTGCTTGGACCTCAACAGCTGCTCTGCCTCGTCAGCCAAATCTTTGGCTTGTTGGTGGAGGGTCTTAGCAACTTGGTCATTAAACTTAGCAGACGCCTTTTTTAAGGTCTTGCTAACCGCTTCATACGCTTCCATGTTGAAGCGTGTAACAATAATGGGCACAGGCTTAGCAATTTTGTCGATGGAGATGGGCGGAAGACCTTTCTGCTGCCTTCGCTTGTTCTCGTATTCTGTATATTTGTTGAAGAACGAAGCGGTCAGCTGCTTGTCCTTGGACACCACTATAAGCTCATCTTCCTTCAAGGAAGAGTTGACCTGCTTTGTGTCACGAAGCAGAGCGTTGATCAGCCTGACAAATGGCCGTTTGCAGTTGGGGTTGTTCTTGACCTTTTCAACCCTCTGCTTCAGTTCATTGAAGATAATAGAGCTGTAGTTGAGGTGCGTCTGAAGGTAGACGGCACTTGTGAGATTTAGCTGTTGTGCCGTGAACATGTCGTGGGCTCCGCTTTTGAACAACAGTCCCTTGTCGATCAAGTGGCTGGAACAGTAAACGTCCAGTGGGAAGAGATTCCTCAGCATCTTCCCCTGTGGTTCCCTTGGGGTATCAATTTCCCTCATTGCTTCCCAGGCATGATCAGCCTCAGCAATTGTCGATTCAAGAGCACCACCGAAAGGCACACCAATAATGGTGGAGATGGTTTTGGCGGTGATGGAGATAGGACGGCCGCGAATCCATCCACGAAGAGCATTTTGATTTCTGAGCTCCATCCTTTGGTAGAACTCTTGACCAAGAGAATCTTGTAGCTCTTGTCGTTGAGGCGAAGAGTGGAAGAATCCCCAGCGTTCATGTCTTCGCCTTGACTCCGGCGGCAATTGTTCGAGCAGGCCAGGTCTATGCACATTCCGGTATATAAAGTTTTGGGTCCAGGGCGACAATGATGTCGCGAGCAGCGGGAAATGTGGGGCATCCCGGTAGATTGACGTCCAAACTTGGAGGGATGTCCTTTTCTGGGTCCAACTCCTTCCTGCTGTTACACTTGGATTTTGAGGATTTTGCCTGTAAGAATGCAGTCAGAAATTAGGGCTTTTTACCAAGAACAATAAACAAGCAATGATTTCAAGTTTTTCTAAAGTTAATCGAAATTTTGAAAAGAAAACTTGAAACCCTAGAATGTTTAGGGTAAGCAAACCAGATAAACATTTAACAGAAGTTTTCAAAAGAGTAAGTATTCAAAGCATATAAAAGACTGTTAGTTTCTAGGTTTTGAAGAACAACAATGGCGGATCTTGTTAGATCTGTGAAAGTGACCTTTTGTATTCCACAACAAGTATCTTAAAAAATGAAATACTGAATAGTAAACAATGAATAACAAGTAGTAGAGTAGAGAAGAGCATACCATTGCTGTTGATGAGAAGAAGAAACAAGAAGAATTTGGAAATGGAGAGAGCAGTTGCAGAGAGAGGGTTTGAATAGAGAGAGAAATATTTTAGACAAAGGGGTTTCGTAAAGTTTTGGAAAGGGCGGTTCAAGGTCTATTTAAAGAAAAATTTTAGTTTAAAAGCGGGAACTTAAGATATTTTCTAAGTAAAAGGATTTTACGCTTGACCCCCTTTTTGTTTTAGAAAACCCCTTTGGCTAAAATAGACTAAGTAGTGACACTAACCTTTAAGTCTTCCGCTAAAGGGAAAATGACGTCTTCCGGTAAGTATAAAACTAAGTCTACCGATATGAAAGAAAAACTATAAGATATTGAAATTAAGTAGTAGGATCAATCATACCAAGATTTCTCCTTAAATAAGCAAACCTGGTGGCATTCAGTGGCTTTGTGAGTATGTCAGCCAATTGATGCTCTGTTGGAACGTATTCCAGACTGATGTTACCTTTCTCCACATGATCTTTGAGGAAGTGATAACGGATATCAATGTGCTTTATCTTTGAGTGCATCACTGGATTCTTGGAGACTGAAATTGCTGATGTGTTTGTCACACATAATTGGACAATTTGCAGTCTTGATGTTGTAGTCCACTAGTTGTTGCTTCATCCATGATAGCTGAGAGCAACAGCTGCTGGGAACGATATATTCTGCCTCTGTGGTGGAATTTGCAACTGATCCTTGTTTCTTGCAAGACCATGAGACAAGTCTATTTCCAAGAATTTGAGAAGTCCCACTGGTGCTTCTTCTGCTAACTTTGCAGGCTGCATAGTCTGCATCTGAGTATCCAACTAGATCGAAGTTTTGCGTTTGGAATACCAGATGCCTAGATTTGTTGTTGTTGAAACATATCTGATGATACGTTTGGCAGCAAGCAAATGTGATTCCTTTGGATCTGCCTGAAATCTTGCACAAACACAAACAGAAACATAATGTCAGGTCTACTAGCAGTAAGGTAAAGAAGTGAACCTATGATTTCTCGGTACTTGGTCATGTTCTCTTGCTTTCCCTTTTCATCTTTATCAAGATGGCAGTCGGTAGACATTGGAGTCTCAAATCCTTTTGCTGAATCAAGACCAAATTTCTTGATGAGTTCCTTTGCATATTTGGTTTGGCTGATGAAGATTCCGTCGGAAGTCTATTGAATCTGCAGTCCTAGAAAGTAGGTAAGTTCTCCAATCATACTCATCTCGAACTTGCTTTGCATCAGCTTCTCGAATCTCTTGCACAGGCTTTGGTTGGTTGATCCAAAGATGATGTCGTCCACATAGATTTGTACCAGAAGAGAATGACCTTGTGCTTGAGGATGAACAGAGTTGTGTCTATTCTTCCTCTCACGAATCCTTGTTCTATTAAGAACTTGGATAGAGTTTCATACCAAGCTCTGGGAGCTTGCTTTAGGCCATAGAGTGCTTTCTTGAGTCGGTAGACATGATCCAGTTTATCTTGAATGACAAATCCTGGAGGCTGTTCAACGTATACCGTTTCTTGAAGATCACCATTCAGAAAGGCACTCTTCTCGTCCATCCGATATACTTTGAAGTCCATGAACGAAGCATAGGCTAGAAAAGGTATGATTGCTTCTAATCTAGCAATAGGAGCAAATGTTTCATCAAAGTCAATCCCTTCCTCCTGTCGGTAGCCTTGAGCAACCAATCTAGCTTTGTTTCTGGTGACGTTCCCGTCTTCATCTTTTTTGTTTCTGTAAACCCATTTGGTGTCGATAACTGGATGGTCAGTCGGTCTTTGAACTAAGCTCCACACTTTGCATCTTTCAAACTGGTTCAGCTCTTCTTGCATAGCTTCAATCCAGTTATGATCTACAATAGCTTCATCAATCTTCTTTGGCTCAATTTCAGATACGAATGCAAATGCAAACATAGTCTCATCTCGAACTCTATTCCTCGTACGGACTCCTGAGTTGAGATCAACAATGATTTGAGAAATAGGATGATCTCTTGTTTCAATAATGGTTGGAGGAAGATCACTTCTGGTGGGTTATTCCCTTAAGAATTCTGGAGTAGGTTGACAAGGAGATTCACCAAAATCTGGTTCAGAAGAGATAAGATCTTCGAAACCTTCATTTTCTAGTGAACAAGAAGGATGAGTGATTTGCAAATGTGTTTGGGGTAAGACAGAAGAGATAGGTTCTGGGTCAACAAAAGAGTTGGAACTGGTATCGGCAGAGTTGAAGTCTGCCGGTGCAGGGTTAGCGGTACTGCAAGGGTCTGCAGTTGCAGGATTCTGAAGAGGAGTGGAAGTAGAAGGTGTATTTGTACCTGTCTCATCATTATCAGAATTATTAGCAACATTCGGAGCCTTTCTAGGCTCTAACAAGTCATATTCATCAAAAGAAACATGCACAGATTCTAAAATTTTCAAATGAGTTTTACTGAAAATGCGAAATGCTTTTTTTTTTTTGAATGTTTGGAATACCCCAGAAAAATTCCTTCGTCTGATTTTGCATCAAATTTTCCTCTATATTCTTTTCCATTATGAAGAATAAAACATTTACAACCGAAGATTTTTAAAAATCCTATGTTTGGGGATCTTCCTCTCTATATTTCATATGGAGTTTTGTTATGAAACTTGTTTACCAGGGATCTGTTCTGGGTAAAACATGCAGAGATGATGGCTTCTGCCCAGAAGTACTTTCGAAGTTTTGCTTCTGCTAGCATGGTTCTTGCTACTTCAATCAGTGTTCTGTTCTTCCGTTCAGCTATACCATTTTGTTGAGGAGTTCCGACAGCAGAGAAGTTGTGGCCGATCCCGTGGTCATCATAATATCTTTCTACACCGTTGTTCTTGAATTTGGTGCCATTGTCTGATCTTATGTCACTAATGTCTTCAAGCTTTTGAGTTTGAAGTCTTCTGAAAAGAGCGGTGACTAGATCATATGTCTCATCTTTTGAAGTCATTGTTTCGATCCAGGTGAACCTAGAGTAGTCGTCAACTACTACAAGTGTGTACTTGTCTCCTGAAATACTGACTGTAGTGATTGGTCCAAAGAGATCCATATGCAGAAGTTGAAGAGGTCTGTTTGTTGACATGACATACTTTCTTTTGAAGGAAGATTTGGAAAGTTTTCCTAGTTGGCAAGCTTTACAACTTCTGTCATGGTCGGCAGACACCGTAGGTAGACCTTTGACAAGCCCAACTTTGGAGAGCTTGGAGAGGTGTTTGAAGTTGAGGTGACTGAGACGCTTGTGCCAAAGCCAACTGTTGTCACGAACGTTGTTAGCGACTAGGCAAAGGCTGGAGAATCTCCCTAGAAGATTTAAGTCCACGACATAGGCGTTTCCTTGTCTATTGCCGGTCAGTATTGTAGAGCAGGATTCACGATCTTTGATGAGGCACTGGTTGGAGTTGAATTGGCAGATTAATCCTTTGTCACAAAATTGAGATATGCTCAGAAGATTATGCTTTAAGCCGCTCACTAGAGAAACTTTGTTGATGGAGAGACTTCCTCTAGTGATTGAGCCATACCCAATTGTTTTTCCTCTTGCATTGTCTCCGAAAATAACTGTGAGACCTTTGGCTTCAGCTATATCTGTGAGTAGGTTTCTGTTTCCTTTCATGTGTCTTGAGCAGCCACTGTCCAGGTACCAGATGCCTTTATCTTCTGAATCTATAGCCATGAAGCATACCTGAAAAAGATTTAAAACAACAAGGTCCACTTTATTTTCTTTCGGGTCCTAAGGATTAGCAACCTTTTGGAACCCATACCTACCTAACCTTGAGAGAACTAGGTCTCTTAGATTTTGGAGTGAACCTTAGCAGGCATTCTGGGGCCAGATGGCCCAGGCAATTGCAAGAATGACATAAATGGAAGTTCCATAGAGAACTGTCAGTGGCTTTAGATGAAGAGTGATTGTGATTATCCTTTTTCTTAACAGTTGTCCTTGGTTCAGCTTGTTTGTTGACCGTAGACTTAATTGGTTTCTCTTGGATCTTCCTAGGTATGTTACCACAAGACTTAGCTTTGGATTGTCTGTTGATAACCTTTTTAGGAGGATTTGGTAGAATACCTTTAAGTTTACTTTCAACATGTACATGTGCCTTGCCTATTTCATAGACAAACTTGATAGTCACCGGTAGAGATTTAGTAGGTCTACCGCCAGCAGACTTTGCCTTAGCAGAGTTTTTGCCGACAGACTTTAGTTTCTCTACCGTTACTGTCTCAGGTTTCTCATCTGAAGCAGTGATCTTGGCTTTCCCTTTCTGAGCCTTGGGATAAGCATAAGGAACACTTGAATAACCAAGGCCTTGTTTCCTCTTGTTTCCGAATGTCTGTGATCGATGTTTTAATTAATCTTTTTCCTTGCAAGTGGACAAGACTATTATAGAATAGTATTGGAAGCAAGGGTCGAACCCACAGAGACAAGTGATCACGAACAGTGCAATTTATTGATAGCAAATTAATAATCTAAAGGGGGTTTTTTATATTTAATTCTACTCTAATCTACTATTTATATTTAGATGTTTAACAAATTAGCAGTAATAACAAATATGAAGATCTTATGGTGGGTGGCAATCTAGGATTCTGGGTTTCACTTGTATCTCATTTATGTTCAATTCATAACAATATCATTCAATGTCTTGGGTTCGTTCACTAAAGATAGATATAGTCTGTTGAACAATTGGTTCAGCCTCCATCCCCGCAAAATTCATCCATTCTATATCCTAAGCACAGGAACTATCAATCTAGTTGTCACCTAGATTTATGATCTATCTGTCACCTAGATCATGTATGAACTTGGTCCTAACTTATCACTCTCGTGCATCGATAAGTCCAATTTATTGTGTTGGTGAGCCAGTGTACGACATATGCACATTGGTCATGCAGTTATCCGCACCTCTAGTGTAACACCCCGGATTCTTGCATGTGCATTGTGTGCTTGCCTTCATGTTTTCTTGTTGATTGTGAGCATGTTTACTTAGTTTATAAATGTTTTAGAAACATTCATAAGTCATTCATGAAGTTCTTAACATGTTTAGAGTCATGTATGCTTGTTTGTTGAATCGCCGGTTCGATTGCTTTGTTTTGGCCTTAGCGATTTTTCCCTCGTTGCTCGTATTGCTTCTATTTTCGTTGTGCGAATTGTTCGTTGAGTTCTCGGCTTTGTATTCAGGTCATAACCATGTTGAAACAAGCCTTTTCCATGACCAAGTTATCCTAGTTTGATTGGTGTTTGATTCGTTAACCATTCATCGCATGATTCGAGCCTTGTTCTACCTTGTTCCGGATGTTGTTCGGGTGTGTTTCCGACTTGTTTTGAGTTGGGTTAGACCTTAGAATGGTTGCCCATGAGTTTGGGACCATTTAGGACATGTTTAGACCAAGTTTAAGGGCTAGACGAGGCGGCCGCATCGAATTTTGATCACTAGCCCGCCTCAAGAACTGAGAGCATTGCAAAATCAGCCCAAGCCCCAGAATCCCAGGCGCCCGCCTGGACTTTGGTGAGGCGCCCGCCTCAACTTCAGGTTACTCCTACGGGATTTTTCCCCTGTTTTGCTGTTGAACGATTTTTACACCCAAACCCCTATCCAAACCTTTTCTAAACCTCACTTAAACCTCCCTAACCCTCCTTGATTATGTCCTAACATTAGTAACATGTTTTAAGGGTTGATTAAGAGACCATTAGTGATTAATTAAGCCACCAAAATCAGATATTTACTAACCACATTAGCTTGACACTTGTCCCACTCAGATTTTTGAACCCATATAAGCCACAATCTGATGTTTTGACCTTCATTCTTCTCCCTCACTCTCCAAGAACGAATTTCATCTTCTCTCAAGTTCTCCCATGGCTCCTTGAAGCTACCTTCTTGGTTCTCCATCATCCCTTCTTCCATTGCTCAAGCCACCTTCATCAAAAGTGTAGAGCTTGAAGAGTAGATCATTTCCAACCGATCAATCTTCTCATTTGCTTTCTTTGGTGTAGAACACAAGTAAGTTACTCTTCTTCTTCTTCTTCTCTTTAGTTCTCATTGACCCTAAGGAAACAAAGCTTTTGATGTATGAGGTCAATGAGGACACATAATTGCTTCATATGCCTTCTACTTGTATTTTGAAAGTATGAACTTGCTAGGAGCATGTATAGGATGATTTCTTGCTTATGGAAGTTTATAATACTCTTTCATCTTGTCTATTTAAGGTCTTGAACATGTTAGAAACATGTATTACATATGTTGCTTGAACATGTGCTATATGAGAATGCCCTAATTTGAGCCTACATTGTATGTTGTTAAGTTGTTATGTGTTCTATCCTCAAAGTTGAACTCTATGATGTATATGAATCACATTGCAATGCTTTGGTGAATTTATAACCTAGTTGAACTTAGAAATGGCCTAGGTTGGGTTATGAAGCACATAGCTTCAATTTCTCCAAAATTGGGAATTTAGAGTAAAGACTCAACGGAGTCGACTCTAGGGAAGATTTGAACATGTTGAACTCTAGTTTCAATCCCTACGAAGTTTGGACACCGTTTGATTGAGTTACTCAAATATGAGCTTGGTTTAATTGTTTGCAACAAGTTGATATGTATGATGGGTTTTGAGCAATTAATTGCCTTGACATGATTTATGGTAGAGATTCATAACCTACTTTGTCGGATGACTTCGCTCTTGTCGAATTCGGTCCTTAATTGGTTTAAGTCAAGTAAATATCTACTTGTGCATCACATTGAGTCCAGCTGGCATTATTTGGTTTGTTTATTAAGTCAGGGTGGGACGATGCATCGCCTTCACGAATTATGGGATTCGTGCTCGCTATGGATCGCCGCACCTGGGACCTCACACACACCTCCATTGTTGGCCGCAATGGGGAAGTAGCCCCTTTGCCGTATCAATACGTGCTGCATTGGCTTGCTATCTAGATCGAGTAGGTTCTCGATAAAAGTCGATGTAATCACCGAGCATCGATGTGGCACGATCCAGTATAATAAAGTTTATTGCAGGAGCTATGAAGCGGCCGTGATTATATCATATCCTACTTGTATGATTTATTTTACACACTTACGTGAATAATGTGCTAAGTGCTATATGATGATCATGTACCATAATTGAGATAAATGTCATGCTATAACATGAACATGCATTTTTAGTAACTTACTAAGTCTTTCGACTTACCCTATTTGTTTGCTTTGTTTTCCTTAGATCCGAGCCGAGGAGACGGTTCGCGCTAGATTCGCCATTCCACGTTTGGTTGCTTGTGAGCTCAAGGTTGCTCTTTTGGGACTTTTGATAGTTAGTCTTTTATTTTGGCAAGGACGTTGGGAAGCAAGTCACTTAGACTTGTCTTGGGATTTTGTTGTTGTAGTAAACTTGACACTTAATATCTTTTGTATGCCGACTTATATGTCGTGCTTGTTTATATGTTAATGGTTCGCTACAGTTTCTTCCGCTAAAGCTCTTTTAAGTATTATTGTTGTTGTTTTCTCCGGCATGTTGTGGCCGTTGAGGTTTTTATAAGCATGTATTAAAATTGTAGGAGTAGTTGTTGGGTTCCGGCTGTAACGTCGCCGATGACTTGTTTATATTAGTTGTTTTTCCGGCCAAGTGTAGCCGAGTTGTTATTCGTATGCGATGTTGCGCCACATGAATTTTATAATCCTACTTGCGCATGCTTGTGTTATTGACTATTTGGACGGCACGGCTCGGGATCTCGCATTGGGGTTAGGGTCGGGCTGTCACATCTAGGCCTTTATTATTTGCGATTACATTCATTTGTTCAAAGTAAAATAATATAGGGATTGATAAACAACACAATCAACAAGCATTGAATGAACATATATAAGAATTAAAGCATAAATTTGATACAAGTTACCTCCCACCTCCTAGATTATGAATGATTTAGTTCACCATAGACAATGAACAGCACATGGAGATGATCGGATACATGATTTGATCTTCAATACTTGAAATTACAAAATCTAACTATGTTATACAATCTAAAAACTACCTAAAATCTACTAAAGAGAGCTTCCAACCGCCTTCTTCCTTTTTGGCTTGGCATCTGACTTCAATATATACCCGAGAGTTGTAATCCAATCGAACCACCGTGTGAAAATCCGAAAATCAAGCATTCTGACCACCTTGCGGTCGCAAGGTGTTGGGTACCTTGCGTCCGCAAGGTCTCCAGTGTGTCTGGCCTTTTGGTTTCTTGAGTTCTGCCTTGTGACCCGTACTGCCTACCTTGCGGACGCAAGGTCTGAGGCACCTTGCGTCCGCATGGTCTCCAGAATTGACAGCTTCCGTTTTTCTTCTTTTGGCTTTACTTGAAATTTGCACTTAAAACCCTGGAGTTTCGCATATTTTCACTAATAACCCCGAAACTTACAAAACTCACCGAAAACATATATTAGTAGCCAAAAGCCTCGTGAAATAGCCTAATTTAAGTCATAGAAGCATATAAAATAGACGTATAAAATACATCGATCAAATACCCCCAAACTTAAACTTTGCTTGTCCATGAGTAAACAAAACATATAAATACAAAAGCATATAAATAACAAAAATTAAGATCTTTTTGGAGGGTGACACTATTTACACTCCTCTATAAACCCACAAACTCAAGGAGACTCTTTCAAGTGACTCGACTATGTAGATAAATACAAAAACAGATAAATACAAAAGCAGGTAAAAATTAAACTACGAATAAACATAAAGTCTTTTTGGCTTCATCCTTAAGTTATAAGTGTATGGTATGCAAGTAATCTCAGTTCGATGCTCACCACATATATAGGCTTAGTCATATAAAACCAACTGACCTTTCCTTAAATCTACTACTACTTCTAATTTCTTTGTGTGTGTGATCACCAGTCTTAGAGAATATCTTAACTAAAACAGTTTTATTAAGCTAAACACCACATTCATATGAAAATCAAAGTTTTAAAAGAAAATCATGCATTAAGAATTATGAGATCTACCATCCAAACCCGGTCAGTTACAGACAGAAAGGTCCCAAGGATTTAAAAGACTTATACATCCATCCCATGCACTTTATGTATGACATACAATGCTCTCCTATCTCAATGACATGTAATAGCTAAGATTATGCAAACACAGTGAGCTTTAGGGTGAATAATAATGAACATGAAGTGTGTGATCAATTTCATATTACTCACTTGACAGTTAAAACAACATAAGCATTGGCAAGAAGATCATTAGGTCTTTATTTAGCTTGTAATATAAGGCCAAGGTGTTGGGGGATTTGATGGAAAGGAATAGGAATTCAAAGTGAGAGAGTAAGACTACCCTTTATCCCTCATACTTCCAAGCAAAAGGAAGTTTTCCCTATTTAGGCTAGGACCTGCAAAGACTACAAGTGGAGGGGTGCTTTTTGTTACTTTTCACTTTTCTTCTTTCTCCCCCCCAAACTTGTTTTGAGCAATATATACTTCTAAAAATATCACATCATTCTTATCAGCATGATTTTTCTAACATATTTTTCTCTTGAAAGCTATGCTTTCCATTTGAATCTTTGTTACACTCTTCTTCTTCCGTTTCATTTTTCGTCGATACATAATTTTTTTTTTTTTTTTTTTCGACGACGGAGAGAAGAAGTCTTCCGAAAAATAGCCTAACTGAAAAGAAGTGGTCCTCCAAAATCAATTTCCCCACCCACATCCTACTCTCTCAAAGGGTAGGCTAAAAGTGTATCGGCTTTTAGGGTCAAGTTAATGTGGGTAATAGAAACGATGGTGAATGGAGGTTTAACGGGGACACTAGGGATATTTTTAATATAGGTCAGAGAATATTTAGGCTCTAACGATCCAAAGATGGCCTAAGTCATTTCTTAATGCCAAATGCTCATGTAGTTTTTAAAGCAAGTAAGACAACACAAAATATCATATCAACTATGGGAATTGGGGGTTGAATGTTTAGCATCACTGGATTTCACATAAGCATTCGCTAAGACAGATGGTAGGGACAATTAAGACTAACATGCAGACACTGTTCGAAAGTATGCTTGAGATATATAAATGAGAAAAATCCAAGGGATCTAACTATCATGCAATTGACCCTAAGTTACAATTTAATGCAACAAGTATGTTCGAATGGCTATGCATCATATTCTTGTGCATATCTAGTTGTAATGAAGTAGGTGTTATAAACTTTATAAAACTATTCTAATCAATCCATAATTATGACTGGTGTAGGTGCCTGAAGAATTTGGAGAAAAGTAAAAGTTTCGCAGAATTAAGTAAATTTCAGAGGGATCTACAGTCTAACTATGCGGTTCATTGCATTAACTCCTCATTGACTACAACTAGCATTACCACACCTAAACTTGAGGATGAAAATTTTGAAATATTATATATATATATATATATATATATATATATATATATATATATATATATATATATATATATATATAATTTTTTTATATTTTTCTAAAAATTTGGAGATGATGACAATGACTCTTTTGTTAGGACCCTAAAGGTCCTACCTATTATAGTATTCTGGTCATGCCAACAACTCCGAAAATAAGAAAAAATTAAAAACAGGAAAATAGGGTGAAGATTTAGATGGTCATTGTATAAAGAAATTTTTCTTCACCCTAGAAACATAGCCCAACTCCATTCCTCATTAGGCTAGGACCTGCTAAGACTTAAAGTTTAAAATCCCCCCCCCCCAAACTTAATTTCTATTTTGTCCTCAAAATAGAGGAACATATGAGAGGATTGATGGGGTAGGACAAATATCAAAAGAAGATAGCGGGTCCACCTAACGAATGAGGATGGAACTTGGGCCTCGACTCAAGGTGAGTCGGGCGGAAATAACGAATGAGGATGCAACTCGGGGATCGTGCCAGGAGGCAGCCCATAATAATTTGAGACATTTTGTCCCACAGTGTTAAACCAACCAAATAGCCTTTCTTGGTCGGCACGAATTTGTGACAACTGTTGATTAGCCATTTGGTTTTCTAAGGCAACCTCTTCTAGCCTATTGGAGATCCCAACGAGCGGGTCCTCCTCCTCTTCGGGTTCCTCCTCTTGAGGAACCCTCACTCTCGGCTACTGGTGATGCTCAAACAAAATGGCCCTAGCAATGGCCGGACCAGCCTTCCTCTCGCGTGTTTGGGCGATCTCACGCTGCCCCCTACACAACTTCGGTAATCAAATGCGGGGAGCGAACCCCGCATTCGTCCTACCTCTAATAAGGGTCTTGATTTGGCCGTTGATCAAGCGGCCAACATCAAACCCACCGAACCCACCGTCATAATGGTGTAGGTCAAGACAACCCTCTCCCAAGTCACCGTATGTTGGTGACTGGAGGGCATGAGACACCCGCAAACAAATTTGAACACGGGCTTGGCCGTGTTCTGGAAGAGACTCCCCCATGGTGCGTGGTCCAAAAGGTGGATTACGGTTATAGGACCAAACCACACCAGGGAGGGCGATGGTCGCATTGACCACCTCGACAGTAATAGCGGGGGGTTGGAGGTGTGTGCTAAAATCATCGGCACCAACCGCAAAGTTGGAGGTGCCGAAATAGGTGTTAATGCTTTGGGGCGAAAAGTTTACTACGATGTCCCTAACATTAACGGTGTCTAATACACCTCCATCTATGCCAATGTTGCCATTGGCATAGAATTCTCGGACAATGGGCACTATGGCTGCCCTTGGCGGAGAATCTATCAAAAGCCCCCACCTACGAGCTATCAGATTGGGACGGAGGCCAAATTCTTCAGCCTTGAATCCCCTTTCGGGCACCAAGGACTTGGAGAGTTTGGCCGTATATCTTTCTGATGCCTCGTAGGATACGAATCGGGTGATGTCAAAATTTTGTTCTTCCTCCTGAGCGGGGCCGGAGGACGAAGCACCGGTATTTCTACGCTTACGGAACATTTTGTTTGAATTTATAAAATTTAAAAACTAAAGTTTTAAAAATTAGAATAAATTTTTAAAGTTTTAAAATTAGAATTTAATTCTAAGCATGCAAAATTTTTATCTACGTTAAAATTTTCTAGCACCCTAGCATGTAATTATTTTACGTGTAAAATTAAAGAGGGTGATAGTGTTACTTGTTTGCAGCCTAGATGAAGAGAGTGCAGCCGGAGTATGAGCTTGATCGGCGTCGGCAATGGAGGTTCTTCTTCTTCTTCTTCTTCAAAAACTTCAACCTTGATGGGGTGCAATGGTGGATGTATGGAGGTAGGGGATGAAGAGTGATGAAGGAGGGAGAGATCTTGGAGTATGTCTGGGAATTTGAGCCGATCTGCAAGAGTTTGCGGAATTTTGAAGCTGGCGCTTTCTTTGCTTGAAGAGGGAGAAAGTTTTGGGTGAATTGCAAGTGAAAACCCGGCAGCCTTTATATACAGGGACCTTGCAGTCGTAAGGTTTGCCACACCTTGCGTCTGCAAGGTGGGCAGTAAAAGTGGTTGGCATTCATGCGATTCCCACGTGCGCGATTGCGAAATTCACATTCTTGGGGGCCTTGCGGTTGCAAGGTCCTTAACACCTTGCGTTCGCAAGGTGTCTAGAACTTGTTCTTCTTGTTTTCTTTTCTCAGCCTTTCAACAGTTTTGCAGTTTAGCCCTTCCGTTAACTTCCGTTATGTTTTTGTATCTTTCTGTATGCAAAAACTTAACAAAAACTCTAAACTAAAATTATTAATAACATATAAATACAACACTAAGATGTTTTTCTCCCCCAAACTTGGATTTTGGCATATTTAATTAAAAATTAAATGTCCAAAAATTAAATTTAACGGAGAAAAACATATTTAAACTAACTATAAAGCAAATAACATTCAAAATAGTGGGTTGCCTCCCACTTAGCGCCTTTGTTTAACGTCTTTGGCTCGACCAAACTGCAAGCCTAATCTCGGGGTGGTTCATTGTCGGCCAAACGAATTAACTCAATTGTTCGTTCAACTGACATCGGCTCTAAATATGGCTTGAGTCGGTGTCCATTAACTTTGAAAACTTCATTATTTTTAGGGTTTTGAATATCAACAGCTCCATGAGGATAAATTCGTACAATTATAAAGGGACCAGACCATTTATATTTTAACTTTTCAGGAAAATAACCTTAATCTAGAATTAAAAAGTAACACTTTCATACGGATGAAACATTTTGTTGGCTAACCCCATGTCATGATATTTCTTGGTCTTTTCTTTATATGTTTTAGCATTCTCATATGAATTCAACCTATGTTCTTCTAACTCATTTAACTGAAACAATCTTTCTTCTCCAGCCAATGTTAAATCTAAATTTAACTCTTTAACCGCCCAATAGGCTTTATGCTCAATTTCAACGGGTAAATGGCAAGCTTTGCCATATACCATTCTATATGGACTCATTCCTATGGGGGTTTTAAAAGCAGTTCGGTATGCCCATAAAGCATCCTTAAGTTTAGATTCTCAATCTTTACGATTAGGCCTAACAGTCTTTTCTAATACTGCTTTTATTTGCCTATTGCTAACTTCTACTTGGCCGGATGTTTGAGGATGATAAGGTGTAGCTAACTTGTGAGTTACACCATGCTTTCTAAGAACATTATTCAACAACTTATTGGTAAAATGAGTTCCTTGGTCACTTATTATGGCCTTAGGTACTCCATATCTAGCAAACAAATCTTCTACAAATTTAACTACTGTTTTTCCATCATTAGTCTTGGTTGCTACTGCTTCAATCCATTTGGATACGTAATCTACTACTACTAGAATATACTCACAATTATTTGACACTGGAAAAGGACCCATGAAATCAATACCCCAAACATCAAAGATTTCAACAACCAAATTAATATGCAAGGGCATTTCATTTCTCTTTCCTATTCCACATGTTCTTTGACACTTATCACACGTCCTATAAAACAATTCACAATCTCTAAAAACAGTAGGCCAATATAAGCCTGATTGCAAAATTTTCCTAGCAGTCTTGTTTCCACTAAAATGACCTCCACAAGAATATCCATGGCAGAATTCCATAATACCTTGTTGGTCTTTTTCTGGAATACATCTCCTTATTAAAGAATCTGAACAAATTTTGTATAAATGAGGTGCTTCCCAAAAATAATTTTTAGTTTCCGCCAAAAATTTCTTCTTTTCATAATGATCAAAATCCGGATTAATGATATCAGACACATAGTAGTTGACAAAATCAGCATACCAAGGGTCAGAATCTTTAATGGCTAAAAGTTGTTCATCAGGAAAATTATCATTTATGGGGACATGATCATCAAGAAATTGACGTTCAAGCAAGGGTGAAAATTCCAATCTAGACAAATGGTCGGCTACGACATTCTCGGTTCCCTTTTTATCTTTGATAGTAATGTCAAATTCTTGTAACAATAACATCCATCTAATTAATCTTGGTTTAGCATCTTTCTTACTTAACAGATATTTCAATGCAGAATGATCAGAAAAAATTATCACCTTTGATCCTAGCAGATATGATCTAAATTTTTCTAAAGCATATACTACTGCTAAAAATTCCTTTTCAATAGTTGTATAATTCAATTGGGCATCATTTAGAGTTCTACTAGCATAGTGGATCACATGAGGCTTTCTATCTACCCTTTGTCCTAACACGGCTCCAATTGCAAAATCTGATGCATCACACATGATTTCAAAAGGAAGTGACCAATCAGGGCCGGATAAAATAGGGGCAGTAGTTAATTTTTCTTTTAATAAATTAAAAGCTTCTAAACATTCTTTATCAAAAATAAATTCTGTATCTTTTGCTAACAAATTACATAGATGTTTACAGATTTTGGAAAAATCTTTTATAAATCTTCGGTGAAAACCAGCATGCCCAAGAAAACTTCTAACTCCTTTAACTGAAGTGGGAGGGGGTAGTTGTGAAATAACTTCGATTTTAGCTTTATCAACTTCAATGCCTTTATTTGAAACAACATGCCCTAAGACAATTCCATGTTTTACCATGAAGTGACTTTTCTCCCAACTTAAAGTTAAATTAGTTTCACAGCATCTTTTCAGGACTGATGTAAGGTTTTCTAAACAGTGATCAAAAGAATTTCCAAAAACTGAAAAATCGTCCATGAAAACTTCTACGCATCTTTCAACTAAATCTGAAAATATAGAAATCATGCATCTTTGAAAAGTAGCTGGTGCATTACATAATCCCAAAAGGCATTCTCCTAAAAGCAAAAGTACCAAAGGGACATGTAAAGTTGTTTTCTCTTGGTCTTCGGGTGCAGAGGGATCTGATTGTAACCAGAAAAACCATCAAGAAAGCAATAATATTCATGACCGGCTAGTCTTTCAAGGATTTGGTCAATAAATGGCAAAGGAAAGTGGTCTTTCCTAGTTGCCGCATTTAATTTCCGCAAATCAATGCACATTCTATAACCAGTTATTGTTCTTGTAGGGACTAATTCATCTTTCTCATTTTTAACAACTGTAATTCCTGACTTTTTAGGAACTACTTGGACAGGACTAACCCATTTACTATCTGATATAGGGTAAATTATACCCGCATCTAAGAGCTTAAGAACTTCTTTTCTTACGGCTTCTTCCATGTGTGGGTTAAGTCTTCTTTGCCTTTCTCTTGAAGGTTTACTACCTTCTTCTAGATGTATTTTATGCATGCACATAGAGGGACTAATGCCTTTTAAATCAGCTAGGGACCATCCTAAAGCTTCTCTATGTGTCCATAAAACTTTTAACAAACTAGCTTCTTGCTCTTCCGTTAAGTCGGCTGCTATAATAACAGGCAAAGTGTTACCTTCCCCTAAAAATGCATATTTTAAATGGGGTGGTAATGGCTTTAATTCTTCGACTTTAGGAGAATTAATGGATGACATAAATTCAGAATTTTCGACTTTAATAGTTTCTTTTATTTTAGCCTCCTCATTCTCTACTTTACTTTCTTCTTTATTTTCTTCATCAATATTTTCTATCTCAATTTCTTCAAAGAGAGATTTCAAAATCTCCACTTCATCTTCCTTAATTTCATAACTTTCTTCTTCTACTTTTTCAGATTTATCAGAATTATTTTCTAATTCTTTCTTTATTTCTTCTTTATCTTTCTTTTTACTAGCTTCTAACTTTTCTCTCTCTAGTCTTTCTTCTTCTTCTATTTCTCTTTCAATCTCCTCAATGTCAATTTTTATGGGAGGGATAGGACTATCATCATAAACTATGAATCTATCTCTCTCATAATCTTCCTCTTCTTCAAAAGTTTCGGTTGATAACTTTTCAATCTCATCTATTGAAAAACAGGCACTTATGTCACTAGGTCTATTCATAGCATCAAACACAGAGATTTCAACAGTTTCACCTAGGACCGACATTGTGAGTTTACCATTCTTCACATTAATCATTGTATTGGTAGTAGCCATAAATGGTCTGCCTAACAATATTGAGACTTCATTATTAGTGCATATCTTCCTTTCCATCTCTAGAACCACAAAGTCAAGCTGGAATGATTAGTTTATCAACTTTGAACTAGGATATCTTCCACTATACCCAAAGGATATTTAAGCGAGCGATCGACTAATTGTAATTGCATAGTAGTGGGTTTTAGTTCTCCTAACCCTAGCGTTTATACCGCAAAAGGCATCAAATTAATACTTGCTCCTAAATCTAGCATTGCTTTCATCTTTTTAGAGCTTCCCAAGGAAACTTGGATATTAAAGCTACCAGGGGTCTTTAAACTTAGGTGGTAATTCGGGTTGTAAAAAGAGGCTTACGTTTTCGAAATAATAATCTTTTCATTGTTTTCAAACTTGTGTTTCTTAGAGTGAAGATCTTTGAAAAACTTTGCATAAGCTGGAATATTTTTAATAACATTAAGCAAAGGAAGATTAACATTCACTTTGGATAACATATTATAAATTTCCGTAAATTGTTTGTCCATTCGGTTTTCATAAGTCTTCTTGGAAGCGGAATTGGAGGAACATAAGGTGGTGGAGCCACATAAGGTTCCTCTTCTTCTTGATCCAATTCTTTTTCAACTTCAATTGTATTATCTTTATTTTGAACCTCTTTTTCTTGTTCCTTATTTGGAACTTCTACTTCTACTTCTTGATTATTTAATTCATTATTCTCTTTATTACTATCACTATCTTTTTCGATTTCTTTTTCAAAATTTTATTTTTCAGAATTTTCTACTGTAGCATGCACTTTAGAGGGAGGATCAGGATCACTTACCTCTTCACCTATTACCTTACCGCTTCGCAAGACGGTGATTGACTTGGCTTGCTCAGTTTGACTAGGGAACTTCCCTTCTTCTCTTTTATCTACTTGAGAATTTGCAATGTGCTTCTTTAGATTTTCAATTTCTTCAAGCATGTATTTCATCAATCTTTGCTTGACCTTTACTAGCTACATCTTGTTTGGGAACTTCTTCAATTCTCAAGCGATTTTGATTTGGCAAGCTGTGGAGGTTGTGGTGGTTGAGGTTGCAAAGGCTTATTTCCTCCCCAAGAAAAGTTAGGATGATTCCTCCAACCAGATTATATGTGTTTGAATAAGGATCATTCCTAGGCCTTTGAGGGTACATATTCATAGCATTAGCATGTTCAGAATACATAGCACTTGATGGACAAAAATTAGTAGCATGAGAATATAATTCACATAACGCACATGCTTCTTGAATTTGCCATTTTTCAAATTGAGCTTGTGTATTTGAATTATCTTGTAATTGATATAGGCTCTTCTATTTTTACCTCTAGCACTTTTCTCGTTGGGAATTAATACTTAACATCTCAAATAATTCTTCTAGTGCTTACGGTGTCATTCTATTAATAGAACCACCATTTGCACTATCAACCATAGTTTGTAAGCCCGGCGAAAGACCATGATAAAATTGAAGCACTAACACATGTTGAGCCAAATTATGATGAGGACACATAATGAAGCGATTTTTAAATCTATCCCATGACTCATGGAATGTTTCACTGGTTCATTTTGGAATGACATGATTTGTTTTCTATATTCATAAGAGATGCATGTTTGTAAAATTTACTCATAAACAAATCATATAATTGAGCCCAAGTATAAACACTATTAGGTGTTAAGTTCATAAACCATCTCTTTGCCAATTCTTTTAATGCCTTTGGGAAAATATTTCATTTTAATTTGATCTTCGATCAACCCTCCTAAAGGAAAAGTACTCATCATGTATTCATATTCTCTTAAGAAACAGGATCTTCATGGGGCATCCCATGAAAAGATGGTATGGCATTAAAATAATGACCTTTAACTCAAAATTCACATCGGCAAGACTAAACATGATGTCACAACATTTAATGAAGGTCTACTAAAGTCATTAATAGTTCTTTGATTTACCACTACTTCCATATTTCTTCTTGCTGGTTCTTCTTCTCTTTGATTCCTGTTGACTGGGTCAACTGGATTTTCAGGATTTCTATTATTGTTATCTTCTTCCATTAGAGGATCAACCAGAGGATCTGTGGCAGCCCGACCCGGACTCCAATGCGGAATCCCAAGGTCGTGCCACCAAGACAAGCTAGAAGACGGACAAGCACCTGCTAATCATAATGGTACGAGTCAAAAGTTGAGCCATCAAGCTCAAAACAAAAATGTAAGGCCATAACGGCGATACGGAATAATAAAAATCAACACCTGCGGAAGCGAATCATAAATGGGACCAAAGCCTATAATCCTAAACCAAGGAATACAAGGCTGAGAGACAACTATCTCTCGACAAATCTACGACTCGCGTGACGCAACATTGCGCACGGGCAACAAACCATCGGCAAACCTAAGGCCGGCGAAGCAACAGAATACCAACCTGATAAACAACCACTCAACGGCTATAACATGCCGGAGGGACAAATCAACTAAAAGAATAAGAGATTAAACACTAACATTTAAACCAATGTCTCTCGACTCAAGTTGTCGGAGATTGAAATAACAATAACACAATACTAGAACATGCGAGCTAAAACCTTGCTCGGAAAGACAACGGAATAAACTTCTAAAGAAATACAACAGCTCGACCAAACAAGTCGGCTACCTGAATAAAACGATAATAGAATACCAACATAACTACCCAAGTAAAGTTTACATAACTTTACATCCGTGTCTCACGAGATAAAAAATACAGTAATAATAATAACTCCAAGCTATTGCCTAGAAGACCACCTGCTATCCAACAAGCACCGAACCGCAGCGCGCTACTAACGAGCTTCTCGCAAAAACTAAGGAAAACAAACACGAAATGAGTCATAATGACCCAGTAAGTTACTAAATGCAATTGTATGGCATAGCATGGCGTGGCATGGCATAATGCACAAGCATGTATAAAATCATGGCATCTTAATAGTATACCAACAATAAACTTGTATTAAGTCATCAAGTAACATAAACTTCATAAACCACTTAGCACATTATCTTTCATATAAGTGCTTATAGTAAGCCACATAAGGGATAGAGAAGATACCCAAATAGTGCCGTTGTCTTTGCTCCAATACACATTAGTAACCGGTTTGTACCATCGATGCTCGTGATTACATCGACATACTGAGCGGCTACACCGCAAGGGCATCCCTTTCTCAGTCTAGCTTAGCATAATCCACTCGCTCTATTGGTTACGAGATGGGCTAACTTCCCCACTGGGGCCAACAGTGGAGGGTGTGTAAGGTCCCAGGTACGGCGATCCATAGCGAATACGAATCTTACGATTCGTATAGGCGATGTATCGTCCTACCCTGACATAAAAACCAATCCAAATATTGCCAGCAGGACTTACATGCAATGCACAAGTAGATATTTACTCGCATGCTCAAACAAGAACCAAGACCGACAAGAGCGGACTTATCAAATCAAGTAGGACATAAAGCTCTACACACCAATTTAACAATGCACATATTTGCACATACTGAACAAATCCAACTAACTTATAAGTTTAGTCAAAGAACCACATAGTGAGGTACTCATAATCATCAAGTTATCACCCAATCGAAAGTAGCATATAAGCTCTAGAAATCACAATATGAGGTCTACCATAGTCATCTACTCGGGATTAAACCAAAGACTATTATTTTAGTCTAAGAACAATCATAAATCAAGACTTAGCATTTTAGCTTCACTAAAGGTACACCGGACTCAACCATAGTCCCGATCGTCATATATACTCGACTTCCTCAAAGCCAATCTCAAGGGTATCAAAACTAACCCGTAGTCAAAACCCCGTAAGTGCTTTCATGTGCACGCGACCAAATTCCCTAAGAAAGAACTCATTCGATAATTATTTCTTAAAGATATTTGAGATCATAGGTTGGATTCTAATGCTCCGTGCTCTAACGAACACGCTCTAAATAAATCCCCAATAAGCCTCTATATTGTGGATGTTACAATTTGATACAATACGAGATGCTCGGGTACTCACAATCAAAACCAACCAAACCCGAACATCGTAGGATTTTAACCTAAGGCTCACTAACATCTTATTGAACCTAAAATGACTCCATTGAGTCTTAATATCACATTTCATTAAATACTTATTTCATAAATCCCAAAATTAACACATCAATCAAATTTATAACAATTCTCCCAAAAATAATCCGGGCTTGTTTCCCAAGCCTAAAAATCCAAGAACTCAACATAATCATAGTCAAACGAAACCCAAATGTCGTAGGACTTCCACTCGAGTTTATTAACACATTATTGAACTTATTTGACTCCGTTGAGTCTAAATACTAAGTTTCATTCATGACACATTTCATCATCCTCAACATTAATACTCACTTTAATTAACAACAATTTCTCCAATAATTCGGGCTTGATTCTCAAGCCCTAAAATTCATAAAACTCTACATAAATCACAACCCATATCTTACAACACATAATAACATTCAAATCATACTATTCATGTTATTAACAAGTTCATATTTCCAAAAATCTCCAAAATGGGCATACAAAGCATATCAAGTGTTCATTGCCCACAAATAGCACATAGGTTGTTTTCCTTAGGGCCAATGAACCAAAATAAAAAGAAGGTAACTTACCTAGCTCGGATGAAAACTCCAAAGAACGCAAATCCGATCGGTGAACTTGTTCTACTCGTCGAGGGCTTCAAGATTCCGAAGTTTGAAGGCAATCGGACGATTGGATCGTCTTGGATCGAAGAGAGAAGAAGGCTAGGGATTGAAATCTCCCATGGACTCTCTCTCTCTCTATAATACGTATGGTGGAGAAGGAGAAATGAAGAGAGTTTTCTGATTTCTCAAAGGGGTTTGGGTATTTATACCCCCAAAAATAAAGAGGGCACAATAGTCATTTCCCTTGTATAATTAGTAGAGATTAGGAGTAATCATTCACTAATCTAACCTTAATTAACTTTCAACTAATGTTAGGACATGTTTAGGGCTAAGTATGGGAGGTTAGGAAGGGTTTAGAGGGGGTTTGATGAGGGTAGGATAGGCATTTCTCGTCAAAACACAAAACAGGGCAAAACAGGATCGGGGCACCTTGCGGTCGCAAGGTCCCCTATAGCTTGCGACCGCAAGCTCTCCAGCCTCTCTATGTGACTTCTTCCATTGACCTTGCGGGGGCAAGGCCATTCCACCTTGCGAGGGCAAGCCCGGCAGACCCGAAATGGCTCAAAATTCAACCGAAAAGACCCACAAACACTTAACCAAACCTAACAAGGTTCAAACCTCATCCAAAGTAGGTCTAGAACTCCCTTAGAACACTCACAAATAACCCCCGAAACAACTCGGAGCGAAACCAGGAAGAGGTGCAACAACGTGCAATCGGAACGACGAATGAACTAGCAATTGAACGTGCAATGAAAGGAGACTTTTAAGGCAAGTCTAAGGGCTAATGAAGAAGCTTGAATACTTCTAGAAAGTTGAATAACAACTAGGGAAATAAGAATCCTAAAGGAGAGCGATTACGGCTCGATCCCGAACTACTGCGATAGAGAGCGAACACTATCTTCAAAGCTTCCAAATCATCGATAGACTTAAGGAACACCTCCAACTTGAAGTCTAATACATCTAAACATGTTAATCAATCATCATATAAAGGTCTAGGACCAAACCGAGGTCACGAACATAAAATGCAAGCAAATTCTCAATCGCGTCGCATTCCGACTATCGTCGAGTCACGACTTGTGACTTTAGCAAGTCAACAACTATATGACATCTCTTAATAGTGTTTCGGTCTTAATGTGGTCTCTCATACATATCTAGACCCTTTAGCAAACCAATCAAACACCCCACAAAAGAAGAATCGCGAGTATGACACGCAAACCGAGCTAACGAAGGGGCGGGGTGTTACAGGATCCTCTTGATTCAATTGATCTTGATTATCAAACTCTTGAGCTAGATTTTCAAGGACTTCTTGATTTCTTTTAACAATATTTATATCTTGATTCAAGTCTACCAATTTAGGATTCAAGGATCTACGACCGTGCATAAAAATAATTTAAAGCAATTTAAAAACAACTAACTATTAAAAATAAAATAAAATCTTTTTGTATTTTTATTTTTATAAAAAAACTGAAAATTCAACTAAAAACTAAATTAAATTAAAAACTACGCTACCAACAAACTAACTACGTGAACTAGCTTGTCCCCGGCAACGGCGCCAAAAACTTGATCGATGTTTTAATTAATCTTTTTCCTTGCAAGTGGACAAGACTATTATAGAATAGTATTGGAAGCAAGGGTCGAACCCACAGAGACAAGTGATCACGAACACTGCAATTTATTGATAGCAAATTATTAATCTAAAGGGGGTTTTTATATTTATTTCTACTCTAAACTACTATTTATAATTAGATGCTTAACTAATTAGACAGTAATAACAGATATGAAGATCTTATGGTGTGTGGCAATTTAGGATTCTGGGTTTCACTTGTATCTCTTTTATGTTCAATTCATAATAATTATCATTCAATGTCTTGGGTTCGTTCACTAAAAATAGATATAGTCTGTTGAACAATTGGTTCAGCCTCCATCCCCACAAAATTCATCCATTCTATATCCTAAGCACAGGAACTGTCAATCTAGCTGTCACCTAGATTTATGATCTATCTGTCACCTAGATCATGTATGAACCTGGTCCTAACTTATCACTCTCGTGCATCGATAAGTCCAATTTATTGTGTTGGTGAGCCGATTATGCGACATATGCACATTGGTCATGCAGTTATCCGCACCTCTAGGCCTTTATTATTTGCGATTACATTCATTTGTTCAAAGCAAAATAATAGAGGGATTGATAAACAACACAATCAACAAACATTGAATGAACATATATAAGAATTAAAGCATAATTTTGATACAAGTTACCTCCCACCTCCTAGATTATGGATGATTTAGTTCATCATAGACAATGAACAGCACATGGAGATGATCGGATACATGATTTGATCTTCAATACTTGAAATTACAAAATCTAACTATGTTATACAATCTAAAAACTACCTAAAATCTACTAAAGAGAGCTTCTAGCCGTCTCCTCCCTATTTGGCTCGGCATCTGACTTCAATATATACCTGGGAGTTGTAATCCAATCGAACCACTGTGTGAAAATCCGAAAATCAAGCATTCTGACCACCTTGCGGTTGCAAGGTGTTGGATACCTTGCGTCCGCAAGGTCTCCGGTGTGTCTGGCCTTTTGGTTTCTTGATTTCTGCCTTGTGACCCGTACTGCCTACCTTGCGGTCGCAAGGTCTGAGGCACCTTGCGTCTGCAAGGTGTCCAGAATCAACAGTCTTCGTTCTTTCTTTATTTTTCCTTTTTGGCCCTTCTTGAAATTTGCACTTAAAACCCTGGAGTTTCGCATATTTTCACTAATAACCCTGAAACTTACAAAACTCACCGAAAAGTATATAAATAACACAAATTAAAATCTTTTTGGAGGGTGACACTATTTACACTCCTCTATAAACCCACAAACTC
This sequence comes from Codonopsis lanceolata, assembly GCA_013146195.2. Taxonomy (NCBI): domain Eukaryota; kingdom Viridiplantae; phylum Streptophyta; class Magnoliopsida; order Asterales; family Campanulaceae; genus Codonopsis; species Codonopsis lanceolata. The sequence continues at coordinate 34,011,453 of CM028382.1, forward strand.
AAGGAGACTCTTTCGAGTGACTCAACTAAGCAGATAAATACAAAAACAGGTAAAAATTAAACTACAAATAAACATAAAATCTTTTTGGCTTTCATCTCAAGTTATAGGTGTATGGTATGCAAGTAATCTCAGTTCGATGCTCACCACATATATAGGCTTAGTCACATAAAACCAACTGATCTTTCCTTAAAACTTCTACTACTTCTAATTTCTCCGTGTGTGTTTGATCACCAGTCTTAAAGAATATCTTAACTAAAACAGTTTTATTAAGCTAAACACCACATTCATATGAAAATCAAAGTTTAATAGAAAAACATGCATGAAGAATTATGAGATCTAGCATCCAAACTTGGTCAGTTACAGACAGAAAGGTCCCAAGGATTTAAAAGACTTATACATCCATCCCATGCACTTCTATGTATGACATACAATGTTCTCCTATCCCAATGACTTGTAATAGCTAAGATTATGCTAACACAGTGAGCTTTAGGGTGAATAATAATGAACATGAAGTGTGTGATCAATTCCATATTACTCACTTGACAGTTAAAACAGCATAAGCATTGGCAAGAAGATCATTGGAAAGAAATCTTCGACTGACTAGTGTTGTTGATACTTACTCAAAGTCAAAAGCTGCTGTAGAAACAATCATCAGTCAATAGAAAAGTCATGAAGACCAACATGGTCTTGGATACTCAAAGAATGATGAAATCTGTGAGATGAGACAGTCAATTGGTGAACCTAAGATTTTACTGAAGAAGGACAAGGGACCAGTCTATAATGCTGTGCCATTTACTTATCCCAGAAATATGAATCAACACAAGAGGTACATTAACAAAAAGGATAGGCTGAATAATGACAATTATCAGTCTTCTGGTCGCGAGCCTCTAAATCAGTCAGCTAACTCAACAACTGACAAATGTCAGTCAACTGACAAATGTCAGCTAGCTGACAAAAGAGGAGGATTCAGAAGAAAGGCAACTGACAAATTCAAGCCAATAAATTTTGTTGTTGCTAAGACCTCTAAGTTGAGCCATGAGGAATCAAAGAAATCACCTCAAATGACTGATAAACCTGGTTATCACAAGTGTAATATTTGTTCTACTTTTGGTCATCAGTCACATGAATGCTTGTATAGATTTAAACCTACTGACAGAACTAAGATGCCTAATTTCAGGCAAGTTTGGTTACCTAAGAAAACTAACCCTTTGGACCCAAAAGTATAAAGGGTACCATGATTTAAATATTCATATTTCAGGTATGCTTAATGGCAGATGATCAATCAACTGACATATGGATATTAGACAGTGGATGCTCCAGACACATGACTGGATCAGCTGAACTCCTTACTAACATTATTGCAGCAAAAGGACCCTCTGTCATTTTTGGAGACAACTCAAAAGGAAAGACTATTGGCTATGGATCCATTATCAGAGGATCTATAATAATTGAAAATGTCTCATTGGTACAAGGTTTGAAACACAATCTTTTAAGTATCTCACAATTCTGTGATAAAGGTATGAGCTGTTCTTTCTCCTCCACACACTGTTTTATCAAAAATAGCATCACAAATGAAATTTTGCTCACTGGTTCCAGAAAAAGGAATGTTTTTGCTATTGATTTACTTTCTTTAAATAACAGTACTCAAATTTGTTTGGTAGCAAATAATATTTCAAAAAATTCATGGCTTTGGCACAATAGACTTTCACACTTGAACTTTAAGTATCTTTCAAAACTTTCAAAAGGAGACTTGGTGAAAGGTCTGCCATCCATAAATTTTCCTACTGACAAAAAATGTGATGCTTGTATTCTAGGAAAAATAACAAAAACCACTTTCAAACCAAAACCATGTCTTTCAACCAAAAGAATTCTTGAGCTTCTACATATGGATTTATTTGGCCTTGTTACAACTGCAAGCTTAGGAGGAAACATGTATACTTTGGTTGTTGTAGATGATTACTCCAGGTACACATGGGTTGAAATGATGCAATCCAAGGATGAAACTTATAGCATTCTCACTTCCCTATTCAGAAATCTTCAAACTCAAAAGGAATGTGAGATTATAAGTGTTAGATCTGACAATGGTACAGAATTCAAGAATCTTGGGATGGACACATACTGTGATGATCATGGAATTGATCATAAATTTTCAGCAGTTACAACACCTCAGCAAAATGGTATAGCTGAAAGAAAGAACAGGACTCTGATTGAAGCATGTAAAACAATGATAGCAGAAGCAAAATTGCCAAAATATTTTTGGGCAGAAGCTGTCAACACAACATGTTTTACACAAAATAGATCTCTCATAAATAAGTTTCATGGTAAGACTCCCTATGAAATATGGAGAGGTAGAACCCCTAACATTGCATTCTTTAAAATCTTTGGGTGCAAATGTTTCATTCACTACAATGGTGGTGATTACCGAGGTAAATTTGATGAAAAAGCTGATGAAGGTATTTTTGTTAGTTATGCTAAGCATAGTAGAGCTTATAGAGTTTATAATAGAAAAGCTCAAGTAATTGTTGAATCTATGCATATTACTTTTGATGAATCAAATTTATTCGAGTCTTCTAAGACTCCTGATGTTACTAACAATTTTGAGATATTTGAGACAGGAAACAGTGCTGGTTCAACTCAAAATAATCCTTCATCTTCAACCACTCATGCAGTAACCTTAGATATTCAGAATGAACTTCAGCAGGCTGACAACCTTCAGCCAACTGACAATCCTAACCCTATCACAATAGATCAGTCAGCTGACACACTTAGTTCTGAAGCAATTCAGCCAGCTGACATTCATCCATCTCCACCTTTACAAACTGAATCTCTTGATCTTCCTAAAGAAATTAGGGAAGCTAGACATCATCCAGTTTCAAACATCATTGGAGATCCCTTTGCTGGCTTAAGAACCAGAAGTAGCTCCAGAAATGAAACTCTTGATTCACATGCCGTTGTCTCTTCCATTGAACCCAAAAAGATTGATGAAGCCCTGGAAGACCCTTAGTGGATTGAGGCCATGCAAGAAGAGCTGAATCAGTTTGAAAGATGTAAAGTGTGGGAACTTGTGCCTAGACCCTCAGATCAACAAGTCATTGGAACTAAATGGGTGTTCAGAAACAAGCTGGATGAAGATGGAAATGTTACAAGAAACAAAGCAAGATTAGTAGCCCAAGGATATAGACAGGAGGAGGGCATTGACTATGATCAAACTTTTGCTCCTGTGGCAAGACTGGAAGCCATCATATTATTTCTTGCTTATGCAACCTTCAAGGACTTCAAGGTATATCAAATGGATGTAAAAAGTGCATTTTTGAATGGAGATCTACAAGAACAAGTATTTGTTGAGCAACCTCCTGGTTTTCTTGATCTCAAAAAGAAGGACCATGTTTACAAGCTTAGAAAGGCTCTATATGGTCTTAAGCAAGCCCCAAGAGCATGGTATGAAACTCTATCCAAATTTCTTATGGAAAAAGGGTTTCAAAGAGGTAAAATCGATACTACTCTTTTCTCTTTGAAGCACAAAGGTAATATATTACTAGTTCAAATTTATGTTGATGATATTATTTTTGGATCTACTAATGAAATTTTGTGCAAGAGATTTGAACATCTTATGAAAGGAAAATTTGAGATGAGCATGATGGGAGAACTAACTTACTTTCTAGGTTTGCAAATTAAGCAAACTGAAGAAGGAATTTTTATCCATCAATCTAAATACACAAGAGAGCTGATCAAGAAATACAATCTTCAAGAAGCAAATTCAGTAAACACCCCAATGGGAGTTGAATGTCACTTGGTCACTGATGAAAAGGGTAAGCCAGTCAATACAACTGAGTACAAAGGTATAGTTGGATCTCTTCTTTATTTAACTGCTAGCAGACCAGATATCATGTTTGTTGTGTGTATATGTGCTCATTTTCAAGCTAATCCAAAAGAATCTCATATGATTGCAGCAAAAAGAATCATTAGATATTTAATTGATACTGAAAAATTTGGCATTTGGTATCCCAGAGATTCTTCTTTTAATTTGGTTGGATATTCAGATGCTGACCTTGCAGCCTGCAGAGTAAACAGAAAAAGCACCAGTGGAACATGTCAGTTCCTTGGAAACAGACTAATATCATGGGCATGCAAAAGCAAGCTTCGGTTTCCACTTCAACTATCTGAAGTGAATATATTCTTCTGGAAGTCGTTGTTCCCAATTCTTTGGATGAAACAGCAACTATTGGATTATGAAATGCTTATGGGAACCTGTCCTATTTATTGTGATAATACTTCTGCTATATCAGTTTCTAAAAATCATGTTATGCATTCTAAAACCAAACACATAGACATTAGATATCACTTCTTGAAAGATCATGTTGAAAAAGGCAATGTTCAGCTAGAATATGTTCCTACTGAATTTCAATTAGCTGACATTTTTACAAAAGCCTTAAAATCTGACAGGTTTGAATTCTTAAGAGGAGAATTAGGAATGCTTATTATGTCATAGAAAGATATTTTTGGTTTGTCTAATCTTTGCAGGGTATACTTTAGATTGTCAGTCAATACTCATCTAGCTGACAAATTATGTCAGCTGATATTATGTGGTCAGCCAGTAGCATAACAAAAATCTTGTCAGCCAGTAGCTGACATATGAAGCTCTTAAGCAACGAAATTTCACAACTGATAGCCTTCAGCTGACAAAATTTTCCCTCATTCCTGGTTGGAACATTGCTGTAAATCTAAATTATGTCAGTCGGTAGCTGACATACATTCACAGCTGACACTTCTTAGCTGAAAATTGTTCAGCTGACATATCCTTATTCTATATTTATCTGCTGACAACTCAGTGATTAACAGTCACTGTCCAAGTAGTCTCTGAACCTTAAGTCAAAGCTGATCGTATCTCAGCTAAGACTTACTTTATAATTTATTAAAAATTCTCCATTTATTTCCCGCCTTTTTATTTTTCCTTGGAACTCGCGAACCTTTTTTGAAAAGCCAAAATGACCTTTCCACTATCCCACCAACTCTGGCGGTTGAAATGAAGTGTTTTCACAAAAACGGCTTTTGCTCTCAACTTATATGGATGAAGCAACAACTAGTGGACTACAACATCAAGACGCCCAATCATGTATGACAACACATCGGCAATTTCGGTCTCTAAAAATCCAAATGATGCACTCCAAGACCAAGCACATTGATATCCGTTATCACTTCCTCAAAGATGATGTGGAAAAAGGTAACATCAGTTTGGAATATGTTCCAACTGAGCATCAATTGGCAGACATTCTCACAAAACCACTGGATGCCACCAGGTTTGCTTATTTAAGGAGAAATCTTGGTATGATTGATCCTACTGCTTAAATTCAAAGTTATTTGTTAATGTTTCTTTCATACCGGTAGACTTAGTTTTAGACTAATCGGAAGACGTAAGTTCTCCTTTACCGGAAGACTTAAAGGTCAGTATTCTTACTTAGTCTATTTTTTTTTGCTAAAGAGGTTTCTAAAGCAATAAAGGGGGTCAAGGATAAAATTTGGTGCTTAAGAAAATATCTTAAGTTCCGCTTTCTCAAACTAAAATTTTCTCGCCTTTAAATAGTCCACGAACCGTCTTTTGCCAAACTTTTACGGAACCCTTTGACAAATTATTTCTCTCTCTATTCATACTCTTTACGTATCGCTTTACTCGCAAATCCAAGTATTTCTTGTTTCTTCTTCTCATCGACAAGAATGAGTAATGCGTTCTTCTCTACTCTCAACTTGAAACTTATTGTTTTACGTTTTTCCATTTCACTTCATAACCTAAAAATTGCTTTGGAATTCAAACGGTCATTTTCGAGTTTCATACAGTTTCCGCCATTGTTGTTCTTTCAAACCTAAGAATACTAATAGTCGTTTATGTATATTCATCATTTATTCTTATGAAAACCTCTGTTATATTTTTCTTGGGTGTGGATTCTCTAAACATTCTAGGGTTTCAAGTTTTTATCTCAAAAATTCCAAAAATTTCAGAAAACCTTGAAATTTTTGCTTGTTTAGTTATTGTGGTAAAAAGCCCTAATTTTTGGTTGTATTTCTTTCAGGCAAAAACTAAGCACGGCAATGAAAGAAACAAAACCCGTAAACCGTCATTCTTCCACGGTCGGATGTCAACCTTCCGGGCTATCCAACCTTTCCCGCCCGTCTCCATAGACAAAGTGACCATGCCTGTACCTATCTTGGTTACTCGCTTCAACATGGAAGCACACGAAGCTGCCAGCAGAACCTTTAAAAAGGTCTCTGCAAAATTTGATGATCAAGTGGCCGCGTCCCTTCATCAACAAGCCAAAGACTTGGCTGATGAGGCAGAACAGCTGCTACGGACCAAGATGGCATCCAAGGGCAAAGCAAAGAAGACAAGGCCGGAAGAGGTCACTCCAACTGAAGAGGAGCAGGCCAAATGGGTTAGGAGAGAGATGAAGGAAGGCCAAAAGAACCAGCCTACAGCCAGACCAACTCCTTCCTCTACCCAAGCCCAAACTTCACAAGCTCAGCCAACCTCTCAAACTCAACAAACCACTTCCACACAGCCACCTACCCAAACTAGTCAATCAACCTCACCATCTCCTGCACCCACTCCCAAACCAAAACGAAGGAGACTTCGTAAAACCTTTGAAGACCAGCCACCGGCAGTCACTCCAACCTCTACCAATGAAGCAGTTGAGTCTCCTATTCACCGCTTAAGGAAGAAAAGGAGAGCTACCGGTCCCAAACCCTACCAAGCAAACTACCACTACCGACGCCCAACCAACTACCTCTACCGATGCCTAACCATCTACCAACACCCAACCCTCAACTGTCAACCCTTCATCTATTCCTCCTGAGTCATCTACTCAGAGGAATTCACCACCTCCGGAGGAGCCTATCCCTCAGGAGGAGCCAGCCAAAACCCCTACTCCTCCTCCTCCTTCACCCTTCAACTACTCACATGACCCATCTACACCTTCCTCTACTCCCCAATCCCAACCAACTTCATCAACCATACCACGCCCAACTCAAATCCCTCCCACCCACCATTAGACTCTGCCGCCAAGTTCCTTTTCGAACTTTCGCCGCAGAGTGCACCTATTTACCCCTACCCATCAACCTCCTCAACCTTCTCAACCTTCCTTAGAAAACCAAAATCCCTCTTCTACCCGCCTTCTTTCTCGGTTTCTCACCGACCCCGCTCGAATCCTCCCATATCAGTGAAAATTCTGACACTGATATGGAACTGGATTCCCCACCAACACCTCCTCCACCTCCACCTGTAACCATATCTTCCTCTTCTTCCTCATCCGACTCCTCTCCCCCTCGACCACAACAACCCTTAGGCCACCATCTCCTGGAAGAAGTCATTCATATTGGCCGAGCTTCAACGCGTCAACTCAGCACCCGCCAATGATGAAATTTTGTCTCTTGGCCATATGAATGGCTAGCGCGCTACAAGCATCTCTACCGCTATCGCCGAAATAGCCCTTCTTTGCGTCCAAAGCCAATGATCCGCTCAGCCCTTCTACGACAATTCCAAGAGGATGTATGGACTCGCTTTGGACAGATACGACACGACTTTACAGATGTCAAGATCAACCTTGAAGCTCAACGAGATGAGTGTGTCCGTATCTGCTCCCCCCTTTCTATGAGCTTTTCCATGCCATCACTCTCCATCTCAGCGGCCGCCCTCCTGTTCTAGAGCTCAACCGCATTGCTCGTGACTCTGCTCACAACGTCATGAATGCCAACCGTGATCGTGATCTGGCCATCACGGAGGAGAAGCAAATGAGGTCAATCAACAGAATGCTGATGGAAGAGAACAACCATCTTCGTGAAGAAGCTGGACTACCGGTTCTCGCTTCCACCGCACTCCGACTGATGCAGATGACGAATACGAACGAAGAATGGAAGAGCTAGAGCGAGAACGAAGGGAAAAAGAGGCTGCAGACAAAGGCAAAGGGAAAAGACCTTGGTAGTTAATGTATCATTTCTTCCCTTACCTTTGTATTTATCTTCATTTTTGAAAACTCTGTGATATGTAAACTTCTTGTTTATAAAATACAGAAGATTACTTGGTTTTTCAAAAAGGTTATCTTGTTTATATTCTTGTTGCTTTATATTCTTATCTGTTTAGAATTTAAACAATCAGTTTAAATTTATTTGAACTCTGCTAATCTGTGTGTTATTCTATGTTTTTTTACCTTTGTATGCACTTAGATTAGTCCCTTACATTTGAGGTGTTATTCTGTTTGATAGAGGCATGTCTTCTGTTACTCTATATATAAATTTCTCAGACATGTTATTATCTATCAAATAGTCTGTTTTAAGCCCTCATTTGTAGTAATGATGACCAGATATAAATAGGAGGAGATTGTTGATTCTTATGATAGATTTATATCTGCTCAGTACATTACATTAGTTTTATACTTCAGTGGCTAATCGGGCTGCGTATCGATTAGCGTGGCAACTGTGTATAGAACTTTGCCTAGTATAGTTTTTATAGGACTTCACAGGTTCAGCGGAAGACCTCTCCACAAGCTTTATCGGAAGACCTGCCTATCGCCCATGGCGTAGACCTCGTGTCCACCTAATCTTCTATGGCGTGTCCTATCCAAAGAAAGATTAATTGGATTAATTCAAACTTATTCTAATCATTATTTGAATTAATCCAAGACATTCCCTGACATATCAAGCCGCCGAAAGCAACATTTCCGAAAAGCAGGAAGACTTTTCGTCCTGAAACAGTGAAAGCATGAAAAGCATCGTCCCTAGTTCTACTGACAACTCTCGATCGACACTAAATCGCCCACCTTTTGAAGATCTCGTAAATCATTCCCCTGCTCTAGATATCTCGTGAAGAGAAAATCCTTGATCGACCCCCATGCATTTAATGCATTGATGAAAAAGTATTGAAGTATTCGTCTCCAACGGATCTTTTGAAGTGCACACTCGCTATAAATCGCCATTAAAGACTGGAACACACACATACACATACAAAGAGAGAATCAATCAAACACTAATAGGATCGCTCTGAAACTCCACAACTCCAAGTCTTACAGCTCAGTGCTATCAAGAGATCCTAAACAGATCTAGAAGTCCTCGTCAACAACAAGAAGCTGCTCATCAACACTTATTGTTTTATCTTCTTGTTGTTTACTTTCATTAACTATATACTTGCGAATTAAATATCCTGTATTTACGGATATTTAATTCCCTAGACAAACACAAGTCAATATTTTGTACACGATCCATTAGAGATATTCTTTGTAATTAATCTAGTGGAAAACATAGTGCACTATTTAAATCCAAGGTTGACTGCCTTGGTGGTGGACGTAGCACTCTTTATAGTGTGAACCATCCCAAAATACTTGTGTTGTTTCATATTTGTTTGTCTGTCGTTTGATACATTCTTTCTTGTGATTATCTTTATCCATTCTGAGAACTTAAGTAACTTGTAAAGGTCTAGGTAGTCCTTATCGGCGGACACAGGAACAACTACCTTGAAGGTCTTCCGCTACTTGAATCTTTTCGATAGATTGCAAGTATCTTTCAAAGTATTTACCAAAAAGTTTTAAGTGTTTAATAAGCTATTCAACCCCCCCCCCTTTTAGCTTATTATTGTGCCAATTGGGACCCACAAAAACCCAGCCGACCCATTCTCTCTTATTGGTAATATCAGAGGAGTTCCCATCGTTTTTGACTCCGAAACCATCACTGCTGCTTTTCCCAACCTCTATGACAACGGCTCTACAACCTACACCATTCCTGACGAAACCCAACGAGATGGGTGGATTACTATGAGAGGAGAAGTCCCAGTAGAACTTGCCTTTGACAGGCACAAGCATCGGTTTGCTCCACTTCACTATGCCCTGGCCACGGTGTTGGACAAATGCCTCATTATTAAATCCGGGGGACATGACAAGATTACAGAGGCCCAGCTGTTTCTCATGGAAGGCATTGTGGAAAATTGCGTGATGAACTGGGGAGCTATTTTAGTAGAGTGCATAAAAGTCAACATTGCCAAGTATAAGGAAAACATGGCTACTGGAAACCCAAGACTCACCCATCATCTGATTATAAATCAGTTTCTCCGATCAATTCCTACTCTTCAACATCTACTCATTAAGGTTGGTGACCTTGAAGCTGTCAAGGTCAAGAAATATGTTGCAGCTGACATCAGAAGAGCAAGTGTGTCAAGCAGATTTGGTCAAGAAGTTCCCCCAGTCCAGTCAAGCAGAAGACCAAGAAGAACAAGGACCCAAGCTCTTACTACATTTCCTCTAGTCGGCCGGTGATGATGGTCAGCAAGCTGAAATTGATCAGCCAAGAGTTCAGCCAACAAGAGTTCGACCCAACCGAGGTCGGTCGGCCACCAGGTCGGCCGGTGAAGATGCACCTCTAATCAAGCGGCCGGTGATGTGCAAGCGAAGCCCCTGAAAGGAGGCAAACTAGAAGGAGGAGACTGACATTGGCAGTTGACACTGCTGCAAAAAGACAGAGAAGAAATCCTGAACTCAATCCAGGTACCTTTGTTCCTTTCTCCCCTACTCTTATCACTGATCCTGCTCCCAACTCTCCCCCCTCCAATCCTAGGTCACCAAACACTGCTCCAATCAAATTTTTCCCACCAATTAGGAATCCCACTTTCCATCCTAGGCATTCATACTACCAGGCAAATCCAGTTCCTATTCCCCCTAACTGGGTCTTCCCTATAGACCATCTTCCTTATTTTGTTCAGTTTCTTCTTTCTTTCCACGAGGAGAAGAAAGCTGAAAAAACCCCTGTCAACCCAATTAAGTACATTGACCACAACCTGAAAAGACGCCCTTATGTGTTATATCCTGTCACACCCAATCTCAGTTAAGAAGACTTAGTGGCCAATCATGGCAAGTACTTTGATCCTCTCCCTTTGCTCTGGAACAGATTCTATCTCTCCAATGATAGATTTGTTCAGGATGAGCTTGTCTTTTTAGCCTGTACAATTTACAATAAAGTACATGACCTACCAGCTCTTCCCTCCAATGATCCCTTCCTGGTCGGCAGACTTGCTTTGCCTGAGGATGATGACATAAACCAGGACTGGGAACAACCTTCAGTCGAGCCAGCCAAATTAGCCCGAATCCAAAGAGCTGCAAACAAATATGTCCAGGATGCAGTTAATACTGCGAACCAAGCCTATATCGAACTCCACAGACAGATGGCCTCCATGCCAGGAGGAGCTTCTATGAGCACTGCCTTTCCAGATGCAATGTCTAGTCAATCAGACCCATTGATTACAGAGTCCATTCCCACTGTTCCCCATATCACTCCTTCTCCTGTTCCCTTTGTTATTTCAGCCACAACCTTACTTTCGGCCCACAGAGCCCACGCTCTTTCAACTTTGCAACCCATCTCTACCTTCCTTCAAATCCCTACTATTGATGCCTCCACTTCCATACTTCCTCGCCATGCTCCTCTCCCTACACTACCTATACCAAATGCCGCCTCAACCATCAATCCCCATGACAGTCACTCTACCACATGTCCTACCTGTGTCAGTCACCCCCTCTTCTGCTCAAGATATGTCATCCATACCCCTACCAGCAACACTTGTATCAGTCACTCCATCCATTCCCATTCATCCCTTGGCTGATACTATTTCTGCACCTATTCCCACTGTGTCAGCTATACCTATCCCTCTAATTGATGCCTCAACTGCTATCCTTATCTCATCAGCTGACACTGCAGCTACTTCTCCACCTCCTCCAGCAGCTGACATACCCTCTCATCCAAATCAGGCCTCCCCTCTGTTTGTTCTACCTGACCTATCCCTTCACACCTCTCTCACCTTATCAGTCAGTCCTTTGTCTACCCTTAAGCCTACTCAACTTGAGCTTTCTTCAGAAGATGCTTCTAATTCCTCTTCTTCTGAAAAATCTGTTGACCAATCCCCCTTAGACTCTTCATCTGATTCCTCCAAGTCCACCTCTGAGGATGAGTCCCTTCTTAGCCCTTCTCAGCTAGCCTGTAGGAAAGCCAGAAAACAAAGGGAGATTGTCTCCAAAGCTTTGCTTCATCCTACAGGCACCAAAATTGTCTTTCCCGAAGACATGCCTCTACCAGACTCCATACCTGAGCCAGAAGCACAAATCCCAGCCTACCCCATGGATGTCTTTTTCCCTCCTGACCCTGAGGATGCTGATATCCATACCTTTCAGCTATTCTCTAATGAGCCTGGACCCTCTCAGCCACCTGCCCCAGAACCTACAACCCCTGATTCCCTCTCTTTGTCAGCTAAGCTGGATCTTCTGTATGTCTACCATCTCCAAATGAAGTCAGCTTTTACACACCACACCAACCAGCTTGCTACACTTCAACAGCAAGTAGCCTCTCTGCTTCCAAACCTTACCCAGATCATCACCACCGAGGTGCAAGCTGCCATTGCTGCTGGTGCCCCTCGTGAAGCCAACATGGATGACTGGAGGACCATCTTGCTCTACCAGCAAGAATGGGCCAACCGAGCCTTCAATGCTGAAGCAACACTGCTTCAAACCATTCAGGAGGAGAAGAAGCAGAAAGCACGGGCTGATACTTACCTGGCCGAAAATAAGATTCTCAAGCAACGTCTGAAACTTATGCCTGATCAGGCAGTAAATGAAACTGACACTGATAAAGAACCAAAAGCACAAGCAGGACCAGAAGCTGAACAAGAAGCTGAAGCTGGAAAAGAAGCTGAACTAGGTGGAAATGAGGCCACTGCAACTGACAAAGCTCCAGAAGCTGAAGCTGAAGTTGGTCCATCAGTTAAAGCAGAAAAGACAACTGAAGGATCCACATCAGCCAACTGAATCTCTTATTCTCTCTAAACTTTGAACAACTTTAAAACTCCTGTTTTACTTGTAGCTTACAATGTCCTCTCTTTTAAGTTTTTAAGCTACTTGCCTTCATATGATATTTGCTTGCTGTTCTAACATCTCTTTTGCAGGAACTTAAACATTTTTGGCTTTCTGCTTTCAAGTGAATGGTTTTAAGCAAATAGGAGGAGATTGTTGAATCTTGCATGAAATTAAATTTGCTTAAAATCATTCCACTTGATTGTCAGCCAAGAAATTAAAGTTATCTTTGGTCAACCCGAAATTATTTTGTCAGTTATTCACTTCAGCTGACCATAGCGTTCTTAGTGTCAGTTTGCTTTCCTTATTTGATTGATCAAATACTTGTACTGACACTTTCTTACTTTGTGTTTTTGATAGATATTCTGCTAGATATTTCTTCTTCCAGGATCTTTTGAGATCTTACATCTGCCAAACACATTTTCAAATTCAAAATGTGTTCCTAACGGGTTACTCTTGAAGATCTTCTATAAATACCCACTGGAAGCATTCTTGAAAATATACATTTTTTACAGAAGTCTAAAGCCTCATACTTTCAAGAAATTTCTCTGCGCCTTAGTCTTCTTAGAAAAACATTAGCTAGATACTCTTCTTTGATTAATTCTTACTAGTTACTGTTTAGGCAAACACTGAGTGATTCTACTTCATAATTTTTTTAAATTCAGTCAGTTTGTCTCACGAGTTTGATTGTTTCTCAATCATTCTCCACTAAACACCGGTCTTTTGTTGTACACTGATCCATTAGAGATCAAATAGATTTTTAATAAAATTAGTGCACTTCAAAAATCCAAGTCTGACCAACTTGGTAGTGGACGTATCAGTTTATCTGTGAACCACTTCAACTGATTTGTCAGCCACTACTCATATTCTTGCAAACTGACTAAACACTTAAGAAGTTTTTTCAACTAATTAAGTGTCAGTCAGTTAACAACAATTGTTTGACTAGTTGTTCAGTTAAATTGTATTTCAGTTTCCTCTATATATTCAGTGATCAACTTCAAAAGCCAACTTCATTTGAAAACAGTTGTGTCAGCTAGCTGACCAACTTTCATCAGCTTAAACATTTTCAAAGTGTCAGCCAGCTGACCAATTTTCAGCTGACTGACAAAACTCTTTTTCCGCTGCCAACTTTAAAAGGTTTTACAAATAAATCCTCAAAGTTTTTAAAGGCTATTCACCCCCCCTCTAGCCTTAATTGTTGCCATTTGGACTTATAGACGTGCATCATGAGGTGGTGGCAATGGATTGTTAGCAGCCGGAAGATTCATACTTGGGGTAGCCGTGTGCACCTTTTCCACCGGGTTACCACCATTCATACCGTTTTCAGCCATAATCAAAACTTGCCAAGAACAAAAACTTACTTCACAAAGAAAATTTCTTCGATTCCCGGCAATGGAACCAACTGATGCGTCCAAAATCTTCCAAGACGCAATGGACTTCTTCAACAGGATATCTGGCTTTCAACTTATCCTTAATCTTCAAGGCCCAACTCTGCAGACAAACCAAAACAATCGTAAACTAGGCAGGGGCACTCCCTGCAAAATCCCTCCGGCGTGTGAATTAGCACAATACTTAATCAAATAAGCAATTCAGCAGAGTTTAAACTTGTTAATTAGAATCACATACCTCCCTCCTTCGTTTTGAGGGGTTTATATAAGTGTTGCCGGAGAGTAACTGCTCATAACTGCCCATTAATGTTCATGGCATGAATAGCGGGCACATTAACTGCCCCATTAACTACTCCACTCATCACAACGGTAACATCGTGGTAATGATGGAGAATTTCCCGGATATAACCGTCTACATTCACAATATCTTTAATAAACGAACATAGTAAACCATGCTCGCTGCGCGCTGCTGACCACTGGTTAAGCCCCCAGCTCGCTACGCCCTTGCCCGCTGGAAGCTAAGCCCCCAGCTCGCAGTATATCAATGGTCGCTACCCATTTCTGAACCTCTAACACACATACGTTGCTCGAAATTGAGGAAGATGTGCTAGGCACGTGACTGATGACTTGGGCCTATTGGGTCGGGCAGCTAAAATTCTATACACCTACTAGCTAAATGGCATATATTAGCAGAGTATAGTTCTTTGGTTAGTTATTGCATCTTGCGTTTATTGTGAAGCAAAATCTTCCAGAAGAAGTTTAAGTTGTCGTTATTGAGAAAAAACAATACAATATTGTTTCTACATGTCAAATTTATTTTTTCTTTAACAATATTTGATTATTGGTTTTGTTAATCTTGTTAGAGACACGGGTATGGATGCCATTTTTTTTCTTTATAAGATCTCCCTCACTCGATTCACGGAGATATCATCATGGATGCCCAAGGTTTACCTCATATTAAAATTTCTTAGTTTTTATTTGTTGTTAGTATTTCCTTTTCGAGGTTAGGCTCCTCCGTCCTCCCTCCTATAAGGGCAAGGCTGGTTGTCCCGCTAAAGTTTGTATTTTTATTTCTATTAATAAAATCTAGCAGGGTACCACCCATGTTTCCCTAAAAAAAATTACAAAACTAACTTTTAATTTTTTTCAACTGTTGGATGATCATATTGTTTTAATTGATTACCGAGAGGTGTTCATTTTAAATTGGTTATTTTGAATACTGACAACGTCTCATACTAACGTCGTGCCATAGGCACGGACACAATCTATATTATAAAAGACCTTAAGGTCTAACTAGTGGTCCTAATCGAATTTTGCTAAACACAACTGACGGTCCAGATTAATTCGTAAGTATGTGAGTTACAAATGAACCCCTCAGTTATGAATTATGTTTGAATCACCCCTCTACAATTACATATAAAACATGTGGGTTTTGTTTGAATTATCCCGTTAGTTATGAGTTTTGTTTATCCCGACCATTTATTAAACTGATCACATACCGACACCGTGCTTATGGTACATACACGTATACTAGTAAACCATAAAAATGAATCAAAGTAAGTGGTTCGGTTCGTGGTTTGGGCATAAACCAAACCAACCACTTAGGGCAAGTCCAATGATCAAAACCAAAATTTGATACATATGTGAGAATACTAGGCTCTCAAATGGTTAAAGTGAATGGTATCAAAATTAGGTGTCGTATTAGGGGAGATATGATACTTCCTCTAATACCACACCTAAGGTAACAATCAAGAATTTCAAATATGTATTTGTGTTGCTAATACGTGGGTTAAATCCTAGCTTTAAACAAACATTGGTTGGGTGCATTTGATTGATGTTGTTGTGCACTTTGTTATAGTTGTTCCAGATGTTGTTTTCGCTTGGTTGTGGATTGTTTTGAATTAGAAATCATCCTAGAATGTTTGGGGTCAATAATTGGTAAGTTTGGAACATGTTTGAGCTATTAGGGGCGTGCGAGCATCACATTAAGCGCTCAAACAAGCGCCAACAAACTCAGGCATCAGGCATCCTGAGTGGAGCACGGGCAACACTTGCCAGAAAGTTTGATCTAATTTGTTTCTTTTGACCCTTAAAGCTAATTGATTAGTCCTAAACCTATCCTAAAAACTTAATTAACTTATGTTTAGACCCAATTAAGGCTATGCACAAGCCACCTCCTACTCCATTTTCCAGCTCTTTAAGCCTTGATGAGGCTCACTTATCTTGCTACATCAGCCATTTTCGTGACTTGAGAGAGAGAGCACAAAATAGAGGGTTTTGGAAGAGAATTTCTAAGGTTTGATGATCTAAAATTCATCTTTTCCTAGTACAACCTTCATAGAACTTGTAGAAATTACCAAGGTGGTCATTTTGAGCCTGAAATTAGCAACATCTATCGGTGGGTTTGAACTTCAAGAGGTAATGCTCTCTTATGTATGTTCATGGTGTGTGTGTGAAGATGATGGTATAATGGTGATAATTTTGTGTTTAAAATGTGTGATGTGTAAGTATGTTTATGATTGAGTTTGAATACTTTGTGCGAATGATTTGCATGACAAAGTGGCTGGACTTTAGTAGCCTCTGATAGGTTAAGATGTATGGTTAGTTTGGTTGGTGATTAGGAAGTTGATGAGTAAGTTGGTAAGTTAGAAGTATGAGTTTAAGCCAAGAACAGTCTCTGTTTTGAGGGGTTTTGTGGAAACTACTATAGAAAATTCGTCCACTAGAATGAGTTTAATTTCAGATATGTTTTACTTGTGTATGTTATGTAATAATCTGTAAAATTTCATTTAATTTCGAGGTAGGGAAGTACCTCAATTGAGTTAAGAAATGGCGTTGTGCAGTGTTCTGCTACAGGAAATCTGGTTTATGATTGTAACTTGGAAGGATCAAAACTTGATGAATATAGATCCGAATTGAGTGACTCAAAGTGGTAAATAGTAGTTCTGAATGTCTAGTTTTAGGATATGTAGGATTGGTAATATTTGGAGTTGTGATGAATATTTGGTAGATTTTACAAGATTGTCTCGCAGAAGTTAATAAGTAGTATTTGCTGAACCTTATCAAGTAATCAATGGTTATGTTAAATCATATGAATGTGAACGTTTCACAAAAAAGGTGGATGGTGTTTTTTTATCTTTTGGAATTGATAAGTGTAATATCAAGAGTTGTGTAGCATGACAATAACAAGGGTAATGGTTGTGAGGGTGTGTTGTCACCTCGAGAATAACCCAAGTCCTAACGTGATATATTTGTTATTTGTGTAGTTTGCGACCGGTTGTAGGATGTTGTGATAACTCTTAAGTTGTTTCGAAGTAATACTTGAAAATGTAAAGCGTTAACTTGTGTTATAAGAACTACATGTAAAATACTGAGTTGTGTGGATGCAACTTACCGAATCTTATGTATATACTAATAACATGATTGTGGAACTGTGAGTACTATGTGATAGTGATGAGTTTACTTCACAACTCATCAAGTGTGTATATGTATTTAAGTATTTTAACAAGTTAAATCATGAGTAATTAGAGGTATCAATGGGTTTACTTCATAATTCATTGAATCCTTATGTGTGTAGTACAAATATTGTGAAACCACAAGTATGAGTAATGATAGTGATATTGCTAGAACACCAAGCAGTGTTATTTGGAAACTGTTTGAAAGCATGTGCATAACAACAAGACTTAAGGGGTCTCTAACTTCCCAAGGCAAAAATGAAAGGTTAGTTAGCAACGGAGTCCTATTCTTTCCATGCCCCATCGTTACGACCATAATGAAGGTTAGACACCACCCTTTGTGAGGGTATTGTTGTCTCCGTGGATTGCTAAGGTTGTAGGGACCTATTATGTGATGACGTTGCCCGAGCACATCATAGCTTAGCTTATGAATGACAACGGGGCAGTTTGGGGGCAGTTATATATCATACCACCCCATTCCCCAATTCAATTTTTGTGCCTCGTAACCGCCCCATTCCCCAGCGGGGAATCAATTTTCCATACCATATCCATTCCCCACAGGTAGCAGTTAATCGGGGAATAACATAAAAGAAAATATGCTTAATATAACTTAACAAGACATTAACATAAAGAAGTAACATTCATGGTCATGAAAGTATGAAACAAATCCGTCTTGGACCATTTTTGAAGTATCCCAAAAAGATTACTTTTTGTCGGAATCAACTCTCTAACTATTTTAGAAAGAAAATAATTTAACTCAAAACAAGTTTACAAATAGGGTCAGGCTAATCACACACCAATATCTACTCTCTACACCCCAAGTTAAAAAATTGCAACAATGTCATTGTTTAAAATGACAAAAGACACCCGCCCTTCTACTAAATGCACCCCAATTATTTAATTACAATAATGTCATTATATAAAATTTAAATATATTCTACTTACACCACAATATTCTAATTACACCCCACTAGTTTAATTTTATACATGCTGAAACTTTTCCTTTCCCTCCATTCTCACTTTTGTTTACTTTCTTCTCTACCAATTTCCTACAAATTTTTTTTATTATCATAAACTGAAAACCCTACATCATATTGTTGAAAAATACGATACATGGAGCCTAAAGAAGCAATGGAAATAAATAATGTAAGTATTACTTCCATTGTATTCGATTAAAATTAAAGTTTTCATCATTTTTTTTTGAAAATCCACACCTGTTCTTCGTCTCGACGTGTGTGGCTATGGTTTGACGCACACGCCACCATGTGTGCACACAATACCTATCGCACACTCCTTGAGTTGTGCAGCAAAACGTGGTCGCACACTCCTCTTTTTGTGCAATAAAAAGACAACCCACACACTGCACCAAATTCAAGCTGCACAAGCCTGAATGTGTGCAAAACCGCACATTATGTTTTTGACATGCTATTTTCTTTTTTTTTCAAGAATCAAAGGCATCCGCTACGAAGCATAGTGTTGTAGGTCCAGGTTCGACCAATACTATGATTATTCCAGTTCAAGATATCGTTGTAGATTACACCGATGTGTTCGCAACGTATGCACATTTTCCATCTTGAGAGGATTTGTGTGATTGGGTACGTGTCATGGGAAATGAACATGGCGTTGTGATAGTTATTACTAGGTCGGACTGTGGAACGGGTTAGAGAGGACCACGATTGTATTTGGGTTGTGAACGTAATGGGTATCAACGTCAATCCAACTCCAAAGGTGTTGATAATTTGAGTAAAGCAACAACAGAAGTAATAGAGGAATTAACAAAGGAAGATGGTAGGAGAGAACATGGATCGAAGAGGTGTAGATATCCATTTCGTTTGAGGGGCAAACAAGTTTCAGGTGATGGAGAATGGGAGCTTTTGGTTGAATGTGGGGTGTATAATCGTTCAGTTGCGCCTCATCTGCATGGCCACTCATATGTTGGTCGATTAGTACGGGAGGAGAAAGAACATGTTATGGACATGCCACATGTCAATACTTGGCCAAAGTCCTCATTAAAGACTATCTACAATTGTCGTATGAAGAATAGATTTGTGGAAAGTGATGGTCGATCGCAGATGCAACATCTTGTGTCGAAATTGATTGAGCATGGATATTACTATCATCATAGGAGATGTGAGTCGACTAACACTGTGAAGGATTTGTTCTTTTGCTCACCCCACTAGTGTTGACTTATTGTGTAACACTCGGGAATTGCATATTTTATTAATTATGCATTAGGGTACATTAGCATGATTAATTACGTGCTACGTGTTATGTTTAATGTGTTTATTTGTTTGTGTTGTGGACTTTGACAATTTCCCTACGAGAGTCTATTTGAGCTCAAGATATGTTGGGTTTGATGTGAGATGTGTTTAAAATCCATATTGGACTTTGGTTATGTTAGTTATGATTTATAACATTGGAATAGAAAATGACATGTTAGAGCTAGAAAAATAATTATTTTCGGCTAGGTTGACCCGAAGTGTATTGTACGTTACGTGTTTCTTTTTATAAGTTAAAATATATTTTATTTTAAACTTGACTAATTAATATTAATTAATTAGTATTTAGTTGGGTCTAATTGGTTTGACACCTTTGACTATTGACCATTTTGGTTTGGTTGACTTGTGGGTATTTTGATTAGTTTTAAGAAATGGGTTTTGATTAGGGTGCTACCTCTTGTTACAATTTAGTGAGTTTAGTTTGTTTGTATTTTGCTGGAGACTATAAGTAACCAAGGTAGCAAATTGTTCCTTCTAATTTATTCCTTTATTTTGGCTTTGGACGGTGGGTGGACCCACATGCCCCACCGTTTCTCCTTATTAACACAATTGAAAGAGAGAAGCTTCATTTCTCTCCTTTTTATTCGGCTAGGCAACAGTTCGTTGTGAGTTGTGAGAGTTTAACTCCTGACCTCAATTTGCTGCATTTAAATACCTGTTTTTAATTCCGACTCCACAGGAGTGTTTTATGTGTTGAGGGCTACGTTTATACACGAATATTTTCTGTTTTTACCGATATTTTTGGAAAAGAGGTAAGTTACTATCACTTTCCCTTTGTATGTAATAATAGCATACATGAACTGTGGGCTACTCCCATATAATTGTTTTGAATATGAAGTATAAATAATTTAGTTACGAATTATTATTAATTTTAAATTGGTTATTATGTTAAATGATTTAAAACCATTATTATGTTGTATAAAACATCGGTGAGATTGTGTTGGGATAAATCCCACAAATCGCGGTGATGCTCGAAATTTATAGATATTAAATGAATGACTCAACGAAGTCGATTAGAGACAATAAAATATAACGAGTGACGTGCTTGATTCCTACGATAATGGGAAATATTTTTGGTGTAGTTGATAATACATGAATTATCATTTACTTTGGTATTTGTGTGTAAGTAATTAAATGCTTCTGTGTTTTAATTCAAGCAAAAGCATGCTTGTATGTGCGTCGAGCCCCCGTACTTGGGACTCGATGGTTGTGTTTTATTAACAAGTAAATACTTGTGCATTACATTAACTCCAGCACTGGAGTACGTGGTTCATATTGGTATGGTTTTAGCCTCCACTATCGACCATAGTGGGGAAGTAGCCTCCACTGTTATAATCAATACGAGTAACTTTCAGAAGCTAAATTTCGTATGACTATCAGTAGTGGATGTGGTCCTTTTTGCTAAGGGAGTCTACGAAGAGGACCTGTTTTGGACACAATTACGGTTCAGACATGATTGAACCTGTGCACTGCAACAACAACACTGCTTCAGATCCGAGTTATAGGATATGATTGAAAGCTGTCCTATATGTATATCCTTTGTTATGTGTTTAATTACATTGAATCAGCGTCCATTATAACATGATCAACGTGATATGTGCAAGTATATGTGCAGCTATACTTGATTTACAAATGTGTTTATGACATGTGCATAACAGCATGCCATGTAGTTGCATATAGTAACTTACTGAGTTATCACTCACCCCATTCCCTTTAATTGTTTTCCTTAAATTCCAGCCAGCTGGGAGGATTGAAATAAGGACCGGTGAGAGATGCGGAATCTGGCAGGTTGTCTTTTGGGGTAGTAGCTCGTTGTGAGCTTGTGTACATTTTTCTAGTTTGGTAAGATCGGGGTGGATGGAGTTATGTAAACTCTATTTTGGGCTAGCTTGTGTTATGTTTGCTATTTATAACTGGTTTGCTTTTCTTTTGGAGCCAACGTGTAATGTCGTACCTGTTTATAGTTTCTATAGTTAGTTGACTTCTAGTTTTAGGCTGTTGAGCCTTTTGTGTACAATTATGAGCATTAGCTCGATATGTTAATGTTATGCCGGCTAGTTTAGACTACCGAGGTGTTGCTACATTATAGCACCCGTCCTTATCTCAGTTGATTACCTATTATAGCTTGTTAATCACATGTTTTGTTTACTTGTTGTTGTGACACACGTTAGCTTGAAGTTCTGTATGGGGATTTTGAGTTGGGGCGTGAGTGTTGGTATCAGAGCTTGAGAGGTGTCAACCAGGATATGTTCTTCGGCCTAGGTGGGTATGGTGTGATTTTTATGTTATTACATACGCCGAGTGTTTATGGCAGGTGTAATAATGGTGAGACAAGTCAAGGTACTAATACTGGTAAGGCTGGGCAGAGTGTACCCGGAGGGAACGAGAGAGTTGTATGATGATCAGCGACTAGATATTCCTCTTGAACAGGTACCACAGAATCAGCCAGATAATATGATTGGTATGTTCCAGGTGTTTGCTAGGATGATAGCAGAAGAGATGGGACAACGTGGAAAACCAGGAAATATAGAGATACATGAGGTTCATGCACCACAGCCAGAAGTACCACAACCTGAGGTTCGTGTACAACAGCCTGAAGTGAGATATGTACAACCTATTACTCTTCTTGATAAGTTTTTGAGGATGAAACCTCGTGGTTTTGAGGGAAAACCTGACCCGGAGAAAGCTGAAAGATGGATTGAAAGTATTGTCAAGATCTTTGTGGCTTTAGAATGCACCTATGCAGAGAAGGTCAAATTTGTTGCATACAAGCTTGAAGGAGCAGCCGAGCACTGGTGACAGACATTATTAGCTAGCTGGGAGCGTGATCACGTGCAACATACCTGGGTTACTTTCCTTCAAGAGTTTAAGTCACATCATATTCCACGATCGGTTCAGGGTAAGAGGATGACATAGTTTATTACACATAAACGTGGTAGTATGATAGTGTCACAGTATTCAGCCAAGTTCATAGAGTTGTGTCGATATTGTACACATCCCATTCCTTCTGAGGAGTTGAGGACAGAGAAGTTTGTGAAGGGGCTGAGGACTGAGTACAGGAAGCAACTACGTACTTGCTTTACGGTTGACTGATTATTGCAGTGCAGTTGATCGAGCTTGTGATATCGAGCAGGACATGGAAGAACACAAAGGGAAAGGAAACACAGAGGCAAAGCAACAATCACATGTGCAATGGCAAGGCACAGGTTGTAACGGTCGTTATTACCGTAAGGAAGGACAAAAACAACAGTCTAGTGGCCAAGGAAGCTCATTTACTTCTGCACAGAATCAACCGGGTTACGGAGTCACTTGCAGTTACTATTTGAGATCAGGACATACTAAAGACAAATGTCGTCTGAAGCAGCTTACATGTTATGGTTGTGGGACACTTGGGCATGTTAGGAGGGACTGTCCTAAAGCTCAAGGTAGTCAGTCTGATAGTGCAGTCACGGTACCACCGGTTACCGGTACTAAGAGGGATAGCCCGGGTAGGCCTAAGGTCTAGGGCCGAGAGTTTTCCCTTGATCAGAAGGGAGTGCCTGAGTCTACGACTGTGATAGGAGGTACTCTTTCTATTTTCGATTCGAGGGCACGTGTTCTTATAGACCCAGGATCATCACATTTATATGTTGTATTGCATTTTACGGGGAATTTATGTGTTCTTCCCCAGTGCTCGTCATATGTGCTAGAGGTGTCTACCCCAATGGGGGAGAGTATGATAGCTACGGATGTGTATAGAGCTTGTGACATACTAGTAGATGATCACACATTGCATGTTGATTTAATTATCTTGCCTATACGTGATTTTGATGTGATACTTGGCATGGACTGGTTGAGTTCATATCATGCATTGGTTGATTGCCATCGTAAGGTGGTTACTTTTTATATGCCAGATATACCTGAGTTTATGTTTATGGGTGATAAAGCCATGGGTGGCTTGTCTTTTATTTCTGCTATTCGGGTTAGAAAATGGCTATCACAAGGTTGTACTGGTTATCTGGCTTCTGTTTTGGATGAGTATAGCTTCACCGAAATTAGAAGATATTCATGTGGTTTTTGAATTTGCAGATGTGTTTTCCACTGAGTACAATATACTACCTGACAGAGAGGTTGAGTTTTGTATCAAGTTATTGCCAGGTACATCACCGATATCAAAGGCACCATACAAAATGGCACCAGCTGAATTGAAAGAATTGAAAGTACAGTTGCAAGAACTGCTAGACAGTGGTTTTATTAAACCGAGTGTATCACCATGGGGTGTACTTGTGTTATTTGTGAAGAAGAAGGATGGCACGCTGCAGTTATGTATTGACTACCGTCAGCTGAATCAGGTGACTATCAAGAATAAGTATCCACTGCCGCATATTGAAGATTTATTTGATCAGTTACAGGGATCTATTGTGTTCTCTAAACTGGATCTACGTAGTGGTTACCATCAGTTGAAAGTTCGAGTTGAAGATGTTCCAAAGACAACCTTCCGTACGAGGTATGGCCATTATGAATTTGTGGTTATGCCTTTTGGGTTGACTAATGCTCCTGCTGTATTTATGGATTTGATGAACATGGTTTTCAAATAATATATTGACTGCTGTGTCGTAGTGTTCATCGATGATATCCTGGTATATTCGAAATCCCATGAGGAGTATGCCTTTCATTTGCGAACTATACTGGAATTACTTCGGAAGAAGCAATTGTTTGCCAAGTTCATCAAATGTGCATTCTGGCTTGAAGAAGTTGCATTTTTGGGACACGTAGTATCGGGTGCCGGTATTTCAGTTGATCTTTCTAAAGTAGAAGCTGTGGTAAACTGGAAAAGACCCGAGACAGTAACAGAGGTGCATAGTTTCTTGGGGTTAGCTGGTTACTATCGGAGATTCATTGAAGGATTTTCGAAGATAGCCACACCTATGACTATTCTGACACAGAAGAAGACACCGTTTGTATGGAGTGACAGATGTGAGAACAGTTTCCAAGAATTGAAGCGACAACTGACTACAGCTCTAGTTATTGCTTTACCCAGTGGTGGAGATAATTTTATTGTGTATACTGATGCCTCCAAGGAAGGTTTGGATTGTGTGTTGATGCAGAATGGGAAGGTTAATGCATATGCTTCGAGGAAGTTGACTCCTTATGAGTAGAACTATCCTACCCATGACATGGAATTGGCTGCGATTATATTTGCTTTGCATAAATGGAAGCATTATCTTTATGGGGCCAAGTTTGAAGTCTATACTGATCACAAGAGTTTGAAATATTTGTTCTCGCAGAAAGAACTGAACATGCGACAACGTATGTGGATGGAAAAGCTTAAAGACCACGATTGTGTTATATTGTACCATCCTGGTAAAGCCAATGTGGTAGCTGATGCATTGAATATGAAGACTTATCTATCTTGTTTATTGGTACGAGAGTGAAAGATGTTTGAAGACTTGAGGGATTGGGATCCTTGTGAGTCCGTCTGTGGATATTAGCGAACATCGAGCTACACCTTGTTTATTTTGAGATAAATGAAGCTTAACTGAATGATTCAGAACTGCTAAAGATAGTGGATGGTCTGAAAGAAGGTAAGACACATGACTTTGTGGTTAGTAATGAGGGAGTCTTAACCTTTCGAGGTAGATTGTGTGTACCTTCTAGTGATGGAGTGAAACAACAGGTGCTTGAAGAAGCCCACAAAGCTAAGTACACCATTCACTCGAGGAGTACAAAGATGCATAAGTGCGAGCGGCATTTACGGTGGAATAATATGAGGCGAAATTGTTGAGTTTGTTGTGAAGTGTCTGACATGTCAACAAGTGAAGGCCGAACACCAGCGACCTACATGCTTGTTGAGCCACTTGAGATACTTGAGTGGAAATTGGAGCATGTGACGATGGATTTTGTGACTAGCTTGCCTCGTACTCGGCAGGGT
>CM028382.1:34037451-34097744 GCA_013146195.2 Codonopsis lanceolata
TTTCTCCGCCTCCTCTCTCCTCGTTTCTTCCGTCTGCTTAATCGAAAGGCAGGCCTCCATTTTTATAGGCGGATGAGAAAAATTAACTTCAAGGGAAGAAAAATATTTTACATTTATGCTTAAAGTGGTTGTACTGCTAACAAGGAATTGTACCAAATAAGGAATTATCGAATCGCATAAACACAAATGGTCGCCTTTATTACATAAATGGGCGCCGCACTTATCAGGTAATAAAGGCTTATTTGTCTTAGGCTCAGTGAATTTTTCATCCTACCCCTTATTGTTCTTCCACAAAATGAAGATTCCAAGGACCCTCGTCATAAATGGTCGAACGTTGAAGGAAGAAAATCGAAATAGAGGAGCCGCTTAGTCAAGCCCGAGCGAGTGCGCCGAAATCCAAGAGCATGCTCTCGAAGTCAGTCACCGAGCGATCGCCGCGAAGACCAAGCGATCGCCAACCCCGTTTTCGACAGGGCGTTTTGTCAATTCTCAAACTTCTAACCTAGTATAAATTAAACCCTAGTCTGACTTTGGGGATCCGTTTTTAAAGGAACTTTAGTCCGTTCTTGAGCACTCTCAAGACGGATAACACTTTGTAATTCTTATTTTATTGATATTTGTTTAAGATTGACGATGTTCACTTCCATTCTAATGATTTGTTCATCGCATGTGATGAACTAGCCGCTTCATTCTAGGGATTGGAGGTAACTTTGTCAAGTTTTATGTGGTAATTATAATTTTTATTCTATCAATTATTCGTTTATCAATTTAGATTATCATTGGTCTACATTGAAACTATCGCATAATGGTTACGTTAGTGAATTTGTAGGCTCTTGGGTATAATAAGTTGCATGATCGTGCGTGAGTTATACCTTGGCCAACCTAATTGATAAATAGATCTTTCTGATTCCCGATCGAGCTAAGGTTAGATCTAGGTTCACTTATGTTTTTAGGAGGACTGAACGAACTCCTAATTACTTCTATTCTTAGAATGTGTAATGGACTCTTAATTGCTATGTGGGCGAATCAATAAAGCGCTTAAAATGGAGTACTAAGGATTGCAAATCTTGATCATTAAGTCCCAATCCTTTACCTAATGAACGAACCCGTAATTGATAGATACTAAGACCAATACACATAAAAGGCGATACAAGTGAATCTCAATTCATAAATCCTTCTCATTCATCAAACTTCGATTAATTGTTGTTTGCTACAATTAGTAATTTTTACTATTTTCAAAATTAGTTTAAAAGTTAAATTCAGTAGTTTAAATTATTTTACAAACAAAAACCCATTTTTATTCAATTTCATTTTAGATAATAATATGATTAAATCCCTTTTAATTTCTTTCTCTCTATGGTTCGACCCTTGCTACCATATATCTATTCTACAATAGTCTTGTGCACTTGCAAGGTAAATTTTTAACACATCAATGAGGCTTTTCCTAAGGGCAAAGTAGCATTATACTCCACCAAAGCACCACACACCACATTATACTCTCTACACCCCAATTCTATCTACACCCCATCATTTTATTAAATTTCTCACATTAATCCCTACACACCACCTCCTTTACCTATTTTACCCTTCCCTTCCCAGCTCGCAAAACTTTGGTCTCCTCTCTCTTTCTCTGCGCATGGTGGCGATGAGGCGATGAAGAAGAAAAAAGGTGCTCTCCTCTGAAGAAAAAAAATGGCAATGAAGTCTGTTGCTGAGTAGAATTCCCATCTCACACTTTCATCCCTGTTATCCCCCTACCTCTTCATCTCCTCCCTCTCTCACTCATCGAATTGGTTGTTCATCTCCTCTCTCTCCCTTTGTGATGAAGTCTGTCTACTGGAGCTGGGGTGCTGAAATAAAGAGAGACGAGTTGTGCGGCCATGGTTAATCGCACAAACAAGAGGACGTGCAGCGCTGATTAATTGCACAAAGGGAGGGGTGTGCGGCTGAGAGTTGTCGCACACACTTGGGCGTGTGCCGTAGAGGGTTTGCAGACTTGTCATGTGGACTATATTGTCATTTTACAAGATGGAATTTTGCAATTATTTTTTATGAGGTGTAGAGAGTATACTGTGACGTGTGGTCAGCCTCACCCTTATAAATATTACTATTATTATTTTATCTAAAATACTAAATCATTAACATTATTGAAGTTAAATATTAGTTTCCTTTCAAATATAACCTTGTACCCTAACGATATTAGTAGAAAAAAAATTTATTTTTGAAAAATTATTTTAATAATGTTAGAAAAATATGTGGACTTTTTGGTACTAAAAGTTTAACTTTAGGACTTTTTAGATAGAAAAATTATTTTTGAAACTTTTTGGATATGAGAATTTTTTTAGTGGGACTTTTTGGTATTTTCCCCCTAATTATGTACCGAAGGGGTTTAGGTAACAAGTTCTTTTTTGTAGGGGCCTCAGTGAACAACATTGTTTACAATCAAAAAAAGAGTCCCGCTATATAGATCCCATGTCCTATAAGCAGACCCCAAAAAATTAACTTCCTATTTTGCCCTTTTAATTTACCCTACCCAACTAATCATACCCCCTCCCTTTCATCTTCATTGCAGAGGCTCAAGATCTCACAGTGCAACTGAGTGGCTTTAGAGAGATCGAGTGAACCAGAGTCACCAGCGGCCATGACGTCTCGGAGCTTCTTGGAAAGGCGTAGTACACGGACGGTGAATTGGATGAGCTATGAGGTGGCATTGAGATTGGAGAGTTTGTTGGTCCGCAATAAAGCTCAAATAGGCTAGAGGGGGTGAATAGCCTATGATACCACATTAAAAACTTTTCTTTTGGATATGCATGAAGTTTAGGTTTTAGTGGCAGCGACGGTAGACTTGTCGAGCATGTCTGCTGTCGGTTTGGAACGTAACGTAGCGACGTAACGTAAGATTGCTCCTCGCCAGTTATGAACCTTGTTGGTGAACCGTCAGTAAAACAAAAGCATGTTTAGAAAAAGTTTAAGCAGCGGAAATATTTAGGCTTAGGTTTTAAGAAGTCTTAAGTAGCTGTACACGATTATATGATCAGAACAACAGCATACTTAATCCTTCTTCCAAAATGCAGGTTTTAGGAAGTCATTGAAATGTAGCTTTTCAAAAGATAAATCCGTTTATTAAAGCACATAGAGAGATAAAGTTTGGAAGATGAATAATTGAAAGAACATCTAAATTTATTCAAGGATAAATTACTGATTACATCAACCTAGACTCTCTACGAAAATTTATGTTCTCATCTTCATCAATCTCCAATCTTGTACTTAATCGCTTTATAGACAAACTCTTAAGTACAAGGGACAATAGAGACCGATAAGAAACAAGAATGAGAAGAACCTAGGTTATTCGTTCAGATAATAAATATCTGAACAAATGAGTGTAAAGCACTCGACCTCCTAAGATGATTGATTATTACACAATCAACAGCATTTGTATCTAAATACAAATCTGAAGATACGAATGTAATATGACCAGACAACTCTTCATCTTCCTTGGGCAACATCTGGGTTCAGTCTTCAAATCGATCAACGACTTGACCTTTAGCTTTAGAAATAGATTTAAGCTCCAAATAAAATTGGCCGAGTTCTTGAAGAAAGATGAAGAACTCAAATCAAGAACTGGGTTCTTGACCAAGACGAGAATCTTGACTGTTGATGATCTCTGATCTCTCTTCTCTTCTTCAAGGTAGTTCTTCCTAGCAATTCACAGGAGGTGATTTGCTAAGGTCTGGGTAACCTCACCGCAAATGTGTAGAGATCCGAGATGTGTTGGTGAAGACGATCTCGTTATCGATCTCTTTTCTTCTTCGAAGTTCTTGGTGCAGATTGAGAGACTTTTCGTCGTTGTCTCTTTTTTCGTGTCCATCGTCGTCATCCTCACTTTGAAGAGTAGAAGAGATATCCTTTTTATATTGATCGTTGTCAAGATGATCGTTGAGATTTTGAATATAAACTTTATATCCGTTAGAGATGTTGTATGTTGAAATCCACTGGATAAAGATGTGTTGTTCAGCTGGACCTTTGACCGATGGATAAAGGCTTTGTCTTCAAGATCGAGTTGGTTGCCCGCCGATCATTTGATAGATTTGAAAAGTGAGTCTGACGTCTGATGCACTGTTTAAATGATATGTCCAATAAAGTAGATGTTTTTTTCAGATCACATGAGAGAAAAAAGATCTTGCAGTATCAATGGTGCCAGGCTTCAAAGACTTTGATGTTTTCTTTCGAGCTTGGGCACTTTTTGTCTTTGTCTTGATCTGCTGCAATCTTGACTTCTCTGAAGCACGTGCATAGTAAAGTCTGCTGGTATGATGTTCAAGGGTGAGCCGTTATATAAGCAATTGTGCTGCCTGGATTTAGTTAGGAAATAGCACTAAAAAGAGCCGTTATTATGGCCAAATATTTTTAAGTATGTCTGTAATTATTTGTAAAGAGACAGTTGCAAGTCTGTAAATAATGTAAACAATGGATGTATTTGTAGGCAGTTAATACTTTATTTATCTGCTAAATAATATAACAATAAGCATACTTTAGCCAAAAACTGTTTTGAGACCGAAAGGGCAAGTTGGGTGCCTACTCGTAACTTAGTCTCCGAACCCGTTTTTTACAATCTCTGGTTTTCTTTTTTGGTTTTGTTTTATTTCTTCCTTAAAATAAAGATGGCGACTCTAAAACATTTTGGATCCAGTGGGGCCTCGCAACATCTTTCCTTGCACTTTTCTGTTTTCCCCTAAAAAAGGGAAAATGGGAATGGAAAGGTGATGTATTCATATATCCTGGTATCCCCTAAACAAGGGATAACTTGATGTAGAAAACCCAAAGCACCCATAGTAATCTGAAATAGGTCATAAGGCTATTTTCATAAAATTCATAGTGGGGGCGCCGCAACACTCCTTTCTTGCACTTTTCCGTTTTCCCCTAAAAAATGGAGAATGAGAATGAAAGGGTGGTGCATTCCTATATCCTAGTATCCCCTAAAAAAGGGATAACTTGACATAGAAAACTCAAAGCTCCCATATTGGATCAAAAATCCACTAAAGGCAACCGAGGCATATTCAACATGCTACTCTGACAGCACTCCTCTCGCACTTTTAATTTCGCCGTCCCCTAAACAAGGGAAGGTGGAATGAGAGCAGTGGATGTCCCGCATCCGCACGTACGCGCACCCCTATCCAAGGGCGGGAGCACTGCTTCAAGGGAACCCACAGTGGCGACTTCTGAGGGAGATCGTTTTTATTTTAAATAAAAATGGAGGGCTAGACTCAGTAACCAAAACCTTTTTTTTTTCTTTTTGTTTCTGGCTAAAGTATGCTTGTTATATTAATTTAAGCATTTGAATATGGCGTTCCTTTAACATCTGTGTCTATATTTGTGGATATAATCCTTCATCTTGCAGCAGTTTCATTCCAATCACTTTTACGGATATACTTAAAAATATTCGTATTTTTCAAAAAAAAATTGCGAAAAAAAAAAAAAATATATATATATATATATACGCAATATTTTATGTGCAATAATTTCCGGGCAGCACAACAAAAGGGTCGGGGCTTTATTTTTAATATCGTTTCATTTTCGGCCCTATTTATTATTTTATTCTGCTTTATTTTCATTTCACAAAATATACATATATGCATTCATTCTGCCATTTTATTTTGAGGAAATAGGACAAATGTGTAATTAATAGGAATAGATAGATTCCCAACTTTTCTTTCTATTTCTTGAAATGATATGCTTGCTTGCTCGCGCTCAAACTAAAAGGCCGAGAAAATTCATAAATAAAAGCAAGGTAGGCCATATCTATTTTATTTTTCGGTTTTAAAAAAATCAGAAACAAAAAAAAAATTATTTCCTTTAAATCTTGCATTGTGTTTATACATATTGGGATCTTTGTTATTTTTCTTTGGTACCACTAACAATTTTGCAGGGGTTGAAAAATAAAAATAAAAATTGACTATTATCATTTACTCTCCTGAGAGGACTGTCCAGAGGTACGTAATCGTCACATCCCATTTCAAAAATCACAAAAAAAAAAAAAAGGAGTTTTCTAGCAATAAAAAAAATCACGTGTAATACTTAGTTTTCTTTTCATTTAAAAATATATATAATCGTTTCTTTTTGCAAAAAAAAATGATCATTTAAAAAAAATTCGTTCTTTCAAAAAAAATAAAAAATAAAAATCTCTATTCTTTCAAATTCAAAATTCAAAAAAAATGTAGATTAGCAAAATGAAAATTTCTCTGTCATAATTGAACTACGATGACCTGAGCCTCGAAATGAGGAACGTAGGCAGCCTTCGGGTTCGATCAAATGCTTTGATTTACTCTTCAAAAAAAAGTGGTATTTTCTATGTGTTTCTTTTTGTTTCCCAAGACAAAAACCCCCTCACCAATATTCTTAATCTCCAAATTCATATTCCTTCTTAACCTCTCATAAATGCATCACTAAGTTGATAAGTGCATCATTCATTCTCGATTTCAAAAAAAAAAATCAGTAAGTCCTACTTCGAAATGTTAAGGTCTGCCACTCAAAAAAATGCAAAAAAAAATGCAAAAAAAGAAAAAAAAACATTAAAAAAAAAAGACCGATAGGGAGCTAGAAAAGAAAGGAGAGCTGGAAAAGTCAAGAAGGCAGAAAAATCTGGAAAGGCGGGAAATCCAGAAAAGGCCGACTCCAGGATCATAAGCAACAATTCAAGACTAAGGGCTTTCAAACCCAGGGGTATCTCTTTTGCCCATATTGATGCCTACGACCCATCCTTGCAGAGTGTGCTCACTAGTCTATTTGGTCTCCGTTCTTTCAAAAGTCCAATCGAGTCCTCAGATCGAGCTTTCCAAAGGTATCCATCTCGATATTCGAGTCTGGTAAAACTCTTGCTTCTCCTATATTAGCTTGTCGAGTCTTCTTCTTGATCTCTGAGCACCACTTATCGCCAAAATATATGTTATATAAAAAAAATGATGAATCAACTCATGTAAAAACATGATAAAACTACACGGGTTGATAATGAGTCATTTCGCAATATGGACCCACAAACCATTAAAAAAATTTGTTCGATGAAGCAACCTTCTGTCTTGGAAAAAGGTCATCTTCGACCCATTGCGACCGAGCTATTAAATGGCACACTAGGGGCTTCCAACCATACACCAAACCTCTTCCAAATACCTGAACAAATCAACCACATACCAAAGCCTAACCATCTCTAAGAGTCAGCCTCTCAAAACTGGGGCTGCTCCACCCTTATATATATCCACCAAGAGTGACAACCCTTTTTATCCCAAGAGAGAGAAGGCAAATATTTCTTCAAGCACTCTCCAAAATTGTTCCGAGAGGTCAACAAAAAAAAGAAAAAAAAAAGAAGCCTCTCTTGAGAGATTTCCTCAAAATTTCTCTCTCACAAAAAAAAAAAGAGAAGAAAAAAAAAGAGAGAGAAAAAGAAAAAAATGAAGCCTCTCCTGAGCAATCTATCTCGAATTATCTTCACACTCTCAACTGACTGCTGAACAATCTCTGAACCCCATAATTTTGCTTCTCCAACCTCGTCCCAGCAAATAGGAGATCTACACTTCCTCCCATAAAGAGCCTCATACGGTGCCATCCCGATGCTCGATTGGTAACTATTGTTGTACGCAAACTCCGCCAAAGGAAGGTGTGTATCCCAACTCCCTTTAAAATCAATCATACAAGCCCGCAACATATCCTCAAGTATCTGAATCGTTCTCTCGGACTGTCCGTCTGACTGAGGGTGAAAAGCTGTGCTAAAGTTCAACTTGGTCCCCATAGCTTCTTGCAAAGCCTGCCAAAACCTCGATGTAAACCTCGGATCCCGGTCTGAAACAATACTAACTGGAACCCCGTGCAATCTAACAATCTCCTGCATATACAACGCCGCTAACTGACTCAATGAATAAGTCATAGCAATCGGAATAAAATGAGCCGACTTCGTGAGCCGATCAACAACAACCCAAACGGCATCAAAACCTCTACGAGTATGCGGAAATCCCGAAACAAAGTCCATCGTCACATGTTCCCATTTCCACTCCGGAATATCCAACGGCTGTAACAACCCCGCAGGTCTTTGGTGTTCCGCCTTTACCTGCTGACAAGTGAGACACCTCGACACATAATCTGCTATCTGTCGCTTCATGCCACTCCACCAAAATTGTTTCTTCAAATCTCTATACATTTTCGTACTCCCCGGATGGATAGTATACTTTGCCTTGTGAGCTTCATCCAACACAAGTCGCTTCACATCCTCGACTGAAGGAACACAAACTCTACCTTTGAAAGTCAAAATCCCATCTTGGTTCATCGCGAATTCACTCTCCTTATCCTCACTCAAACCATCAATAATTTTCACCAACTCCGGATCTTTCTTCTGAGTCTCCTTAATTCTCTCCAATAAAGCTGGAATAGCCCGCACGCTAGCAAATAATACTCCATGATTAACCTCGCTAGGATTCCAATCACGGACATCCTCCAACATTTTCCATTCACGCATCATCAGACATGACAAGTGCACTTTTCTACTCAAAGCATCGCAACAACGTTCGCTTTCCCCGGATGATACAGTATCGTGCAATCGTGATCCTTCAACTTCTCCATCCATCTCCGCTGTCTCATGTTCAACTCTTTTTGTGAGAAGAGATATTTCAAACTCTTGTGATCCGTGAAAATCTCAAACTTCGAACCATATAAATAATGCTTCCACTTGTGCAAAGCAAATATAATCGCCGCGAGCTCAAGATCATGCGTAGGATAATTCATCTCATACGGAGACAACTTCCTTGAAGCATAAGCAATCACTTTCCCATTTTGCATAAGCACACATCCCAATCCTTCTTTCGAAGCATCACTATAAACAACAAAATTATCACCTCCGCTAGGCAATGCTAACACTGGTGCCGTAGTCAACCTCTTCTTCAACTCTTGGAAGCTTTCTTCACACTTATCACTCCATACAAATGCGGTCTTCTTTTGAGTCAAGTTCGTCATAGGCGTAGCAATCTTCGAAAATCCCTCTATGAATCTCCGATAATAACCAGCTAGCCCCAAGAAACTCCTAACCTCGAATCGTGTGGCCTCCTCCAATTCATTATCTTGCTTCAACCTTGGAAGGATCCACCGCTATCCCGGCACTAGAAACAACGTGCCCCAAGAATGAAACCTCCTCTAGCCAAAAAGCACACTTGCTAAACTTGGCGTAGAGTTGCCTCTCCCGAAGAATAGACAAAACCATCCGCAAATGTTGTGCATGCTCATCCCGAGACTTAGAATACACAAGGATGTCGTCTATGAAAACCACCACGAAACAATCAAGAAAATTGTGAAATACCCGGTTCATTAAATCCATGAACACCGCCGGCGCATTAGTCAACCCGAATGGCATCACCATAAATTCATAATGCCCATACCTCGTGCGAAAAGCCGTTTTCGGAACATCTTCGGCTCTAACCTTCAACTGATGATACCCAAATCTCAAGTCAAGTTTGGAATAGACCACCGATCCTTGCAATTGATCAAACAAGTCATCTATGTGTGGCAATGGATACTTGTTCTTGATCGTTGCCTTGTTCAACTCCCGGTAATCAATACACAATCTAAGGCTCCCATCTTTCTTCCTCACAAATAATACCGGCGCACCCCAAGGCGATACACTTGGCTTGATAAAGCCAATGTCAAGGAGCTCTTGTAACTGAATCTTCAACTCCTTTAACTCCATAGGTGCCATTCTATACGGCGCCTTCGAAATCGGTGTAGTCCCCGGCAACAACTCAATGCAAAATTCAATCTCTATCCGAGGCATCCCAAAATCTTTAGAGAAAACATCCGAAACTCACACACAACCGGCACATCTTCAAGATTAGAAGAAGAAACCCGCTTATCCACTACACAAGCAAGATACCCTCGCACCCACGCGACAACAATTTCTAGCCTTAAGCGCTAAATGACGCCAGAAACCACTAGGTGCATTATCTCCCAAAAATACAAAGTTAGAACGCCAGCAAAGCAAAGTGACCCTTTACTAAGGCAATCCACCAATGCATGATATGTGCTCAACCAATCCATGCCAAGTATAACATCAAAATCACGAAGTGGTAACACCACCAAATCCGCATGCAACACATGTTTATCCACAAGTACATCGCATGCTCTATAAATATCTGAAGCCAATAAACATTCCCCAAGAGGGGTAGATACTTCAAGCACATATGGTAAAGACTGAGGCATAACACATAGCTTGTCAACAAAATGCGATGCAACATATGAATGCGATGATCCTGGGTCTATAAGTACACGAGCCTCATTACCAAAAATAGAAACGGTACCTCCAATCACCCAGACTCGTGTACTCCTCTCTGATCTAGAGCAAATACGCGACCCTGCACCTTAGCTTTTCCATCGCTATCTCTCTTTGTCCCAACTGTAGTCTGACTAGAACCTCCTGACTGATTATTCTTCAACTTAGGACAATCCTTCTTCATGTGTCCCGAAACTCCACAGTAGTAACACTCCATTGGTGCTCCATTCTTACTCCAACATCTATCTTCTGTATGCCCAATCTTGGAACAATAAGAGCAAACCAATGCCACACTACGATCCCTCTGAGAAGATGTAGTACTAGCCCCCTTGCCACTAGACTGATTCTTCGCATGTCCTTCATAATGAGATTTTCCACTTCCTTTCTTGCGATCATTGCCTCCACTAAAATTTCCACTTCCGATCCATGACTCCGCCTTAAGACCGCTTAGGCCGAGAAGAACCCGAAATAGGCATAGTACGGTGCTCATCAATGTCTCTCTCAATAATGTAGGCTCTATCAACGGCCTTCCCATCTACAAACCGATGAGAAAGAAGTCGCGCTTCCTGCACTCCGCCCTCAAACCCTTAACAAATTTTGTGTCCTCCTAGCCTCATCCTGAATCAAATGTGTGCAAGAACGAGCCAACTCGTGAATCCGGCCGAATACCGTGAAACTGCCATACTCCCCGCACCAAATCCAAATTCTTTCTCTCTTTCTCTCGAACCACTTCCTACATAGGAAGCTCAACTCTCGAACGAAATTAGGCCATATCTGTGGGACTCTATGCAGCTCCCAACTCTCCTCAAGACTCCCACCAATGCTCTCAAAGAAGACCTCAAGCTTGAACACGCCTAATACAACTTTCTGCTCATCATCGCAACCCAATGGTGCAAATATTTTCTCCAAGTGTTCGATCCAAAGCTCGGCTTTAGCAGCGTCCGGCTCTCCATTAAACTGCCTCGGCTTTAACTTCACAAATCTTTCAAGCATAGAATTATCATTATGTCTAGCCTCCTGCCTCGGCCTCTACCGTGGCTCGGCCGTGGCTCGGCCGTGGTACTCCTTGTTGGTTCCACTCTACCAAAACCTCTTTGATTCATCTCGCTCATCATATCAAGCATTCCACGATACATATTTGCCATCGCCTCATACTGCTCTTCTGGTGTTCGCAGTGGAGGAATTTTCTTTTGACGGTTATGGTAACATTTTTGCCACCGCCAATACCTCTACCAAAGACCTCTACCAAGCCACCTCCTAACTAGCTCCCGCTCTAGTATCCACCATTAAACCTACAATAACACTCGACGTTAATAAAATAAATCTATCACACAAACCAACCCCCAAAGCCAAGGAACCTATCCCGGCTGAAAGCTAAATTTATAATCATAGCTCGATATTAACCGTGACGACCCGGATCCCAAGACGAAATCCCAAGGTCGTGCCGCCAGGAAACAAATAATAACAAACAAGTAGCAAATAATGGGTAGGGCCATAACGGCGATACGCCAATAACTCAAACATACGCGGAAGCAAAATATAATATAACAGTGGCGCCCGAGCTAACAAGCTCAAACTAAAAACAACCAAAGAGATAATTAATCTCTCGGTCCAAAAATTCGACTCGCGTGCCGCAACATTGGGCACGTAGAACAAACTCCCCGTTATGCAATTCAAATATAGCATAATATAAACCAAGTCATCGGCGGCTACTACGAACCCAACATTACACTAAGTCTAAGACTCTAGTCTAACAACTCAACGGCTAAAAACATGCCGGAGAACAAACATAATATTTAACTAGCAATGTAACATGCTAAACATAATCACCAATTAACCAAGCGCGACTAAAACCAGTCGGCTACCAACAACATAAGTACTAACAATTATAAGTACTAACAACAAGAAAACATATGGAAATATAACCATAAATATACATCAAGCACGACTTCTACTTGTCGGCTACCAAAAGAATAAGGCTAACAACATAATTACAATATTACAATCACATTAAGGTTTGCTACCCAATCATGAAGTTTACATAACTTCATCTTCCCAACGACCTCACCAAAAACAAAATAAACATCTAAGTAGCAACCTTGCCAAAAGAATTCCTTGTCAACGTAACCTTCTTGATTTACTTGGATCCGCCGCACGGCTCGGATCTAGGAAAACAACCAACAAATAAAAGTAAGTCACAATGACTTAGTAAGTTACTAACCATAACTTCCTATCATGGCATAATGCTCAATCATAAATTATATCATGCTATCGTCATGAAATAACCTTATATAAAATCATGTTATGGCATCCATGCTCAACATTAAATAAATATGTTATCATTACAGTATAACATCTCACCAAAAATCCTTGTCAAGGCATATTAGACTTAACAATAATGATTTATACCTTTGGCATAAAACAACATTCCAATAATGTTCATGTGATAGCATATATGCTTAACAACATTAATCAATATGTTATCTATCAAGTATAACATGTAAGAAACCAAAACAAACATCATATCATATCCAATTCACCAAGCACGTTATTCACAATAAGCACTTGTGAAACAATTCATATATAAGGGATATGATACCATTACCCAAATTCCTCCGCGTGTCGCTCCCGCAAAAACACGTGCAAAACCTTTATGTGCCCTCGATATCCCTCTCAGAGATATCGACGCCCCGAGACAGCCTCCGCCGAGTTCCATAGTTATCAAAGTCATGTGTATTACTACAACTAAGATAAACTACTTCCCCACCGTGGCCATCGATGGAGGGGTGTGTGCAAACCCGACGGCGATCCATCGCGATCACGAATCTCAATTCGTGAAGACGATGTATCGCCCCACCAAAGACTCAATGCATCGACGCCACTGACTCAAAACCCAAGCACAAGTAATATATACTCATATGCTCAAAACAAGTAGGTAAACACTCTACCATCAAACTAGTCATGCATTTCATCCACAACTAGCATAAACATCACAACCGAGAATCATATAAGCTCTCATAATCAAGTGTGCTTCACACACTTCAAAACTTCTTGGAGGCTCGACCTCCATGAATTCTACCCAAAATTCCGTAGGACTTAAGATTATAGTTCCTAGGATTCATACTAACCCAAAGGTTGACTCCGTTGAGTCCAATCTAAATTATCCGATAATTCAAGGAATAGAAGCATAGGCTTCAACATCCCCATATGTTCATAACTATCACCAAAACCAAAATCCCAATGTTCAATAAACTCATATAACCCCAACTAAATAATTAACAATGCAACTTAGAACAAATTAGCCATCTTGTGCATAAATTCATTCAAGTCACCATACCAATCATAATTTCCAATTCATGATTAAATCATACTACATGGTTTAATATACTCTATTAAGCATATAAAACATAGTAATCAAGCTCACATCAACAATTTGCAAGCTAAAACAAAATTAGGGCAAAGCACCCTCCAAGTATCTCAACCAAATCAACTTCAATCCTCATGGATAATCAACATAACCAAGTTCAATAGACTAGTTAGAACATGAATTTCACATAAATCATGGTCTCACATAGGTCAATCAAGTTCTATCATCAATTTGAAAACCTAGGGTTCATGCTTCTCTACAAACCCTAACAATGGCTTCCATTGACCTCACATAGCACACATGGTTGTTTCCCTAGGGTCAATGGAGCCCAAAAATCAAAGGAAGAGAGGTAGAACTTACCAAATTCGGCCCTCACAAACTGCCCAGTTCGAACTCCAAGAGATGAAGCTGTTC
The DNA here is from genome assembly GCA_013146195.2 of Codonopsis lanceolata. Lineage (NCBI taxonomy): Eukaryota > Viridiplantae > Streptophyta > Magnoliopsida > Asterales > Campanulaceae > Codonopsis > Codonopsis lanceolata. The sequence continues at coordinate 34,051,533 of CM028382.1, forward strand.
TCCTCATTTCTCTCTCTTCAAACACACGGGTTGAATGGGGAAGAAGGCTCCCAGCTATGGCTTCCAAGCTCAAGCCCTTCAATCTCCCTAGAATCGCCCCCTTTCAGCTCTCTCACAGGTTTTCTGGACTGCTCGCAGAAGACGCAAGAGAAAAGTCGCGTACTACCTTGGCCGAACAATGAGAGAATGAGCGGCTGATTTGATTTATATATGGGGGATTAATTCACTAATCAACTCACTAATTAACCCCTAAATCTCCTAATAGATGTTTAGGACTAAGATTAGGCTAAGTAAGTGGGTTTAGGATAGGTTTAAAATGGGTTTAATGGGTTAAATTTCGACAACAAGACAAAAACAGAACAAAATCCGCACTCGATTTCAGACCTCATGGTCGCTGGGGTAGGTGATGCGACCGCATCACTTGGTATTTCAGCATTCCCAGTTTTCTTGTTTCCTTGCTCGGTCCCGGACTCCCCCGCATGCAATCTCGAGTCCTTCCAAGCCAAAAATGGTCTATAATCCAACCTTAATGTCCTCCAAATCATAACCAAAGTAATCAAGTCCCAAACCTCAACAAAACAAGGCCAAGAACTCAGGCAGAACTCTCCCGAACGACAACCGAAAAAGTCAAACTGAGAAGGGTTAACGCTAGAATCAAACTAGCAACCAAACCGACGATGCAACGAGCATCTAACTAACATCCAAGGCATGTTAATGATATTATAAATGCCTTCTAGCAATTATCCATGTGTTAACCACATAAATCACAAACCCGAGATTCAAAGCATCTCGTGAAAGAAAAATGCATACAAGCATCTCAAACAACGTCAATGATCACGCTATTGACTCTAAACATATACGGGAGCTAAATGAACATATTTATGATGATTATAAGTGTATGAGTTCATGCATAACACAAGCAAGCAACATTTCAGGGTTTTACAATTGGTGTTTGATTCGTGTTTGATTCTAGCCATTCGTCGCATGATTCTAGCCTTGTTTTACCTTGTTCTCGATGTTGTTCGGTGTGTTTCCCGACTTGTTTTGAGTTGGGTTAGACCTTAGAATGGTTGCCCATGAGTTTGTGACCATTTAGGACATGTTTAGACCAAGTTCAAGGGTCGACCTCCCGTATCGAATTTTGGTCACTAGCTCATGATAGTGCCGAGAGCATTTCAAAATGGGCATATGCTGGAAATAGGACCATACGCTCGCATGTTCCATATTGCATGCGACCGCATGCTTCTGTTTTTCACCTACGGGATTTTTTTGATGCAATCTGATTGTGACCCAATTAGACCCTTAAACCCCCATCCTAATTGAACCTAAACCTTCCTATTAGACCCTAATTGAGTTGGATTAACACTAACCTCAATCATCCTCCACTTGACAAGTGGATTTCCATGCCCTCTCCTTGTGACATGTGGAGTTCTACTCACAATTTGCATGCATATATAATCCTCCCAATTTGTGATCAGCCTATAATCCCACCATATCTGAATATTTCTTCTCTCTCTTCCCTAAGCTTTTGTGTGTGTATGGTGAGGGGAGATTAGCGTATGTTTCTCCCATAGGTTGAGCTCCCGACCTCTGATTGCCAAACCAAGACCACCAAAGTGAAGCTATCGACGAGGAGCACAATTCCATCCGATTAGTTAGTGTTCATTCCATCTTTTTCTTTTGTGTAAGGTAAGCTATTGATTCCCCTTAGGATAAATGCTAGAAATGCCATGTCCCCCTCTTCTTATGATTCCCATGCTCCTACCATGTCCATGCCATGTTTGATGATGATTTGAGTTTATAAGATTTTTTAATGATATGTTCATCTTGTTGATTTAGTCCTATGCTTAGAATTAAAAGTGTTCTATGCCTCCTTAGGAATAACTATTGTTCTTGGACTAATGACTTTTGACAACTCTTGGAGATTGTGATTTTAGGATCCCATAAACTATGAATTGTTCATCCAATTGATTTGGTCCGATGCTTAGAATTAAAATTGTTCTATGCCTCCTTAGGAATAACTATTGTTCTTGGACCATTGACTTTTAATAACTTTAAGAAATAATGATTCTAAGCTTCCATGAATTATGAATTAATGATAATTATTGACTATGGTTATTAAGTGGATTAATGGCCTAGTCTATCCTATACGAGAACTTAGAAAAGGGTTTATGATGCATTTAGCATTTAAACTCTATTGGATGAATTTTTAGAGACGACTCAACGGAGTCAAATTTAGTGAGCCATTGAACAATACCGGCTCAATGATCAATCTCTACGACGTTCTAAACACGATTCACTAAGAATAATAATTATAGACTTTTGAATTTGGATTGATTACCATGCTTGATTTTAGATGTCATATAATATAATGCCTATTTGACATGTTGAGTTCGCTCTTGTCGATCTCGATCCTACTTGATTATTGATGAGAATAATTACTTGTCATGAATGAGATCGCTCTTATCGACCTCGTTCACTACTTGATATTTGTTAAGTAAACACTACTTGGCATTTGCATGAGTCCAGCTGGCATACCCGTCTTTGTTCACACACGCCTCCACTGTGGCCACAGTGGGGAAGTAGCCCCCTTGCTGTAACCATTAGAGCATCATTGGTGTGTCTATCCCGGGCATCTCCTCGGAAGGTCGATGTACTTACACACATCCGACACCTCACATTCCAGATAACGCTTGTATGCAGGAACTACATAGCGGCCCGGCTCTCCATATATCCTTATCCTATGTGATTTAATTATAAGCACCTATGTGAAACAATGTGCATTTTGGATATATGTTCTATATGCTTATGTGACGATATCTTGCCTTGTATGTTGCATATTGCCATGACATGCATGATTGATAGCTTACAAGTCTTTATGACTTACCCTTTCCCCTTTACTGCTTTAGATCTTAGCAAAACAGGTCCTTCTCGTTGAGGCTTGCGGTGTTCGTGCCTTGTTCCTCTTTTTGTCCGTCGTTGCACTTTGAAGAGGTGGTTTAGATGTCCTCTTCCTTTCTTTTGTTATTTGCAAGGACGACGGGTTTTAAAGCAAGTCATTTAGACTATGCTTGGGAATGTGCTAGAACTTGTACTTGTTTATTTTAGTTAACTACTTGTAGTATTTTAACTTGTAGTACTTGTAACCCCTTTAATGCCGGCATTGTGTAAGCCGAGCTTTGGTTATCATGTTTAATAGTTCACTACGTATAAGTGTAACAGCCCGACCCGGACTCCAATGCGAAATCCCAAGGTCGCGCCGTCAAGACGAGCTAAAAGACGGACAAGTACCTTCTAAGCATAATGGTACGAGTCAAAGTTGAGCCAACAAACTCAAACAAGAATGTAAAGCCATAACGGCGATACGGATTAATAAAAAGCAACACCTGCGGAAGCGAATCATAAGTGGGACCAAAGCCTATAATTATAAACTAAGGAATACAAGGCTGAGAGACGACTATCTCTCGACAAATCTACGACGCGCGTGACGCAACATTGCGCACGGGCAACAAACCATCGGCAAACCTAAGGCCGGCGAATCAACAAAATACCAACCTGATAAACACCCTCTCAACGGCTACAACATGCCGGAGTAACAAATCAACTAAAGGAATAAGAGATTAAACACTAACAACTAAACTAATGTCTCTCAACTAAAGTTGTCTCAGATAGAAATAACAATAGCACAATACTAGATCATGCGAGCTAAAACATGCTCGAAATAATAAGGAATAACTCTAATAGATGCAAATGACAAGCAAGTCGGCTCCCAAAATAATATGATAACAAGATACTAACATAATCTACCCAAGTAAAGTCTACATAACTTTACATTCGTGTCTCACGAGATACATAATAACGATAATAATAAAATCTCCAAGCTTAAAGCCGGAAGACCACCACGCTATCCAACAAGCACCGAAGCCGCAACGCCGCACTAACGAGCTTATCGCAAAAACTAAGGAAAACAAACACACGAAATGAGTCATAATGACCCAGTAAGTTACTAAATGCAATTGTATGGCATAGCATGACGTGGCATGGCATAATGCACAAGCATGCATAAAATCATGGCATCTTAATAGCATACCAATAATAAACTTGTATTAAGTTATCAAGTAACATAAACTTCATAAACCTCATAGCACATTATCTTTCATATAAGTGCTCATAGTAAGCCACATAAGGGATAGAGAAGATATACCCAAATAGTGCCGTTGTGTTGCTCCTGCAATACACAATGTTATATTGTATCGTGCAACATCGATGCTCGTGATGTCATCGACTTTCATCGAGAACCTACCCGATTTAGCTAGCGTACCAATGTCGCACGTATTGTTACGGCAAGGGGGCTACTTCCCCATTGCGGCCAACAATGGAGGGGTGTGTGAGGTGCCAGGTACGGCGATCCATAGCGAATACGGATCTTACGATTCGTATAGGCGATGTATCGTCCCTACCCGGACTTATAAAACCAATCCAAATAATGCCACTGGACTTTTATGCAATGCACAAGTAGATATTTACTCGCATGCTCAAACAAGAATCAAGACCGACCATAGCGGACTTATCAAATCAAGTAGGACATAAAACTCTACACACCGATTTAACAATGCACATATTTGCACATACTTAACAAATCCAACTAACTTATAAGTTTAGTCAAAGAACCACATATTGAGGTACTCATAATCCTCAAGTCATCACCCAATCAAAAGTAGCATATAAGCTCAAGAAATCACAACATGAGGTCTACCATAGTCCTCCACTCGGGATTCAACCAAAGACTATTATTTTAGTCTAAGAACAATCATAAATCAAGACTTAGCATTTAAGCTTTGCTTAAAGGTACACCGGACTCAACCATAGTCCCGATTGTCATATATACTCGACATTGTCAACCAATCTCAAGGGTACCGAACCCAACCCATAGTCATAACCTCGCAAGTGCTTTGATGTGCACGCGACCAAATTCCCTAAGAGAGAACTCATTCAAATAATCATTTCTTAAAGTAATACGAGATCATAAGTTGGTCTCTAATGATCCGTGCCCTAACGAGCACGCTCTAAATAAATCCCCAATAAGCTTTTATATCGTGGGTGTCACACATGGTACACAATTCAAGATGCTCTACTCACAATCAAAACCAACCCAACCCGAACATCGTAGGATTTCAACCTAAGGCTCACTAACGTCTTATTGAACCTAAAATGACTCCATTGAGTCTTAATATCACACATCATTAAATACCTATTTCATAAATCCCCAATTTAACATGTCATTCAAGTTTATAGAAATTCTCCCAAAAATAATCCGGGCTTGTTTCCCAAGCCTAAAAATCCAAGAATTCATCATAATCATAGTCGACGAAACCCAAATGTCGTAGGACTTCAACCTGAGTTCGTTAACACAATATTGAACCTATTACGACTCCGTTGAGTCTAATTACTAAGTTTCATTCTTAAACCTTTCATCAATATCAACATTAACACCCACTTCAAATAACAACAATTTCTCCAATAATTTGGGGGTTGATTCTCAAGCCCTAAAATTCATAACAAAACCCAACATAAATCATAACCCATTTCATACATCACTTAATTTCAATTAAATGATCATACTCATGATGTTTAATGAGTTCACACATCCAAAGCCCCAAACTTAGGCATACTTTCATAATAAACCCAAATAGAATGTAAACATAATTTCTAGCATGCTCACAATCCTAGAAACATAAGATGAAGAGTAGCAATATATTTCAACAATCATAGAAGTCATCCTACATATGCTTCTAACAAGTTCACATGCTCAAATCATAAGTAAAAATCACACAAAGCAAGTATGTGTACTCATTGACCTCAAATAGCATAAAGTTTGTTTTCCTTAGGATCAATGAGTACAAAATCAAAGAGAGAAGAGGTAACTTACAAGTATTTTACACCCAAGAAAGTAAATGAAAAGATTAATCGGTTGGAAATGCTCCTCCCAACAAGCTCTTCAATCCTATGGCTTGGCTTCAATAATGGAGGAAGGGAGCTATGGAAACCAAGAAGAAACCTTCAAGAACTCAAGGAGGAACCATGGAGGAAGCTAATCCCGTTTTCGGAGAAGGGAGGAGAGAAATGAGGGTCAAACAATCGATTGTGGCTTATATTTGGCTGAAAATCGAGTGGGACAAGTGTCACTTGATGTGGTCACTTAAAATCAGATTTTTGGATTAATTAATCCACTCAATCACTCACTAATCCACTCATAAAACTTTTTAAAGATGTTAGGGTATAAGTAAGGAGGGTTATGGAGGTTTAAGTGGGGTTTAGAAAAGGTTTGGATAGGGGTTTGGGTGTAAAAGTCGTACATCAAAACAGGGGAAAATTTCAGATGTGCAACCTCGATGTTGAGGCGGGCGCACATCTCTCAAAGCGGCGCCTCGACTATGGGCTATCTCCGATCAAGGTCATTTTGCAATGCTCTCACTCTCGAGGCGGGCTAGTGATCAAAATTCGATAGCGCCTCGCTTAGCCCTTGAACTTGGTCTAAACATGTCCTAAATGGTCCCAAACTTATGGGCAACCATTCTAAGGTCTAACCCAACTCAAAACAAGTCTGAAACACACCCGAACAACTCCCGAAACAACTCGGAGCGAAATCGGGAAGAAGTGCAACAACGTGCAACCGGAACGACGAATGAACTAGCAATTGAACAAGCAATGAAAGGAGACTTTTAAGGCAAGTCTAAGGGCTAATGAAGAAGCTTAAATACTTCTAGAAAGTTGAATAACAACTAGGGAAATAAGAACTCCAAAGGAGAGACGATTACACGACTCAATCCCCGAACTACGCGATAGAGACGAACGCTATCTCCAAAGCTTCCAAATTATCGATAGACTTAAGGAACACCTCCAACTTGAAGTATAAAGCATCTAAACATGTTAATAAGCCATCATATAGAGGTCTAAGACCAAACCGAGGTCACGAACACAAAATGCAAGTAAACTCTCAATCGCGTCGCATTCCGACTATCGTCGAGTCATGACTTATGACTTTAGCAAGTCAACAACTATATAGCATCTCTTAATAGTGTTTTGGTCTTAAAGTGGTCTCTCATACACATCTAGAGCCTCTCGCAAACCAATCATACCAACAAAGTCTCGCAAACCAATCACGCAAACCGAGCTAACGAAGGAGCCGGGTGCAAGTAAGAGCAAACCGAGCTCCTATTAGCTCTTATTTAATTCTTGTCCATAAACTGTTAGCTTGGGTTCCGGCATGTAGTGTCGCCATTGACTTGGTTTAATTGCTTAACTATTATATCAGGTTTGAAAAGTTTTAAAAATACCGGCCTTTTGGTGCCGAGGCATGCTACGTCTCTAATGTTGCGTCACGTCGTTTTATTTAATTGAGTCTTTGCCTGTTTATTTGTTTACTTGTTTCCCTCCTATTTGGGCGGTCCGACCCGTGGTTCCACCTCGGGTCCGGGTCGGGTCGTCACATATTATGTCATAAAGATACAAGCATGACAGTCAATCCATTTCAAGAGTCTAGAATTAGTTTTCTAGTTTGAACGCATGTAATAACGTCGTAGGGATTAATCATTGAGCCAGTATTGTTCAATAGCTCACTAACATCGACTCCGTTGAGTCATTTCTATAATCAAACCAAATAGAGTTAAAACACTATTTGCATTTCCAACTCTTTTCTAAGTTATCGCATCGATTAATCTAGGTCATTAATCCAATTAATAACCTTAGCCAAGAATAATCTCAAGTTCCCATTTCATGGAACCCTAGAATCACGTTTTCCCAAATAATGGTCAAAAGTCTATGACCCAAGAATAATTGTGACGACCCGACCTGGACCCGAGGTGGAACCGTGGGTCGGACCGCCCAAATAGGAGGGAAACAAGTAAACAAATAACATGCAAGGACTTAATTAAAGAAAACGATGTGACGCAACATTAGAGACGTAGCACGCCTCGGCACCAAAAGGCCGGTATTTTTAAAACTTTTCAAACCTGATATAACAGTTAAGCAATTAAACCAAGTCATCGGCGACACTACATGCCGGAACCCAAGCTAACAGTTTATGGACAAAAATTAAATAAGAGCTAATAGGATGCTCAGCGGAAGACTTATACGTAGTGAACTACTAAACAAGATAACCAAAGCTCGGCTTACACAACGCCAACATTAAAGGGGTTACAAGTACTACAAGTGAAAATACTACAAGTAGTTAACTAAAAATAAACAAGTATAAGTTCTAGCACATTCCCAAGCATAGTCTAAATGACTTGCTTTAAAACCCGTCGTCCTTGCAGAATACAAAAGAAAGGAAGAGGACATCTAAACCACCTCTTCAAACTGCAACGGCGGACCAAAAGAGGAACAAGGCACGAACACCGCAAGCCTCAACGAGAAGGACCTGTTTTGCTAAGATCTAAAGCAGTAAAGGGGAAAGGGTAAGTCATAAAGAGTTGTAAGCTATCAATCATGCATGTCATGGCAATATGCAACATACAAGGCAAGATATCGTCACATAAGCATATAGAACATATATCCAAAATGCACATTGTTTCACATAGGTGCTTATAATTAAATCACATAGGATAAGGATATATGGAGAGTCGGGCCGCTATGTAGTTCCTGCATACAAGCGTTATCTGGAATGTGAGGTGTCGGATGTGTGTAAGTACATCGACCTTCCGAGGAGATGCCCGGGATAAACACACCAATGATGCTCTAATGGTTACAAAGAAGGGGTTACTTCCCCACTGTGGCCACAGTGGAGGCGTGTGTGAACAAAGACGGGTATGCCAGCTGGACTCATGCAAATGCCAAGTAGTGTTTACTTAACAAATTCTTAAGTAGTGAACGAGGTCGGCAAGAGCGATCTCGTTCATGACAAGTAAATTATTCTCATCAATAATCAAGTAGGATTGAGTTCGACAAGAGCGAACTCAACATGTCAAATAGGCATTCTATTATATGACATCTAAAATCAAGCATGGTAATCAATCCAAATTCAAGAGTCTAGAATTATTATTCTTAGTGAAACGTGTTTAGAACGTCGTAGGGATTGATCATTGAGCCGGTATTGTTCAATGGCTCACTAAATTTGACTCCGTTGAGTCGTCTCTAAAAATTCATCCAATAGAGTGTTAAATGCTAAATGCATCCTAAACCCTTTTCTAAGTTCTAGTATAGGATAGACTAGGCCATTAATCCACTTAACAACCATAGTCAAGAATTATCATTAATTCATAATTCATTGAACCTTAGAATCATTATTTCAAAAGTTATTAAAAGTCAATGGTCCAAGAACATTAGTTATTCCTAGGGAGACATAGAACACTTTTAATTCTAAGCATAGGACCAAATCAATAGGATGAACAATTCATAGTTTATGAAACCCTAAAAATCACAATCTCTAAGAGTTGTCAAAATCCATTAGTCCAAGAACAATAATTATTCCTAAGGAGGCATAGAACACTTTTTGTGGCGACCTGACCCGGATTCCGGAACGGAATCCCAAAGTCGTGCCGCAAGGACAAGGCAAGAAGAGGACAAGCACTTGCAAAACAATAGTGCGAGTCAGACAATTGAGCTAACGAGCTCAACAAAGGTAGAGAAGCCGTATACAAAAATACGGGTCAGGAAGAAACGAATATGCGGAAGCGGTAGGGGAAAGAAGTCCCAAGCTTAAGGCTCGAAAACAAAGTCAAGAAATCAAAAGAGACAATATTCTCCCGAAGGGAAAAACAAAACTCGTGTCGCAACATTGCGACGCCGAACAAACCATCGGCACTCCAGCCTAAGCTTTCAACGAAGAACAAACCTGATAACAATTACCCACGGCTAAGGCATACCGGGGTTAACCAACAGCAATAGTGACTAAAATAGAGAAAAGCCCCAAGGCTACTGCGTGCCCGGGAGACAACTGAAATAGATATGAAAAACATGAACAAGGCACGACACAACACGTCGGCCCAAGAACGAACTAATACAGAAACTCAAGTATCTACCCGACCATAAAGTCTAAGTAACTTTACAAGATATCGGTCTCACAAGAATAGCAAGGTACATGAACAAGAGACAATGATAAAAGGAGTAAAACTCCACAAATACTGCTCGGGGAAGTCAGCTACTAGGATCACGTACTACACGATCAAGTCTCGATCTATCGATCAACCGCGATCTGCTACAGTCACGATCTACTCGGCCTCAACACAGCTACTAAAACTGCAACTAGAAAACAAGTACGGGATGAGTCATAATGACCCAGTACGCTACCACTAGACAATATAACATAATCGTAACATTTTCATAAGTAGAAATGAAATCGGGTTACTTACGACGAAGAACCATAAGTCGTTGTATTGTTGTACTGCATGTCTGCCTTTACCTACCAAGATGAACTAGGGTGAATTCCTGCTCACAAACAATCGTAAGTCGAGGCAAGTGACAAGAATAATCGCATGCTTAGGGACGTATGTCTTGACATGAATCATCCCAGGTATCTTATAAAACAATTAAGTAAAAGTATGCATATTTACATGTATACACGTATCAAGTCTCTTGTAGAATCATTAGGTGGAGATGTATAAACTCATCACAATTGTCAAGCAATCAAGGACAAGTATATATGAGCATATAGATCATATATTCAAGATGCACATTATTGCACATAGTTCACATAATGTGAGGATATAGAGCTGGGCCGCTACGTAGACGTAGACTCGCAAAATGCATACACTTCTTCATGACGTGCATGAATCGATGGGTGTGATAATACATCGATCTTCCGAGGATATTCTCGGGATAAACATGAAGTCAATCTCAATGGTCGCGTATTGGTTGGCCAAGGAGAGCTCTTCCCCACTGTGGCCAGCAGTGGAGGGTGTGTGACATGATCAAGTACGCCAGCTGGACTCATGCAATGCCAAGCAGTATTTACTCAACAATCAATCAGTATGGAACGAGTCCGACAAGAGCGTCCTCATTCCAGATTAGTATATAATCTCATCAATAAACAATCAAGATTGAGCTCGACAAGAGCGAACTCAATATATCAAGTATGCATTTATTATGTCATAAAGATACAAGCATGACAATCAATCCAAGTGAACTCAATAGTTCAAGTATGCATTTATTATATCATAAAGATACAAGCATGACAGTCAATCCATTTCAAGAGTCTAGAATTAGTTTTCTAGTTGAACGCATGTAATAACGTCAGAGGGATTAATCATTGAGCCGGTATTGTTCAATAGCTCACTAATGTCGACTGCTGAGTCATTTCTATAATTGCAACCAGTAGAGTGGGAACACTATATGTGTTCCAAGACTCTTTTCTATGTTCTCGCTTGAAGCATGACTAGGTTCTTGTTCCAATTAGGAACCTTAGTGCAAAGTCCCTAAGTCAAGTATATACGGGGAGCCTAAGTTGATCATTATCAAGTCAAGCTTAATTCAATTCCAATTCATAATTCCACTTAATAGTAGAATTCAAGTTCAATATAAATCATTAACTGAAGAACAGATCAAGCATGGGGGCAAGTACATTCAATATGCTTATAATTCGTATTATAGAAACATGTAGAAGAATCAATTCATGACAAGGTAGGAAATCATGCTTTTAGCCATAATATCAATTGTATCTAGTATTCCATATTTATATGTGAAACCAAGTTAGGTTGTAACTCAGCCCTCAATCCATCATACAGTTAGTCTAGGATCATAAGCCATTTACTTGTAGATAATAAAACCTTCCGAGAATAATATTTCATTCTATAACCCAAAGGTCTATAGTAGTCCAATACTTAGGTAAACACTAGAGTGACGATCATTCGTAAGGTCAACCGTACTGGTGAGCCTTAGATAACAACTTAGTCATCCTAGCGACTTATACAAGTAGACTACATGTGCAGTGTACTAAGGAAAGTCCCAATTCAAATCATCTCATAGAATGGTCCTCAATTTCGTTATCTTGATTTTTCCCAAATTATTCATAAGGCGACTTTAGAGAGTCGTCATTCAATAACAACCATCATGATTCCTTAGGTTTCATACAAGCATAGATCACATCCTTACAAGTTTCGGGGCTTCATTGAAGTCCAACAAGTACCAACAGTTCTAATTCATAATCAAAACAATCCAAAGGTCTTTCATTCAAGCCATGCATTTGTGACCCACACAAACCCAATCCAAAGATTAGCGATAATCTTGTACTTAAAATCACTAAAGGTCCTCTATTGGAGTCCTAAGCCACAAATCGATCTTAACACCAATTCGGTCTCACCCGACCAAACCTCAAGATTTCATGATTTAGATTCAACATTACAAGTAGTCATAGGGGTTTATCCTAAGACTTGAATAGCAAATTTTATAATTCAATGATTCCATTTGAGTCAAATTTCAAAGTCTCAAACTCTAGGTCAAGGCATAATTTCAGGATTTCCAATTTATCCGGGTTTCTAAACCCAACCACAATCAATCTTAAACCATAACTATTCCAATATACCCAGTCATAATCATTTGGGTTCAAACCCTAACTTCCATAGATTGATATCCATCAATAACATCTCATTTCGACATGTATTACCACGACAAATCACAAGGAACAAGTCTCTAGCAACCTAACATCAACATTGAGTTAGAGAGAGAAACTAGGGTTTCGGTAACGTACCTTTATCGAGCCACAAACGTCTAGGAAGAGGGAAACAAACCCAAGGGAAATGATCTACTCGTCAAGGGCTTCGCGACGGTGGTCTCGGCTCGTCAAACGGATGACTGGAACTCCGGGAATCGCCGGAACACGCACTAGTCGCATGCTCAATCTCCCGCACTCTCTCCTTCCGTTCGCTCAAGACGATCACTAATGAAGAGAGGAGAGGAGTGTTTGGGGTTATAAGGGTGATTAAGGACTAATATACCCTCAAATAAGTGAAAGGGCAAGGGTTAAGTAAGGGTAGAATAGGAGTTTCACGCCAGAAATCGCACCAGCACAAAGCTAATGTCGGTTGTCTGGACCGAACTTTTCATCACTTGTTCGGTTGCTATGGCCGAACACTCCCCAAGGAGTTCGGTTTGGCTGGCCGAACATCTCCCAGGATGTTCGTTTGTCGCGTTGGAACAATGGTTTAAGTCTAAAACGAAGCCGAATGGGTCTAGGACTGAAAGTGATGCACCGGTTGGGTGAATGCAACTCCAACAAGCCTAAAACTTGTGTACCAAGGCCTTATGAGACTCAAATAACCCTCAAGACAAGTGGAGGAATGACTAAGAGTACAATCGAGGTCTCACGAAAGAACTACGCGAGAAAACTCTAAACCGAGTCAAGTAACGAACAGCGTCGGTATGCGACTTGTAACATTAACTAGTTAAGGTCTATGGAACATATGGAACTAAGGTATTGGCCTCTAGATAGCCTACCTACACCGATCAAGGTTTTTTTCCTCAATCCAAGTAAGCAAGGTCACGATTAAACGACACGCAAGGCAAGAAGGTCAATTACACGAAGGTTCGGGGTCTTACACTTTTAATTCTAAGCATAGGACTAAATTAACAAGATGAACATATCATTCAAAAATCTCATAAACTCAAAATTATCATCAAACATGGCATGGACAAGGTAGGAGCATGAAAATCATAAGAAGAGGGGGACATGGCATTTCTAGCATTCAACCTAAGGGGAATTAATAGCTTACCTTACACCAAAGAAAAAGATGGGATGAGCACAAACTAATCAGATGGAATCGAGCTCCTCGTCGATAGCTTCACTTTGGTGGTCTCGGTTTGGCAATCGGAGGTCGGAAGCTCAAGTTATGGGAGAAACACACACTAATCTCCCCTCACCATACACACACAAAAGCTTGGGGAAGAGAGAGAAGAATTAATCTGATATGGAGGGATTAAGGTTGATCACAAAGTGGGAGGATTATATATGGCATGCAATTTGTGAGTGGAACTCCACATGTCACAAGGAGAGGGCTTTGAAATCCACTTGTCAAGTGGAGGGTGATTAAGGTTAGTGTTAATCCAAGTCAATTAGGGTCTAATAGGGAGGTTTAGGGTCAATTAGGATGGGGGTTTAAGGGTCTAATTGGATCACAATCAGTTTGCATCAAAAAAATCCCGTTGGTGAAATTCTGCTTGATGCGGTCGCATCCCCAAGGACCATGATAGCGCATGGACTGTTCACAGCCCAAAACTGATTTTCTTGTTTCTGACCAGCAAACTTCTAAATTCCACCATTAATTGCTAACACCTCCAAATGAGGTGATTCTTTCTTAGTCTGAAACTAGACTCCTTCAACTATATTGTAGACTTTTAAATTACTCTATTTGGACTTAAATTCATCAAATTATGGTCATTACAAGTTCAAGTACAGAAGCTGAATCCTTGAAAACAGAATTCTGGGACAGCCGTAAGTCAAGACCTAATTGAGGTACTTAGACACCTTGGAAAATTACCAAATTTTACAGAGAGTATCCTAACATATGTAGGTAAAACATACTAAGGTTTTAGAAAATTATCTTTAGTAGATTAGTACCAGAATTTTCCCGAAGTTTACCCAAAAACATGACTGATCTGTGAAGAAATAAATTGGTCATCTTATTACCAAATGCAACAAGTCTATGAACAATGATTGTGCAAGCATGATAAATACTAGTACACTTGGTCTAGAACTCAAATGAACTTCTCACAAGTTGAAAACACAAAGAATACAAGCAACGAAGGAAATCGCTAAGGCCCAAACAAAGCAAGAAAGTTTCTAAACTTCCAACCAAGCGTACTATGATCAAGATGAGCGTTCTAAATCATATATGAAAGGTAATAGAACCCCAAAAAGTCTTGGTTAAGTGCTAACATGCTAAGGCAAACACTCAAAGCACAACGGCAAGGTATGCAACACATAGAAGGCATCCAAGCGACTATGAACGAAACAACTCTAATGCAAGCATGACATGAACCAATTGAAGCATCTAACATGTTAAGACATATGATAAACATGCTATAATGGTATAATACAAGTAATGGGTTTGGGTTCTCAAAATAATAGTTATTTCTAACGTCATGTAGAACACTTTTACTTCTAGGCTTAGTGTCCAAATCAAAACATTTACATTCATGGTCTAAAATTCCAAGATTTTCATACTCTCTAAAACATCTCATTATCATGGTAGAAATCAAGGAGAGCATGATTTAGATATGAGAGAAGGGAAGTAAGAGGGGGTAGCATGTTATCTCTAACATGGACCTAAGGGAAATCGATAGCTTACCTCAAGCCAAACAATAGACGAAGCAAGAAAACTAATCGGTGACAATCGTTCTCCTCGATGGCGGTTTCGTAACGGCGGTCTCGGAATCGCAAGTGGGTCTTGAAATCACTTGGAGTCAAACCCTCACGCACTAATCTCACCGAGACTCTCACGCACAAGTTCTCTTCAGACCAAGGAAGAACAAGAGAAGAAATGAATCGTAAAAGTGAAGTCTCTAGCTGATGTAGAGCAATCAGCTCACTTAAGTGTTAATGGAGTACACTTGTCACATGATGAATGATGGAAATAGGTTTATCAATCTTGATTAGGCTTAGATTAGGCTAATAAGACTCTAATACAAGTGGTTAAAGTCACTAATGATAGAGGTTTAGTAAGGGCACAATCGTAATCAACCAACAATGCAGAAAATCCTCGTTTTGCTGGAAAACTCTTCAGTTTGGTTGTGGAGGCCAAACCTCCTTCATAATGTTCGGTTCTTGGGGCCGAACAATGCCCAAGATGTTCGATTGGCATGGTGGAACAATTCCTCAGGCCATACGTTAGGTCAAACAGGTCCAGATTTGCACGTATAACGCATATAAGGCTTATACAACTCAAAGAAGCATTAAAATGAGTATCAAGGGTCCTTATAACAATGATAAATGTCTCTCAAGGTCTTGGCTAAGTCCAAAAGATCAAAGCCCGAGCAAGAACACGTCAATCTAGAGCATGCAAGGCAATAGGCGTTCGATACGACAATTACGGCTCGATCAAGGAAGGCAATCAAGTCAAACATGTTAGGGATACTACTAGCATGTTAAATACACCTTCTAATCATGTTAAACAAGTATAGAAGACAAGTTATACAAGTAGGTTTCGGGTTTTCACAGACAGTGTTCAATTTATGGATTAATTGCGAACACAAGTGTTCAATTCATGCTTAGTTTGTAGTCAAACAAAATGTCGAGCATGCGTGCAAAATTCGAAAAGGAGAGTACACTACAACAATGGCTCTGATGTGGGCGTTGTTGCCTGTGATGTGGGCGTCAGTGCCTATGATGTGGGCATTGTTACCTGTGATGTGAGCGTCGTTGCCTATGATGTGGGTGTCGTTGCCTCCGATGTGGGCATCGTTGCCTTCCAATTTGGATGCGCTTAAAATGCTCCAAGAAGATGTAAAGGTACCTTGATTTGGGGAATGTTTAGAGCGATGCCCAATATTTTGATACTATGATGCTTAATTTCCAGACCTGTCTCCGATGTGGGCATCAATGACCAAAATTTTGAACGACACCTAATTTTTAACAATGGCCAAAATTTTGAGTGACATACAAAAATTTGAACGATGCCCAAATTTTTTCCTTGCGATGCCCAAATTTGGGCAGTAAGATTTTGCATTGCGATGCCCAAAATTTTGAGCAATGCCCATTTTTTCTTGTGATGCCCAAATTTGGACAACGTCTTTGTCCGCGTGCCTTTCCTTCATTTAGGGTATCTTCGTCATTTCTCCTCCGAAAGTGTAATGTAGCGGTTTAAAAAATTAATATGGACTTTTGGGGTTACATTTTTTCCATAGGAGACTGACCCGGTTATCACCTAATTTTGTATACAAAATGAAGTGACATTTTAGTGTCATGTAGCTGGCTTAACTTTTTAACCCATATGGAGCTCATTAGATGCAAAAATAAAATAATACTCCCTCCGTCCCAAAATTATTGTCTTGCTTTCCTTTTTCGTAAGTCCCAAAATAATTGTCTTGTTTGAAACTTTCATTTTTAGAACAATATTTTTACCACTTTCCCCTTACTTTTCCAACGTACTTTAATTATGAGTCACATACACATGAACTTTTAAGTAAAACTACACATCAAACTAATATTAATAATTTAGTCAAATGAATTTTTTAAACTATGCACCAAGTCAATCAAAACGATAATCTTGGAACGGAGAGAGTACATAGGATGCCACTTCGTCACTCTTCCAAAAAAGATCTTTGTATATTTACTCAAAGAAAAAGAAAAAAGTTGGAGGACACTTTATCTTTTCCGTGATAGCTTCTTCTTACATTTTAGTTTCCCACTTTGCCCATTTTTGAACTTATAGTTAAATTTACTCACCACATTTTATATGGAATACACGCCTTTTTAGCGACTCCTCCCATCACCACGTAGTTTTGTTTTTTTAACTCCATATTTGTTGTACTAATTTATGTTTTTGTAATGCATAATTCATCTTCATCCAAAGTAAGAATTTAAAGAGAGAAAAATGTAGATATTTTTGTTCTCATGGTAGACTTAAAAGTGAAAAATATGATAGTCATCAAAACTTCTAAAATTTAAATAATTAAAAATAAGAATATTTTAGAAAATTAAATCTCTTAAATGATAAGTTACGAGTTTATGACGATTTTATTGCAAAATATATCATATTAACGTAGCATATGCACCAAATGAAACAAACCTTGATTCATATTTTATCAATCCGAAGTAGGTTGACCATTGACTTGGAAAATTTAATCATCTTAATGATTTAGTAAAAACCGGCCGCGGTATTTAGCAAAAGGTATTTACTTGAAACCATCCTCAACACCTTTCACAGGCTCCCCACTCTCCCTTTCTCTCGGCGGATTAAACAAGAAAACACATTTCCAACCCCAAGAATAAAATAAGTAAAAACCGGGTACGGTATTTAGCAGACATTATTTACTTTAAACCACAACCACCACTTTTCAAAGGCTATCCCCCTCCTCCAAACTCTCTTTCTTTTAACGAATTAAAAAAGAAAACAAAATTTCAACCCCAACAAAAAATAAGTAAAAACCGAGTGTGGTAGTTAGCACACATTATTTACTAGAAACCACAATCATAGCTTTTTAAAAGATATTCCCCCCTCTATTTTCTTTTTGCGGATTAAACAAGAAAATACAATTCCAACCAAAATTAAATGAGACTCTAGGTAGGTTGAACAATGAAAAGAAATATAAACCTTAAAATTTCTTTTGATTGGGTGAAATTTAATTTTAAAAAGTGAATAATAATAATAATAATTATTATTATTATTATTATTATTATTATTATTATTATTTTAATTATTATTTTGAAGTTTCATGTGAGAAAGTATTTCTTTAGTTCCCTTTTCTAAAAGGAAAATACTAGAACAACCCAATAAGTACCAAATTTTGTAGGATTAATTGTGGGCCGATACACTTTCCTAAAATTATAACGGCTCCATTACCTTTTTTAAAAAAAACCGCTTATGTCCAATTTTATAATTTTTCCAAAATTTCCCGTCTTCTTTACATTCGGCTGAGCGTCTTTTCTCCATCGTTGATCTCTTTTCATCTTCCTTGACTATTTTATCCATAACTTTTGATCGCGGATGAACCACATTACCCACCACATATCAAATCGAAACTCTGTGACGAGATCTACTAACACACTAGGTTTGACTTAGTGACGTCTTCGTTTTAAGGCCAAAAAATGATGTTTAAGCACTATTTTGGACTTTAAAAGTTTTCTGATGCTCAATTTTGACACATAGATTTAGGGACAGTGTTCAATTTATGAATTAATTGTGAACACAAGTGTTCAATTTATGCTTAGTTTGTAGTCAAACAAAATGTCGAGCGTGTGCGCAAAATTCGAAAAAGAGAGTACATTACATCAATGGCTCCAATGTGGGCGTTGTTGCATGTGATGTGGGCGTCGGTGCCTATGATGTGGGCATCGTTACCTGTGTTGTGAGCGTCGTTGCCTCCGATGTGGGCATCGTTGCCTACCAATTTGGATGCGCTTAAAATGCTCAAAGAAGATGTAGAGGTACCTATGATTTGGGCAATGTTTAGAGCGATGCCCAATGTTTTGATACTATGATGCCTAATGTTTTGATACTATGATGCTTAGTTTTAAGACCTGTCTCCGATGTGGGCAATGATGACCAAAATTTTGAATGACGCCCAATTTCGAACGACGACCAAAATTTTGAACGACACCTAATTTTGAACAATGGCCAAAATTTTGAAAGACACACAAAAATTTCAATGATGCCAAAAAATTTCCTTGCGATGCCCAAATTTGGGCAGTAAGCTTTTGCATTGCGACGACCAAAATTTTGAGCTATGCACAATTTTTTCATGCGATGCCCAAATTTGGACAGCGACTTTGTCCGCTTACCTTTCCTTCATTTAGGGTATCTTCGTCATTTCTCCTCCGAAAAGTGTAATGCAGCGATTTAAAAAAATTATCATGGACTTTTGGGGTTATATTTTTTCCAAAGGAGACCGGCCCGGTTATCACCTAATTTTGTATACGAAATTAAGTGACATTTTAGTGTCATGTAGCTGGCTTAACTTTTTAACCCATATGGAGCCCATTAGATGCAAAAATAAAATAATACTCCTTCCGTCCCAAAATTATTGTCATGCTTTCTTTTTTCGTCATTCTCAAAATAATTGTCTTGTTTGAAGCTTTTATTTTTAGAACAACATTTTTATCACTTTCCCCTTACTTTTCCAACGTACTTTAATTATGAGTCACATATACATGAGCTTTAAAGTAAAACTACACATCAAACTAATATTAATAATTTAGTCAAATGAATTTTCTTAAACTATACACCAAGTCAATCAAAACGATAATCTTAGAACAGAGAGAGTACATAGGATGCCACTTCGTCACTCTTTCAAAAAAGATCTTCGTATATTTACTCAAAGAAAAAGAAAAAAGTTAGAGGACACTATCTTTTCCGTGATAGCTTCTTCTTACATTTTAGTTTCCCACTTTGCCCATTTTTGAACTTATAGTTAAATTTACTCACCACATTTTATATGGAATACACGTCTTTTTAGAGACTCCTCCCATCACCACATAGTTTTGTTTTTTTAACTCCATATTTGTTGTACTAATTTATGTTTTTGTAATGCATAATTCATCTTCATCCAAAGTAAGAATTTAAAGAGAGAAAAATGTAGATATTTTTTTTTTTCTCATGGTAGACTTAAAAGTGAAAAATATGATAGTCATCAAACCTTCTAAAATTTAAATAATTAAAAATAAGAATATTTTAGAAAATTAAATATCTTAAATGATAAGTTACAAGTTTATGACGATTTTATTGCAAAATATATCATATTAACGTAGCATATGCACCAAATGAAATGGACCTTGATTCAGATAAGTTGACCATTGATTTGGAAGAATTAATCATTTTATGTATTTAGTTAAAACCAGGTGCGATATTTACCCTACATTATTTACTTGAAACCACAAACCATTTTTTAAATAAGAAAACACAATTCCAACCTCAATAAGAAAATAAGTAAAAGCCAAGTGGGGTATTTAACACACATTATTTACTTGAAGCCATAACCACAACATTTAATAGGCTCCCCCAACCCAAATTTTATTTGTCTCGCAGCGTATTAAACCAGAAAACACAACTCCAACCCCTAACATGAAAATAAATAAAAAGTGGGTGCGATATTTAGCACACATTATTTACTTGAAACCACAACAACTACTTTTAAAAAGGCACTCCCCCTTTGCTAAAAAAGAGGCACTCCCCCTCACACTTTTTTGTTGGCGAATTAAAAAAGAAAATACAATTCCAATCCTAACTAAAGGAGACTCTAGACAGATTGAAATGTCCAATGCAATATAAACCTTAAGATTTCGTTTGATTGAGGGAAATTTCTAAAAATTGATTATTATTATTATTATTATTATTATTATTATTGATATTATTACAATTATTATTATTTTGAAGTTTTGTGTGTGAAAGTATTCTCCTTAACTCCCTTTTCTAAAAGAGTAATACTAGAACCACTTAATGAGTACATAATTTTGTGTAGAAAATGGGGTGACACATTTGTTATTTAGTTGATTTCACTTTTTAACTCACAGTAGAGCTCATAAGATGTCAATAAAATGATACATAGGATGCTACATCATTATATTTTCTAAAAAAAATATCTTCTTATATTTTCTCAAAAAAAAATTAAAAATTGGCGAACAGTTTAATTTTTCCTTGAAAGTTTCTTCCTAGATTTTAGTTTCCCACCTTGCCCATTTTTGAAATAAGTATCATTTCTCCTATCACCACATAATTATTATTTTTTTAACTCCATATTTGTTGTACTAATTTAGGTTTTTGTAATGCATAATTTATCTAAGTAAGAATTTAAAGGAAAAATATGTTGACATTTTTTTTTGCTCATGGTAGACTTAGAAGTGAAATAATGAAAGTCATCAAACCTTCTAAAATTTAAATAATTAACAATAATAATATATTAGAAAAATAAATCTCTTAAATGATAAGTTGCAAGTTTATGACGATTTTATTGAAAAATCCTCATATTAATCTAACATATGTACCAAATGAAATGGACCTTGATTCGGATTTTGTCAGTCCAAAAATAGGTTGACCATTGATTTGGAAGATTTAGTCATCTTTATGTATATATTTAGTAAAAACTGGGTGCACGACAATTAGCACACATTATTTACTTGAAACTACAAACCACTTTTTACTCATTATTACAAACTTACTATTAATAATAGCAACAACATAAAAAAAATTTATTATTAATATGATTATTGTTATTAATAATAATTATTATTATTAATAACAATAATCATATTAATATTACTGTATTATTATTATCATTACTACTACTAATATTACTATCACAATTTTATAAAAGTATAAAGATTAACTTTTTGAATTTTTAGTATGAAAAGATTACTTTTAGATTATACTAGATCTTTGTGCCCGTGCCTATGACACGGTGCCAATATATCTGATTTCGTCAATTGAAACGCCAACGTTTAAATAGAAGGTGTGATTTTAAAAAATGTTACAATTGAGGGGCTGTTGATACTCATTGTATTTAGATTTATATCTGCTCATACATTACATTAGTTTTATACATCAGTGGCTAATTGGGCTGCGTATCGATTAGCGTGGCAACTGTGTATAGAACTTTGCCAAAAATAGTTTTTATAGGACTTCACAGGTTCAGTGGAAGACCTCCTTTAAAGCTTCACCGGAAGACCTGCTACAACATACAATCGACAGACCTTGTCTACACTTGGTCAATCATGACGTGTCCAGTTAAAAAATTATTAGTGGATCAATTTAAGTTTACCCTTATCAAGTTTGAATTTAAATTGAGACATTCCCTGACATCTCAGACCCGCCGAAAGTAGCTTTCCGAAAAGCAAGAAGACTTTCGCAGACGAACAAGAAAGCGAGGAGATCGATCGTCACCTACTGTCTGTAACAACTCTTACAGATCTGACATCCAGATTGCCCGGTTTCTAGTCTCTGCAAAAGATCTCTGCACCCTTCCCCTGCTCTATATCTGTGAAGACGAAATCTTCAAGACGGCTCCATGCATTTAATGCATTAAACCTAATAGAGTTGTTAAGTCTTCGTCTTCTCCAACGGATCTCCAGAATGCTCCAGCTATAAATGCTCGCCATTAAAGACTGAAGAAATACACATATATACACTGGATGAATTGCTCTGAAAATCTACAACAACTCTAAGTCTTTATACTCAGTGCATTCAAGAGATCCGAAACAGATCAAGAAGTCCTCGTCAACAACAAGAAGCTCTGCATCAATAATTTATTATTTACTTCTTGTTGTTTTCATTCATAGCTATTCTTCTGCATGAATTAAATATCTTGTTTACACAGATATTTATTTCCTTAACCCCCAAAAACAAGTCAATATTTTGTACACGATCCATTGGGAATATTCTTTGTAATAGATCTAGTGGAAAACATAGTGCACTTTCAAATCCAAGGTTGACTGCCTTGGTGGTGGACGTAGCACTCTTTAAAGTGTGAACCATCCCAAAATACTTGTGTTATTCCTTTACTATTTGTTTACTTATTGAACTTTTATTACTGCGTTTATCTTTATCCTTAACAGCAAACTTAAGTAACCAGTTAAGGTCTACCGGTAGCCCTTATCGGCAGATTGAACCAGTTTCTTGGCAAGACTTCCGCTATTTCAATCTTCCTAATAGATTGTAAGTGCTTGTCAAAAGAACTGACTTAAAAAGTTTTAAGTATATAATAAGCTATTCAACCCCCCCCCCTTCTAGCTTATTATTGAGCCCTTTGGGACTCACAATTGGTATCAGAGCTTAACTCTTTGAAAACTAGTTTTTCCAAGATTAAACTCTTGAGAGATTCGATCCAATGGCACAAACACACTACATGCTGCCTACATCAAATGCGAACCACGTCCCAATATTGGACGAAGGCCATTTCGATGTTTGGAAGGATAAGGTAATGCGTTTTATGAACTCCATTGACAACAAATTATGGAAGTGCGTTATTGAAGGACAACATGTACCAATGAAGGCCAACCTTCTAGCCTCCATCGCTGGGAATCCTGCAGAAGTTCCCAAAGAAGAATCAGAATTGACAGAGGACGACAGAAAACTGGTAGAGCTAGATAGTAAGGCAATCAATATCATTACTAGCTCTCTAGACACAAACACATACCAGCAAGTGATCCGATGTACTACTGCAAAAGAAATGTGGGAAGCTCTTGTGGAATACTTGGAAGGAGACCAAGACACAAGAGATAACAGAAAATACACATACATCCAGCAGTTTGACTCCTTCAAAAAGGATCCAAAGGAAACCTTGAGACAAGCATACAATCGCTTCAGTGAGGTAATTAATAGCTGATTTTCTCTTGGTAAAACTTATGACAAAAAGGAAATGAACATGAGATTTCTAGGCTCTCTAGGTAGCTTATGGCATGTTAAGACCACTGCCATGAAAGAATCCAAAAACTTAAACGAGATGACTATCCGTAGTCTTTACGCAAGTTTGAAGGTTTATGAGCTCGAAGTAAATCAAGCTCTAGAGCAGGACAAACAGTTCAGAACTGTGTCTCTGCCAGCCATGGTCCTAGAAGAAACCACTGTTGAAAACAAACCTTCCACTTCCTCCAGTGAAAATGATTTTCTCTCAGATAAACAATTTGCTATGTTTGTAAAACGTTTTCAAAAGTTTGCAAAATATGGAAGGAAGAACACACACCAACAGCCTTTTAGAAAGATTGGTGAAAGCTCATCTAAAGAAGAGCTTGTGTGTTACAATTGTAGAAAACCTGGTCACTTTGCCTCCAAATGTCCAAAGCCAAAATTTGAAGCATATCGAAGACCTACTCATAAAAAATTTCAAAAGCAAAAAGGTATGTTGGCTGAAGACATAGAAGACAAACAGGTAGCTACATGGTTTGAGACTGATTCAGAAGAGGAAGAGGATGATTGTGAGCAAGCTAACATATGCTTAATAGCTCATGATTCAGGTCCCACCTATGACTCTGAAAATGAAGTCGAAGTCTCACCTGGTCCCTTAGATAAAAGTGAGATCAATAGTGAGAACTTCCGTAAGGAAGAACTTATCAAGGATAATCAAGATATGCTTGAAGAGTTCAATTCCTTTAGAGTAGCCTATGTAAAACTCGCCAAGAACTGTGAGAAACTTGCTGTTGAGAAATCTCTGATGGCAGCTGAGATTCAAACTCTCAATAGCTGTCAACAAGAAAGTATCAAGCTCAAAGGAGAAAACAAATTCCTTTGTGACAAAATCGAATGTCTCACTGAGCACATCAAAGGACTTGACCTGGAGAAAATTGCCTTGCAAAAGACAATTGACTCCTGGAACAGCTCCAAGGATACCTTCGAAGAAATCCTTTCAAGCCAAAAATCATGTAAAGATAAATCTGGCATAGGATATTTGGATAAGCCCAGTATGACATTCCCATCTGTCACAGAGAAAGGTGAATCCTCCGAGACTGCTAATGATATCTCCTTCTCTAAACAGACATTCGGAAACAAGAGGAAACAAGGCCTTGGTTATTCAAGTGTTCCTTATGTTTATCCCAAGGCTCAGAAAGGGAAAGCCAAGATCACTGCTTCAGATGAGAAACCTGAGACAGTAACGGTAGAGAAACTAAAGTCTGCCGGCAACAACTCTGCTAAGGCAAAGTCTGCTGGCGGTAGACCTACTAAATCTCTACCGGTGACTATCAAGTTTGTCTATGAAATAGGCAAGGCACCTGTACATGTTGAAAGTAAACTTAAAGGTATTCTACCAAATCCTCCTAAAAAGGTTATCAACAGACAATCCAAAGCTAAGTCTTGTGGTAACATACCTAGGAAGATCCAAGAGAAACCAATTAAGTCTACGGTCAACAAACAAGCTAAACCAAGGACAGCTGTTAAGAAAAAGGATAATCACAATCACTCTTCATCTAAAGCCACTGACAGTTCTCTATGGAACTTCCATTTATGTCATTCTTGCAATTGCCTAGGCCATCTGGCCCCAGAATGCCTGCTAAGGTTCACTCCAAAATCTGAGAGACCTAGTTCTCTCAAGGTTAGGCAGGTATGGGTTCCAAAAGGTTGCTAATCCTTAGGACCCGAAAGAAAATAAAGTGGACCTTGTTGTTTTAAATCTTTTTCAGGTACGCTTCATGGCTATAGATTCAGAAGATAAAGGCATCCGTACCGACAAGTGGTCGCTCAAGACACATGACAGAAATGTAAACCTACTCACGATATATAGTCAAGCCAAAGGTCTCACAGTTATTTTCGGAGACAATGCAAGAGGAAAAACAATTGGGTATGGCTCAATCACTAGAGGAAGTCTCTCCATCAACAAAGTTTCTCTAGTGAGCGGCTTAAAGCATAATCTTCTGAGCATATCTCAATTTTGTGACAAAGGATTAATCTGCCAATTCAACTCCAACCAGTGCCTCATCAAAGATCGTGAATCCTGCTCTACAATACTGACCGGCAATAGACAAGGAAACGTCTATGTCGTGGACTTAAATCTTCTAGGGAGATTCTCCAGCCTTTGCCTAGTCGCTAACAACGTTCGTGACAACAGTTGGCTTTGGCACAAGTGTCTCAGTCACCTCAACTTCAAACACCTCTCCAAGCTCTCCAAAGTTGGGCTTGTCAAAGGTCTACCTACGGTGTCTGCCGACCATGACAGAAGTTGTAAAGCTTGCCAACTAGGAAAACTTTCCAAATCTTCCTTCAAAAGAAAGTCTGTCATGTCAACAAACAGACCTCTTCAACTTCTGCATATGGATCTCTTTGGACCAATCACTACAGTCAGTATTTCAGGAGACAAGTACACACTTGTAGTAGTTGACGACTACTCTAGGTTCACCTGGATCGAAACAATGACTTCAAAAGATGAGACATATGATCTAGTCACCGCTCTTTTCAGAAGACTTCAAACTCAAAAGCTTGAAGACATTAGTGACATAAGATCAGACAATGGCACCGAATTCAAGAACAACGGTGTAGAAAGATATTGTGATGACCACGGGATCGGCCACAACTTCTCTGCTGCCGGAACTCCTCAACAAAATGGTGTAGCTAAACGGAAGAACAGAACACTGATTGAAGCAGCAAGAACCATGCTAGCAGAAGCAAAACTTCCAAAGTACTTCTGGGCAGAAGCCGTTATCTCTGCATGTTTTACCCAGAACAGATCCCTGGTAAACAAGTTTCATAACAAAACTCCATATGAAATATGGAGAGGAAGATCCCCAAACATAGGATTTTTTAAAATCTTCGGCTGTAAATGTTTTATTCTTCATAATGGAAAAGAATATAGAGGAAAATTTGATGCAAAATCAGACGAAGGAATTTATCTGGGGTATTCCAAACATTCAAAAGCATTTCGCATTTTCAGTAAAACTCATTTGAAAATTTTAGAATCTGTGCATATTTCTTTTGATGAATATGACTTGTTAGAGCCTAGAAAGGCTCGAATATTGCTAATAATTCTGATAATGATGAGACAGGTACAAATACAACTTCTACTTCCACTCCTCTTCGAATCCGCAACGCACCCTTGATCAACCCCGCAACCCGGACTTCAACTCTGCCGATACCAGTTCCAACTCTTCTATTGACCTAGAACCTATCTCTTCTGTCTTACCCCAAACACATTTGCAAATCACTCATCCTTCTTGTTCACTAGAAAATGAAGGTTTCAAAGATCTTATCTCTTCTGAACCAGATTTTGGTGAATCTCCTTGTCAACCTACTCCAGAATTCTTAAGGGAAGAACCCACCAAAAGTGATCTTCCTCCAACCATTATTGAAACAAGAGATCATCCTATTTCTCAAATCATTGGTGATCTCAACTCAGGAGTCCGTACGAGGAATAGAGTTCGAGATGAGACTATGTTTGCATTTGCATTCGTATCTGAAATCGAGCCAAAGAAGATTGATGAAGCTATTTTAGATCATAACTAGATTGAAGCTATGCAAGAAGAGTTGAACCAGTTTGAAAGATGCAAAGTGTGGAGCTTAGTTCAAAGACCGACTGACCATCCAGTTATCGGCACCAAATGGGTTTACAGAAACAAAAGAGATGAAGACGGGAACTGTGACAGCCCGACCCGGACCCCAATGCGAGATCCCGAGTCGTGCCGTCCAAATAGGCAAGATACAAGCATGCGCAAGTAGGATTATAATATTCATGTGGCACAACATCGCATACAAATAACAACTCGGCTACACTTGGCTGGAAAATAACTTAAAATAAACAAGTCATCGGCGACGTTACAGCCGAAACCCAACAACTACTCCTACAATTTTAACACATGCTTATAATAACCTCAACGGCCACAACATGCCGGAGACAACAACAACAATAATATTTAAAAGAGCTTTAGCGGAAGAAACTGTAGTGAACCATTAACATATAAACAAGCTCGACATATAAGTCGGCAAACAAAAGATTTATAAGTATCAAGTAACTAAGTTTACTACAACAACAAAAACCCCAAAGTCAAGTCTAGGTGACTTGCTTCCCAACGTCCTTGCCAAAACAAAAGTCTAACTACAAAAGTCCCAAAAGAGCAACCTTCTAGCTCGCAACAACCAACGCGGGTAAGGCGAATCTAGCGTGAACCGTCTCCTCGGCTCGGATCTAAGGAAAACAAAACAAACAAATAGGGTAAGTCGAAAGACTTAGTAAGTTACTAAAAATGCATGTTCATGTTATAGCATGACATTTATCACAATTATGGCTCATGTTCTTCATATAGCACTTAGCACATTATTCACATAAGTGCGGAAAATAAATCATACAAGTAGGATATGATATAGGCACGGCCGCTTCGTAGCTCCTGCAAAAAGAGTTTGTTAACCCAATATCGTGACTACAATGCTCGTGACTTCGCATCGATATACCGAACTCTGCCGGCTAATAGCAGCCTGTAACGCACGTATTGTTACGGCAAAGGGGCTACTTCCCCATTGCGGCCTACAATGGAGGGGTGTGTGAGGTCCGTGCACGGCGATCCATAGCGAGCACAATCAAACCAAATCTCAATTCGTGAAGGCGATGCATCGTCCTACCCCGACATAAAAATCAAACTTGTTAAGACAAATAGTGCCACTGACTTAATGCAAACTGCACAAGTAGATATTTACTTGTTAAGACCAAATAATGATCGAATTCGACAAGAGCAATTAATTGACCGATAACCAAGTAGGGTATTAACGGGTCTCTACAATAAATCATGCAAGGCAATTAATTGCTCATAACCAAATAATCACAACGGGTTCAAATGCACATAATTAAACTCAACTTAGACTTGAGTAAACTCGACCAAACGGTGTCCAAACTTCGTAGGGATTGAAGTTAGAGTTCAACATGTTCAAATCTTCCTAGAGTCTACTGAGTCTTTACTAAAAATTCCAAATTTCGTTGAGTCTTTACTAAAAATTCCAAATTTCGGTAGTTGAAGCTATGTGCTTCATAACTCAACCTAGGCCATTACTAAGTTCATCTAGGTCATAAAATTCATCAAGGCATTGTAATGTGATTCATATTCATCATAGGTTCCAATTTTGAGGATAGAACACATAACAACTTCACAACATATCATATAGGCATAAATTAGGGCATTCTCATGTAGCCTCTTCTTCAAACAACACACAAAATAATTATTTCTAACATGTTCATAATCCTAAATAAACAAGATGAAAGAGTATTACAACCTTTAATAAGCATAAAATCATCCTATACATGCTCCTAGCAAGTTCATACTTTCAAAATACAAGAAGAAGGCATAGGAAGCATATAAGTGTCCTCATTGACCTCATACATCATAAGTTTTGTTTCCTTAGGGTCAATGAGAACTAAAACAAAGAAGAAAAGAAGTAACTTACTTGTATTCTACACCAAAGAAAGCAAGGAAGAAAACTATTCGGTTGAAAGTGATCTACTCTTCAAGCTCTACTCTTCTATGGTGGTGGCTTGAGCAAATGGAGAAGGAATGAAGGAAGACCAAGGTGAATGCTTCAAGAAACCATGGGAGAGTCTTGAGGGAAAGGAATCCCGTTTTTGGAGAGTGAGGGAGAGAAATGATGGTCAAAATCAGCAGATGTGGTGTATAATGGTTTAAAAACTGAGTGGGACAAGTGTCAACATGATGTGGTCTCCTTAAATCTGATTTTTGTGGCTTAATTGATCACTAAAGCCCTCTTAATCCACTCTTAAAACTTGTTAGAGATGTTAGGATATAAGTAAGGAGGGTTAGGGAGGTTTAGGTGGGGTTTAGAAAAGGTTTGGATAGGGGTTTGGGTGTAAAATTCAAGAATCAACGAAACAGAGCAGCCCAGTCTCGGGGGACCTTGCGGTCGCATGGTCCCCCTACCCTTGCGACCGCATCCTACCTGGATGCTCAACACTCCATTTTCTGGTTACCTTGCAGGGGCAAGATCATTCCACCTTGCGAGGGCAAGCCCGGCAGACCCAAATTGGCTCAAAACTCAACCTAAAAGACCCCCAAACACTTAGCCAAATCAAGGGGGTTTCAAACCCCAACAAAAATGAGTTTAAAGCTCATCACAAGCACCCTCAAACAACACCGAACGATCTAAACGAAGGAGGGAAAGAAGAAGAACTAAACAAGCAATTCAACCGACGATTAAACAAGCATGCATACATGATTCTAAACATGTTAAGAGCTTCATGAATGACTTATGAATGATTCTAAATCATATATAGACTAAGTAAACATGCTGACAATCAACAAGAAAACATGAAGGCAAGCACACAATGCTCATGCAAGAATCCGGGGTGTTACAGGAACGTCACCAGAAAGAAAGCTAGATTGGTTGCTCAAGGCTACCGAAAGGAGGAATGGATTGACTTTGATGAAACATTTGCTCCTGTTGCTAGATTAGAAGCAATCATACTTTTTCTAGCCTATGCTTCGTTCATGGACTTCAAAGTATATCGAATGGACGTGAAGAGTGCCTTTTTGAATGGTGGTCTTCAAGAAACGGTATACGTTGAACAGCCTCCAGGATTTGTCATTCAAGATAAACTGGATCATGTCTACCGACTCAAGAAAGCACTCTATGGCCTAAAGCAAGCTTCCAGAGCTTGGTATGAAACTCTATCCAAGTTCTTAATAGAACAAGGATTCGTGAGAGGAAGAATAGACACAACTCTGTTCATCCTTAAGCACAAACATCATCTTTGGATCAACCAACCAAAGCCTGTGCAAGAGATTCGAGAAGCTGATGCAAAGCAAGTTCGAGATGAGTATGATTGGAGAACTTACCTACTTTCTAGGACTGCAGATTCAACAGACTTCTGATGGAATCTTCATCAGCCAAACCAAATATGCAAAGGAACTCATCAAGAAATTTGGTCTTAATTCAGCAAAAGGATTTGAGACTCCAATGTCTACCGACTGCCATCTTGATAAAGATGAAAAGGGAAAGCAAGAGAACATGACCAAGTACCGAGAAATCATAGGTTCACTTCTTTACCTTACTGCTAGTAGACTTGACATTATGTTTGCTGTTTGTGTTTGTGCAAGATTTCATGCAGATCCAAAGGAATCACATTTGCTTGCTGCCAAACGTATCATCAGATATGTTTCAATAACAACAAATCTAGGCATCTGGTATTCCAAACGCAACAACTTCGATCTAGTTGGATACGTAAATGCAGACTAGGCAGCCTGCAAAGTGAGCAGAAGAAGCACCAGTGGGACTTCTCAATTTCTTGGAAATAGACTTGTCTCATGGTCTTGCAAGAAACAAGGATCGCTTGCAAACTCCACCACAGAGGCAGAATATATCACTGCCAGCAAATGTTGCTCTCAGCTATTATGGATAAAGCAACAACTAGTGGACTACAACATCAAGACTGCAAATTGTCCAATTATGTGTGACAACACATCAGCAATTTCAGTCTCCAAGAATCCAGTGATGCACTCAAAGACAAAGCACATTGATATCCGTTATCACTTCCTCAAAGATCATGTGGAGAAAGGTAACATCAGTCTGGAATACGTTCCAACAGACATACTCACAAAGCCACTGGATGCCACCAGGTTTGTTTATTTAAGGAGAAATCTTGGTATGATTGATCCTACTGCTTAATTTCAATATCTTATAGTTTTTCTTTCATATCGGTAGACTTAGTTTTATACTTACCGGAAGACGTCATTTTCCCTTTAGCGGAAGACTTAAAGGTTAGTATCACTACTTAGTCTATTTTAGCCAAAGAGGTTTTCTAAAACAAAAAGGGGGTCAGGCGTAGAATCCTTTTACATAGAAAATATCTTAAGTTCCCGCTTTTGCGCTAAAATTTTTCTTTAAATAGACCTTGAACCGCCCTTTCCAAAACTTTACGAAACCCCTTTGTCTAAAATATTTCTCTCTCTATTCAAACCCTCTCTCTATCACTCTCTCTGCAACTGCTCTCTCCATTTCCAAATTCTTCTTGTTTCTTCTTCTCATCAAAAACAATGGTATGCTCTTCTCTACTCTACTACTTGCTATTCATTGTTTACTATTCAGTATTTCATTTTTAAAGATACTTGTTGTGGAATACAAAAGGTCACTTTCGCGTATCTAACAGTATCCGCCATTGTTGTTCTTCAAAACCTAGAAACTAACAGTCTTTTATATGCTTTCAATACTTACTCTTTTGAAAACTTCTGTTAAATGTTTATCTGGTTTGCTTACCCTAAACATTCTAGGGTTTCAAGTTTTTTTTTTCAAAATTTTGATTAACTTTAGAAAAACTTGAAATCATTGCTTGTTTATTGTTCGTGGTAAAAAGCCCTAATTTCTGACTACATTCTTACAGGCAAAATCCTCAAAATCCAAGTGTAACAGCAGGAAGGAGTTGGACCCAGAAAAGGACACCCCTCTGAGTTTGGACGTCAATCTACCGGGATACCCCGCTTTTCCCGCTGCTCACGACATCATTGTCGCCCTGGACCCAAAACTTTATATACCCGGAATGTGCATAGACCTCCAGTCTGTCTGCACAATTGCCGCCGGAGTCAAGGCCTGCGAAGACATGAACGCTTCAGGGATTCTTCCACTCTTCTGCCTCAACGACAAAAGCTACAGTATTCTCTTGGCTGAAGAGTTCTACCAAAGGATGGAGCTCAGAAATCAAAATGCTCTTCGTGGATGGATTCGCGGCCGTCCTATCTCCATCACCGCCACCATTATTGGTGTGCATTTCAGTGGTGCTCATGAATCGACAATTGCTGAGGCTGATCATGCCTGGGAAGCAATGAGGGAAATTGATACCCCAAGGGAACCACAGGGGAGATGCTGAGGAATCTTTTCCCACTGGACATTTACTGTTCCAGCCACTTGATCGACAAGGGACTATTGTTCAAAAGCGGAGCTCACGACATGTTCACGGCACAACAGCTAAATCTCACAAGTGCAAACGGCCATTTGTTAGGCTGATCAATGCTTTCCTTCATGACACAGAGCAGGTCAACTCTTCCTTGAAGGAAGATGAGCTTATAGTGGTGTCCAATGGACAAGCAGCTGACCGCTTCGTTCTTCAACAAATATACATAATACGAGAACAAGCGAAGGCAACAGAAAGGTCTTCCGCCTCTCTCCATCGACAAAATTGCTAAGCATGTGCCCATTATCGTTAACAAGACCTTAAAAAAGGCATCTGCTAAGTTTAATGACCAAGTTGCTAAGACCCTCCACCAACAAGCCAAAGATTAGGCTGACGAGGCAGAGCAGCTGCTGAGGTCCAAGCAGAAAGCTAAGGCCAAAAAGGCTCGGGCGGAAGAACTGGAAGCTGAGGAGCGTCATGCTAAATGGATAAGAAAAGAGCTAAAGGAAAGCCGAAAGAACAAGTTTGCCGGCTGCTCTTTCTCTGCTGCCGGTAAGTCTCCATCCCCTTCACCAGCTACCCCAGCTCAACCAACCCCCTCTACCCAGCCTTCTCCTAAAACCAAACGACCACCCTCACCTTCACCTGTACCCTCACCAAAACCAAAACGTAGGCGACTACGTAAAACCTTTGAAGACCAGCCACCTGCAGACATTCCAACCTCTACCAATGACACAGCTGAGCCCCCCATTCAGTTGCTAAGGAAGAAAAAAAGGTCTGCCGCCACACAACCCTCTACCGCCGACCAACCCTCTACCGCCACACAACCCTCTACCGCCGACCAACCCTCTACCGCCACACAAACCTCTACCGCCGACCAACCCTCTACCGCCACACCAAGCCAACCCACTCCTACTGAGTTATCTACTCAGAGGACATCAACCCCTCCGGAGGAGTCTATCCCTCAGGAGGAGCTCCAAAGACAAGAGGAGCCCACCTGAACTCCTACCCCTCCTTCTTCACCTTTCAACTACTCACCTAACCCATCTACCCCTACCTCACCTCATCATACCCAAACCACTTCATCCACACCATCTAAACCAACCCAACCTTCTTCCACCAAACCTCTAGATCATGTTGCCTCTAAGTTCCTCTTTGGACTTTCATCGGTAGCAGATCTTTTCACCCAAGATCAACCTCAACCACAACCCAACCTACGCAAACCCAAATTCCTATTCTATCCTGCTCCCTCTTTTTGGTTCTCCACCGACCCCATACCCGAATCATCAATAGTCAGTGACAATTCTGACACTGACATTGAGTTAGATTCTCCCCCAAACCCTCCTCCCTCTCCACCACAAACCATCTCTTCTTCTACCAACACCATCCCAACCCAAGACTCAACCTTTTTCGACTCAGTCACCCCTCCTCTCCAACAGCCCTTCCGGCCCATGTCCCCTGGCACTACCTCTTCTGCCGGTGCTGATCACATTCACATTTGCCTGGAACCTTCTTCCTCTCAACCGGCCAATGCTGAAATTTTGTCTCGGTTGGACGCTATCTATGAACGGTTAGGCGAGCTGACTAGCTTCTCTACCGCCACCGCTGAAATAGCCACTGCCGCGTCCAAGGCCACGACAGGACTGCTGCTCTTCTTCGCCAATTCCAAGAGGACGTGTGGACCCGTTTTGGAAAGATGAGACACGAGTTTATGGACGTCAAGATCAACGTTGAAGCTCAACGAGATGAATGTGTACGGCTCTGCTCCTCTCTCTTCTACGAGTTGTTCCATGCTATCACACTTCATCTCGGCAACAGCCGCCCACCTGTCCTCGATCTCAACAACATAGCTCGCGACTCAGGCTACAACATTATGAATGCTCGGCGTGATCGTGATCTGGCCATCACGGAGGAAAAGCAAATAAAGTCTTTCAACCGCATGCTTATGGAAGAGAACAACCATCTTCGTGAAGAACTCGACTACCGTTCTCGTTCCACTAGACCTCCCACAGATGCCGATGATGAGTACGTTCGTTCGAAGAACTAAAGAGCTAGAGCGACAACGAAGGGAGAAAGAAGAAGCAGACAAAGGAAAAGGGAAAAGACCTTGGTAAAATTTGTATCTGTTCTTCCCTTAACCTTTGTATCTATCCTTATTTTTTGAAAACTCTGTAATCATTAAACTCCTCGTTTATAATACAGAAGATTAATTGCCTTTCAAAAATTATCTATTGTTTAAATTCTTGTTCTTTC
This sequence comes from Codonopsis lanceolata, assembly GCA_013146195.2. Classification (NCBI taxonomy): domain Eukaryota; kingdom Viridiplantae; phylum Streptophyta; class Magnoliopsida; order Asterales; family Campanulaceae; genus Codonopsis; species Codonopsis lanceolata. The sequence goes on from CM028382.1 coordinate 34,086,729, forward strand.
ATTTCATACATGCTTAGAATTTAAACTCTCTGTTTAAATTTATTTAAACTGATTGCTACTAATCTGTGTGTTGTTCTATGATTTCCTTACATTTTTTTGTGCACCTAGATTAGTCTTTACACTTGAGGTGTTCTACTATTTGATAGAGGCATGTCTTCTGTTATAAAATTAAGAACTCTTTTAAAACATGTCATTATCTATCACATAGTCGGTTATAGCCCTCATTTGTAGTAATGATGACTAGATATAAATAAGAGGAGATTGTTGATACTCATTGTATTTAGATTTATATCTGCTCATACATTACATTAGTTTTATACATCAGTGGCTAATTGGGCTGCATATCGATTAGCGTGGCAACTATGTATAGAACTTTGCCAAGAATAGTTTTTATAGGACTTCACAGGTTCAGCGGAAGTCCTCCTTTAAAGTTTCACCGGAAGACCTGCTACAGACATACAATCGACAAACCTTGTCTACACTTGGTCAATCATGACGTGTCCAGTTAAACAATTATTAGTGGATCAATTTAAGTTTACCCTTATCAAGTTTGAATTTAAATTGAGACATTCCCTGACATCTCAGACCCACAGAAAGCAGCTTTCCAAAAAGCAGGAAGACTTTCAGCGAGAGCGAGATCGGACTAACACCTGCATGCTGTAACAACTCTTACAGATCTGACATCCAAATTGCCCGGTTTCTAGTCTCTGCAAAAGATCTCTGCACCCTTCCCCTGCTCTATATCTGTGAAGACGAAATCTTCAAGACGGCTCCATGCATTTAATGCATTAAACCTAATAGAGCTATTAAGTCTTCGTCTTCTCCAACGGATCTCCAGAATGCTCCAGCTATAAATGTCGCCATTAAAGACTGAAGAAATACACATATATACAGTGGATGAATTGCTCTGAAAATCTATAACAACTCTAAGTCTTTATACTCAGTGCATTCAAGAGATCCTAAACAGATCAAGAAGTCCTCGTCAACAACAAGAAGCTCTGCATCAATAATTTATTATTTACTTCTTGTTGTTTTCATTCATTGCTATTCTTCTACACGAATTAAATATCTTGTTTACACAGATATTTAATTCCTTAACCCCTAAACACAAGTCAATATTTTGTACACAATCCATTGGGAATATTCTTTGTAATAGATCTAGTGGAAAACATAGTGCACTTTTAAAATCCAAGGTTGACTGCCTTGGTGGTGGACGTAGCACTCTTTAAAGTGTGAACCATCCCAAAATACTTGTGTTATTCCTTTACTGTTTGTTTACTTATTGAACTGTTTATTACTGCGTTTATCTTTATCCTTAACAGCAAACTTAAGTAACCAGTTAAGGTCTACCAGTAGCCCTTATCGGCAGACTTGAACCAGTTTCTTGGCAAGACTTCCGCTACTTCAATCTTCCTAATAGATTGTAAGTGCTTGTCGAAAGAACTAACTTAAAAAGTTTTAAGTGTATAATAAGCTATTCAACCCCCCCTCCCTTCTAGCTTATTATTGTGACCTTTGGAACTCACAAGGGCGTTATTCGAACTCTACCTATAGTTGAGGGGGGGTTATTTATAAGGACTTATTTGTAACTGGCCTATGAACATTTGATTTTGCGGCGGAATCAACCCCCATGGTCACATAATCTCAATCAATCAATTGAGCTCTATTATGAGATTATATTAATGTAAGGTTGATGTTTTGTAAGGGGTAATGGTTTAGAAGATTAATTTCAGGGTGTGATGGCTCATAATATTAATTGTAAGGGATGGCTTTGTAACAGGGTGAAAGAAAATAAAAAGTTAAAAGTGGATAACTACTCTCACACATGTGAATGCGAGAGTGAATCACAACCATTAAATTTTTTAAAATAATTAAATCTCAACCTCTAAATAGCTTTAGTCAATTGCACATGTGTGAGAATGAGCTCTATTGTAATATAGATCGATTGAATATTTTTTTAGGATCATTGGGAAATGAATATTTCTTAAATAGAATTTTGGGATTTAATACCAATAATGTTAATGAATATAATAATATTACTATTATACTAATAGTATTATTGTTAAAATAACAATAGTCATAATAATTAAAAGTTGCAATACAATTATTATCATCATTGTCAATAATGAAAATAAAAAATAACTTTCCATCCAAATGAAAGCTTTTAACATAATGACATTTGTAGGCACGTTAAGTTTTGGACTTTTGGGTATTAAAATTATGATTTTGGGACTTTTTGCATACAAGAATTATTTTGAAACTTTTTGGATTTGATAATTTTTTTGTGGGACTTTTTGATATTTTCCATTAATTTTTTCCCTCACATCGTTCATGTGCAGCTTTAAGTTTTTTTACAATTTGTTTTTAACTATAATAAGTAAATTTGATTTGTATTTGTATGTCAATTTAATATTTATCGTATTTAAGTTTTTGTTCATAGTAATCCAATTAAAATAACTACAATAAGTTACGATGAGTTTAGAAAATAGCCCTTATTTTAAAAAGGACAAATCGCACCATTGGTCCCTCGATTATGGTCCCTTAATAGTAATAGTCCCTTAACATTTTTTTTTTGTCAGAATTAGGTAACGGGAGTATTAAATTTTCACAGCCGCAGTCCTTTTGATGGATGCCGTTACTAAAATACCGTTAAGTTGTCCATGTGTATTTAGTAAGGGCTAAAATGAAATATTTTCAAACTTAACTTATATCAAAGTTTACAATCGAATTTCTAAAGTTTAAAATATGTCCATAAGACCTTCTTCCCCAATTTTTTTTGGGAAACCTAGCAATTCAAGAATAAGATCAAGATTAAAAATAAGATTTCAAACAAGTTGCAACATATAGAAAATACTTAATCAAAACATAAATCTAATTTACCAAATTGACAAATTATGATCATGATTAAAAAGATTTCAACGACTAATCAAGAATCAGAATAGACCTATTAGGAAACAAAGGTTATAGTTGATGAAATAAAAGATTCTTTGTATTCTAAGACAAATTGCTCACAGGCTGGAATATTCAATTGATTAGCGGAATTGAATGACTTTCTACTCTTATGTAGTTGATTAATCAGTTTCAGTTTCATACATGGGTCGGCTAAGGTGAGCGATATAACCATGTCTATTGGGTTGTCAACCGAAATTGAGCTATGGAAACAGACTATTTGAAGGTATATTAAATCTGAAATTCAACAAAATTAAATAAAACCCACGAATTAAGAATCAAATTCAGATCAACTCAAGTTGATAAAATTGAATAAAAAAACAGAGTTTTTCTGCATATGATGATCATAAATTCGCCGGCAGACATCAGATTTCATTAAGAATCGAATCAAAATTCAAAGAAATGAAGCTACTAGATTTGGTATCTCCAACAAGAAATTTTTCTGATTTTTTGGGTTTGTATTAATTTGGTCTAACTTGTGTGCATTAATTTGGCGAAGAAGGGTTAAAGTCTTTTTCCAAATCATAGGGGCTCGATTGTAAATTGGGATACAATTTATGCTTGAGAATTTGCATTTTAGCCCTTACCAACCGCACGTGAGAGGTGCATGCACACTTAATGGTATTTCACTAACGACATCCATCAAAAGGACTTGTTGCGTGAAAATTTTCAAGTTCTAGGATCTAATTTTGACAAAAAAATTGTTAAGGGACTATTGCTGTTAAGAGACCATATTCGAGGGACCAATGTTGCGATTTTCCCTTTTTAACAAAACTTTTGCAATTTTTAGTATCCCAAGAAATAAAAAGAAAAATAAAGGCAGGGCAGAGTGGTCTTTTCGGTTGTTTCATTTCAACATCTAAGATTGCCCTAAATAAAATCCTTTTTTGGTAGCAAAACAAAACCACAAGCGCATAGAAAGAGAGAAATGGGAAGGGAGATGGCAGTAGCAATGCATCAATCCCAAATGATAACTTAATAAAAATGAACGAGATTTGAGTTAGGTTATTCTCACTCCACTAGGCGCTATAGCAACAAGTAGAATTAGGTTCGTCAATTACAACCCGACATTTATTAATCTACCGACCCGACCAGTAAATTATCTTACACAACCCAACTCGTTAATAAATTTTGGGTCGAAACGGGTAACCCATTTCAACCCAAAAATGTTAACGAGTCAAACCAATTGTCCATTTTGACCCGCTATATTTTATTCGATAAATGTATGGATTCTAGGGGAAAGCTTTAAACCAAGACGGTCGACCCGCGTTAACCTGTTCTCTCCCGAATAGATCTAATTCATCCCATTTCGATTCGTTTGATATTCGGGGTCCTAATAAGTGTTGACCCGATTCAACCCGTCCCAAACTCAACCCATCCTTTCCGGTTGCTAGGCCTAGTATAAAAAATAATAGTAGGATTATTTTGTCCTACATATAAAAAATAAAGATGGAATAACCAAGCCATAAAGAAAAACCGAGGTTTGTTTTATTGTGATTTGGAAGCTTAGTTTGTTTCATACTTAATTTTATTTTAGGAAAAGAAACGGGAAATGAGTTTTATTTGGATAATTTATTAAAAACACTGTGTCGGGGCAACAATCCCCCTACAATACATAGATAGATAGATGAAGCTAAATACAAAATAATTGGGTGGATTAATTTTGCACGATGAGAGATATCCATACAAACAACGAACTAGCCCCGTCACTACTTGCTTCCTCCTAGACAGGCTTAACTTTATGTGCCAATCAACTAGGAGACTTACATGTAGATTGATTATAAAAAGTTAGATAGTGTTAGAAGCATCAATCTTTAAAACATTATTCTCAAACTAGTATTCATCCCATTTATTACCTTATAAAGTAAATAAATTACTTTATGTGAACTGCCTTGAGATGAACATCGACCGATGTGCCTGAAAAATATAAAAAGTAACTTTAATTGAAAGCACAAGAATCTAAAAACATAAATATTTTGAAAGAAACATAATTATATAGAAAATGAATTACAATTTCCATTTCTACTAATCAAATTCAACCAAAAATATAGAGAGAAATCTACCGAAACGGCTATGGAAGTATAGATCACTAGTTATCCAATGATCTTACTTCCATATGAGAGACTCCAAGAAAAAACATAAACCGCAGCAGCCCCGACCCCAAAGGGAGGGGGTGGGGGTGTTTCGACTGTGCTCTGTTCAAAATGAGGGAATCATAGCTTCTTAAATACTTTCATTTAGGGCTACCAAATGAAACAAACCTTGATTCAGATTTTATCAATCTGAAGTAGGTTGACCATTGACTTGGAAGATTTAATCATCTTAATGATTTAGTAAAAACCGGCCGCGGTATTTAGCAAATGGTATTTACTTGAAACCACACTCAACACCTTTCACAGGCTCCCCCTCCCCCACTCTCTCTTTCTCTCAGCGGATTAAACAAGAAAACACATTTCCAACCCCAAAAATAAAATAAGTAAAAATCGGGTACGGTATTTAGCACACATTATTTACTTAAAACCACAACCACCACTTTTGAAAGGCTATCCCCCTCCTCCAAACTCTTTTTTTTTTAAGGAATTAAAAAAGAAAACAAAATTTCAACCCCAACAAAAAATAAGTAAAAACCGAGTGTGGTAGTTAGCACACATTATTTACTAGAAACCACATTCAACGCCTTTCACATGCTCTCCCCCTCCTCCCACTCTCTGTTTCTCTCGACGGATTAAACAAGAAAACACAATTCCAATACCAAGAATAAAATAAGTAAAAACCTGTTACGGTATTTAGCACGCATTATTTACTTAAAACCATAAGCACCACTTTTCAAAGGCTATCCTCCTCCAAACTTTCTTTTTTTAGCGAATTAAAAAAGAAAACAAAATTTCAACCCCAACAAAAAATAAGTAAAAACTGACGTGCCGTTTGGTAGTCAGGATTAAGGCCAGATAGGATTAATAAGCCGAGTTGTCTGATGTTTGGTACGCCATAGGTGATCGGGACTAATAGCACGAGTTATCCGGATAAGGTCATTATCCCCTCACTATTAATACCAAGGGGAAGGGTGTTACTATTAGCACCCTCACTAAAAAAATTGGGATTAACATTTGTAATCTCAAAACTACCCCTGATATACAAGTGAGGATTAATAGCAAGGGCACTAATAATACTGAGATTAATAATACTGCTTATCCTTATCTGACTACCAAATAAGCCCTGAGTGTGGTAGTTACCACACATTATTTACTAGAAACCACAATCATAGCGTTTTAAATGATACTCCTCCCTCACTTTTCTTTTTGCGGATTAAACAAGAAAATACAATTCCAACCCAAACTAAAAGAGACTCTAGGTAGATTGAACAAAAAATTGCAATATAAACCTTAAAGTTTCTTTTGATTGGGTGAAATTTACTTTTAAAAAGTGAATAATAATAATAATTATTATTTTGCAGTTTCATGTGAGAAAGTATCACCTTTACCTCCTTTTTATAAAAGAGCAATACTAGAACAACCCAATAAGTACCAAATTTTGTAGGATTAATTGTGGGCCGATACACTTTCCTGAAATTGTAACCACTTTACCACCCTTTTTAAAAAAAAAACCATTTAACTCCACTTTTATAATTTTTTTTCCCAATATAACCCGTCTTCTTCACATCCGGCTGAGCCTCTTTTCTTCATTGTTGACCTCTTTTCATCTTTTTTGACCATTTTCTCCATAACGTTTGATCCTAGATGAACCATATGATCCACCACATATCAAATCGAAGCTCTCGACGAAATCTAAAAACATTGGGGTTCACCCGATGATGTCTTTGTTTTAAGGCCAAAAAACGATGTTTAAGCACTATTTTAGGCTTAGAAAGTTTTCTGATGTTCAATTTTTATAGACAAATTTAGGGGCAGTGTTCAATTTATGGCAGTGTTCAATTTATGCTTAGTTTGGAGTCAAACAAAATGTTGAGTGTGTGTGCAAAATTTTAACAGGAGAGTACACTACAACAATGGCTCCGATGTGGGTGTCGTTGCCTATGATGTGGGCGTCGTTACCTATTATGTAAGCGTTGTTGCCTATGAAATGAGTGTCGTTGCCTATGATGTGGGTGTCGTTGCTTCCGATGTGGGCATCGTTGCCTACCATTTTGGATGCGCTTAAAATGCTCTAGGAAGATGTAGAGGTACCTATGATTTGGGTTAGTTAAGGTGAGCGATATAGCCATGCCTATTGCGTTGTCAACTGAAATTGAGCTATGGAAACAGACTATTTGAAGGTATATTAAAATTGAAATTTGACAAAATTAAATAAAACCCACGAGTTAAGAATCAAATTCAGATCAACCCATGTGGCAGCCCGACCCTGACTCCAATGCGGAATCCCAAGGTCGTGCCACCAAGACAAGCTAAAAGACGGACAAGCACCTGTTAAGCATAATGGAGCGAGTCAAGAGTTGAGCCAACAAGCTCAAAACAGAATATAAGGCCATAGCGGCAAAACGGATAACAAACTAAACACATGAAGCAATTCATAGGTGGGACCAAAGCCTATAATTCTAAACCAAGAATGCAAGGTCGAGACAACTATCTCTAACAAATCTACGACTCGCTGTGACGCAACATTGCAAGCACGACAACAAACCATCGGCAAACCTAAGGCCGTGGCAGGCAACAAAATACCAACCTCGATAAACAACCACTAACGGCTATAACATGCCTGAGGGACTAATCAACTAAAGGAATAAGAGATTAAACACTAACGACTAAAACCAATGTCTCTCGACTAAAGTTGTCGGAGACGAAATAACAATAACACAATACTATAACATGCGAGCTAAAAACCTTGCTCTGGAAAGACAACGGAATAAACTTCTAAATAAATACAACTATTTCGACCAAACAAGTCGGCTCCCAAAATATCAATTTACTGAAATAAAATACTAACATAACTACACAAGTAAAGTTTACATAACTTTACATCCGTGTCTCACAAGATAATAAATACAATAATAATAAATCTCCGGGGCTTAAAGCCCGGGAAGACCACCGACTAGAAGTCACTATCCGAAGCGCCAAGCGCACTAACGAGAGGTCCGGTCACACACACAAGGAAAACAAACACACGGAGTGAGTCATAATGACCCAAGGTAAGTTACTAAATGCAACTGTATGGCATATCATGTCATGGCATGGCATAATGCACAAGCATATAGAAGAATCATGGTATCATATTAGTATACCAACAATGAACATATGCTAAGTCATCAAAGCACATAAACTTCGTAAACCACATAGCACATTATTTTTCATATAAGCGCTCATAGTAAGCCACATAAGGGATAGAGAAGATACCCAAATAGTGCTGTTGTGCTGCTCCTGCAATACACAATGTTAGACTGGTTCGTGCCATCGATGCTCTGTGATTACATCGACTTATATCGAGAACCTACTCGATTTAGATAGTAGCCAATCGCGCACGTATTGTTACGGCAAAGGGGGTACTTCCCTATTGCGACCAACAATGGAGGGGTGTGTGAGGTCCCAGGTACGGCGATCCATAGCGAATACGAATCTTACGATTCGTATAGGCGATGTATCGTCCTACCCTGACGTATAAAACCAATCCAAATAATGCCAGCTGGACTTTTATGCAATGCACAAGTAGATATTTACTCGCATGCTCAAACAAGAATCAAGACCGACCATAGCGGACTTATCAAATCAAGTAGGACATAAAGCTCTACACACCAATTTAACAATGCACATATTAGCACATACTTAACAAATCCAACTAACTTATAAGTTTAGTCAAAGAACCACATAATGAGGTACTCATAATCCTCAAGTCATCACCCAATCAAAAGTAGCATATAAGCTAAAGAAATCACAACATGAGGTCTGCCAAAGTCCTCTACTCGGGATTAAACCAAAGACTATTATTTATTCTAAGAACAACCATAAATCAAGACTTAGCATTTTAGATTCACTTAAAGGTACACCGGACTCAACCATAGTCCCAATCGTCATATATATTCGACTTCCTCAAAGCCAATCTCAAAGGTATCAAAACTAACCCGTAGTCAAAACCTCGCAAGTGCTTTCATGTGCACGCGACCAAACTCCCTAAGAGAGAACTCATTCAATAATCATTCCTTAAAGATATTCGAGATCATAGGTTGGTCTCTAATGCTTCGTGCTATAACGAGCACGCTCTAAATAAATCCCCAATAAGCCTCTATAATCGTGGGTGTCACAAATGGGACACAATTCGAGATGCTCGGGTACTCACAATCAAAGCCAACCAAACCCGAACATCGTAGGATTTCAACCTAAGGCTCACTAACATCTTATTGAACCTAAAATGACTCCATTGAGTCTTAATGTCACATTTCATTAAATACATATTTCATACATCCCCAAATTAACACACCATTCAAATTATAACAAATTTCCCAAAAATAATCTGGGCTTGATTCCCAAACCTAAAAATCCAAGAACTCATCATAATCATAGCCAAACAAAACCCAAATGTCGTAGCATTTCAACCCGAGTTCATTAACACATTATTGAACTTATTTTGACTCCGTTGAGTCTAAATACTAAGTTTCATTCATGACACATTCCATCAACCTCAACATTAATACCCACTTTAATTAACAACAATTTCTCCAATAATTCGGGCTTAATTCTCAAGCCCTAAAATTCATAACAAAACCCAACATAAATCATAACCCATTTTATAAATCACATAATTTCAATTAAATGATCCTACTCATGATATCTAGTGAGTTCACACATCCAAAGCCCCAATCTTAGGCATATTTCCACAATAAACCCAAATAACATATGGACATGATTTCTAGCATACTCATAAGCCTAGAAACACAAGATGAAGAGTAATCATATACTTCAACAATCATTGAAGAAATTCTACAAATGCTCTTAACAAGTTCATACCTCCAAAAATCCTCAAATTGGGCATACAGCATATCAAGTGTTCATTGCCCACAAATAACACATAGGTTGTTTTCCTTATGGCCAATGAACCAAAATAAAAAGAAGGTAACTTACCTAGCTCGGATGAAACCTCCAAAGAACGCAATCCGATCGGTGAACTTGTTCTACTCGTCGAGGGCTTCATGAATCAAGTTTGAAGACAATCCGACGGTTGGATCATCATGGATCGAAGAGATAAGGAGGCTAGCTTAAAATCTCCCATGGACTCTCTCTCTCTCTCTAATACGTAAGGAGGATGAGGAGAAATGAGGAATGTTTCTGAAAATTGCAAAGGGGTTTGGCTTTTATACCTCCTCAAACCAAGAGGGCAAAATAGGGAATTCCTTGGTACAATTAGTAGAGAGATTAGATTAATCACTCACTAATATAACCTTAATTAACCTCCAACTAATGTTAGACATGTTTAGGCTAAGTATGGGAGGTTAAAGGGTTTAGAGGGGTTTGATGAGGGTAGGATAGGTATTTCTCGTCAAAAATCGAAAACAAAAAGTGGCGGGGCACTCATCGCAAGGTCCCCTATAGCTTGCAACCGCAAGCTCTCCGAACCTCTAGGTGACTTCTTCCATTGACCTCGGGGCAAGGTCTTTCCCCTTGCGATCGCAAGCCTCCCCAAAAAAAGGGTTAGAATTCAACCCCGAACGACCTCAAACACATAACCAAACCTAAAAGGTTCAAACCTCATCCAAAGTAGGTCTAGAAATCCCATAGAACACTCACAAACAACTCCGAAACAACTCGAGCGAACGGGAAGAGGTGCAACAACGTGCAACCGAAACGACGAATGAACTAGCAATTGAACGTGGATCGAAAGGAGACTTTTAAGGCAAGTCTAAGGGTTAATGAAGAAGCTTAAATACTTCTAGAAAGTTGAATAACAACTTGGGAAATAAGAATTCCAAAGGAGAGACGACACGACTCAATCCCCGAACTATGATAGAGACGAATGTTGCTCCAAAGCTTCCAAATCATCGATAGACTTAAGGAACACCTCCAACTTGAAGTCTAATACATCTAAACATGTTAATAAACCATCATATAAAGGTCTAGGACCAAA
>CM028382.1:34097844-34165945 GCA_013146195.2 Codonopsis lanceolata
ACGGTTGAGGTAGTTATTGAACAATAACGACTCACAATCAATCCCTACGTCGAATGTAGTTCGTTAGACTAATGAATTAGCTTTCGATACTTTGAGATGGATTGATGCTTATGCCTTGATGTTTGTGTGCTTTAAGACTCGATTGAGTTCTTATGCGGTTTATGTGATCATGTGAAGTAAATGCATGATTGAGAGCATGTTGTAGAATAATGTATCTATTTGACATGTTGAATTCGCTCTTGTCGAATTCTTGTGTGATTCCTTAAATGAGTAAACAACTACTTGTTGAATAAGTTCGCTCTTGTCGAACTTATTCCTTATTGAATTACATGACGAGTAAACATCTACTTGGCATTGCATGAGTCAGGCGGCATATTTGGTTGAGTCATTGGTGTGACAATGCATCGCCGATCACGAGTTATGGGACTCGTGATAGTGATGGGTTGTTATACCGGGTTTTCACACACGCCTCCTTTGTTGGCCACAGTGGAAGTAGCCCTTGCTGTAACCAAGAGAGCATTGGCATGTCTAAGTACCATGGAGAGAAGCTTGGTGAGTAGAGAGCTCGGCACTTTGATACACTCATCACGGGTATCATTGGCACGAAATATTAACGTTGTGTATTGCTGAGGAGCTACGTAGCGGCCCGGTTCCATAACATATCCTCCTTATATGTGATTTACTTTATAGCTCCTATGTGAAACAACGTGCTACCATGGATATGTGTTTTAAGTGTTTATTAAATGAATGCTTTGAGTGACTTGATATTAAATATGATATCTTGCTATGTATGTTGCATAATGCCATGACATGCATAATTGTTAACTCACAAAGTCTTTATGACTTACCCCTCCCTTTTCTTGCTTTAGGTCAGAGCCGTTCGAGTACCGCTCGTTGAGGTGTAGCATGATTCTCGCTTGTCCGTGATCGCCGCGACGAGGTTGTGGTTATTAGATGTCCTTATTTTGTTCTCTTTTGTAAGGGCGTTGGGTTTAGCAAGTCATTTAGACTTTGCTTGGGAACTGGTTTATTTGTTTTATGTCTATACTTGTATCTTATTGGCATGCGCCGAGGCAAATAGATGTAGTGTGGTTCACATGTTTAAAACTTCATTGGGCATTACTTTAGCTCTTATTTATTTATGTTGTTCTCACGTTATAGCCGTCGAGGTATGTAGTGTGGGTTCCGGTAGTAAAGTCGTAGATGAATTGATATACTTGTCTTTAATTGTTATATCGGGTTTAAAAGTTTTAAAAATTTCCGGCCTTTTGGTGCCAGTCGCTTCATCGATATGTTGTGTCATGTTGTTTTCTATAATTGAGTCTTTGCTTGTATTGTTGTCCTATTTGGACGACTTGACTTGTGATTCCATCTCGAGAGGTCAATTAAATCGTAGTTAATATCGAGCTATTGGTTAGCTATCGGTCGAGATAGGTTCCATGGCCTATGTGGGTTGGTTCTTTGTGTGATTTCTAACGTCAGTGATTTCTTATAGGTTCACGATGGTGGTTCCTAGACAAGGAGCTAGTAGCAAGTGGCCCAGTGTTGGCGAGGTAAGCGAGACCTAGGAGGGTTTGTTGAACCCGAAGCTAGAGTTTGAATGAACGAGAGGTTGCGAAACCTCCACGCAGAATCAGGTGGATGAGAATGCTTTCGTATGGCGGGCTTGTTCGTAGGATGATGGTATTATGGCGAGTTGGCACGAGGGAGGTCGAGGTGTACCACCCACGCCACCACCACCGAGCAGGAGGCGAGAGTTTCGCCACCTCGTCGTAATGATGTACCACGGAACCTAGGGCCGAAACAATGCTACTTTGGAGAGGTTTTTGAAAATGAAACCTCCATCATTCGAGGGAGAGTCGGATCTTTGGTAAAGCGAGTTATGGCTTGAGGACTTGGAGAAAATTTTTGCGACTCGGGCGCAGGGAGGAGAAAAAGTTGTGTTAGGCGTGTATAAGCTAAGAGGGGCCGAATCATTGGAGAGTATTAGCTTGAATCTTAATCAGGTTCCAAGGATTTGGTCAAATTTCGGAGAGGGAGTTCAAGGCTTCCTATGTACCTATGGTGGTAAGGAGGAAAAGGGAGAAGGAATTTCAGATCTAGAACAAGGTTCTATGATGATGGCTCAAGATTCGAGATAAGTTCACCGAGTTGTCTCGCTATTTTGCACATTTAGTACCGGATGAGTCCCAGAGGGTACTCTGTTCGTGAAGGGTCCGAAGACCGAAGTTTAGGAGGCGCCTTATCATTGCAGCTTGATCGACATTAGCCGTGGTATCGCGTGCCTACGAGATAGAGAGATATAGGAGCATAGGCCGAAGCCTTCAGGTGCCTGCCAGCATCGGGCCATCGTCATCGCACGGGGCCTCGCAAAGATTCTAGAGAGCCGAGTTCGTAATCGGTTCGATCGTAGGGCAATCGCCGCAACGGTGGCTGGTGGCGCATACAGCCTGGGATAGTCGGGGCAGCTGCCGAGAGAGTCGGGATAGTCGCGCTCCATCTTCACAGGGGCAGCAGGGACAGAAGAACAGTTCGTAGTTCTGCTTCCTTACAGCAAGACGGGTTGAAGAGTGTTGTTGACTAAGATCCGCTAAGTGTCATGGGTGTGGTGAGACGAGACATTTGAGGAGAGATTGTCCTAAGTCTCGCTAGTCGGGCCGGGCTCGTTTTCACGCCGGGAACAAGAGGGATAGCGATGGGCGCCCGGCGCAGTATGTATTTGCGCTTAATCGGCGTGGTGTTCGCAGAGTCTACTTGATTGGAGGTACACTCTCGCGGTCATAGAGCTCGAGTTCTTATAGATCCGGTCTTCATTCATATGTCGCATCTCATTTTATTGATCATTTATGTGTATTGCCTCGCCGCTTGCCTTATGTGCTTGAGGTGTCTACACCGTTGGGTGATTGTATGCTTGCATCTCGAGGTTTATAGGGGTTGCGATGTACTTGTTTGTGATCGGGTTTTGCATGCGGATTTGGGTATTGCCTATCCGGGATTTTGATGTGATATTGGGTATGGATTGGCTTTACCATGTTTTTACTATAGCTAGTAGCCGTCAAGAGGGTTACTTTTGCCATGCCCGGAATTCGAGTTTGTGTTTATTGGCGATCATGCTATGAGAGGTATACATGTTACGCTTGGGCTAGAAAACTTCTATCTCAAGGGTGTACGGGTATATTGCTTGTGTGCTTGATACTAGCATGTCTAATGTTAGTATAGAAGATGTACCGGTAGTTAATGAATTTCCTGTCTTTTCGATCGATTATGCATTACCCCGACCGAGAGTTAGAGTTTTGCATTGAGTTATTGCCCAAGATCACCTATCTCTAGAGCACCGTATAGGATGGCTCCTTGAGTTGAGAGAGTTGAAGGAGCAGCCAGTGAACCGCCGGATAGAGTTTATTAAACCGAGTGTCTCCCGTGGGGTGCACCGGTTTTGTTTGTGAAGAAGAAGGATGGTAGTTTGCGGTTATGCATTGACTATCGCCGCTTGAACCAAAGTTACTATAAAGAATAAGTACCCATTACCTCACATTGATGATCTCTTTGATCGCCTTCGTGGGTCTGTTGTGTATTCCAAGTTAGACTTGAGGAGTGGTTACCACTTGAGGGTTCGCAGAGGATGTCCCGAAGACAGCCTTTCGCACGCTGTACGCCATTATGAGTTTGTGGTGATGCCGCTGGTTTGACAACGCGCCGCTTTTCATGGACTTGATGAATAGGGTGTTTCATGAGTACCTTGATTGTTTTGTAGTGGTGTTCATTGATGATATCCTCGTACTGAAGTCACGAGAGGAGCATGAGCATCATTTGAGAGATTCTTCTTGTATTGCGTAAGAAAAACTTTTTGCTAAATTTAGCAAGTGCTTTGCTACGGCTAGAACAAGTTGCTTTTCTTGGGCATGTTGTTGTCTAGTGATGGTATCGCTGTGGATCCATCGAAGGTTGAGGTCTGTTACCAAGTGGAAGACTCTAGTACGGTGACCGAAGTCAGTAGTTTCTTGGGCTTGGCGGGTTATTACCGTAGATTCATTGAGGATTTTCTAAGATTGCCACTCCTATGACCAATCTTACTCGTAAGAAGTCCGCTTTTGTTTGGAGTGACAAGTGTGAGGCTAGCTTTCTCAGAGTTGAAGAGGAGGTTGACTACGCCCTCCGGTTTAGCTTTGCCTAGTGGTTGTGAGAACTTCGTGGTTTATTGTGACGCTTCTTTGGAAGGCTTGAGTTGTGTGCTTATGCAGAACGGGAAGGTTATTGCCTATGCTTCTAGGAAGTTGTCACCGTATGAGCAGAATTATCCGACTCATGATCTTGAGTTGGCAGCTATTATTTTTGCGCTTCACAAGTGGAAACACTATCTTTATGGAGCTAAGTTTGAGGTGTATACGGATCATAAGAGTCTGAAATACCTTTTCTCAAAGAAGGAGTTAAATATGAGACAGAGGCGTTGGATGGAGAAGCTTAAGGATCACGATTGTGCTATCTTGTACCATCCGGGGAAAGCGAATGTGGTTGCGGATGCGTTGAGTAGGAGATCCTACATGTCTTGTTTGATGATGAGGGAATGGAAGATGCTCGAGGATGTCCGTGAGTGGAGTCCTGTTGTGAGTGAGCATAGTGTTCTCTTTGCTAACATTCGTGCTACACCAGTGTTGTTTGGGTTGATCAAGGAAGCTCAGGCTACTGATCCAGGTTTGATGAAGATTATCGATGGATTGGGTGAGAATAATACACCCGAGTTCGCGATAAATAGTGATGGGATCTTGACATTTCGGAGTAGGATTTATGCTCCTTCTTCCTCGAGGAAGTGAAACGTATGGTTCTTGATGAGGCTCACAAGGCCAAGTATACGATACATCCAGGGTACTAAGATGTACCGTGACTTGAAGAGGCAGTTTTGGTGGAATGGTATGAAGAGGGAGATAGCTGAGTATGTTTCGAGATGTTTGACGTGCGGCGCCACAGGTTAAGGCCGAGCACTGAGACCGCCGGTTTGCTTCAGCCACTTGAGATTCCGGAGTGGAAGTGGGAGCATATCACCATGGATTTTGTTACAGGGTTGCCACGTACTCGTAGAGGCTTTGATGCAGTTTGGGTTATCGTTGATAGGTTGACTAAGTCTTCTCATTTTATCCCTATTGCGATTTCCTACAGTTTGAGTCAGTTGGCAGCGTTGTACATTCAGGAGATTGTGAGATTACATGGTGTACCGGTTAGCATTGTGTCAGATAGAGACCCCAGATTTACTTCTAGGTTCTGGCATTCTTTGCAGGAGGCTTTGGGTACGAAGCTGAATTTCAGTACTGCGTTTCATCCACAGTCTGATGGTCAGTCGGAGCGATTGATACAGATTTTGGAAGATATGTTGCGTGCGTGTGCTATGGATTTTAAGGGTAGTTGGGATTCACATCTACCGTTGGCCGAAGTTCGCAGTATAATAAGCTTATCGCCTAGCATTGAGATGGCGCCATACGAGGCATTGTATGGGCGTAAGTGTCGATCACCGATTTGCTGGGATGAGGTTGGTGAGGCATGGGGTTCGAGATTATGGGGTTCGAGATGGTGCAACAGGAGGCGTGATCTTACCGAGAGTTTGAGTTGGTAGAGACTTTGTGTTCTGAAGGTAGCTCGACTCCGGCGCGGTACTAAGCGGTTTGGGAAGAAAGGGAAACTTTCTCCTAGGTTTATTGGTCCGTTTGAGATCTTAGAACGGATTGGTTCTTTGGCTTATAGACTTGCGTTGCCACCGTCTATATCGGGTGTTCATGATGTGTTCCATGTTTCCATGCTTCGTAAGTACTTGAAGGATGAGTCACATGTTCTTACTTATGAGGAGATTACCTTTGAGCCCGATCTTTCATACGTTGAGAAACCGGTGAGGATTCTTGATACCAAGGAGCAAGTCTTGAGGACCAAGCGTATTCCTTTAGTGAAGGTCTTGTGGAAGAATCATGCTATTGAGGAAGCCACATGGGAGACTGAGCTTGAGATGAGGGAGAAATACCCTTACTTGTTCGAGATTTCTGGTATGAATTTAGGGACTAAATTCCTTTAAGTGGGGGAGGATGTGAGAACCCAAACCCCATTTCTGTTTGTCATCATTATAACATGTTTATAATAGGTCTTGACATGTTAGAGACTTCATTTCATTCATAGACTTGTTGCATTTGGAAATAAGATGACCAACTTATTACTTCACAGATTCAGTCCGGTTTTGGGCGAACTTCGGGAAAATTCTGGTACCAATCTACTAAAGAGAATTTTCTAAAAATTTAGTATGTTTTACCTACATATGTTAGGATACTCCCTGTAAAATATGGTATTTTTCCAAGGTGTATAAGTACCTCATTTACGTCTTGACTTACGGCTGTGCCAGAATTCTGTTTTCAGGAAATCAGCTTTTGTACTTGATCTTGTAGTAGCCATATTTTGATGAATATAAGTCCAAATTGAGTAATTTAAAAGGCTAAACTATATTTTAAAGAGTCTAGTTTCATAAGAATCAATAATCATCTCATTTGGAGGTGTGAGATATTTATGGTCGATTTTACAAGATCGACTGTCCAGTAACAATAATCTGGAAATTGGACAGTTTTCAGCTTTGAGAGATTTTTTGAGTGTTTTGGTTAATGACCCTTGCACCCTTGCCCTTGGACGTCCTTGGTCACTCAAAGCCCTCTTTGTTGACTTGTTTACAACCCTTTTGAGCCTTTGATCATTTGCTTATCAATGGCTCACATGCCTTGGCCAATGAGAGGCCATTTATCATCCATCACAAGGATTGGGGTCTTCTAGGGAGGTATATAAGTCATTTATTCAGCCTTCAGCCATTATTGATCAACAAACAAGCTGAACTTCAGAGACTTGAGCTCAATTTCGTCCATGGAGGTCACACAAACTTGAAGGACCATTTCCCGGAGATCCGGTGGTCCGATCGTCGAACCGAGACAGCCAAATCGAAGCTCTCGATCTTCTCTACAACAATCCTCTCTTTAATCAACCTTTCATCCATTAATCATAGGACTAAGGTGAGTGACAATTCCCTGAGATTTCCATGTTAAATAAAATAGCATGACCCCTTCATTATAGTTGTTCTATTAGTGATTGTGAACATCTTTTGTGAAGACAAAACCTTCAATTCAACATATAAAATGTGAGTATGATTTTATGAAATCTCTATGAAGTTATGATTTTGACATTTATTAAAGCATGAATGTTGTTTGTATTAAGCTTGGGAATAACTCTTGTGAAAGAATTCGGTTCAATTCAAGGTTTAACAAAATCACCGAAACTAGGGTTTGAAACTCGAGATTGTGTTTAAGTCTAGTTTAAGAACATGAACGGCTTAGTTATCGAGTTCTAAATGAACGGAGAACTTAGAAAAGGGCAATGTGATACATATAGTATCAATACTCTTCTTGGTTGAAATGTAGTAAAACTCACCGGAGTTGAAATTAGGGAGTTATGAACAATAACGACTCCACAATCAATCCCTACGACGAATGTAGTTCGTTAGACTAATGAATTAGCTTTCGATACTTTGAGATGGATTGATGCTTATGCCTTGATGTTTGTGTGCTTTTAAGACTCGATTGAGTTCTTATGCGGTTTATGTGATCGTGTGAAGTAAATGCATGATTGAGAGCATGTTGTAGAATAATGTATCTATTTGACATGTTGAATTCGCTCTTGTCGAATTCTTGTGTGATTCCTTAAATGAGTAAACAACTACTTGTTGAATAAGTTCGCTCTTGTCGAACTTATTCCTTATTTGAGATTACATGACGAGTAAACATCTACTTGGCATTGCATGAGTCCAGCTGGCATATTTGGTTGAGTCATTGGTGTGACAATGCATCGCCGTCACGAGTTATGGGACTCGTGATAGTGATGGGTTGTTATACCGGGTTTTTATCACACACGCCTCCACTGTTGGCCACAGTGGGGAAGTAGCCCCTTTGCTATAACCAAGAGAGCACATTGGCATGTCTAAGTACCATGGAGAGAGCTTGGTACCCGAGTAGAGAGCTCGGCACTTTGATACACTCATCACGGGTATCATTGGCACGAAATATTAACGCTGTGTATTGCAGGAGCTACGTAGCGGCACCGGTTCCATAACATATCCTCCTTATATGTGATTTACTTTATAGCACCTATGTGAAACAACGTGCTACCATGGATATGTGTTTTAAGTGTTTATTAAATGAATGCTTTGAGTGACTTGATATTAAATATGATATCTTTCTATGTATGTTGCATAATGCCATGACATGCATAATTGTTAACTCACAAAGTCTTTATGACTTACCCCCTCCCTTTTACTGCTTTAGATCCGAACCGTTCAGGTACCGCTCGTTGAGGTGTAGCAGGATTCTCGCTTGTTCGTGATCGCACGCGACGAGGTTGTGGTTATTAGATGTCCTTATTTTGTTCTCTTTTGTAAGGACGTTGGGTTTAGCAAGTCATTTAGACTTTGCTTGGGAAACTTGGTTTATTTGTTTTATGTCTATACTTGTATCTTATTTTGAGCGCCGGTGCATGTACGCCGAGCCTTGTATAGATGTAGTGTGGTTCACATGTTTTAAAACTTCCGCTGGACATTACTTTAGCTCTTATTTATTTATGTTGTTCTCCGGCACGTTATAGCCGTCGAGGAATATTTGCATGAACTGTGTAGTGTGGGTTCCGGTAGTAAAGTCACAGATGAATTGATATACTTGTCTTTAATTGTTATATCAGGTTTAAAAAGTTTTAAAAATTTCCGGCCTTTTGGTGCCGAGTCGCGCTTCATCTGAAATGTTGCGTCACGTTGTTTTCTATAATTGAGTCTTTGCTTGTATTGTTGTCCTATTTGGACGACTTGACTTGTGATTCCATCTCGAGGTCCGGGTCGGGTCGTCATACCAGAGGTGTCGAAACCAGAAAATGTTGGCGATTGACCCGCTCGCCCATATACAGAGAATCACACATGATCGACACCATCAAAATCCTACAACGACTCAATGCCAGAGTAACCTCGTATGGCCCTATCAAATTCTACCAAGGAACCAGGTGTACTGAGCCCGAGGTTGAGTTCTCTACTCTGTCACGAAACCCCAATGACTCCAAAAAACGCCCCTTGCTGTCCTTTTTCTTCCGATTGGCATTTACAAACTTGGCCAAGTAAGGCGGTCCGTAAACATCGCTGCGCAGTTGGCCCGGTGTGAAATCAAATACAGAGTAGGCGCATACCTGAAAAGAAAAAAAGGAGGGGAAAAGAGAGGCAAAAGTCAGCTAAAAAATAGAAAAAAAATGATTATGACAGAAAAAAATTGAGAGTGGGAAAAAGAAATATACCTCCCAAGCAAGGGCAAATCCAGTCATAACCTTTGAGTCATTCCGACTCAACCTATCCATGGAGGCTTAGAGCTCAGCCAGGCCTGCCTGTCCCCAATCATAATCTATCACATGATCCAGATCTCAAAGGCAGCCTAGCAATGAAACCCTCATGGAAGTGGAGGAATTGGCAAAAATCGACATCCCCAAAAAGAAAAATAAGAATGCTCTGGCGACACGAGCCACAGCAACGCTATCCCCAGCATCAACCTGTCCAGCATTCTCCACAAGCCATTCCTTCACACTGCGAATGGTAACCTCATCAGCAGTCTTGTATGTGGGCACAAACCCCAGAAGATCCTCCACCACATCATGATGCTCGCGAAGGGTATAATCAGGTGCCAAGTTCAGCCCGATGCTGGTAGGTATGCCTGTGATAACAGCAAAATCACAGGGGGTCATGGTAATCTCTCCCCAACTGAGATGAAAAGTGTGGGTGGTGTCCCACCAAAAGTCCCGCAATACGTTGAATATGACTGTATAACTGCGGAAAGAACTAAACGCCCGCATGAACACTCCAAAGCCCGTCTCCTCCACTAGGACCTGGGCCGGTGCGGGCATTGAATGAAAAATGTCAGATACCATATCACAACTGGCTCAGGCCCTGTCCAAAGGCTTATGCTCCTGAAAAGAAAGAAAAGAAGAGGAAAAGAAAGGTAAGATTCTCACAAGCCCCTTTTTCTTGCATAATTAATACATTAGATTTTTTTTTTTTAAAAGGAAAAACAACAAAATAAATGAAACACTTTTTTACAAACAAAAAAAAAAGGAGAAAATGCATTTGTACATTTAAATAAAATAAATAAATAAATAAATAATAAAAGAAAAATAATAATAATAAAAAAAATAAATAAAAAAAATCTTTTGCATTTAAATATGCGTTTTAGCATTTTTGAAATAATAATATATATATATATATATACCTTGCATTTAAAATATGTATGTCACATTTTTTTCATTTTCATATTCATGTTAAAAATAAATTGCTCATGCATTCACATTAAAAAGCATCTCATATATTTTTAGCATCACTTTCACACCAAATAAAGTAGTACATGCATCTATTATTTGCATTTATTATCCAATAAGCTGTATTGGGAGTACGCTAAAAAGAAAATAAAAATGCCACCCATCATGAAAAAGAATATCTCCTTGGCATTTCTTATATCCCTACAGCATTGGCATGATTAGAAAATAAGTTATGGTGCATAAAATATATCTGTTTTGTCCTGCATATATCCAAAAATATATCCGAAAACGCACCCGGAAAAATTTGCATTTCATTCCGAAAAGTCCGTATTGTGAACATACACCATGTAAAAATATTTTTAGGACTAAAAAATGCATCATATAGCCTTATTTGCATTAACATTACAAATCATGCATAGTAGGGTCAAATAGTGACTACTAGTTCAATCATGCATTACAAAAATAAATTACCCAAATTTCATGCATCATTACCGAAATTGCATCATTTTAGCCCATAAATTGAATGCATAAACATCACATGCAGTATATATATACTCCAAAGATCCAAAACAGAACAGGAATTGAGCAGATCTGAAAAATTAACCAAATGGGTGGAAGAAAGATTATACTTACAACAGGATCTGGAAGATTTGAGACATGCTTGTATCAGTCACGCACCAGGTTACCCCAATCACGCTTTGAATAATAATAATTGACATGATTTCGGACCAAAGGAGGGAGTTCCCTCCTTTCTTCGCCGGACTCCGGGTTCATTGGAGCCTTTCCCTTCCGAGATCTTGAGGAAGAAGTCATTTGTGCAGAAAAACAAAATTTTTGGCGAAAGAAAATTGAGAAAATGAGGAAAAATGAAAGGAAATGAAAGAAAGCTCACTCCGTCGGCAATGGAGGAAGGTGAGCAAACAGAAAGAAGGAAATGAAAACTCCTTTCTTCATCCCGTAAGACAAAAGGAGGGTAATTTGAGATTTTTCCACTTTCCCCCTCCAAACAACTCAGAATCAACACTTAAGTCCTCAAAATTCCAAAGTTACAAAATGGCCCCTAAGACTTAAAAGAAGGTTAACAAAAGTAATTTTGTTAACCAAATTCAATGGCCTTTCATCCCAAAAGCAAGGAAAATTCATGTCCCCAGCAAGTCAGCCACAAGATAAGCAGAAAAGTTAGAAAATTCGGCGGCAAAGGTAAGCCCCTTTCTTTTTTTGTAATAATAAAGTCAAAAAAAAAAAGAAGAGAAAAAAATAAAGCATGTAAAAAGAAAAAAAAGATGGTAAGCGAAAAAAAAGAAAAAAAATGCAAAAGAAAAAACACATCAAAGAAAAAAAAAAAAAAGAGGAAAATCAGAAATAAAGTCATGAAAAAAAAAGAAAAAAAAGGGGAGATCCCCAGCATGAAAGGCCAGGACGGTAGAAATAACCAAATCAGCTTAACCAGCAGCATCAGTCAAAAGCATGAAAAGGTAAGAAAGGTAAGAAAAGTAAGGTTTTCTTATTCCGCTTTCATAAATAAATAAACAATCTTTTTCAAAAAAGTTTTGTTTCAAAAAAAAAAGAAAAAAAAACAAAAAAAGAGGAATATTCAAAAAAAAAAAAAAATGAGAGGAAGAAGAAAAGAAAAGTCTTTATCGTATCCAACAGATTTTTTATCAGTTGGATACAGTTTTCGAAAAAACATGAAAATATTTTTTTTCGTTCGTGCTCTCGGCGTGGATCTTTGACCCAAAGAGCACCACATCCTGGTTGGTTGTTCGTCTTTCTTGAGGCTGAACAACGTTTGGTCTGATTCCTTTTATTAAGGGATACATAGGCAACCTACACTAGTAGGTCCGACCATCAGAGCACTTAATTTGCATATCTGCTTAAAAACTGTGATAACCTGCTATAACTGACTAAAAATGTCTAGGATATGGAGGTTTGTCTCACATTATAAATTGCTGCATTATAACTGCAACATGTTGCATCTTTCTCCCTCGTTTTATAATTGAACGAAATTGGAGAGTCTATTTCTTATCAACGATGGTCGTCTAATCAGTAAGTTGCGGGTTACCCGTAGACTCCATCATTGAGGGGCTCTGTAGACACCGCAATTTTGTACCCCTGGTATGTGACATGACATAAAATATCAAGACCTGTTAAAACATTAACAAATGTCAAGTTACAAGGTCAAAAGTGCAAAAGGACAAAGCAGGATGCGCAAAAGGATGAAATGCAGGGTTCAAAGTGCAAGAAAATGAAAATGTGAATAGTGCTGGCACCACCCATATGAAATCTTGGAGCCATGCCAAGTTTTATAATAGGTGGCGCCAAGATTCCTTTCTCAGCGCCAAGTTTCACCTTCCCGGCTCCCAGAATCACAAACAGTGGCCGCAAAGCACAATTCTCTCTGCGCTGTGTACAACTGATCAATGCACTACGAAGAAAATTTAATTCCCAGCGTGTCCTTAATCCTTCCTATAAATACAGGCCCTAGGCTCCGCATTCAGTACACCACTTCATCGATAAAATTTCTCTGCGTCCTCGTTACGCTGAAGAAATAAATAGTGAGCTATCATCTCAAAAGCCTCGAAACCCCGCCAAACCTCCTGCAAACACAAAACCAACCAATAGAAGTGAGCCTTAGCCCCCCAGCTAGGTATCCACCCTATTTCCCCGGTCCAAAAATCGTGGAAAGAGCAGTTGCTCTGCCCGATTTAAAATGCCAAATCAGCCAGAAATAAGCCGTTATTCTGCCTGATTTCAGCCTACCTCAAGCAAACACAACAACCAAAATAAACAGTTACTCTGCCCAAATCTCAAGGCCAAAAGTAACCTTCAGAAGCAGTCACTCTGCCCGAATTCACACAACACACAACACACAACAACAACAAAAAAAGACTCCCTCTCCCTGAAGGACAGAGCGAGCACACCCTAAGCCATCAGTAAGTTTTATTTTTAAGTCTTTATTTGTAAAAATATTATTTCCAATCTGGCCCAATGTAGATATATAAACAGTTGTGCTGCTCGGATTTAGTTAGGAAATAGTACTAAAAAGAGCCATTATTATGGCCAAATATTTTCAAGTATATTTGTAATTATTTGTAAAGAGACAGTTGCAAGTCTGTAAATAATGTAGACAAATGGATGTATTTGTAGGCAGTTAATGCTTTATTTATCTGTTAAATTAATATAACAACAAGCATACTTTAGCGAAAAATTGTTTTGAGACCGAAAGGGCGAGTTGGGTGCCTAACACCTTCCCAACTCGTAACTTAGCCTCCGAACCCGTTTTTATTATCTCTGGTTTTCTTTTTTTGGTTTTGCTTTATTTATTCCTCAAAATAAAGATGGCGACTCTAAAACATTTTGGATCCAGTGGGGCCTCGCAACATCTTTCCTTGCACTTTTCCATTTTGCCCTAGAAAAGGGAAAATGGGAATGGAAGGGTGATGTATTCCTATGTCTTGGTATCCCCTAAACAAGGGATAACTTGACGTAGAAAACCCAAAGCACCCATAGTGATCTGAGATAGGCCATAAGGCTATTTTCATAAAATCCATAGTGGGGGCGCTGCAACATTCCTTCCTTGCACTTTCACGTTTTCCCCTAAAAAAAGGGAGAATGGTAATAGAAGGGTGATGCATTCCTATATCCTAGTATCCCCTAAAAAAGGGATAACTTGACATAGAAAACCCAAAGCTCCCATATTGGATCAAAATCCACTAAAGGCAACCGAGGCGCATTCCAACGCGCTATTTCGACATCACTCCTCTCGCACTTTTGATTTCGTCCTCCCCTAGACAAGGGAGGGTGGAACGAGAGTAGTGGATGTCACCGCATCCGCACGTACGCGCACCCCTATCCAAGGGCACGCGGGGCGCGGGAGCAATGTTTCCCGGGAACCCACAGGTTGATAGACTTCATTTGCTTCTCCTCCGTGATGGCCAGATCACGATCACGCCGAGCATTCATAATGTTGTGAACTGAGTCGCGAGCTATGTTGTTGAGCTCGAGGACAGGTGGGCTGATTTTTCGAGATGAAGTGTGATAGCATGGAACAACTCGTAGAAGAGAGAGGAGCAGAGCCGGACACATTCATCTCGTTGAGGCTTCAACGTTGATCTTGACGTCCATAAACTCGTGTCTCATCTATCCAAAATGGGTCCACACGTCCTCTTGGAATTGGCGAAGAAGAGCAGCAGTCCTGTCGTTGGCCTTGGACGCGGCAGTGGCTATTTCAGCGGTGGCGGTAGAGATGCTAGTCAGCTCGCCTAACCGTTCATAGATAGCGTCCAACCGAGACAAAATTTCAGCATTGACCGGCTGAGAGGAAGAAGGTTCCAGGCCAATGTGAATGTGATCAGCATCGGCAGAAGAGGTAGTGCCAAGGGACATGGGCCGGAAGGGCTGTTGGAGAGGAGGGGTGACTGAGTCGGAAGAGGTTGAGTCTTGGGTTGGGATGGTGTTGGTAGAAGAGGAGATGGTTTGTGGTGGAGAGGGAGGAGGGGTTGGGGGAGAATCTAACTCAATGTCAGTGTCAGAATTGTCACTGACTATTAATTATTCGGGTATGGGGTCGGTGGAGAACCAAAAAGAGGGAGCGGGATAGAATAGGGATTTGGGTTTGCGTAGGTTGGGTTGTGGTTGAGGTTGATCTTGGGTGAAAAGATCTGCTACCGATGAAAGTCCAAAGAGGAACTTAGAGGGCAGGATCTAGAGGTTTGGTGGGAGAAGGTTGGGTTGGTTTAGATGGTGTGGATGAAGTGGTTTGGGTATGATGAGGTGAGGTAGGGGTAGATGGGTTAGGTGAGTAGTTGAAAGGTGAAGGAGGATGGGTAGGAGTTCAGGTGGGCTCCTCCTGTCTTTGAGGCTCCTCCTGAGGGATAGACTCCTCCGGAGGGGTTGATGTCCTCTGAGTATATTCCGTCACTAATTAATGACTCACGGATCTCCGTTAGTACTTTTCAAATTCCGTTAGTAATTGCTGACGGGAAAATTCCGTCAGTAATATTCCGTTAGTAAATGTCATGTTTCTAGTGTCGGCAGTAGAGGGTTGTGTGGTGGTAGAGGATTGGTCGGCGGTAGAGGGTTGTGTGGCGGTAGAGGGTTAGTCGGCGGTAGAGGGTTGTGTGGCGGTAGAGGGTTGTGTGGCAGCAGACCTCTTTTTCTTCCTTAGCAACTGAATGGGAGGCTCAGTTTTTTTTTTTTTTTTTTGGGAAACAGGACGACACCTGCTAGATTTTATTAAAATTGGAAAAAAAATACAAACTTAAGGGGGACAACCAGCCTTACCCAATAAAAGGGGGGACAAAGGAGCCTTACCTCGGAATGGAAATACAATGGAAAAAAGACAGAAAAAAATCAAGACTAGTGAACAAGTCTAATATTTGGAGTCCCATGCTTATCTAAAATGACAGAACCACGGATACGAGAAGGAAGATCAGCAAGCTCATTAAAATGAGTAGAAGCCCTGGTGTCACATCCCAAATTAGCCAACAGATCCGCAACACTATTAGCTTGACGGAAGCAATGACTGAAACTAAGATCCATAGACTTCTGAATATCCAAAACCTGCCGAATAGAAGACCAGCAAGACCAAGGAATTTTGTGACCCTTATTAATAGCATCAACAAGAACTTTAGAATCCATTTCAACAGAAGCTCCCCGAAATCCAGAATCTCTAAGCCAACATACACCCTGAAGTAACGCCTTAGCCTCAGCAACAGTGTTAGAAGCATCACCATAGAAGGAGGAAAAGGCAAAAATAAAATCTCCTTGATTATTACGAACAACTCCACCTCCACCACTAGGGCCGGGATTTCCTCGAGAAGCACCATCAACATTAAGTTTGACAGAGGAATAAGGTTTAGACCAATGAATCAATTGAATTTTATTACGAAAATTAACCGAATTCTGATGAGAACTATGGGCAGCAAGAATGGAAGCAAGATCTGCTTGAATAAAGGAAATGAGCTGAGAGGGAGATTTACCATGGCCATCATATTTGAGAGAGTTTCGATTCTTCCAAATATGCCAGAGAATCAACAAAGGAATAAGAATATGGGAGAGAGGAAGTTTGGACTGAAGCCACCAGCCCAAGCAGCATTGATGGAGAGAAAGATCACAATGTTTAACTCCATACCTAGAGCTAAACCACATCCAGATCTGATGAGCAGCCGGGCCATGAAGAAAGACATGGAGAAAAGTTTCAGAACTACCATAGGTACAGCACTGGCATTTCGAAACAATGAAGAGACCTTTTTTAATGAGAGCTTCATCTATCGGCAGCCTGAAGTGAAACAGCCGCCAAATGAAGATACTGATTTGCCGAGGGACTGCACGATGCCAATAAAATTTGGTAGAAAAAAGGATTTGCGAAGGAGATCTGAGATTCTGCCAGGCTGAAGTAATAGAGAACTGACCATTCGAAGAAAGAATCCAGCAAGGAGTATCCTCATAATCAGATATATAGGGAGTCTGATCAGAGATACATTGAAGATCAGAACTATGAAGAGCTGAAGCAACAGCGGGCAGAAGATGAGAAGAATTATCAAAAAGCTCCCTGACTTGCTCAACCGAAATATTGGATGGTTTAGATATAGGGCCGCCATCTAGCCAATTGTCGAACCAAGGAGAACAAGAGCCGCGACCTACTAACCATTTAAGATGCAATTCAACAAAAGGCCGAATATTCATTATACGACACCAAATATGAGAGCCCTTAGATAACACCTGAGACGGATGAGCCCGAGAACAATATTTGGCTGTAAAGAACCGCGACCACAAAGAATCTTGGGTCCTAAATCGCCACCAGATGCTGGCAGAATAAGCTCGAGTAATGTCAGATAAAGCACGAATTCCTACTCCACCTTCTAAACGGGATTGCAACACTGAGACCAGGAGATCCAATGGGATTTATTCTTTCCCTCCAATTGCCCCCAAAAGAAGTTGGAGAGAGATCTGTTGAGAGATTGGATGACAGATTTTGGAGGGTCCAAAGCAGCTAAAAGATAAGTGGTGATAGAGACCAAAACATGGTTTATAAGAGTAACTCGACCATCCATAGAAAGGAAATTCCCAGCCCAAGAATTAATACGAGATCTAAGCTTCAGGAGTAAAGGATCAAAATATTTCTTCAGCTTCCGGCCACAGAATAAAGGACATCCAAGATAAACCAGAGGGAAATCTTTTTTAACATAACCCAAGGAGGCTGAAATTCGGTTAATATGATGAGGGGAGAGATTGAGAGCAACCGTAAAGCTACTCTTATTTTCATTAATAATTTGCCCCGAACATTGCTCATAGCTAGACAACAAATGTTTGTGCTTGGAAATAGAGGTAGAGCTACCATTGCAAAAGATGATAATATCATCGGCAAAGGCTAGATGAGATACAATAGGACATCCACTAGCAGAAGAGAAAGCCACATGTTGATGAGATGAATGAAGATCATTAAGGCTTCGACTTAAAACCTCGGCAGCAATGATGAAAAGAGCGGGAGATAAAGGATCCCCTTGCCTTAGACCCCTCGAAGAATTAAAGAAACCAGAGGGGGAGCCATTAACCAAAACAGAAAACCAATTTTCTGAAATTAGCCTCCAGACCATATCAATATATTCTTCACAAAAGCCAAATTGGCGCAACACCTTGATAAGGAAAAACCAATTAGTTCTGTCAAATGCCTTTGCCATATCCAACTTCAAAATCAAATTAGAACCAGATGTTTTCTTCCCCAAATGAGTCATCAGCTCTTGAGCTAGAAGAATGTTGTCTTGAATAAGACGATCCTTCACAAAACCACTTTGATTGATCGAGATAATCGACGGAAGGATAGAGGCAAGACGGGAAGCTAAGATTTTAGAAAGCACCTTATTATTGAAGTTGCAAAGACTAATTGGTCTAAAATCGCTAAAGGAAGTAGGATGATCCGTCTTAGGAATGGTAATAATGAGAGTGCTCGACCAGCTTTTGGGCAGAGAGAAGCCAGAGAAAAAATCCAGAATAGCAATATAGAAATCCAAGCCAATAATATCCCAACAGACAGTGTAAAATTTGCCAGAAAAACCATCTGGACCTGCAGCAGAATCACCATCCATAGAGAAAACCGTGTTCTTCACTTCATCCATAGGGGGGCAATAAGCATGTTGTTCCACTGATCAGAGACTAGCCGGGGGATGTTAAAAATCAAATCATTATCTACCGTGGGAGAGGCCTGAAGATAAGATTGAAAGTGAGCCACAACCAGATTTTTAATATCAGCCTCATTGGTAAACTCATTGCCATTAGAGTCAAAAATAGAATGAATATGCAGCTTGCGACGAGTCTAGGAGACAGACCGCATGAAAAAGCCGAGTGTTTCCTTCTCCCTCTTTGAGCCATTTCAATCTAGCCTTTTGACGCCAAAAAGATTCCTCAATCTTAAAGTCATGCTGAAGTTGAGCATTAGCTCTATTCAACGCAGCCCGATCAACAAAACTACCGGAAGATTCAAATAGAAACTCAAGCCGTTGGACTTCATCTTCAGCTCTACTGACATTATGTGAGAATTTACCAAATACCT
Source organism: Codonopsis lanceolata (assembly GCA_013146195.2). NCBI lineage: Eukaryota > Viridiplantae > Streptophyta > Magnoliopsida > Asterales > Campanulaceae > Codonopsis > Codonopsis lanceolata. The sequence goes on from CM028382.1 coordinate 34,116,743, forward strand.
CCTTATTCCATCGTTTCAAAGCATGTTTGCAAGCATTCAGCTTTTTAGCAAAGACATGCATAGGCCGACCAGGAATCTGCTGCTGCCAAGTAGAGTTTATCAAAGAATGAAATGAATGATGTGAAGCCCAAATATTGAGAAATCTGAAGTTGGAAGCATGAGTAGGCCTATCCTTGATTATAGAGAGAAGCAAAGGAGCATGATCTGAACAAGTACGCCCCAAATGACGGACTGAAGGGGAATGAAAAAATTGCTGCCAGTTGACGTTACAAAGGATGCGGTCAATACGTTTGAAAATAGAAGCATTTTCCACCATGTATAATTGCTGCCCGAAAAGCCCAAATCAGATAAACCCGAGGCTGAGATACAAGAGTGAAAGTCAAGAGCACCATTGCGATCCCATCCGTTACCCCCAAGCTTCTCATCAGGAGATAAAATAATGTTAAAATCACCGCCTACCAGCCAAGGAGTATTACTATATTCAGTACCCATGTCCACAAGGTCAGTCCAAAGATCCTTCCGATCGTAATAGTCACAACATGCATAAACACATGTGATAATAACCGAAGATGTCCATTGATAATGCTTGAGATGCACTGTAATGTGTTGTCGAGCTTCACGAATAAGAGAACAAGTGTATGTGGCTTTAACAAATAACCAAATAGAACTGGTAGGATTTGAAAAACACAACCGAAACTTTAACCTTTTAGCGACTCGCAATAAATGACCAGCCTCAATCTTGGGTTCAGAAATAGAAAGGAAGGTAATTTTGTGAAGCTTGATAAGACGTTTAAGACGACCTATCGAAGCGTCATTACCTATACCACGAATATTCCAAAAAAGAAGATTAACAGCCATGAGAATTGTTTAAGGATGTCTGTGCTTTGGATCTTGTTGTCACTGTGGGCAATGAAATAGTAGATTTCTTTTTATGATGTCCTTTCAAAATTGGAATGGAGGTGTCCAAATTAAGCTGGTTCAGAATAGGAGAATCTGTAGAAACAGCATCACCCGAGTTGTTATTTCCAGAATCCTTACTAATGGCTTCATCTGAGTCAACATTAAGAGCTTCCAAAATAGATGGCTCCTCATCCAAGTTTTCTTCGTCCAAGGTTTGAAGAATAGCAAACTTGTTAGGAGAAATAATAGGAGCATCATGGACATTGTTAGAGCTGGCAGCTTTCGTCAAATCATTAAGAATACCATTGAGTTCGTCATGAACTTCATGAATGGTATTGAGATCATCAGTAATCTCTTCTATGATAGGGGGATTCGTATGAGCATCATAATCCACACCAAGATCAGAAGCAGCTTCACAGCCAGATTTTTCCTTAGTCGGATCAATAGAAACATGAATGGCAGCATGAGAATTAGATTGATCCGTCTGGCCAGCATCATGGGCAGCAGTGTGCGAGGTAGTCTGAACATTCGAATCAACAGCACCATCCTTAATGGGGATTTGTGGGTCGACATTACTCGTATGAGTAGGGCTTGGGGTGGGCTCAATGATCACATTCTTGCCCTTGTTAATTTTCTTTGGAGTCCAACGAGCAGAAGTACCCAATGAGTCTTTCTAAATATTAACAGCGGCCTGCATAGGGGGAGGAGGGTTTGGAATATTATGTTTGGCAGAAGGTTGAGGATTTTTGAATTTGCAAGAATCAATGGAGTGCCCTTGACGATAACAGTGAGTGCAATAATGAAGTAAGTTTTTTGCTTCTAAAGATTGCCAAAACCCGACAGCTTGAGAGCCACATTCAATCCAGATTCTGTTGGGAACTGGTTGTAACAAATCTATCTCCATGCAAATTCTAGCCACACTTGGTCTTGTGAAATTAAGTGTTGCCTGATCACGCATCAATGGTTTGCCAAAGAGATTAGCAATAGAAAACAATGCAGTTTTATGAAATAAATGGATGGGAAGATTAGGTAGAGAGAACCAAACCGGGACAATCGAACTCTCTTTTTCTGGTCGGAAATCCGTGGTCCATTTAAATACCCGCATAGGCTATCGACCTATGTACCATTGGTCCTTGATCCAAAGTCGTTGGTAATCTTCCTCGTGATTGACTTGGATTAGAATGTGTTTAGAATCGAGATGACCAAGGGTGAAGGCAGCTTTCAGTCCGAAAGTCTGAAAGAGTTTGCGAGAAGCTTCCATAGACGGCCTACCGTGTGAAAACTTACCAATGAGAGCATGCTTGAAAGGCTGAGCAAGATGCTGAATAACTTCCTCAGAACGTTTCAAGGCTGGTTCCCCTTTGTAGTAAGAAGGAGGAATCAAAAAGGTTAAAGGATTGGTAGAGGGGCCGGGAGAAGAAGTGAGGACTTGGGCAAAGGAAGGAGGTGGTGGGGGATCGGGGGGATTAGGGGTCGGGACTGCCATGGCAGCCGCACCCAAAAACTCTAGCTAGGGCAAACAAGGGAAGAGTCGGCTAGAGAGAGTTTTTACTAGAGAGAGAAAATTCTTATATGCTTGGGGGGGCTCAGTTGTGTCATTGGTAGAGGCTGGAATGTCTGCATGTGGCTGGTCTTCAAAGGTTTTACGTAGTTGCCTACGTTTTGGTTTTTGTGAGGGTGCAGGTGAAGGTGAGGGTGGTCGTTTGGTTTTAGGAGAAGGCTGGGTAGAGGGGGTTAGTTGAGCTGGGGTAGCTGGTGAAGGGGATGGAGACTTACCGGCGGTAGAGGAAGAGCAGCCGGCAGACTTGTCTTTTCGGCTTTCCTTCAGCTCTTTTCTTATCCATTTTGCCTGACGCTCCTCGGCTTCCACTTCTTCCGCCCGAGCCTTTTTGGCCTTAGCTTTCTGCTTGGACCTCAATAGCTGCTCTGCCTCGTCAGCCAAATCTTTGGCTTGTTGGTGGAGGGTCTTAGGAACTTGGTCATTAAACTTAGCAGACACCTTTTTTAAGGTTTTGCTAACCGCTTCATACACTTCCATGTTGAAGCGTGTAACGATAATGGGCACAGGCTTATCAATTTTGTCAATGGAGATGTGCGGAAGACCTTTCTGTTGCCTTCGCTTTTTCTCGTATTCTGTATATTTGTTGAAGAACGAAGCGGTCAGCTACTTGTCCTTGGATACCACTATAAGCTCATCTTCCTTCAAGAAAGAGTTGACCTGTTCTGTGTCACGAAGAAGAGCGTTGATTAGCCTGACAAATGGCCGTTTACAGTTGGGGTTGTTCTTGACCTTTTCAACGCTCTGCTTCAGTTCATAGAAGATAATAGAGCCGTAGTTGAGGTGCGTCTGAAGGTAGACGGCACTTTGTGAGATTTAGCTGTTGTGCCGTGAACATGTCGTGGGCTCCGCTTTTGAATAGCAGTCCCTTGTCGATCAAGTGGCTGGAACAGTTAACATCCAGTGGGAAGAGATTCCTCAGCATCTTCCCCTGTGGTTCCCTTGGGGTATCAATTTCCCTCATTGCTTCCCAGGCATGATCAGCCTCAGTAATTGTCAATTCAAGAGCACCACCGAAATGCACACCAATAATGGTGGAGATGGTTTTGGCGGTGATGGAGATAGGACGGCCGTAAATCCATCCACGAAGAGCATTTTGATTTCTAAGCTCCATCCTTTGGTAGAACTCTTCAGCCAAGAGAATACTGTAGCTCTTGTCGTTGAGGCAGAAGAGTGGAAGAATCCCTGAAGCGTTCATGTCTTCGCAGGCCTTGACTCCGGCAGCAATTGTGCAGACAGACTGGAGGTCTATGCACATTCCGGGTATATAAAGTTTTGGGTCTAGAGCGACAATGATGTCGTGAGCAGCCGGAAAAGTGGGGTATCCCAGTAGATTGACGTCCAAACTCGGAGGGATGTCCTTTTCCGGGTCCAACTCCTTCCTGCTGTTACGCTTGGATTTTGAGGATTTTGCCTGTAAGAATGCAGTCAAAAATTAGGGCTTTTTACCACGAACAATAAACAACAATGATTTCAAGTTTTTCTAAAGTTAATCGAAATTTTGAAAAGAAAACTTGAAACCCTAGAATGTTTAGGGTAAGCAAACCAGAGAAACATTTAACAGAAGTTTTCAAAAGTGTAAGTATTTGACGAGTGTCAATTCGTCAAAATTAATTCACCTACTTCCCTAATAATGAGTATAAGGTAAGTCGGGATCGTATCCACAGGGAACGTTGTACTTATTCCTTTTTAGAATTTTACTAAGTAAATAATGCATATGAAATTATATTTTTAATTAACTAAAAAATAAACTAATTAACTAATTAACTGAAAATTAATGCTTTTAATTAAACTAATAGATTAATGCTTGACTTAATTCAATAAAATAAATTCCAGCCAATGATTCAATTTCGTCTCGCATTTTATTTCTGATCATCGATGCAAAAATATCTTGTTGGATTTCAAATAAACTGGTTAAAAGTGTCGACGAACGCCTAACACTCAATCTCTCCTTACCGTATTGATAATTAAGAGACGCTCGTTAATTACCGTCTAACCGAGTTACAACCTCCGAGATGCTCGTAAGATTTAATAACTCGGTTGCATTAAGAAGCAAGAGACCCGATTCAGAGCCATGTGTATTGAAGCAATATCATGTAACAATGATCATCCGTACCCGTAATACGATCCGATTATGTTTGTGATGCCTAAAAGGTGTATTACTTGCCACTTTGTTAAGACCGAGGACAATTACGGATCAACGGCGTTAACTAGCTTTAGATTATTATGCTAATTAATATTCTGGCCATTAAACATTAATTAGACACAATAATCTTCCTACGTGTAAAACGGAGAACGAACGAATATTCAAAACCCACACAAGAATTAGATCAATTAGATCTCATAGAAATGAAAAGCTTGAGACTTAATCTCTCATTGACTGGAAGAAGATCCTTAGCTATTAAACATGAATTAAAAACAACTTACAAGAATAAACAAATCGTTTGTTCCAGCAGATATGAATCTCAAGGAAAGATCACAAGTTCTTTACACTTTTCTCCACACAATTGTTAGTGACTATCTATCTCTCAAGCTACTGACTGAATGATTTCCCTCTCCCCCTGGCCGAATTCCCCCTCTTGTGTTTAGAAATAAATCAATAAATATCACTCTTTTCTCCCACTTACACCACCACTACTTGGTAGTTTTAAAACTACCGGTAACTTCTAAAAACCGCCCACTACTTGCAAATCAGTATTTCATTTAATACCTAAACAGATTTAGACATAAATAACAGTATTTTCTAACTGTCTAACAGGTCTGCTCGAAACATCAGTAACTAGCCAACAGCTCAGCTCCGAAATGTGCATATCACGTGCCCATGTGATATCCCAAGTTTTCCCTTTTTGCCTGAATTCCAGCACTTTCCTCTTTTGCAGCTGTCTTTGGACCTACATCATAATCAGCACAAAAACCCACCAAAAGTGTAATATTTTGCTCTAAAATAAATCATAAAACCGGCTAATTCTATCACACTTTTGGGCTACCATCAGTATTCAAAGCATATAAAAGACTGTTAGTTTCTAGGTTTTGAAGAACAACAATGGCGGATACTGTTAGATACGCGAAAGTGACCTTTTGTATTCCACAACAAGTATCTTAAAAATGAAATACTGAATAGTAAACAATGAATAGCAAGTAGTAGAGTAGAGAAGAGCATACCATTGTTGTTGATGAGAAGAAGAAACAAGAAGAATTTGGAAATGCAGAGAGCAGTTGCAGAGAGAGTGATAGAGAGAGGGTTTGAATAGAGAGAGAAATATTTTAGACAAAAGGGTTTCGTAAAGTTTTGGAAAGGGCGGTTCAAGGTCTATTTTAAAAAAAATTTAGCGCAAAAGCGGAAACTTAAGATATTCTCTAAGTAAAAGGATTTTACACTTGACCCCCTTTTTGTTTTAGAAAACCTCTTTGGCTAAAATAGACTAAGTAGTGATACTAACCTTTAAGTCTTCTGCTAAAAGGAAAATGACATCTTCCGGTAAGTATAAAACTAAGTCTACCGATATGAAAGAAAAACTATAAGATATTGAAATTAAGTAGTAGGATCAATCATACCAAGATTTCTTCTTAAATAAGCAAACATGGTGGCATCCATTGGCTTTGTGAGTATGTCATCCAATTGATGCTCTGTTGGAACGTATTCCAGACTGATGTTACCTTTCTCCACATAATCTTTGAGGAAGTGATAACGGATATCAATGTGCTTTGTCTTTGAGTGCATCATTGGATTCTTGGAGACTGAAATTGCTGATGTGTTGTCACACATAATTGGACAATTTGCAGTCTTGATGTTGTAGTCCACTAGTTGTTGCTTCATCCATAATAGCTGAGAACAACAGCTGCTGGCAGCGTTATATTCTGCCTCTGTGATGGAGTTTGCAACCGATCCTTGTTTCTTGCAAGACCATGAGACAAGACTATTTCCAAGAAATTGAGAAGTCCCACTGGTGCTTCTTCTACTCACTTTGCAGGCTGCATAGTCTGCATCTGAGTATCCAACTAGATCGAAGTTGTTGCGTTTGGAATATCAGATGCCTAGATTTGTTGTTGTCGAAACATATCTGATGATACGTTTGGCAGCAAGCAAATGTGATTCCTTTGGATCTGCCTGAAATCTTGCACAAACACAAACAGCAAACATAATGTCAGGTCTACTAGCAGTAAGGTAAAGAAGTGAACCTATGATTCCTCGGTACTTGGTCATGTTCTCTTGCTTTCCCTTTTCATCTTTATCAAGATGGCAGTCGGTAGACATTGGAGTCTCAAATCCTTTTGCTGAATCAAGACCAAATTTCTTGATGAGTTCCATTGCATATTTGGTTTGGCTGATGAAGATTCCGTTGGAAGTCTGTTGAATCTGCAGTCCTAGAAAGCAGGTAAGTTCTCCCATTATACTCATCTCGAACTTGCTTTGCATCAGCTTCTCGAATCTCTTGCACATGCTTTGGTTGGTTGATCCAAAGATGATGTCGTCCACATATATTTGTACCAGAAGAGAATGACCTTTGTGCTTGAGGATGAACAAAGTTGTGTCTATTCTTCCTCTTACGAATCCTTGTTCTATTAAGAACTTGGATAGAGTTTCATACCAAGCTCTAGGAGCTTGCTTTAGGCCATAGAGTGCTTTCTTGAGTCGGTAGACATGATCCAGTTTATCTTGAATGACAAATCCTGGAGGTTGTTCAACGTATACCGTTTCTTGAAGATCACCATTCAGAAAGGCACTCTTCACGTCCATCCGATATACTTTGAAGTCCATGAACGAAGCATAGGCTAGAAAGAGTATGATTGCTTCTAATCTAGCAACAGGAGCAAATGTTTCATCAAAGTCAATCCCTTCTTCCTGTCGGTAGCCTTGAGCAACCAATCAAGCTTTGTTTCTGGTGACGTTCCCGTCTTCATCTCTTTTGTTTCTGTAAACCCATTTGTTGCCGATAACTGGATGGTCAGTCAGTCTTTGAACTAAGCTCCACACTTTGCATCTTTCAAACTGGTTAAGCTCTTCTTGCATAGCTTCAATCCAGTTATGATCTACAATAGCTTCATCAATCTTCTTTGGCTCGATTTCAGATACGAATGCAAATGCAAACATAGTCTCATCTCGAACTCTATTCCGCGTACGGACTCCTGAGTTGAGATCACCAATGATTTGAGAAATAGGATGATCTCTTGTTTCAATAATGGTTGGAGGAAGATCAATTCTGGTGGGTTCTTCCTTTAAGAATTCTGGAGTAGGTTGAGAAGGAGATTCACCAAAATCTGGTTAAGAAGAGATAAGATCTTCGAAACCTTCATTTTCTGGATGAACAAGAAGGATAAGGGATTTGCAAATGTGTTTGGGGTAAGACAGAAGAGATAGTTTCTGGGTCAACAGAAGAGTTGGAACTGATATCGGCAGAGTTGAAGTTTGCCGGTGCAGGGTTAGCAGGGTACTGCAAGGGTCTGCAGTTGCAGGATTTTGAAGAGGAGTGGAAGTAGAAGTTGTATTTGTACCTGTCTCATCATTATTAGAATTATTAGCAACATTCAGAGCCTTTCTAGGCTCTAACAAGTCATATTCATCAAAAGAAACATGCACAGATTCTAAAATTTTCAAATGAGTTTTACTGAAAATGCGAAATGCTTTTGAATGTTTGGAATACCCCAGAAAAATTATTTCGTCTGATTTTGCATCAAATTTTCCTATATATTCTTTTCCATTATGAAGAATAAAACATTTACAGCCAAAGATTTTAAAAAATCCTATGTTTGGGGATCTTCCTCTCCATATTTCATAAGGAGTTTTGTTATGAAACTTGTTTACCAGGGATCTGTTCCGGGTAAACCATGCAGAGTTGACGGCTTCTGCCCAGAAGTACTTTGGAAGTTTTACTTCTACTAGCATGGTTCTTGCTGCTTCAATCAGTATTCTGTTCTTCCGTTCAGCTACACCATTTTGTTGAGGAGTTTCGACAGCAGAGAAGTTGTGGCCGATCCCGTGGTCATCACAATATCTTTCTACACCGTTGTTCTTGAATTCGGTGCCATTGTCTGATCTTTTGTCACTAATGTCTTCAAGCTTTTGAGTTTGAAATCTTCTGAAAAGAGCGGTGACTAAATCATATGTCTCCTCTTTTGAAGTCATTGTTTCGATCCATGTGAACCTAGAGTAGTCGTCAACTACTACAAGTGTGTACTTGTCTCCTGAAATTCTGACTGTAGTGATTGGTCCAAAGAGATCCATATACAGAAGTTGAAGAGGTCTGTTTGTTGACATGACAGACTTTCTTTTGAAGGAAGATTTGGAAAGTTTTCCTAGTTGGCAAGATTTACAACTTCTGTCATGGTCGGCAGACACTGTAGGTAGACCTTTGACAAGCCCATCTTTGGAGAGCTTGGAGAGGTGTTTGAAGTTGAGGTGACTGAGACGCTTGTGCCAAAGCCAATTGTTGTCACGAACGTTGTTAGTGACTAGGTAAAGGCTGGAAAATCTCCCTAGAAGATTTAAGTCCATGACATAGACGTTTCCTTGTCTATTGTCGGTCAGTATTGTAGAACAGGATTCACGATCTTTGATGAGGCACTGGTTGGAGTTGAATTGGCAGATTAATCCTTTGTCACAGAATTGGGATATGCTCAGAAGATTATGCTTTAAGCCGCTCACTAGAGAAACTTTGTTGATGGAGAAACTTCCTCTAGTGATTGAGCCATACCCAATTGTTTTTCCTCTTGCATTGTCTCCGAAAATAACTGTGGGACCTTTGGCTTCAGCTATATCTGTGAGTAGGCTTCTATTTCTGTCATGTGTCTTGAGCGACCCTTGTCCGTACGGATGTCTTTATCTTCTGAATCTATAGCCATGAAGCATACCTAAAAAAGATTTAAAGCAACAAGGTCCCCTTTATTTTAATTTGGGTCCTAAGGATTAGCAACCTTTTGGAACCCATACTCTGCCTAACCTTGAGAGAACTAGGTCTCTCAAATTTTGGAGTGAACCTTAGCAGGCATTCTGGGGCCAGATGGCCTAGGCAATTACAAGAATGACATAAATGGAAGTTCCATAGAGAACTGTCAGTGGCTTTAGATGAAGAGTGATTGTGATTATCCTTTTTCTTAATAGCTGTCCTTGGTTCAGCTTGCTTGTTGATGGTAGACTTAATTGGTTTCTCTTGGATCTTCCAAGGTATGTTACCACCAGACTTAGCTTTGGATTGTCTGTTGATAACCTTTTTAGGAGGATTTGGTAGAATACCTTTAAGTTTACTTTCAACAGGTACAGGTGTCTTGCCTGTTTCATAGACAAACTTGATAGTTACCGGTGGAGATTTAGTAGGTCAACCGCCAGCAGACTCTTAGCAGAGTTGTTGCCGGCAGACTTTAGTTTCTCTACCGTTACTGTCTCATGTTTCTCGTCTGAAGCAGTGATCTTGGCTTTCCCTTTCTAAGCCTTGGGATAAACATAAGGAACACTTGAATAACCAAGGCCTTGTTTCCCCTTGTTTCCGAATGTCTGTTTAGAGAAGGAGATATCATTAGCAGTCTCGGAGGATTCACCTTTCTCTGTGACAGATGGGAATGTCATACTGGGCTCATCCGAATATCCTATGCCAGATTTATCTTTACATGATTTTTGGCTTGAAAGGATTTCTTCGAAGGTACCTTTGAGCTGTTCCAAGAGTTAATTGTCTTTTGCAAGTCAATTTTCTCCAGGTCAAGTCCTTTGATGTGCTTAGTGAGACATTCGATTTTGTCACAAAGGAATTTGTTTTCTCCTTTGAGCTTGATACTTTCTTGTTGACAGCTATTGAGAGTTTGAATCTCAGCTGCCATCAGAGATTTCTCAACAGCAAGTTTCTCACAGTTCTTGGCGAGTTTTACATAGGCTACTCTAAAGGAATTCAACTCTTCAAGCATATCTTGATTATCCTTGAGAAGTTCTTCCTTACGGAAGTTCTCACATTTGATCTCACTTTTATCCAAGGGACCAGGTGAGACTTCGACTTCATTTTCAGAGTCATAGGTGGGACCTGAATCATGAGCTATTAAGCATATGTTAGCTTGCTCACAATCATCCTCTTCCTCTTCTGAATCAGTCTCAAACCATGTAGCTACCTGTTTGTCTTCTATGTCTTCAACCAACATACCTTTTTGCTTTTGAAATTTTTTATGAGTAGGTCTTCGATATGCTTCAAATTTTGGCTTTGGACATTTGGAGGCAAAGTGACCAGGTTTTCTACAATTGTAACACACAAGCTCTTCTTTAGATGAGCTTTCACCAGTCTTTCTAAAAGGCTATTGGTGTGTGTTCTTCCTTCCATATTTTGCAAACTTTTGAAAACGTTTTACAAACATAGCAAATTGTTCATCCGAGAGAAAATCATTTTCATTGGAGGAAGTGGAAGGTTTGTTTTCAACAGTGGTTTCTTCTAGGACCATGGCTGGCAGAGACACAGTTCTGAACTGTTTGTCCTGCTCTAGAGCTTGATTTACTTCGAGCTCATAAACCTTCAAACTTGCGTAAAGACTACGGATAGTCATCTCGTTTAAGTTTTTGGATTCTTTCATGGCAGTGGTCTTAACATGCCATAAGCTACCTAGAGAGCCTAGAAATCTCATGTTCATTTCCTTTTTGTCATAGGTTTTACCAAGAGAAAAGAAGCTATTAATTACCTCACTGAAGTGATTGTATGCTTGTCTCAAGGTTTCCTTTGGATCCTTTTTGAAGGAGTCAAACTGCTGGATGTATGGGTATTTTCTGTTATCTCTTGTGTCTTGGTCTCCTTCCAAGTATTCCACAAGAGCTTCCCACATTTCTTTTGCAGTAGTACATCGGATCACTTGCTAGTATGTGCTTGTGTCTAGAGATCTAGTAATGATATTGATTGCTTTACTATCTAGCTCTATCAGTTTTCTGTCGTTCTCTGTCCATTTTTCTTCTTTGGGAACTTCTGCAGGATTCCCAGCGATGGAGGCTAGAAGGTTGGCCTTCATTGGTACATGTTGTCCTTCAATAACGCACTTCCATAATCTGTTGTCAATGGAGTTAATAAAACGCATTACCTTATCCTTCCAAACATCGAAATGGCCTTCGTCCAATATTGGGACGTGGTTCGCATTTGATGTAGGCAGCATGTAGTGTGTTTGTGACTTTGGATCGAATCTCTCAAGAGTTTAATCTCGGAAAAACTAGTTTTCAAAGAGTTAAGCTCTGATACCAATTGTGAGTCCCAAAGGGCACAATAATAAGCTAGAAGGGGGGTTGAATAGCTTATTATACACTTAAAACTTTTTAAGTCAGTTCTTTTGACAAGCACTTACAATCTATTAGGAAGATTGAAGTAGCGGAAGTCTTGCCAAGAAACTGGTTCAAGTCTGCCGATAAGGGCTACCGGTAGACCTTAACTGGTTACTTAAGTTTGCTGTTAAGGATAAAGATAAACGCAGTAATAAACAGTTCAATAAGTAAACAAATAGTAAAGGAATAACACAAATATTTTGGGATGGTTCACACTTTAAAGAGTGCTACGTCCACCACCAAGGCAGTCAACCTTGGATTTAAAAGTGCACTATGTTTTCCACTAGATCTATTACAAAGAATATTTCCAATGGATCGTGTACAAAATATTGACTTGTGTTTGGGGGTTAAGGAATTAAATATCTGTGTAAACAAGATATTTAATTCGTGCAGAAGAATAGCTATGAATGAAAACAACAAGAAGTAAATAATAAATTATTGATGCAGAGCTTCTTGTTGTTGACGAGGACTTCTTGATCTGTTTAGGATCTCTTGAATGCACTGAGTATAAAGACTTAGAGTTGTTGTAGATTTTCAGAGCAATTCATCCAGTGTATATATGTGTATTTCTTCAGTCTTTAATGGCGGCATTTATAGCTGGAGCATTGGAGATCCGTTGAGAAGACTTACTTAACTCTATTAGGTTTAATGCATTAAATGCATGGAGCCATCTTGAAGATTTCGTCTTCACAGATATAGAGCAGGGGTAGGGTCCAGAGATCTTTTGCAGAGACTAGAAACCGGGCAATCTGGATGTCAGATCTGTAAGAGTTGTTACAGATAGTAGGTGACAGTCTGATCTCCTGCTTTTACTATTCAGTCTGCGAAAGTCTTCCTCCTTTTTGGAAAGCTGCTTTTGACGGGTCTGAGATGTCAGGGAATGTCTCAATTTAAATTCAAACTTGATAAGGGTAAACTTAAATTGATCCACTAATAATTGTTTAACTTGTGGCACCCTAGCCATTCGTTGCTTGCGTTCATGCATTCATATTGCTTGTGAACATGTTTCCATAGTCTATATATGTTTTAGAATCATTTATAAGTCATTCATAATGCTCTTAACATGTTTAGAATCATGTATGCATGCTTGTTGAATCGCCGGTTCAATTGCTTGTTTAGTTCTCCTTCTTTCCCCCCTTCGTTTGGATTGTTCGGGTGTTGTTTGAGGGTGTTTGTGATGAGTTTTAAACTCATTTTTGTTGGGGTTTGAAGCCCCATTGATTTGGCTAAGTGTTTGGGGGTCTTTTAGGTTGCATTTTGAGCCTTTTTGGTTCTGCCGACCTTGCTGTCGCAAGGTAGGAAGGACCTTGCGTCCGCAAGGTACCTTGCTGTCGCAAGGTAGGAAAGACCTTGCCCTAGCAAGGTCTCCCGAGACTGGTTTCCTCTGTTTCGCTGTTTCTTGAATTCTACCCTTAAACCCCTATCCAAAACCCTTTCTAAACCCCACCTAAACCTCCCTAACCCTTATTACTTGTGTCCTAACATTAGTAACATGTTTTAAGAGTGGATTAAGAGAGCTTTAGTGATCAATTAAGCTACCAAAATCAGATTTTTATCAACCACAATGTCATGACACTTGTCCCACTCAGTTTTTAACCCAATATAAGCCACAATCTGAGAGTTTGACTCTCATTTCTCACCTTCACTCTCTAAAAACGGGATTCCTTTCCCTCAAGCTTCTTCCATGGCTTCTTGAAGCATTCATCTTGGCCTTCCTCCATGATCCTTCACCCATTTGCTCAAGCCACCTCCATAAGAAGTGTAGAGCTTGAAGAGTAGATCACTTTCAACCGATTAATCTTCTCATTTGCTTTCTTGGGTGTAGAATACAAGTAAGTTACTTCTCTTCTTCTTTGTTTTAGTTCTCATTGACCCTAAGGAAAACAAAGCTTGTGATGATTGAGGTCAATGAGGACACATATGTGCTTCCTATGCCTTCTTCTTGTATTTTGAGAGTATGAACTTGCTAGGAGCATGTATAGGAGGATTTTATGCTTAGTAAAAGTTGTAATACACTTTCATCTTGTTTATTTAAGATTATGAACATATTAGAAATAATTATTTTGTGTGTTGTTTGAAGAAGTGCTACATGAGAATGCCCTAATTTATGCCTATATGATATGTTGTGAAGTTGTTATGTGTTCTATCCTCAAAATTGGAACCTATGATGAATATGAATCACATTACAATGCCTTGATGAATTTTATGACCTAGATGAACTTAGTAATGGCCTAGGTTGAGTTATGAAGCACATAGCTTCAACTACCCGAAATTTGGAATTTTTAGTAAAGACTCAACGGAGTCGACTCTAGGGAAGATTTGAACATGTTAAACTCTATTTTCAATCCCTACGAAGTTTGGACACCGTTTGGTCGGGTTTACTCAAGTCTAAGTTGAGTTTAATTATGTGCATTTGAACCCGTTGTGATTATTTGGTTATGAGCAATTAATTGCCTTGACATGATTTATTGTAGAGATTAATACCCTACTTGGTCGGTCGAATTCGCTCTTGTCGAATTCAATCATTATTTGGTCTTGACGAGTAAATATCTACTTGTGCATTGCATTAAGTCCAGCTGGCACTATTTGGTTTGATTTTTATGTCAGGGTAGGACGATGCATCGCCTTCACGAATTGAGAGATTCGTGCTCGCTATGGATCGCCGTACCTGGGACCTCACACACCCCTCCATTGTAGGCCGCAATGGGAAGTAGCCCCTTTGCCGTAACAATACGTGCGTCACAGGCTGCTATTAGCCGGTGGAGTTCGGTATATCGATGTGAAGTCACGAGCATCGTAGTCACGATATTGGGTTAACAAACTTTATTGCAGGAGCTACGAAGCGGCCGTGCCTATATCATATCCTACTTGTATGATTTATTTTCCGCACTTATGTGAATAATGTGCTAAGTGCTATATGAAGAACATGAGCCATAATTGTGATAAATGTCATGCTATAACATGAACATGCATTTTTAGTAACTTACTAAGTCTTTATGACTTACCCTATTTGTTTGTTTTGTTTTCCTTAGATCCGAGCCGAGGAGACGGTTCACGCTAGATTCGCCATACCCGTGTTGGTTGCTTGCGAGCTAGAGGTTGTTCTTTTGGGTTTTGTAGCTAGACTTTGTTTTGGCAAGGACGTTGGGAAGCAAGTCACTTAGACTTGTCTTTGGGTTTGTTGTTGTAGTATAACTTGAATACTTAAGACTTATAATCTTTTGTATGCCGACTTATATGTCGAGCTTGTTTATATGTTATTGGTTCACTACAGTTCCTTCCGCTTAAGCTCTTTTAAATATTATTGTTGTTGTTGTCTCCGGCATGTTGTGGCCGTTGAGGTTATTATATGCATGTGTTAAAATTGTAGGAGTAGTTGTTGGGTTCCGGCTGTAACGTCGCCGATGACTTGTTTATTTTAAGCTATTTTCCGGCCAAGTGTAGCCGAGTTGTTATTTGTATGCGATGTTGCGCCACATGAATTTTATAATCCTACTTGCGCATGCTTACTTGTGTATATTTGGGCGGTCCGACTTGGGGTTTCGCATTGGAATCCGGGTCGGGGTGCCACAGTTGGTATCAGAGCTATAGGTTAGCTGTCGGCCAGGATAGGTTCCATGGCCTAGGTGGGTTGGTTATTTGTGTGTTGATTCTAACGTCGAATGAATTCTTGTAGGGGTTCGATGGAGAATCCTAGGGATGGCAATGGCCGTGGTAGAGGTAGGCCCGGGAGGTCCGGAGCCTCGAGGCCGAGGCCGCCACAGAATCCGGTGGGTCCGGATATGGCAGAGTTACACCGTAGGTTGATGGCTTTTCTGGCAGGGGCAGGCCAGGGAGGTCAAGCTGAGGGAGCACCACCACCACCACCTCGACAGGAGGAAGTTGTACCACCACCGAGACCGAGGAATGATACCACTCTTTTAGAGAGATTCCTTAAGTTGAAGCCTAGTACATTTCTTGGGGAGCCGAAACCTAGGGAGGCCGAATTGTGGATGGAGGAGATGATCAAAGTACTATCTATGTTGGGATGTACCGATGAGGAGAGAGTTATGTTAGCAACATTCAAGTTCAAGGGAGCCGCCGAGCATTGGTGGAATGTGTTGAAGGAAAGCTGGGAGATTCAGCAAGTTCCTATTACTTGGGCTAATTTTCAAAGGGAGTTTAAAAATGAGTATGTGCCGGATGTGGTTCGCAACAAAAGGGAGAAAGAATTTTATGATCTTGAGCAGGGTAGTATGACTGTAGCGGAGTATTCCGCGAAGTTCACTGAATTGAGCCGTTATTGCGCGTATTTGATTCCTACTGAAGCACGGAGGACACATAAGTTTGTTAAGGGGTTGAGAACTGAATTTAGGAAGCAAATTCTAGCACTTAAGCTCACTGATTATCGGAGTGCAGTTGATAGAGCTTATGAGGTGGAGCAGGATATTGAGGAGCACCGGGGCAAGAATAATTCGGGTAATGCACGACAGTCTACTCAGAATGCTAATCAGGGAAATAATTCAGGTAACAGAAGGGGATACCAAGGAAATCGTGATAGGAGAGGTGGAGGCCAAGGTAGGCCACAATCTGGGAAGCAAGGTAACAACACTTCTTCATCTCAAGGGCAACAGGGTCAGCGTAGTGGGAGTATGACTTGCAGCTATTGTCAGAAGCTAGGACATACAGTTGATTGGTGTTGGGCGAAGCTTGGAAAGTGTACTCTTTGTGGAGATGGTACTCATTTTACGAAGGAGTGCCTGAAAGCTGGGGCAGTCAACCGGGGAATGTGGCTCAGTCTGGAGCCAAGAGAAGTGTAGATGGGAAACCCAAGGTGCAGGGCCGTGTGTTTGCGCTTGATCAGCGCGAGGTTCAGGGGTCTACGGCAGTGATAGGAGGTACTCTTTCTATATTTGATCATAAGGCTCGAGTTCTCATAGATCCATGGTCTTCACATTCTTATGTTGCTTCGCACTTTGTTGAGAATCTATGTGTACTGCCTCAACCTTTGCCATATTTGCTTGAAGTGTCTACCCCGCTCGGGGAATATATGCTCGCATCTGAAGTGTTTAAATCTTGTGATGTTTTGGTGGGAGACCACACTTTGCATGCGGACTTGGTAGTTCTACCTATACGTGACTTTGATGTGATTCTCGGTATGGACTGGTTATGTGTTTATCATGCTTTAGTTGACTGCCATAAAAAGCGGGTTACTTTTTCTATGTCGGGTGTGCCTGAATTTACATTTGTGGGTGATCATGAATCGAGTGGCTTGCATTTTATTTCTGCTCTAAGGGCTAGAAAATTATTGTCTCAAGGGTGTACGGGTTATCTTGCATGCGTTGTTGATAAGAAGAAGTCTTCACCAAACTTAGAAGAGGTTCCGGTAGTATGTGAGTTTCCCGATGTATTTTCTACCGACCATTCTATGCCGCCCGATAGAGAGATAGAATTTTGTATTGAGCTTATTCCGGGAACTTCACCAATTTCGAAGGCACCGTATAGGATGGCGCCCGCGGAGCTTAAGGAGTTGAAAATTCAGTTGCAAGAACTTTTAGAGATTGGTTTTATTAAACCAAGTGTGTCGCCTTGGGGCGCACCGGTCTTATTTGTGAGGAAGAAAGATGGGAGTTTGCGGTTATGCATAGATTATCGGGAATTGAATAAGGTGACCATTAAGAATAAATATCCACTACCCCACATTGATGATCTTTTTGACCAATTGCAAGGGTCGATTGTGTATTCTAAGCTTGATTTGAGATGGGGTTACTATGAATTGAAGGTTAGAGAAGAACACATTCCAAAGACGATTTTTCGCACTAGATATGGGCACTTTGAATTTGTAGTGATGCCGTTTGGGTTGACAAATGCACCAACGGTGTTTATGGATTTGATGAATCGTGTCTTTCATAGCTATCTTGATTGTTTCGTGGTAGTCTTTATTGATGATATCCTAGTGTATTCGAAATCTCGGGAGGAGAATGAGAAACACTTGAGGATTGTCTTGTCTATTCTTCGAGAGAAACAGCTTTATGCGAAGTTTAGTAAATGTGCCTTTTGGCTAGAAGAAGTATCATTTTTGGGACATATCGTTTCTAGCGCCGGGATAGCCGTTGATCCTTCTAAGGTTGAAGCGGTGATGAATTGGAAGAGACCTAGTTCAGTTACCGAGGTTCGGAGTTTCTTGGGTCTAGCGGGTTATTATCGGAGATTTATTGAGGGATTTTCTCGGATTGTGACTCCTATGACTAGATTGACACAAAAGAATATGCCATTTGTTTGGAGCGAGAAATGTGAGGCTAGTTTCCAAGAGCTTAAGAAGCGGTTGACGTCGGCACCTATTTTGGCTTTGCCTAGTGGAGGAGATAATTTTGTGATTTATAGTGATGCTTCTAAGGAAGGTTTGAGGTGTGTGCTGATGCAAAATGGAAGAGTTATCGCCTATGCGTCGAGGAAGTTGTCTACCCATGAACAGAATTAACCGACACATGATTTAGAGTTGGCTGCGATTATTTTCGCGTTGCATAAATGGAACACTACTTGTATGGGGCTAAGTTTGAGATTTTCACCGACCACAAAAGTTTGAAGTATTTGTTTTCTCAAAAAGAGTTGAACATGAGGCAAAGAAGATGGATGGAGAAATTAAAGGACCATGATTGTACTATTTTGTATCATCCGGGGAAGGCAAATGTAGTAGCGGATGCCTTGAGTAGGAAAGTTCACATGTCTTGTATGATGGTTAGAGAATGGAAGATGTTGGAAGATTTGCGAGATTGGGGTCCTAGTTTTTATGATAGAGGTGTAATTTTTGCAAATGTTCGTGCTACGCCAGTTTTATTTGGGAGAATTAGAGAAGCGCAAGGGAATGATCCGGAGTTGAAGAAAATTATTGATGGGTTGGCCGAGAATGTATCGCCTGATTTTGTGATTAATAGTGAGGGTACTTTGACATTTCGAGGTAGAATTTGTGTTCCTGTTAATGATGAATTGAAGAGGCTAGTTCTTGATGAGGCTCATAAAACAAGGTATACCATTCACCCGGGGAGCACGAAGATGTATTTGGATTTGAAAAGACAATTTTGGTGGAAAGGCATGAAGAGGGAAATTGCGGAGTATGTATCGAAGTGTTTGACTTGTCAACAGGTTAAGGCTGAACATCAAAGGCCTGCGGGATTTCTACAACCACTTGAGATTCCTGAATGGAAGTGGGAGTTTATTACTATGGATTTTGTGACGGGGTTACCGCGCACGCGGAGAGGACTTGATGCAGTTTGGGTTATAGTTGACAGATTGACTAAGTCTGCACACCTCATCCCGATTGCGGTCACTTATTCATTGACTCAGTTGGCTGCCTTGTACATTCAGGAAATCATTAGACTTCATGGCGTACCTGTGAGTATTGTATCCGATAGAAATCCGAGGTTCACATACAGATTTTGGCAATCGTTGCAAGAGGCTTTGGGGACCAGATTAGACTTCAGTACAGCTTTTCATCCTCAAGCGGATGGTCGGTCAAGCGTTTGATTCGATTTTGGAGGACATGCTTCGAGCTTGTGCGTGGATTTTAAAGGAAGTTGGGATTCTCATTTACCCTTGGCGGAGTTTGCGTATAATAATAGTTACCAAAAGAGCATAAAGATGGCGTCGTATGAAGCATTGTATGGGCGTAAGTGTAGATCACCAATTTGTTGGGACGAAGTTGGAGAGGCAAAACTTTGGGGTTCCGAGTTAGTGCAACAGTCGGTTGAGAGCGTGAAGATAATTAGAGATAGATTACGCACCGCTCAAAGTCGACAAAAGAGCTACACGGATAATCGTAGAAGGGATCTTGAGTTCCAAGGGGAGACTACGTGTTCTTGAAGGTGACAGGGAGAGGTGCGAAGAGATTCGGCAGAAAGGGAAGCTTACAGAGATACATTGGTCCGTTCGAGATTCTTGAGAGAGTTGGGTCCTTAGCGTATCGAATTGCATTGCCACCTTCACTCTCGGAGACTCATAACGTATTTCATGTTTCTATGTTGCGAAAGTATATGAGGGATGAATCACATGTGCTAGAGTACGAGAATATAACGTTTGAGCCGGATATGTCCTATGTTGAGAAGCCCGTGAAGATTTTGGATACCAAAGAGCAAGTGTTACGAACTAAGAGGATTCCCTTAGTCAAAGTTCTTTGGAAGAATCACAACATTGAGGAAGCAACTTGGGAAACAGAAGCGGAGATGTGCAACAAGTATCCACATTTGTTTGAGGGACTTGGTAAGAATTTAGGGACTAAATTCCTTAAGGAGGGGAGAATGTGGCACCCTAGCCATTCGTTGCTTGCGTTCATGCATTCATATTGCTTGTGAGCATGTTTGCATAGTCTATATATGTTTTAGAATCATTTATAAGTCATTCATAATGCTCTTAACATGTTTAGAATCATGTATGCATGCTTGTTGAATCGCCGGTTCAATTGCTTGTTTAGTTCTCCTTCTTTCCCCCCTTCGTTTGGATTGTTCGGGTGTTGTTTGAGGGTGTTTGTGATGAGTTTTAAACTCATTTTTGTTGGGGTTTGAAGCCCCATTGATTTGGCTAAGTGTTTGGGGGTCTTTTAGGTTGCATTTTGAGCCTTTTTGGTTCTGCCGACCTTGCTGTCGCAAGGTAGGAAGGACTGTGACACCCCGCTTCTTCGTTAGCTCGGTTTGCGTGCTATACTTGCACTTCTTTCTTTGTCGATTGTATGTTTGGTTTGCGAGAGGGTCTAGATGTGTATGAGAGACCATATTAAGACCAAAACATTATTAAGAGACTCCATATAGTTGTTGACTTGCTAAAGTCACAAGTCGTGACTCGACGATAGTCGGAATGCGACGCGATTGAGGGTTTGCTTGCGTTTTGCGTTCGTGACCTCGGTTTGGTCCTAGACCTTTATATGATGATTGATTAACATGTTTAGATGTGTTAGACTTCAAGTTGGAGGTGTTCCTTAAGTCTATCGATGATTTGGAAGCTTTGGAGATAGTGCTCGTCTCTATCGCGTAGTTCGGGAATCGAGTCGCGTAATCGTCTCTTCTTTGGGACTCTTATTTCCCTAGTTGTTATTCAACTTCCTAGAAGTATTTAAGCTTCTTCATTAGCCCTTAGACTTGCCTTAAAAGTCTCCTTTCATTGCTCGTTCGATTGCGAGTTCATTCGTCGTTCCGGTTGCACGTTGTTGCACCTCTTCCCGGTTTCGCTCCGAGTTGTTTCGGGAGTTGTTTGGGTGTGTTTCCGACTTGTTTTGAGTTGGGTTAGACCTTAGAATGGTTGCCCATAAGTTTGGGACCATTTAGGACATGTTTAGACCAAGTTCGAGGGCCAAACGAGGCGCTCGCATCGAATTTTGAGCACTAGCCCGCCTCAAAAGCTGAGAGCATTTCAAAATCAGCCCAAGGCTCAGAATCCCAGGCGCCCGCCTGGACTTTGGTGAGGCGCCCGCCTCAACATCAGGTTGCTCATTCGGGATTTTTCCCCTGTTTTGATGTTGTACGACTTTTACACCCAAACCCCCTATCCAAACCTTTTCTAAACCTCACTTAAACCTCCCTAACCCTCCTTACTTATACCCTAACATCTCTAACAAGTTTTAAGTGTGATTAAGTGAGTGCATTAGTTGGATTATTAAGCCCAAAAATCAGATTTTAAGTGACCACAATGTGGTGACACTTGTCCCACTCAGTTTTTAACCCCTTTTAAGACACAATCTGAGAGTTTGACTCTCATTTCTCACCCCTCTTCTCCAAAAACGGGATTAGCTTCCTCCATGGTTCCTCCTTGAGTTCTTGAAGGTTTCTTCTTGGTTTCCATAGCTCCCTTCCTCCATTGTTGAAGCCAAGCCATAGGATTGAAGAGCTTGTTGAGAGGAGCATTTCCAACCGATTAATCTTTTCATTTACTTTCTTGGGTGTAAAATACTTGTAAGTTACCTCTTCTCCCTTTGATTTTGTATTCATTGATCCTAAGGAAAACAAACTCTATGCTATTTGAGGTCAATGAGTACACATACTTGCTTTGTGTGATTTTTAACTTGTGATTTGAGCATGTGAACTTGTTAAGAGCATATGTAGGATGACTTCTATGATTAGTGAAGTATATTGTTACTCTTCATCTTATGTTTCTAGGATTGTGAGCATGCTAGAAATCATGTTTACATTCTATTTGGGTTTATTATGAAAGTATGCCTAAGTTTGGGAATTTGGGTGTGTGATCTCACTAGGTAATATGAGTATGACCATTTAATTGAGATTATGTGATTTATAAAATGGGTATATGATTTATGTTGAGTTTTATGATTTTTAGGGCTTGAGAATCAAGCCCGAATTATTGGAGGAATTGTTGTTAATTAAAGTGGGTATTAATGTGTAGGATGATTTGGATGATGTTGTGTGTTGGGAGAAATGGGTTATCCCTTTGTTAAGGATTTTATGAATTTTGGGGCTTGGGAATCAAGCCCGAATTATTTTGGAATTTGTCATAAATTGAAGAGGATGATAATGTTGGGATTTATGGAATGTGTAAATAATGAAACTTAATAGTAAGACTCAACGGAGTCATTTTAAGTTCAATAACATGCTAGTAACCGTTGGAATGAATTCCTACGATGTTCGGGTTTTGGTTGGTTATGATGGTGAGCACCCGAGCATCACGATTTGTGTCCAATTGAGACACCTACGTTATAGAGATTTATTAGGGGGATTATTTAGAGCGTGCTCGGGAGAGCACGGTACATTGAAGACCAACCTATGGTCTCGAGTATGGTTGAAAAATAATTATTGAGTGAGTTCTCACTTTTGGGAAATGATCGGTTGCACATGAACATACTTGTGGGTTATGACTACGGTGTAGTCTTTGTTTTGATTTCAAATAGAGGTCCATTATAGACCTCATAATATGATTCTTGGTGGGTTTATACTATTCTTGATTTAATTGGTGACTTGAGATCTTTTAAGATTATTTGGCTGTGAGCAATGTAATTGCCTTGACTTGATTTATGGTAAAGAATAATAACCTATTAGGTCGGATGAGTTCGCTCTTGTCGAATTCATTCCTTATTTGTTTATATTGAGTAAATACATACTTGAGCATTTGGTCGGACGGGTTCGCTCTTGTCGAATCCGATCCTTATTTGGTATTTACGAGTAAACATCTACTTGTGCATTGCATTAAGTCCAGCTGGCACTATTTGGTTTGATTTTTATGTCAGGGTGGGACGATACATCGCCTATACGAATCGTCAGATTCGTATTCGCTATGGATCGCCGTACCTGGGACCTCACACACCCCTCCATTGTAGGCCGCAATGGGGAAGTAGCCCCTTTGCCGTAACAATACGTGCGACACAGGCTGCTATCAGCCGGCGGAGTTCGGTATATCGATGCGAAGACACGAGCATCGTAGTCACAATACCGTATAACAGTGTTTTTCTTGCAGGAGCTACGTAGCGGCCGGGCCCATAACATATCCTATTGTGATGTTTAATACTCGCACTTATGGGAATAACGTGCTAAGTGCAAATTTGTGATTATTTGAGGGTTAGACCCATGGTTTTATTATTGAGGGATGTGCCCATATTCTGGTTATACATGATTATTGTTGGTGCATTATTATTAAGATGCTATGATTTTGTACATGCTTATGCATTATGCCATGCCACATCATGCTATGCCATACAATTGCATTTAGTAACTTACTGGGTCATTATGACTCATTTCGTGTGTTTGTTTTCCTTAGTTTTTGCAGTAAGCTCGTTAGTGCGCGTTGCAGCTCCGGGTGCTTGTTGGATAGCAGGTGGTCTTCCGGGCAATAGCTTGGTGTTATTATTATTACCGTATTTATTATTTTGTGAGACACGGATGTAAAGTTATGTAAACTTTACTTGGGTAGTTATGTTAGTATTTTATTTCATATTATTTTGGGGGCCGACTTGTTTTGTCGAGCAGTTGTATTTATTTAGAAGTGTATTCTGTCGTCTTCCCGAGCAAGGTTTTAGCTCGCATGTTCTAGTATTGTATTGTGGTTATTTCTATCTCCGTCAACTTTAGTCGTGAGATTTTGGTTTAGTAGTTAGTGTTTAATCTCTTATTCTTAAGTTGATTTGTCCCTCCGGCATGTTGTAGCCGTTGAGTAGTTGTTTATCAGGTTGGTATTCTGTTGATTCGCCGGCCTTAGGTTTGCCGATGGTTTGTTGCCCGTGCGCAATGTTGCGTCACGCGAGTCGTAGATTTGTCGAGAGATAGTCATCTCTCAGCCTTATTCCTTAGTTTATAATTATAAGCTTGGGTTCCACTTATGATTTGCTTCCGCAGATTTTAGTTTTTGGTTATTCGGTTTTGCCGTTATGGCTTTACATTCCTGTTTAGAGTTTGTTGGTTCAACTCTTGACTCGCACCACTACGCTTAGCGGGTGCTTGTCCGTCTTTTAGCCTGTCTTGACGGCACGACCTTGGGATTTCGCATTGGAGTCCGGGTCGGGTTGTTACAAGGACCTTGCGTCCGCAAGGTACCTTGCTGTCGCAAGGTAGGAAAGACCTTGCCCTAGCAAGGTCTCCCGAGACTGGTTTGCTCTGTTTCGCTGTTTCTTGAATTCTACCCTTAAACCTCTATCCAAAACCCTTTCTAAACCCCACCTAAACCTCCCTAACCCTCATTACTTGTGTCCTAACATTAGTAACATGTTTTAAGAGTGGATTAAGAGAGCTTTAGTGATCAATTAAGCTACCAAAATCAGATTTTTATCAACCACAATGTCATGACACTTGTCCCACTCAGTTTTTAACCCAATATAAGCCACAAAATGAGAGTTTGACTCTCATTTCTCACCTTCACTCTCTAAAAACGGGATTCCTTTCCCTCAAGCTTCTTCCATGGCTTCTTGAAGCATTCATCTTGGCCTTCCTCCATGATCCTTCACCTATTTGCTCAAGCCACCTCCATAAGAAGTGTAGAGCTTGAAGAGTAGATCATTTTCAACCGATTAATCTTCTCATTTGCTTTCTTGGGTGTAGAATACAAGTAAGTTACTTCTCTTCTTCTTTGTTTTAGTTCTCATTGACCCTAAGGAAAACAAAGCTTATGATGATTGAGGTCAATGAGGACACATATATGCTTCCTATACCTTCTTCTTGTATTTTGAGAGTATGAACTTGCTAGGAGCATGTATAGGAGGATTTTATGCTTAGTAAAAGTTGTAATACACTTTCATCTTGTTTATTTAAGATTATGAACATATTAGAAATAATTATTTTGTGTGTTGTTTGAAGAAGTGCTACATGAGAATGCCCTAATTTATGCCTATATGATATGTTGTGAAGTTGTTATGTGTTCTATCCTCAAAATTGGAACCTATGATGAATATGAATCACATTACAATGCCTTGATGAATTTTATGGCCTAGATGAACTTAGTAATGGCCTAGGTTGAGTTATGAAGCACATAGCTTCAACTACCCGAAATTTGGAATTTTTAGTAAAGACTCAACGGAGTCGACTCTAGGGAAGATTTGAACATGTTAAACTCTATTTTCAATCCCTACGAAGTTTGGACACCGTTTGGTCGGGTTTACTCAAGTCTAAGTTGAGTTTAATTATGTGCATTTGAACCCGTTGTGATTATTTGGTTATAAGCAATTAATTGCCTTGACATGATTTATTGTAGAGATTAATACCCTACTTGGTCGGTCGAGTTCGCTCTTGTCGAATTCAATCATTATTTGGTTTTGACGAGTAAATATCTACTTGTGCATTGCATTAAGTCCAGCTGGCACTATTTGGTTTGATTTTTATGTCAGGGTAGGACGATGCATCGCCTTCACAAATTGAGAGATTCGTGCTCGCTATGGATCGCCGTACCTGGGACCTCACACACCCCTCCATTGTAGGCCGCAATGGGGAAGTAGCCCCTTTGCCGTAACAATACGTGCGTCACAGGCTGCTATTAGCCGGTGGAGTTCGGTATATCGATGTGAAGTCACGAGCATCGTAGTCACGATATTGGGTTAACAAACTTTATTGCAGGAGCTACGAAGCGGCCGTGCCTATATCATATCCTACTTGTATGATTTATTTTCCGCACTTATGTGAATAATGTGCTAAGTGCTATATGAAGAACATGAGCCATAATTGTGATAAATGTCATGCTATAACATGAACATGCATTTTTAGTAACTTACTAAGTCTTTATGACTTACCCTATTTGTTTGTTTTGTTTTCCTTAGATCCGAGCCGAGGAGACGGTTCACGCTAGATTCGCCATACCCGTGTTGGTTGCTTGCGAGCTAGAGGTTGTTCTTTTGGGTTTTGTAGCTAGACTTTGTTTTGGCAAGGACGTTGGGAAGCAAGTCACTTAGACTTGTCTTTGGGTTTGTTGTTGTAGTATAACTTGAATACTTAAGACTTATAATCTTTTGTATGCCGACTTATATGTCGAGCTTGTTTATATGTTATTGGTTCACTACAGTTCCTTCCGCTTAAGCTCTTTTAAATATTATTGTTGTTGTTGTCTCCGGCATGTTGTGGCCGTTGAGGTTATTATATGCATGTGTTAAAATTTGTAGGAGTAGTTGTTGGGTTCCGGCTGTAACGTCGCCGATGACTTGTTTATTTTAAGCTATTTTCCGGCCAAGTGTAGCCGAGTTGTTATTTGTATGCGATGTTGCGCCACATGAATTTTATAATCCTACTTGCGCATGCTTACTTGTGTATATTTGGGCAGTCCGACTTGGGGTTTCGTATTGGAATCCGGGTCGGGGTGCCACATAACTGGACACGTCATGATTGACCAAGTGTAGACAAGGTCTGCCGATTGTATGCGGTAGCAGGTCTTCCGCTGAACCTGTGAAGTCCTATAAAAACTATTTTTGGCAAAGTTCTATACACAGTTTCCACGCTAATCGATACGCAACCCAATTAGCCACTGATGTATAAAACTAATGTAATGTATGAGCAGATATAAATCTAAATACAATGAGTATCAACAGCTCCTCAATTGTAACATTTTTTTTAAAATCACACCTTCTATTTAAACGTTGGCGTTTCAATTGACGAAATCAGATATATTGACACCGTGTCATAGGCACGAGCACAAAGATCTTGTAGGTGCATAGTTTAAAAAATTCATTTGACTAAATTATTAATATTAGTTTGATGTGTAGTTTTACTTAAAAGTTCATATGTATGTGGCTTATAATTAAAGTACGTTGGAAAAGTAAGGGGAAAGTGGTAAAAATGTTGTTTTAAAAATGAAAGTTTCAAACAAGACAATTATTTTGGGACTGACGAAAAAGGAAAGCAAGACAATAATTTTGGGACGGAGGGAGTATTATTTTATTCTTGCATCTAATGAGCTCCATATGGATTAAAAAGTTAAGCCAGCTACATGACACTAAAATGTCACTTCATTTTGTATACAAAATTAGGTGATAACCGGGCCAGTCTCCTGTGGAAAAAATATAACCCCAAAAGTCCATAATAATTTTTTTAAACCGCTACATTACACTTTCGGAGGAGAAATGACAAAGATACCCTAAATGAAGGAAAGGCACACGGACAAAGACGTTGTCCAAATTTGGGCATCGCAAGAAAAAATTGGGCATTGGTCAAAATTTTGGGCATCGCAATGCAAAAGCTTACTGCCCAAATTTGGGCATCGCAAGGAAAAAATTTGGGCATCGTTCAAATTTTTGTGTGTCATTCAAAATTTTGGCCATTGTTAAAAATTAGGTGTCGTTCAAAATTTTGGTCATTGATGCCCACATCGGAGACAGGTCTGGAAATTAAGCATCATAGTATCAAAATATTGGGCATCGCTCTAAACATTGCCCAAATCAAGGTACCTCTACATCTTCTTGGAGCATTTTAAGCGCATCCAAATTGGTAGGCAACGATGCCGACATCGAAGGCAACGACACCCACATCATAGGCAATGATGCTCACATCACAGTAACGATGCCCACATCATAGGCACTGACGCCCACATCACAGGCAACAACGCCCACATCAGAGCCATTGTTGTAGTGTACTCTCCTTTTCGAATTTTGTGCGCACGCTCGACATTTTGTTTGACTACAAACTAAGCATGAATTGAACACTTGTGTTCGCAATTAATCCATAAAATTGAACATTGTCCCTAAATCTGTGTGTAAAAATTGAGCATTAGAAAACTTTTAAAGTCCAAAACAATGTTTAAACATCATTTTTTGGCCTTAAAACGAAGACATCACAAAGTCAAACCTCGTGTGTTTGTAGATCTTGTCGAGAGCTTCGATTTGATATGTGGCCGGTAGGTACTGTCTGTGGTTCATCCGCGATCAAAAGTTATGGAGAAAATGGTCAAGGAAGATGAAAAGAGATCAACAAAGGAGAAAAGAGACTCAGCCGGATGTGAAGAAGACGGGAAATTTTGGAAAAAAAATATAAAAATGGACTTAGGGGGTTTTAAAAAAAAGCAGTGGAGCTGTTATAGTTTTAGGAAAGTGTATCGGCCCACAATTAATGTAACATCCCGCTCCTTCGTTAGCTCGGTTTGCGTGCCATACTCGCAATTCTTCCTTTATGGGTTGTATGATTGGTTAGTGAGATTTTCTAGATGTGTATGAGAGACCAAATTAAGACCAAAACACTATTAAGAGATGTCATATAGTTGTTGACTTGCTAAAGTCACAAGTCGTGACTCGACGATAGTCAGAATGCGACGCGATTGAGAGTTTGCTTGCATTTTGCGTTCGTGACCTCGGTTTGGTCCTATACCTCTATATAATGGTTTATTAACATGTTTAGATGTATTAGACTTCAAGTTGGAGGTGTTCCTTAAGTCTATCGATGATTTGGAAGCTTTGGAGACAGCATTCGTCTCTATCGCGTAGTTCGGGGATTGAGTCGCGTAATCGTCTCTCCTTTGGAATTATTATTTCCCTAGTTGTTATTCAACTTTCTAGAAGTATTCAAGCTTCTTCATTAGCCCTTAGATATGCCTTAAAGTCTCCTTTCATTGCTCGTTCAATTGCTAGTTCATTCGTTGTTTCGGTTGCACATTGTTGCACCTCTTCCCGGTTTCGCTCCGAGTTGTTTCGGGAGATGTTTGTGGGTGTTACATGGGAGTTCTAGACCTACTTTGGATGATGTTTGAACCTTGATTGATTTAGTTATGTGTTTGAGGTCATTTGGGGTTGAATTCTAAGCTATTTTTGGTCTGGGAGGCTTGCGGTCCCAAGGGGGAAAGACCTTGCCCCCGCAAGGTCAATGGAAGAAGACACCAAGAGGGGATGGAGAGCTTGCGGTCGCAAGCTCTAGGGGACCTTGCGACCGCAAGGTGCCCCGACCCTACTTTGCCCTGTTTTGATTTTTGACGAGAAATACCTATCCTACCCTCATCAAACCCCCTCTAAACCCTTCCTAACCTCCCATACTTAGCCCTAAACATGTCCTAACATTAGTTGGAAGTTAATTAAGGTTAGATTAGTGAGTGATTACTCCTAATCTCTACTAATTGTACTAAGGAATTCCCTATTTTGCCCTCTTGGTTTGTGGAGGTATAAAAGCCCAAACCCTTTGCAATTTTCAGAAATTCTCTTCATTTCTTCTCCTCCTCCATACGTATTAGAGAGAGAAAGAGCTCTTGGGAGTTTTGAGCCCTAGCTTCATTCTTCCTTCGATCCATGAAGATCCAACCGTCGGATTGCCTTCAAACTTCGGAATCTTGAAGCCCTCGACGAGTAGAACAAGTTCACCTATCAGATTTGCGTTCTTTGGAGTTTTCCTCCGAGCTAGGTAAGTTACTTTCTTTTGATTTTGGTTCATTGGCTCTAAGGAAAAAAACCTATGTGCTATTTGTGGGCAATGAACACTTGATATGCTATGTATGCCCATTTTGGGATTTTTGGAAGTATGAACTTGTTAATAGCATGAATGAAATGATTTGAATGGTATTATGTGTTGAAAGAAATGAGTTATGACTTATGTGGGTTTTGTTGTGAATTTTAGGGCTTGAGAATCAAGCCCGAATTATTGGAGAAATTGTTGTTAATTAAAGTGGGTGTTAACGTTGAGATGGATGAAATGTGTCAAGAATGAAACTTAGTAATTAGACTCAACGGAGTCGTAATAAGTTCAATAATGTATTAATGAACTCGGGTTGAAATCCTACGACATTTGGGTTTCGTTTGACTAGGATTATGATGAGTTCTTGGATTTTTAGGCTTAGGAATCAAGCCCGAATGAATTTTGGAATTTGGTTTTGTATATGAATGAAATGTTTAATTGTGGGTTTATGAAACACATAAAGAATGAAAGGTAGAATTAAGACTCAACGGAGTCGTTGTAAGATCAATAATCTGATAATGAGCCTTTGGTTGAAACCCTACGATGTCCAGGTTTGATTGGTTTTGATTGCGAGTACCCGAGCATCTTGAATTGTATCCAATGGTGACACCCGCGTTTTAGAGGCTCATTGGGGATTTATTTAGAGCATGCTCGTTAGAGCACAGAGCATTAGAGACCAACCTATGATCTCGTATGCCTTTAAGAAATGATTACTTGAATGAGTTCTCTTTTAGGGAATTTGGTCGCGTGCACATGAAAGCACTTACGGGGTTTTGACTACGGGTTAGTTTTGATACCTTTGAGATTGGCTTTGAGGAAGTCGAGTATATATGACGATTGGGACTATGGTTGAGTCCGGTGTACCTTTAAGCGAAGCTAAAATGCTAAGTCTTGATTTATGATTGTTCTTAGACTAAAATAATAGTCTTTGGTTTAATCCCAAGTAGAGGACTGTAGTAGACCTCATATTGTGATTTCTTGAGTGCTACTTTTGATTGGGTGATGACTTGAGGATTATGAGTACCTTAATATGTGGTTCTTGGACTAAACTTATAAGTTAGTTGGATTTGTTAAGTACATGCAAATATGTGCATTGTTAAATTGGTGTGTAGAGCTTTATGACCTACATGATTTGATGAGTCCGCTCTTGACGGTCTTGGTTCTTGTTTGAGCATGCGAGTAAATATCTACTTGTGCATTGCATGTAAGTCCATCTGGCATTATTTGGATTGATTTTTCTGTCAGGGTGGGACGATACATCGCCTATACAAATCGTAAGATTCGTATTCGCTATGGATCGCCGCACCTGGGACCTCACACACCCCTCCATTGTTGGTCGCAGCGGAGAAGTAGCCCCTTTGCCGTAACAATACGTGCGACATTGACTTGCTATTTACACCGAGTAGGTTCTCGGTTTGAGTCGATGAATTCACAAAACATAGATGGCACGAACCCGTTTAACATTGTGTAATGCAGGAGCAGCACAACGACACTAGTTTGGTATTTTCTCTATCCCTTATGTGGCTTACTATAAGCACTTATATGAAAGATAATGTGCTATGTGGTTTACGAAATTTAGGTACTTTGATGACTTAGCATTTGTTCATTGTTGGTATACTAATATGATACCATGATTCTTCTATATGCTTGTGCATTATGCCATGCCATGACATGATATGTCATACAGTTGCATTTAGTAACTTACTGGGTCATTATGACTCACTCCGTGTGTTTGTTTTCCTTAGTGTGTGCAGTGACCCGTTAGTGCGCTTGGCGGCTTCGGATAGTGATTTCTAGCAGGTGGTCTTCTGGGCTTTAAGCTTGGAGATGTTATTATTATTGTTATTATGTATTTGTGAGACACAAATGTAAAGTTATGTAAACTTTACATGGGTAGTTATGTTGGTATTTTATTGTTGTAATTATTTTGAAGTTTATTCCGTTGTCTTCCCGAGCAAGGTTTTAGCTCGCATATTCTAGCTTTGTTGATGTTATCTCCGTCAAGTTTAGTTGTGAGATTTTGGTTTAGTTGTCTAGTATTTAATCTCTTATTCTTTTAGTTGATTTGTCCCTCCGGCATGTTGTAGCCATTGAGTGGTTGTTTATCAGGTTTGTATTTTGTGGATTCGCCGGCCTTAGGTTTGCCGATGGTTTGTTGTCCGTGTGCGCAATGTTGCGTCACACACGTCGTAGATTTGTCGAGAGATAGTTATCTCTTAGCCTTGCGTTCCTTTGTTTAGGATTAAAGGCTTGGGTTCTACTTACGATTTGCTTCCGCATATTTTAGTTTTTGATGTTCCGTATTGCCGTTATGGCTTTATATTTCTGTTTAGAGCTTGTTGGTTTAACTTTTGACTCGCACCATTTTGCTTAGCAGGTGCTTGTCCGTCTTTTAGCCTGTCTTAACGGCACGACCTTGGGATTTCGCATTGGAGTCCGGGTCGGGTCGTTACAATTAATCCTACAAAATTTGGTACTTATTGGGTTGTTCTAGTGTTTTCCTTTTTGAAAAGGGAACTAAAGAAAACATGAAACTTCAAAATAATAATAATAATAATAATAATAATAATAATAATAATAATAATAATAATAATTATTATTATTATTATTATTATTATTATTATTATTCACTTTTTAAAATTAAATTTCACCTAATCAAAAGAAATTTTAAGGTTTGTATTGCTTTTTATTGTTCAATCTACCTAGAGTCTCATTAAATTTTGGTTCGAATTGTATTTTCTTGTTTAAACCGCAAAAAGAAAATAGAGGGGGGAATATCTTTTAAAAAGCTATGATTGTGGTTTCTAGTAAATAATGTGTGCTAACTACCACAGTCGGTTTTTACTTATTTTTTGTTGGGGTTGAAATTTTGTTTTCTTTTTTTAATTCGTAAAAAGAAAGAGAGTTTGGAGGAGGGGATAGCCTTTGAAAAGTGGTGGTTGTGGTTTTAAGTAAATAATGTGTGCTAAATACCGTACCCGGTTTTTACTTATTTTATTCTTGGCGTTCGAAATGTGTTTTCTTGTTTAATCCACCGAGAGAAGGGGACAGTGGGGAGCCTGTGAAAGGTGTTGAGTGTGGTTTCAAGTAAATACCTTTTGCTAAATACCGCGGCCGATTTTTACTAAATCATTAAGATGATTAAATCTTTCAAGGTTTGTTTCATTTGGTAACCCTAAATGAAAGTATTTAAGAAACTATGATTCCCTCATTTTGAATAGAGCACATTCGAAACACCCCCACCCCTTCCCTCTGGGGTCGGGGCTGCTGCGGTTTATGTTTTTTCTTGGAGTCTCTCATATGGAAGTAAGATCATTGGATCACTAGTGATCTATACTTCCATAGCTGTTTCGGTAGATTTCTCTCCATATTTTTGGTTGAATTTGATTAGTAGAAATGGAAATTGTAATTCTTCTTCCATATAATTATGTTTCTTTCAAAATCTTTATGTTTTTAGATCCATGTGCTTTCAATTAAAGTTACTTTTTATATTTTTCAGGCACGTCGGTCGATGTTCATCTCAAGGAATTTCACATAAAGTAATTTATTTACTTTATAAGGTAATAAATGGGGTGAATACTAGTTTGAGAATAATGTTTTAAAGATTGATGCTTCTAACACTATCTAACTTTGTATAATCAATCTACAGGTAAGTCTCCTAGTTGATTGGCACATAAAGTTAAGCATGTCTAGGAGGAAGCAAGTAGTGTCGGGGCTAGTTCGTTGTTTGTATGGATATCTCTCATCGTGCAAAATTAATCCACCCAATTGTTTTGTATTTAGCTTTATCTATCTATCTATGTATTGTAGGGGGATTGTTGCCCCGACACAGTGTTTTTAATAAATTATCCAAATAAAACTTATTTCCCATTTCTTTTCCTAAAATAAAATTAAGTATGAAACAAACTAAGCTTCCAAATCACAATAAAACAAACCTCGGTTTTTGTTTATGGCTTAGTTATTCCATCTTTATTTTTTATATGTAGGACAAAATAATCCTACTATTATTTTTTATACTAGGCCTAGCAACCGGAAAGGGTGGGTTGAGTTTGGGACGGGTTGAATCGGGTCAAGACTTATTAGGACCCCGAATATCAAACGAATCGAAATGGGACGAATTAGATCTATTCTAGAGAGCTGTTACGCGGTCGAATGCTTGGTTTAAAGATTTCAGAATCCATACATTTATCGAATAAAATATAGTTGGGTTAATTGGTTTGATCTCGTTAACATTTTGGGTTGAAATGGTTACTCGCTTTCACCCAAAATTTGTTAACGAAGTTGGGTTGTGTAGGATAATTTAATGTCAAGTTTAGATTAATAAATGTCGGGTTGTAATTGACGAACCTAATTCTACTTGTTGCTATAACGCCTAGTGGAGTGATAATAACCTAACTCAAATCTCGTTCATTTTTATTAAGTTATGATTTGGGATTGATGCATTGCTACTTCCATCTCCCTTCCCATTCTGCTTCTTTTCATCCGCTTCGGTTTTTTGTTTTGCTACCAAAAAATGATTTTATTTAGGGCAGTCTTAGATGTTGAAATGAAACAACCGAAAAGACCACTCTACCATGCCTTTATTTTTCTTTTTATTTCTTGGGATACCAAAAATTGCAAAAGTTTTGTTAAAAAGGGAAAATCGCACCATTGGTCCCTCAAATATGGTCTCTTAACATCAATAGTCCCTTAACAAATTTTTTTGTCAAAATTAGATCCTAGAACTTGCAAATTTTCACGCGATTAATCCTTTTGATGGATGTTGTTAGTGAAATACCGTTAAGTGTACATGCGGCATGCACCTCTCACGTGCGGTTGGTAATGGCTAAAATGCAAATTCTCAAACATAAATTGTATCACAATTTTCAATCGAGCCCGAATGTTTTGGAAAAAGACTTTAAGCCTTCTTCCCCAAATTAATGCACCCAATTTAGACCAAATTAATACAAACCCAAAAAATCAGAAAAATTTCTTGTTGGAGATACCAAATCTAGTTGCTTCATTTCTTTGAAATTTGATTAGATTCTTATAGAAATCTAATGTCCGCCGACGAATTTATGATCATCATGTTCAGAAAAACTCAGTTTTTTTTTTCAATTTTATCAACTTGGGATGTGGCACCCCGCTCCTTCGTTAGCTCGGTTTGCATGTTATACTTGCACTTCTTCCTTTGTCGACTGTATGTTTGGTTTACGAGAGGGTCTAGATGTGTGTGAGAGACCACATTAAGACCAAAACACTATTAAGAGAGGCCATATAGTGGTTGACTTGCTAAAGTCACAAGTCGTGACTCGACGATAGTCGGAATGCGACGCGATTGAGAGTTTGCTTGCATTTTGCGTTCGTGACCTCAGTTTGGTCCTAGACCTTTACATGATGGTTTATTAACATGTTTAGATGTATCAGACTTCAAGTTGGAGGTGTTCCTTAAGTCTATCGATGATTTGGAAGCTTTGGAGGCAACATTCGTCTCTATCGCATAGTTCGGGGATTGAGTCGCGTAATCGTCTCTCCTTTGGAATTCTTATTTCCCAAGTTGTTATTCAACTTTCTAGAAGTATTTAAGCTTCTTCATTAACCCTTAGACTTGCCTTAAAAGTCTCCTTTCGATCCACGTTCAATTGCTAGTTCATTCGTCGTTTCAGTTGCACGTTGTTGCACCTCTTCCCGATTTCGCTCTAAGTTGTTTTAGGAGTTGTTTGTGAGTGTTCTATGGGATTTCTAGACCTAATTTGGATGAGGTTTGAACCTTTTTAGGTTTGGTTATGTGTTTGAGGTCGTTCGGGGTTGAATTCTAACCCCTTTTTGGTCTGGGAGGCTTGCGGTCGCAAGGGGGAAAGACCTTGCCCCCGCAAGGTCAATGGAAGAAGTCACCTAGAGGTTCTGGAGAGCTTGCGGTTGCAATCTATAGGGGACCTTGCGACCGCAAGGTGCCCCGACCCTGCTTTGTCCTGTTTCGATTTTTGACGAGAAATACCTATCCTACCCTCATCAAACCCCCTCTAAACCCTTTCTAACCTCCCATACTTAGCCCTAAACATGTCCTAACATTAGTTGGAGGTTAATTAAGGTTATATTAGTGAGTGATTAATCCTAATCTCTACTAATTGTACCAAGGAATTCCCTATTTTGCCCTCTTGGTTTGAGGAGGTATAAAAGCCAAACCCCTTTGCAATTTTCAGAAACATTCCTCATTTCTCCTCATCCTCCTTACGTATTAGAGAGAGAGAGAGAGTCCATGGGAGATTTTAAGCCCTAGCCTCCTTATCTCTTCGATCCATGATGATCCAACCGTCGGATTGTCTTCAAACTTCAGATTCATGAAGCCCTCGACGAGTAGAACAAGTTCACCGATCGGATTTGCGTTCTTTGGAGGTTTCATCCGAGCTAGGTAAGTTACCTTCTTTTTATTTTGGTTCATTGGCCATAAGGAAAACAACCTATGTGTTATTTGTGGGCAATGAACACTTGATATGCTTTGTATGCCCAATTTGGGGATTTTTGGAGGTATGAACTTGTTAAGAGCATTTGTAGAATTTCTTCTATGATTGTTGAAGTATATGATTACTCTTCATCTTGTGTTTCTAGGCTTATGAGTATGCTAGAAATCATGTCCATATGTTATTTGGGTTTATTGTGGAAATATGCCTAAGATTGGGGCTTTGGATGTGTGAACTCACTAGATATCATGAGTAGGATCATTTAATTGAAATTATGTGATTTATAAAATGGGTTATGATTTATGTTGGGTTTTGTTATGAATTTTAGGGCTTGAGAATTAAGCCCGAATTATTGGAGAAATTGTTGTTAATTAAAGTGGGTATTAATGTTGAGGTTGATGGAATGTGTCATGAATGAAACTTAGTATTTAGACTCAACTGAGTCAAAATAAGTTCAATAATGTGTTAATGAACTCGGGTTGAAATCCTACGACATTTGGGTTTTGTTTGGCTATGATTATGATGAGTTCTTGGATTTTTAGGTTTGGGAATCAAGCCCAGATTATTTTTAGGAAATTTGTTATAATTTGAATGGTGTGTTAATTTGGGGATGTATGAAATATGTATTTAATGAAATGTGACATTAAGACTCAATGGAGTCATTTTAGGTTCAATAAGATGTTAGTGAGCCTTAGGTTGAAATCCTACGATGTTCGGGTTTGGTTGGCTTTGATTGTGAGTACCCGAGCATCTCGAATTGTGTCCCATTTGTGACACCCACGATTATAGAGGCTTATTGGGGATTTATTTAGAGCATGCTCGTTATAGCACGAAGCATTAGAGACCAACCTATGATCTCGAATATCTTTAAGGAATGATTATTGAATGAGTTCTCTCTTAGGGAGTTTGGTCGCGTGCACATGAAAGCACTTGCGAGGTTTTGACTACGGGTTAGTTTTGATACCTTTGAGATTGGCTTTGAGGAAGTCGAATATATATGACGATTGGGACTATGGTTGAGTCCGGTGTACCTTTAAGTGAATCTAAAATGCTAAGTCTTGATTTATGGTTGTTCTTAGAATAAATAATAGTCTTTGGTTTAATCCCGAGTAGAGGACTTAGTGCACTCATGTTGTGATTTCTTTAGCTTATATGCTACTTTTGATTGGGTGATGACTTGAGGATTATGAATACCTCATTATGTGGTTCTTTGACTAAACTTATAAGTTAGTTGGATTTGTTAAGTATGTGCTAATATGTGCATTGTTAAATTGGTGTGTAGAGCTTTATGTCCTACTTGATTTGATAAGTCCGCTATGGTCGGTCTTGATTCTTGTTTGAGCATGCGAGTAAATATCTACTTGTGCATTGCATAAAAGTCCAGCTGGCATTATTTGGATTGGTTTTATACGTCAGGTTAGGACGATACATCGCCTATACGAATCGTAAGATTCGTATTCGCTATGGATCGCCGTACTTGGGACCTCACACACCCCTCCATTGTTGGTCGCAATAGGAAGTACCCCTTTGCCGTAACAATACGTGCGCGACGCTACTATCTAAATCGAGTAGGTTCTCGATATAAGTCGATGTAATCACGAGCATCGATGGCACGAACCGCCTAACATTGTGTATTGGAGAGCAAAGACAACAAAGACTATTTCGGGTATCTTCTCTATCCCTTATGTGGCTTACTATGAGCGCTTATATGAAAAATAATGTGCTATGTGGTTTACGAAGTTTATGTGCTTTGATGACTTAGCATATGTTCATTGTTGGTATACTAATATGATACCATGATTCTTCTATATGCTTGTGCATTATGCCATGCCATGACATGATATGCCATACAGTTGCATTTAGTAACTTACTGGGTCATTATGACTCACTCCGTGTGTTTGTTTTCCTTAGTGTGTGCAGTGACCCTGTTAGTGCGCTTGGCAGCTTCGGATAGTGACTTCTAGCTGGTGGTCTTCCGGGCTTTAAGCCTGGAGATTTATTATTATTGTATTTATTATCTTGTGAGACACGGATGTAAAGTTATGTAAACTTTACTTGTGTAGTTATGTTAGTATTTTATTTCAGATATTTTGGGAGCCGACTTGTTTGGTCGAGCTGTTGTATTTATTTAGAAGTTTATTCCGTTGTCTTTCCGAGCAAGGTTTTAGCTCGCATGTTATAGTATTGTGTTATTGTTATTTCTGTCTCCGACAACTTTAGTCGAGAGACATTGGTTTAGCTGTTAGTGTTTAATCTCTTATTCCTTTAGTTGATTAGTCCCTCCGGCATGTTATAGCCGTTGAGTGGTTGTTTATCAGGTTGGTATTTTGTTGCTTCGCCGGCCTTAGGTTTGCCGATGGTTTGTTGTCCGTGTGCAATGTTGCGTCACGCGAGTCGTAGATTTGTCGAGAGATAGTTGTCTCTCAGCCTTGTATTTCTTGGTTTAGAATTATAGGCTTTGGTCCCACCTATGAATTGCTTCCGCAGGTTTTAGTTTTGTTATCCCGTTTTGCCGCTATGGCCTTATATTCCTGTTTTGAGCTTGTTGGCTCAACTCTTGACTCGCACCATTATGCTTAACAGGTGCTTGTCTGTCTTTTAGCTTGTCTTGGTGGCACGACCTTGGGATTCCGCATTGGAGTCGGGGTCGGGCTGCCACATGGGTTGATCTGAATTTGATTCTTAACTCGTGGGTTTTATTTAATTTTGTCAAATTTCAATTTTAATATACCTTCAAATAGTCTGTTTCCATAGCTCAATTTCAGTTGACAACGCAATAGGCATGGCTATATCACTCACCTTAACTAACTCAAATCATAGGTACCTCTACATCTTCCTAGAGCATTTTAAGCGCATCCAAAATGGTAGGCAACGATGCCCACATCGGAAGCAACGACACCCACATCATAGGCAACGACACCCATTTCATAGGCAACAACGCTTACATAATAGGTAACGACGCCCACATCATAGGCAACGACACCCACATCGGAGCCATTGCTGTAGTGTACTCTCCTGTTAAAATTTTGCACACACACTCAACATTTTGTTTGACTCCAAACTAAGCATAAATTGAACACTGCCATAAATTGAACACTGCCCCTAAATTTGTCTATAAAAATTGAACATCAGAAAACTTTCTAAGCCTAAAACAGTGCTTAAACATCGTTTTTTGGCCTTAAAACAAAGACATCATCGGGTGAACCCCAATGTTTTTAGATTTCGTCGAGAGCTTCGATTTGATATGTGGTGGATAATATGGTTCATCTAGGATCAAACGTTATGGAGAAAATGGTCGAAAAAGATGAAAAGAGATCAACAATGAAGAAAAGAGGCTCAGCCGGATGTGAAGAAGACGGGTTATATTGGGAAAAAAAATTATAAAAGTGGAGTTAAATGGTTTTAAAAAAAATGGGTGGTAAAGTGGTTACAATTTCAGGAAAGTGTATCGGCCCACAATTAATCCTACAAAATTTGGTACTTATTGGGTTGTTCTAGTATTGCTCTTTTAGAAAAGGGAGTTAAAGGTGATACTTTCTCACATGAAACTGCAAAATAATAATAATTATTATTATTCACTTTTTAAAAGTAAATTTCACCCAATCAAAAGAAACTTTAAGGTTTATATTGCAATTTTTTGTTCAATCTACCTAGAGTCTCCTTTAGTTTGGGTTGGAATTGTATTTTCTTGTTTAATCCGCAAAAAGAAAAGTGAGGGAGGAGTATCATTTAAAACGCTATGATTGTGGTTTCTAGTAAATAATGTGTGGTAACTACCACACTCAGGGCTTATTTGGTAGTCAGACAAGGATAAGCAGTATTATTAATCTCAGTACTATTAGTGCCCTTGCTATTAATCCTCACTTGTATATCGGGGGTAGTTTTGAGATTACAAATGTTAATCCCAATTTTTTTAGTGAGGGTGCTAATAGTAACACCCTTCCCTTGGTATTAATAGTGAGGGGATAATGACCTTATCCGGATAACTCGTGCTATTAGTCCCGATCACCTATGGCGTACCAAACATCAGACAATTCGGCTTATTAATCCTATCTGGCCTTAATCCTGACTACCAAACGGCACGTCAGTTTTTACTTATTTTTTGTTGGGGTTGAAATTTTGTTTTCTTTTTTAATTCGCTAAAAAAAGAAAGTTTGGAGGAGGATAGCCTTTGAAAAGTGGTGCTTATGGTTTTAAGTAAATAATGCGTGCTAAATACCTGGTTTTTACTTATTTTATTCTTGGTATTGGAATTGTGTTTTCTTGTTTAATCCGTCGAGAGAAACAGAGAGTGGGAGGAGGGGGAGAGCATGTGAAAGGCGTTGAATGTGGTTTCTAGTAAATAATGTGTTCTAACTACCACACTCGGTTTTTACTTATTTTTGTTGGGGTTGAAATTTTGTTTTCTTTTTTAATTCCTTAAAAAAGAGTTTGGAGGAGGGGGATAGCCTTTCAAAAGTGGTGGTTGTGGTTTTAAGTAAATAATGTGTGCTAAATACCGTACCCGATTTTTACTTATTTTATTTTTGGGGTTGGAAATGTGTTTTCTTGTTTAATCCGCTGAGAGAAAGAGAGAGTGGGGAGGGGAGCCATGAAAGGTGTTGAGTGTGGTTTCAAGTAAATACCATTTGCTAAATACCGCGGCCGGTTTTTACTAAATCATTAAGATGATTAAATCTTCCAAGTCAATGGTCAACCTACTTCAGATTGATAAAATCTGAATCAAGGTTTGTTTCATTTGGTAGCCCTAAATGAAAGTATTTAAGAAGCTATGATTCCCTCATTTTGAACGAGCACGGTCGAAACACCCCCCCCCCTCCCTTTGGGGTCTGGCCGTCTGCGGTTTATGTTTTTTCTTGGAGTCTCTCATATGGAAGTAAGATCATTGGATAACTAGTGATCTATACTTCCATATAGCTTCTAGATTTCTCTCTATATTTTTGGTTGAATTTGATTAGTAGAAATGGAAATTGTAATTCATTTTCTATATAATTATGTTTCTTTCAAAATATTTATGTTTTTAGATTCTTGTGCTTTCAATTAAAGTTACTTTTTATATTTTTCAGGCACATCGGTCGATGTTCATCTCAAGGCAGTTCACATAAAGTAATTTATTTACTTTATAAGGTAATAAATGGGATGAATAATAGTTTGAGAATAATGTTTTAAAGATTGATGCTTCTAACACTATCTAACTTTTTATAATCAATCTACAGGTAAGTCTCCTAGTTGATTGGCACATAAA
Source organism: Codonopsis lanceolata (assembly GCA_013146195.2). Classification (NCBI taxonomy): domain Eukaryota; kingdom Viridiplantae; phylum Streptophyta; class Magnoliopsida; order Asterales; family Campanulaceae; genus Codonopsis; species Codonopsis lanceolata. The sequence continues at coordinate 34,157,973 of CM028382.1, forward strand.
GTTAAGCCTGTCTAGGAGGAAGCAAGTAGTGTCGGGGCTAGTTCGTTGTTTGTATGGATATCTCTCATCGTGCAAAATTAATCCACCCAATTATTTTGTATTTAGCTTCATCTATCTATCTATGTATTGTAGGGGGATTGTTGCCCCGACACAGTGTTTTTAATAAATTATCCAAATAAAACTCATTTCCCATTTCTTTTCCTAAAATAAAATTAAGTATGAAACAAACTAAGCTTCCAAATCACAATAAAACAAACCTCGGTTTTTGTTTATGGCTTAGTTATTCCATCTTTATTTTTTATATGTAGGACAAAATAATCCTACTATTATTTTTTATACTAGGCCTAGCAACCGGAAAGGATGGGTTGAGTTTGGGACGGGTTGAATCGGGTCAAGACTTATTAGGACCCCGAATATCAAGCGAATCGAAATGGGATGAATTAGATCTATTCGGGAGAGAACAGGTTAACGCGGGTCGACCGTTTTGGTTTAAAGCTTTCCCCTAGAATCCATACATTTATCGAATAAAATATAGCGGGTCAAAATGGACAATTGGTTTGACTCGTTAACATTTTTGGGTTGAAATGGGTTACCCGTTTTGACCCAAAATTTAGTAACGAGTTGGGTTGTGTAAGATAATTTACTGGTCGGGTCGGTAGATTAATAAATGTCGGGTTGTAATTGACGAACCTAATTCTACTTGTTGCTATAGCGCCTAGTGGAGTGAGAATAACCTAACTCAAATCTCGTTCATTTTTATTAAGTTATCATTTGGGATTGATGCATTGCTACTGCCATCTCCCTTCACATTCTCTCTTTCTACTGCTTGCTGGTTTTTGTTTTGCTACCAAAAAAAGGATTTTATTTAGGGCAATCTTAGATGTTGAAATGAAACAACCGAAAAGACCACTCTGCCCTGCCTTTATTTTTCTTTTTATTTCTTGGGATACTAAAAATTGCAAAAGTTTTGTTAAAAAGGGAAAATCGCAACATTGGTCCCTCGAATATGGTCTCTTAACAGCAATAGTCCCTTAACAATTTTTTGTCAAAATTAGATCCTAGAACTTGAAAATTTTCACGCGATCAGTCCTTTTGATGGATGTCGTTAGTGAAATACCATTAAGTGTGTATGCACCTCTCACGTGCGGTTGGTAAGGGCTAAAATGCAAATTCTCAAGCATAAATTGTATCCCAATTTACAATCGAGCCCCTATGATTTGGAAAAAGACTTTAACCCTTCTTCGCCAAATTAATGCACACAAGTTAGACCAAATTAATACAAACCCAAAAAATCAGAAAAATTTCTTGTTGGAGATACAAAATCTAGTAGCTTCATTTCTTTGAATTTTGATTCGATTCTTAATGAAATCGATGTCGCCGGCGAATTTATGATCATCATATGCGAAAAAGAAAAACTCGTTTTTTATTCAATTTATCAACTTGAGTTGATCTCGAATTTGATTCTTAATTCGTGGGTTTTATTTAATTTTGTTGAATTTCAGATTTAATATACCTTCAAATAGTCTGTTTCCATAGCTCAATTTCGGTTGACAACCCAATAGACATGGTTATATCGCTCACCTTAACCGACCCATGTATGAAACTGAAACTGATTAATCAACTACATAAGAGTAGAAAGTCATTCAATTCCGCTAATCAATTGAATATTCCAGCCTGTGAGCAATTTGTCTTTGTCACGACCCCGATGCGGAATCCCAAGGTCGCCGTCAAAACAAGCTAAAGACGGACAAGCACCCCGCACGCGTAGTGGTGCGAGTCAAGAGTTGAACCCACAAACTCTAATCAGAATGTAAAGCCATAACGGCAAAACCGAATAACCAAAAACTAAAATCATGCGAGGCGAATCATAAGTGGGACCAAAGCCTATACTTATAAACTAAGGAATACAAGGTGAGAGACGACTATCTCTCGACAAAACTACCACTGCGTGGACGCAACATTGCGCACGGACAACAAACCATCGGCAACCTAAGGCCGTGGCAACAAGAACCCAACCTCGATAAACAACAACTCTACGGCTATAACATGCCTGAGGAATAAATCAACTAAAAGAGTAAGGTATAAAATACTAACCACTAAACCCATGTCTCTAACTAAAGTTGTCGGGGACGAAATAGCAATAACATAATATTAGAATAAGCGAGCTAAAACCTTGCTCTAGAAGACAACTGAATAACCTCTAATAAATACAATAGCTCGACCCAACAAGTTGGCTCCCAAAATGAAACAATAATAAGATACTAACATAACTACCCAAGTAAAGTTTACATAACTTCACGTCCGTATCTCACAAGATAAAAAATACAATAATACTAATAACCCCAAGCTATCGCCTGGGAAGACCACATTATCGATCAAGCGCCGAAGCTTCAACGCTGCAAACGAGCTTATTGCAAAAACTAAGGAAAACAAACACACGAAATGAGTCATAATGACCCAAGAAGTTACTAAATGCATGTATGGCATAGCATGGCGTGGCATGTCATAATGCACAAGCATATATAAACTCATGGCATCTAATTCGTATACCAACAATAAACCTGTATTAAGTCATCGAGTAACATAACTTCATAAATCACTTAGCACATTATCTTTCATATAAGTGCTCATAGTAAGCCCACATAAGGGATAGAGAAGATACCCAAATGGTGTCGTTGTGTTGCTCCGGCAATAAACAAGGTTATATGGTTCGTGACACGATGCACGTGATTGATACATCGACGAGCGGTACGCCTTCAAAGGCGTCCCTTTCGACTCAATAGCATAATCCATTCGCCTATTGGTTACGAGATGGGCTAACGCCCCACCGGGGCCAACAAAGGGAGGGTGTGTGAGGTCCAGTACGGCGATCCATAGCGAATACGAACCTTATGATTCGTATAGGCGATGTATCGTCCCTACCCCGAAAAACCAATCCAAATAATGCTGCCGGCGGGCTTTTATGCAATGCACAAGTAGATATTTACTCGCATGCTCAAACAAGAACCAAGACCGTCAAGAGTGGACTTATCAAATCAAGTTAGTCATAAAGCTCTACACACCAATTTAACAATGCACATATTTGCACATACTCAACAAATCCAATTAACTTAGCAGTATAGTCCAAGAACCACATATTGAGGTATTCATAACCCTCAAGTCACAACCCAATCAATCGTAGCATATAAGCTCAAGAAATCACAATGTGAGGTCTACTATAGCCCTCTACTCGGGATTAAACCAAAGACTATTATTTAGTCTAAAAACAATCATAAATCCAAACTTAGCATTTATCCTCACTTAAAGGTACACCGGACTCAACCATAGTCCCAACGGTCATATATGTTCGACTTCTTCAAAGCCAATCTCACGGATATCAAAACTAAGCCGTAGTCATAAACTCGCGAGTGCTTTCATGTGCACGCGACCCAATTCCCTAAAAGAGAACTCATTCAAATAATCATTTTCTTAAAGTAATACGAGATCATAGGTTGATCTCTAATGCCCGTGCCCTAACGAGCACGCCCCTAAACAAATCCCCAAAGCCTCTATATCGAGGAGTCACAAATGGTACACAATTTAAGATGCTCGGGTACTCACAATCAAAACCAACCCAACCCGTACATCGTAGGGTTTTAACCTAATGCTCACTAACATGATATTGAACCAAAAACAACTCCATTGAGTCTTAATTATCACACAACATTGAATACATATTTCATAAATCCCCAAATTAACATGTCATCCACATTTATAACAAATTTCCCCAAAATCATTCGGACTAGATTCCTAAGATTTAAATCCATAGAACTCAACCAAAACCTTATACCCATTTTACAAATCACATAATCTCAAATAAATGGTCATACTCCTATTATCTAGTGAAATCACACATCCACATTCCCAAATTTATGCCTATTATCATAATAAACCCAAATAAATGGTAAACATGATTTCTAGCAAGATCATAATCCTAGAAACACAAGATGAAGAGTAACAATATACTTCAATAATCATAGAATTCATCTTACACATGCTCTTAACAAGTTCACATGTTCAAATCACAAATTAAAAATCACACAAGGCAAGTATGTGTACTCATTGACCTCAAATAGCATAGAGTTTGTTTTCCTTAGGATCAATGAGTACAAAATCAAAGAGAGAAGAAGTAACTTACAAGTGTTCAACACCAAAGAAAGCAAAGAAAGAAACCAATCGGTTGAAAACGATCTTCTCGCCGAGCTCTACACTTTGATGAAGGAGTCTTGAGCAAATGGAGAATGGATGAGGGAAGATGGAGATGAGAGCTTCAAGAAGCCATGGGAGAGCTTGAGAGAGGATGAATCTCTGTTTTTGGAGAGTGAGGGTGAGAAATGAGTCAAAATCGATTGCAAGGCTTAAATTGGTCTAAAACTTGAGGGACATGTGTCAAGCCAATGTGGTCTCCATTCTAATCTGATTTGGTGGCTTAATGACCCACTAATGAACTCTTAATCCATCATTACAACTAGTTAGGGATGTTAGGACTTAAGTGGGAAGGGTTAGGGAGGTTTAGGATAGGTTTAGATAGGGGGTTAAGGTGTACAAGTCGTCCAATTCCAAAACAGGGAAAAACTCGTAGTGTATCGGCATGTTGAGGCGGGCGCCCAGCCTCCCAGGTGGGCGCCAGCCCCGAGGCTGCCAAGTTCAGATCATAAAGCAATTGCTCGGCATTTGAGGCGGGCGCCTCACAAGGTGCCAAGCGGGCGCCTGGGCCTCTGAACCTCCAAAACTTGGTCTAAACTTGTCCTAAATGGTCCCAAACTTATGGGAAACCATTCTAAGGTCTAACCCAACTCAAAACAAGTCAGAAACACACCCGAAGAACTCCCGAGACAACTCGTGAGCGAAACCGAAGGGTGCAACAACGCAACCAGACTAATGCAAACGAACTTCGCAATCTAAATCCGAGCAATGAAAGGAGACTTTTAAGGCAATTCTAAGGGCTAATGAAGAAGCTTAAATACTTCTAGAAAGTTGAATAACAACTAGGGAAATAAGAATCCCAAAGGAGAGACGATTACGCGACTCGATTCCCGAACTACGCGATAGAGACGAACGCTATCTCCAAAACTTCCAAATCATCGATAGACTTAAGGAAAACCTCCAACTTGAAGTCTAATACATCTAAACATGTTAGTAAACCATCTTAAAGAGGTCTAGGACCCAACCGAGGTCACGAACACAAAACGCAAGTAAACCCTCAATCGCGTCCCATTCCGACTATCGTCGAGTCACGACTTGTGATTTTAGCAAGTCAAAAACTATATGAAGTCTATTAATAATGTTTTGGTCTTAATATGGCCTCTCAAACACATCTAGACCCTCTCGCAAACCAAGCATGCAGTCAACAAAGGAAGAAGTGCAAGTATAGCACGCAAACCGAGATAACGAATGAGCGGGGTGTTACAGTCTTAGAATACAAAGAATCTTTTATTTCATCAACTATAACCTTTGTTTCCTAATAGGTCTATTCTGATTCTTGATTAGTCGTTGAAATCTTTTTAATCATGATCATAATTTGTCAATTTGGTAAATTAGATTGATGTTTTGATTAAGTATTTTCTATATGTTGCAACTTGTTTCAAATCTTATTTTTAATCATGATCTTATTCTTGAATTGCTAGGTTTCCCAAAAAAAATTGGGGAAGAAGGTCTTATGGACATATTTTAAACTTTAGAAATTCGATTGTAAACTTTGATATAAGTTAAGTTTGAAAATATTTTATTTTAGCCCTTACTAAATGCACATGGACAACTTAACGGTATTTTAGTAACGGCATCTATCAAAAGGACTGCGGCTGTGAAAATTTAATACTCCCGTTACCTAATTCTGAAAAAAAAAATGTTAAGGGACTATTACTATTAAGGGACCATAATCGAGGGACCAATGGTGCGATTTGTCCTTTTTAAAATAAGGGCTATTTTCTAAACTCATCGTAACTTATTGTAGTTATTTTAATTGGATTACTATGAACAAAAACTTAAATACGATAAATATTAAATTGACATACAAATACAAATCAAATTTACTTATTATAGTTAAAAACAAATTGTAAAAAAACTTAAAGCTGCACATGAACGATGTGAGGGAAAAAATTAATGGAAAATATCAAAAAGTCCTACAAAAAAATTATCAAATCCAAAAAGTTTCAAAATAATTCTTGTATGCAAAAAGTCCCAAAATCATAATTTTAATACCCAAAAGTCCAAAACTTAACGTGCCTACAAATGTCATTATGTTAAAAGCTTTCATTTGGATGGAAAGTTATTTTTTATTTTCATTATTGACAATGATGATAATAATTGTATTGCAACTTTTAATTATTATGACTATTGTTATTTTAACAATAATACTATTAGTATAATAGTAATATTATTATATTCATTAACATTATTGGTATTAAATCCCAAAATTCTATTTAAGAAATATTCATTTCCCAATGATCCTAAAACAATATTCAATCGATCTATATTACAATATAGCTCATTCTCACACATGTGCAATTGACTAAAGCTATTTAGAGGTTGAGATTTAATTATTTTAAAAAATTTAATGGTTGTGATTCACTCTCGCATTCACATGTGTGAGAGTAGTTATCCACTTTTAACTTTTTATTTTCTTTCACCCTGTTACAAAGTCATCCCTTACAATTAATATTATGAGCCATCACACCCTGAAATTAATCTTCTAAACCATTACCCCACAAAACATCAACCTTACATTAATATAATCTCATAATAGAGCTCAATTGATTGATTGAGATTATGTGACCATGGGGGATGATTCCGCCGCAAAATCAAACGTTCATAGGCCAGTTACAAATAAGTCCTTATAAATAACCCCCCCTCAACTATAGGTAGGAGTTCGAATAACGCCTTGTGAGTTCCAATGGTCACAATAATAGAAGGGGGGGGTTGAATAGCTCATTATACACTTAAAAATTTTAAGTTAGTTCTTTCGAAAGCACTTACAATCTATTAGGAAGATTGAAGTAGCGAAAGTCTTGCCTGGTTTCAAGTCTGCCGATAAGGGCTACTTGGTAGACCTTAGCGGTTACTTAAGTTTGTGTTAAGGATAAAGATAAACGATAATAAACAGTTCAATAAGTAAACAAACAATAAAGAATAACACAAGTATTTTGGGATGGTTCACACTTTAAAGAGTGCTATCCACCACGGCGATCAACCTTGATTTTAAAAGTGCCTATGTTTTCCACTAGATCTATTACAAAGAATATTCCCAATGGATTGTGTAAAAATATTGACTTGTGTTTAGGGTTTAAGGAATTAAATTTCGTGGAAACAAGATATTTAATTCGGTAGAATAATTATGAATGAAAACAACAAGAAGTAAATAATAAATTATTGATGCAGAGCTTCTTGTTGTTGACGAGGACTTCTTGATCTGTTTAGGATCTCTTGAATGCACTGAGTATAAAGACTTAGAGTTGTTATAGATTTTCAGAGCAATTCATCCACTGTATATATGTGTATTTCTTCAGTCTTTAATGGCGACATTTATAGCTGGAGCATTCTGGAGATCCGTTGGAGAAGACGAAGACTTAACAGCTCTATTAGGTTTAATGCATTAAATGCATGGAGCCGTCTTGAAGATTTCATCTTCACGAGATATATAGAGCAGGAAAGTGCGCGAGATCTTTGCGAGACTAGAAAGCGGGCAATTTGGATGTCGATCTGTAAGAGTTGTGCTGACGGTAGGTGATAGTCGATCTCACCTTTTCTTTGTTCGGTCTGCGAAAGTCTTCTCGCTTTTTGGAAAGCGCTCAGTGGATTCGAGATGTCGGGAATGTCTCAATTTAAATTCAAACTTGATAAGGGTAAACTTAAATTGATCCACTAATAATTGTTTAACTGGACACGTCATGATTGACCAAGTGTAGACAGGTTTTTGTCGACAGAAATATGCTTCC
>CM028382.1:34166045-34279620 GCA_013146195.2 Codonopsis lanceolata
AACATCTGATTTCGGTGGCACGAGGGGTTACTTGGGTCTGGGTGGTGGTCTTGATAGGGCCGTCGTCCAGGCACATTAGTCTTGGATGCTTGCGATTATTAGTTTTCTTTTTTCTCTTTTTTTTACTAGAAACATGTACAAACATTTATTATACAATGCAATATAATTTTATATGATGCAAAAATATCACAAATCTGGACTCAAACACATGCATAAAATAGAGCTACACCAATATCTAAGGGTAATGGCACGTTGTATCTTAGAAAAAGTTTATAAAAATACACCTTAAGGCTTGGCGGGCTTTTCGGTGATCTGTGGGAAGGGAGAAGGCGACCACTTCTCACATTTCTGGGCAAATAATGGCCGTCGCTAGTGTGCGTAGCCTTTCTTTCTAGCTTCTTCAATTTTCTCGTGATCAGACAAAGCAAGCGGTAGTGATCGATGGTTTGGGGCGAGGCGTAAAAACCAGGATCCGGCAATTTCCGTGGGAGCATTGGAAGAGGCTGCCGCCTTGGCGCGAAGGCTTATGGCGGCGCCCAGGGCTTTTTTTGTGCAATCCCTGTTTAGCACTGTTCACGTACTTTGCTCAAAAATCGTCCGTTTCTTAAATCTTTGGTATAAAAGGCAGACGGAGGATTGCTTGCCTCTTCACAAGTGCATTTGTTCTTCCCTCTCACAAACTTCTAAGCTTGCTTCTTCTCAACCATTGCCCTTTTTATCATATAATCCTTTGCATCTCTTTTTACAAATGGCTGCACAAATTCATACAACGCTTGAGATAGAAATTTACGAGAATGCTTTGGATTTTTGGATCCTTTCTCCGTGGTCAGACGAGCGTGATTGGTTCGATCACATTTTTGGATTCAGTGCCTGTTATCCCGAGGAATGTCATCATAAACTGCGACATGCTGAGGGGAGCCTCCAGGTTTTGGTCTCCTCAGGACCACCTTTTTAACTTTGGTATGAATGAAATGTGCCCCACTTACGAAGAATTCTACGCAATGTTTGGGGTGGCACCTTCTCGTCTGATTGTCGTGCCTTCTCACAGGAGGCATCCGTACATGGCTATCCAGGAGCTATTTCGCACTACTCGCCGCGCCACTCCAGGTTTTTATGATGGAGTAATTTTATTTGACTCCTCCCCGAGCCTTCACGTGCATCTGTGGAGGATGACATAGATTACTTGCGCTGGCTTCCGTGGTGCGCTCTTCCTTTGCCTGGTAGGGAGGTATTTGTTGGTGGGCCAACCCGGAATTATTGATGTGCGGTTCATTGACCTAGCATTGCAGGCACGAGATCGCCGGTTAAATATTGTTCCGGTGATTCTGGCGGAGACTCTAGCGGGCATGAATGCTTTTGCAGGCGGCGATGAATTATTCCCTGCTGGCAGCCCCATTTTGCTCCATATGTGGCTGGAGGAGAATTTTCTTTGGGTGATGGCCCCTGTACCGCATGGAGCACTGTATGACCTGAGGCTTTATGGTCTTCGTGGTCACTTTCCTCAGTGGAAGGAGGCTGGCGCGGCCAAATAGGGCTCTTGGCGCGGCGCCAGAAGGGGATTATGGCGGCGCCCGGGGCTTTTTTTGTGCAATCCCTGTTTAGCACTGTTCACGTACTGTGCTCATAAATCATCTGTTTCTTAAATCTTCGGTATAAAAGGCGGACGGGGGATTGTTTGCCTCTTCACAAGTGCATTTGTTCTTCCCTCACAAACTTCTAAGCTTGCTTCTTCTCAGCCATTGCCACTTTTGTCATATAATCCTTTGCATCTCCTTTTACAAATGGCTGCACGAATTCATACAACGCTTGAGATAGAAATTTACAAGAATGCTTTGGATTTTTGGATCCTTTCTCCACGGTTAGACAAGCGTGATTGGTTCGATCACATTTTTGGATTCAGGTGCCTGTTATCCTAGAGGAATGTCATCATAAACTGGGACATGCTGAGGGGAGCCTCCAGGTTTTGGTCTCCTAAGGGCCACCTTTTTAAATTTGGTATGAATGAAATGTGCCCCACTTACGAATAATTCTACGCAATGTTGGGGGTGGCACCTTCTTGTCTGATTGTCGTGCCTTCTCACAGGAGGCGTTCGTACATGGCCATCCGAGAGCTATTTCACACTACTCGCCGCGCCACTCCAGGTTTTTATGATGGAGTAATTTTTTATTTCACTGTCCTCCCTGGAGCCTTCACAAAATTCAGGGAGGATGACATAGATTACTTGCAGCGTCGGCTGTCTGCGCTCTTCCTTTGCCTGGTAGGGACGTATTTGTTGGTGGGCCAACCCGGATTTATTGATGTGCGAGTCATTGACCTAGCATTGCAGGCACGAGATCGCCGGTTAAATATTGTTCCGGTGATTCTAGCGGAGACTCTAGCGGGCCTGAATGCTTTTGCAGGTGGCGATGAATTATTCCCTACTGGCAGCCCCATTTTGCTCCATACGTGGCTGGAGGAGCATTTTCTTTGGGTGATGGCCCCTATACCGTATGGAGCACTGTATGACCCGGGGCTTTATGGCCTTCGTGGTCACTTTCCTCAGACCAACTATTCAGAGTTTGATTGGGTTGAGAACTTTTTCCGCAGGGGCTCCATGGATATAGTCTGGGTGATCCACCATTGGTAGATCCGGCGCTTTCTTATGTATTCCGCAGAGTATAATCAAGTAGTTTTGCTAAGCATTGAGCGGACTTCTTTTTATAGACCTAACCGGATCTTGCGCCAATTCGGGAGAGAGCAACTAATCCCTAACCCAACTCGTCCTGTATATCTGGAGGCGGATAATAATGACAAGGGCCTGGGTACCACTATCCAGGAAATGTGGGAACGAGATTTTAATAGGCTGGAGGTGGCCTATTTATTTTCTGATTACATGCTTCTTTCCCATGAATATCTGGCATGGATAATGGTGGCTGCCGAGGGAGCATCCCGCGTGATCAGGCGTGGGCTGAGGAATTTGTTGGGCCGTCACATTTCTAGCGGTATTGATGCTCGCCTAATGGAGATAGGCGAGGATATTGACAGTTCGGGGCTAGTCGTCCCTCAGGCTCTGTAAGAGGAGTTTAGGTGGGTACAAAATATTGGTTCCTAGACAGCTCTTGGACCGAACACTGCGGGTCCCAGTAATGCACCCCGCAGGTTAGTAATGCAAGCAGGCAGCACAACCCTTGGGAGCTGGAAGTGGCTGCTCCCCCCCCCTCAGACTGGATGGGGCACGGCTTTGAGAAATGATGGCAATGAGCTTCCTCGGCTGAGCATCGCAAGCAGGCAGAATAACCCGTGGGAGCCAGAAGAGGTTGTCCCCCCTCCTCCGCCTGGATGGGGCATTGCTTTCAGAAATGATGGAGCCGGTCCAAGTAATGCACCTGCCCAAGAGAATGGGGATGCTGATGATGAAAATGAGGATACTTCTGGAGGCTCACATGCGGGTGAGACTAGAGCTTCTTCTGCGCCTCGCAGGAGGAGTATATGGGCCCCACTGGGCGAACGCCGCAGACACTGATGGACCACCTTGAGGCTTAAGCTGCAAAAGAAGGGATAATTTCTGGGGAAACAAGGGGGATATAGGCAATAAATAGATATGTACAGGCAATTAATGTATAACCTAAATTTCTTTAGCAATTATTCCTAAGTTCCACCTTAGGACCTAAATGTTTTTTTAATTGCGAGCTTTCTGTCGTGATTTTTCTCTTTCCTGTCAGTCGAGCCCCTTATATGCTGAAGACTGGAGGTAGAATGCAGATTCAAATAGTGCCTTCTCTCCCCCTTTTCTCCTGATTTTTTATATGCTCTAATTTTTGCCTAGGTTACCCTTTTGGGTTTTCAACCTAGCGAGCCCTTATTTCTTCTTTTATTGTTTTTTTATGCTCTAATTTTTGCCTAGGTCGCCTTTTCGGGTTTTCAACCTAGCGAGCTGGATAGGGAAGCAACTGCTGGATAAATTGGCTCAAGCATAGTACCTTTTGAGCTTGTCGAGGTTGAAGGACTGAACAAGGTCTTCTCCTTCTTGGTTTATGAGAAGTACGACACCTCCTAACCGGATCTCCTTGACAATATATGGTCCCATCCATGGAGATTTCCATTTTCCCCTAGTATCAACATAACTATGGGTTTTTCTCGAAGCACTAAGTCTCCAACTTGGATATCGCGACCTTTGACTTTTTTATTAAATGCCCGGGCTATGCGCCTTTGATACGCTCGGGTATGCTCCAGGGCTAGTAGGCGTCGTTCGTCAATTAGGGCTAATTCTTCAAATCGCCCTTTGACCCAGTCAATCTCTGCTATGTCAAATTCCATCATTATTCTTAATGATGGAATTTCAACGTCTATTGGCAGTACCGCCTCCATGCTATATGCTAGAGAATAGGGGGTAGCCCCAGTGGGTGTGTGGACTGAGGTGCGATAGCCCCAGAGGGCTAGCGGTAATTTTTATGGCCAGTCTCTTCCTGTGTCAGCCATCTTTCTGATGATATTTTCTAGTGTTTTGTTGGCTGCTTCAACGGCACCGTTGGCTTGCGGCTGGTAGGGGGAAGATTTATGCCTTTGGATCTTGAACTCGTCGAGTAGATGGTTCACGTCCCCTTCAAAATGCGAGTCGTTGTCGGAGATTATCTCGAAAGGTACCCCTTAGCGATAAATTATGTTGGCCCGGATGAATTCGGACACCTTTCGGGCATTCAGAATTTTATAGGAAGAGGCTTCCACCCACTTTATAAAGTAATCGATGGCTACTAAGACATATTCGTGGCCATTGGATCCCTTCGGGTGAATTTGGCCTATGACGTCGATTCCCCATGTTGAGAAGGGCCAGGGGGCTGTGGAGTTATATAGGACGTGCGGGGGCACATGCTGCAGATTGGCAAAGCGTTGGCATTTGTCGCAATGTCTCACCCACCGAATACAATCGGTTTCAAGCGTACTCCAATAGTACCCATGTCGGATAATTTTCTTGGATAGCATATGGCCATTCATGTGGGGCCCGCAGGTACCACCATGCAGTTGATCCATGATTTGCTCAGGTTTGGCCTGATCGACACATAATAAGTTAAGGCCTTGATAGTGCCTCTTAGATAGGCTGCCACCGCTGAGTAAAAATTATGAGGCCCACCTTCGCAGGGAGACTCTCCATCTTTTTTCTAGGCTGGGAGGATATATACCTTTCTGAAGCAAATTTAGGATATCAGCGTACCAGGGCTCGTGATCTACTTTAGGGGTTGCATTAATTTCGAAGCAGTATGTCGGAGTGACCTTCTTCTCGACTACGAATGGCTAAACATTAGTTTATGCGGGAATTTGGACTAGTTTATGCGGGAATTTGGACTATCTCGTGGCAGATAGTGGAACGAGATAGAGTCAAATCGGGCGGCAAGTGTGGTTAGTTTGGCATGGTAGAGCTGCAACCGAGGATCTTAGGTTTTCCATCTCCCTTCGACTTGATTTATAATTAGGGCAGAGTCTCCATAGACTTCGAGATCTTTGGCTCCCCTTTAGAGAGCTTCTTCCAGGCCAGCAATACATGCTTCATATTCTGCCGTATTATTCGAGCACTCGAACACTAAGCTTACAGCTAACGGAGTATGAGAATCTGCCGGATCAATTAGCAAGATTCCTATATGCCGAAGCCTCTTTTATTTACGGCTCCATTAAAGAACATCTGCCAGCTGGTGTCGTGGTCAGTGATTTCCAAGACACCTTCGTCTGGGAAGCCAGGCTCAGTTGTATCTTCGATTTTTAAAGGAAGATCAGCTAAGTGGTCTGCAATCACGCTCCCTTTGATAGATTTAAGTATGACATAGGTTATGTCAAACTCGTTGAGAAGAAAGGACCACTTGGCCAGTCGGCTCGAAAGTGATGGCTTGCCAAAGATGTACTTGATAGGGTCCATTCTGGATATAAGCTTGATGGACCGTCCTTGCAGATAGGTCTTGAGCCTTTGTGTGGCCCAAACTAGGCCGGTGCAGCTTTTCTCTAGCGCTGAATAATTTAGCTCGCTTTCTTGCAGCTTCCTACTTATGAAGTATATGGCATTTTCAATGTAGGAATCTTCTTTTTCTTGGGCGAGCATAGCCCCTACTGACGTGTCTGTGACGGTTAAATGTATGAGGAGAGGTTTATGTGTATGAGGTGGAGCTAGCACAGGTGGATTGGTAAGATAGACTTTTATTTTTTCGAAGGCTAGCTGGCACTTCTCGTCCCAGACTTGGTCAGTATTCTTTTTTAGGAGTTTGAAGAGGGGCTCACATGTGATTGTCAGCTGCCGGATGAAACGGCTGATATACTGCAGTCGGCCTAGGAAGCCCTTGACTTCAGTTGGAGTTTTTGGCTGTGGCATCTCTAGGATGACTTTTATTTTCGTTGGCTCGATCTCGATGCCCTGCTTGGTCACTAAGAATCCCAGGACCTTGCCTTTGGTAACCCCAAATGTGCATTTGGTGGGGTTAAGCTTCATTTGGTGATTCTTTAACCTTTTGAAGAATTTTCGAAGGTCATTGATATGGGCACCGTTGGCGTCGCTGGAATGCACGATCATGTCATCAACATAAACCTCCATTTCTTTGTGAATCATGTCATGGAAGAGGGTGGTGGCAGCCCTCTGATAAGTAGCCCCAACATTTTTCAGTCCAAACGGCATGACATTGTAGCAGTAAGTACCCCAAAGAGTAGTAAATGAGGTCTTCTCCTGGTCCTCTGCTGTCATTTTGATTTGATTATAGCCCAGCATGCCGTCGACGAAGGATCTGACTTTGTGAGCAGCAACGGCATCTACCACAATATCAATATTGGGTAGAGGGAAGTCATCTTTGGGCGACGCCTTGTTAAGGTCGCGGAAATCTACACAGATTCGGACCTTCCCGTTGGGCTTAGGAACGGTCACTATATTGGACAGCCAGATCGGGTATTCTACTACCCGAATGAAATTGAAGCGCAGTTGCTTCATGATTTCTTCTTTAACTTGTAGTGACCATTCCGGCTTAATGCGGCAGAGCTTCTGCTTGACTGGCCGAGCATCTGGATATATGGGGATCCGGTGTTCGACTATGGCGGGGTATAGCCCTGGCATATCTTCATAGGACCAGGCAAATATGTCCACGAACTCTTTGAGGAGATCGATGAGTACTACCTTTTCAGAGCCTTGCAGGAGGCTACCGATTTTGATTTCTTTTATTTCGTTGTTCAGCCCTAGATTGATAGTGGACAAGTCTTTAGTTGATGCTGATGAATGGTGCTATTCCTGGTGCTCAAATGACTTTACAAGCTCAAGCAAATAATTTTTATCTTTTTGGTCCATTTCATTAAATGACTCATTATTATTGTTATTATTTAATGTGTCTTTTAATGTAGGTGCAACTAAGGAATAAGCAAAGACATTCAGATTATCATTAAAAGCAAACTGTACAGGGTTTATTACATTATTGAGGACCTAGGGTTTGAGATCCTCAACTTTAGGGAGCGGATCGGTAGATGACCAATCCGTAAAGCCAGGGGAAGAAATAGGGATAGTATATCCAAAGCGGTCCACCAGATCTGCGGGCGTCAGTAGCGGGCCGGTCGTGGTATACCAGTTCTGCAGAGGCTCATTAGCAATAAGCTCAAACTCAGCAGTGAGCTCTTTATAATAAGTGCCTCCGTCTATCATACGCAAGAAGTTGTCTCCTAGTAGGGCCAGATCATAATCATCTTGGTCTATATACCAAGTATTCTCAATAGTGATAGTCTTATATGCAGCGCTACGGGGCTCCAGGGTAACCTGTTCCATCCTATCTGTGAGAAGACTGACATCTTCAAAGATTTCCCAACCGAGGCATCTTTTTCCATTCTGGTCTAGCCAGGGCTCAGGAAACATGAGATAGGCTTCTGTTTCCCCTTCCCTTACAAAGTAACCATTTAAGGTTTTTCTGTATGGTTGGAGAGGGGGATATTTATAGGGATGCTTTTCTCTTTCTGCCTTTCTTTTCTCACGTTTCTGTTTCATGACTATGGCTACTTCAGCTGGAGTAGGCGTGTATCCAGACCAAAAGGAGGGATACATTCCTTAAGTTCATCCTGGATTAAATTAACAAGTCCTTGCTGATTTCTGCCGAGACCCAGACCAGACATATAATTCATTTTTCGAAACATGTTTAAGGGGACCATGTTTCCTAGGGAAGTGGCTTTCTTTCAGGTGATGTCTGTAACGACCCGACCCGGATTCCAACAGGAAATCCCAAGGTCATGCCGCTGGAACTAACTTAAGAAGAGGACAAGCACTTGATAAACAGTAGTGCTAGTCAAACAGTCGAGCAAACTCGCTCTAAACATGAACATAACGCCGCACTAAAATACGGTATTTCAAAATCAAATCACGAAGCAATAAAAGAAAGAAGTCCCAAGCTATGAAGCTCGAAACCAACGACAATGAAACCAAGAGAGACATTATCTCTCAAAGGAGGAAAAACAAAACTCGCGTGCCGCAACAATGCAGACGCTAAACAAACCATCGGCACTCCAGGCCGGCGTTTCAACAAAGAACCAACCTGATATAACATTTACCCAACGACTAAAGCATACCGGGGTCAACCAACAACCATAAAAACTAGAATAAAGAAATTCCCCCAAAGCTACTACGTGCTCGGGAGACAACTGAAATAAATACTAAAACCACAACCAAGGCACGACACAGTACGTCGGCCCAAGAAATAATCAATACAAATACCCAAGTATTCTACCCGACTGTAAAGTCTAAATAACTTTACAAAATGTCGATCTCACAAGAATAGTAAAGTACATGGAACCAATGACCATGCTAAAAAGGAACAAGACTCCACAAGCTACTACTCGGGAAAGTCGGCTGCTACAAACACGAACACACGATCTAACCTCGATCTATCGACCATGCATACCACAATTTACTCGACCTCGGTCAATACCGCCATTCGCAACTAAAAACAAGTACGAGATGAGTCATAATGACCCAGTACGCTACCACAATATATATACAACATATAATTATGTAACATAAACATAACCATGGTGTCATTTATAAATGATAGAAAAACCCGTGAAGAGGTGTCGTATCGTTTCGATACTCCATAAGATCCACTCCTTCTTACTTACTAAACCGTCCAAATGAACCAGGGTGTAATCCCCTGTTCACACACAAATCAAATGAATTAGAAGGTAGTTCCCACAGAACATCATATGCAAGTATACATATCATAACATATACAGATCAAGCTATTCCCACAATTACCACGTATAAAGGGTGCATGTTTATATATATATACACCTATATCAGTATGTATATCTCTAAATATACATATTAAATCTCCCATAAAATCATCATGCATAAGTGTGCATGTAAAACCCTAAATTTATGCTTGCTTGTATTATGCATGAATTCATACATTCATAATCATCATAAACATGTTTATTTAGCTCACTCGTATGTTTAGAGTCAATAGCATGTTCATTGACGTCGTTTGAGATGCTCGTTTGCATCTTTCCTTCACGAGATGCGTTGAAACTCGGGTTTGTGATTTATGTTGTAAACATGTGGATAATTGTTAGAAGGCATTCATAACATCATTTACATGCCTTAGATGTTGGTTGGATGCTTGTTGCATCAACGGTTTGGTTGCTAGTTTGATTCTAGCGTTAACCCTTCTCCGTTTGACTTTTTCGGTTGTTGTTCGGGAGTGTTTTGTCTGAGTTCTAGACCATGTTTGATTGAGGTTTGACGCTTGATTGCTTTGGTTATAGATTGGAGGTCATTAAGGTTGAATTGTAGACCCTTTTTGGCTTGGGAGGACTTGAGGTTGCATGCGGGAGAGTCCGGGACCGAGCAAGGAAGCAAGGAAAAGTCGGAAGGGGAATTTCAGGGTGATGCGCTCGCATCACCCCACAGCCAAGCGACCGCATTGCCCCTATGCCCTGTTACGGGTTTTTTTGTGTAATTTGCAATGTTGCCCAACTTATCCCCAACCAAACCCAATCTAAACCACACCTAAACCCTCTTAACTAACCTAAGACTTGTCCTAACCATCTATCGGTGTTTTAGAGGGGGGATTAGGTGGTTAATTAGAGAGAAACATCCTCATTAACCTAACCCAAACCCACTTACTTTCTATCATATATAAGCCTCCAACACTTCACTAAAGCCTCTCATATTCAGCCATACTTCACCAAAAACGTGAGAGACACCTTAGAGAGCTTGAGAGGTCAATTTCTAGGGTTCTTGAGGGTTCCATCTTGGAGGCCAAAGCTTGGGATCTTCTTCCCCCAATTTACACCATTGTTTTGAAGAGGAGGTCAAGGATAAGAACACCACACCAAGGAATTTTGGGATTTCTTCTTGTAGGGGCTGAACATAGGTAAGTTTCTACCTCTCTTCCTCTTTCTTTTGGCCCCATTGACCCTAGGGAAAACAATCATCTTGCTAAGTGAGGTCAATGGGTGCAATTTCTAGGGCTTGTAGAGATGCCATGAACCCTAGGTTTCTAGTTGATGAAGATTCTTGGGTGAACCTACTTGGGACCTTAATTATCATGAAATTCATGTGTTAAATAGTCTATTGAACTTGGCTATGTGAATTATCCATGAGTATTAAACTTGATTTGGTAGAGATACTTGGAAGGGGTTTTGCCCTAATTATGTTTTGGCTTGTTAAACATGATTGTAAGCTTAATTATCATGTTATTCATGTTTATTGTAGTATATTAAACATTGTTATGTGATTTATTCATGTATGTTGAGCATGATTTGGTGAAGATGCTTGGAAGGGGTTTTTGCCCAAATGTTGATTTGGCTTAATGAGCATGATGTTAAGCTTGAATAATGTGTTATATATGTATAGTATAGTGTATTAATACATGTTATATAATTTATTCAAGTTTTGGAAAGCATGATTGGTAAAGTGATTTAAATGAGTTTATGCACAAATTTACCGATTTGTTCTATGATGCATTGTTAAGTGTTTTGTTGGGTTTATGTGAGTTCATTGAACTTGGGAACATGATATTTGGCGATAGTTATGAACATAGGGGGGATATTGAAGCCCATGCTTCTATACCCTTATTTTTGGAAAATCTAGATTGGACTCAACGGAGTCAACCTTTGGGTTAGTATGAATCCTAGGAACTATAATCTTAAGTCCTACGGAATTTTGGGTAGAATTCATGGAGGTCGAGCCTCCAAGAAGTTTTGAAGTGTGTGAAGCACACTTGATTAAGAGAGCTTATATGATTCTCGGTTGTGATATTTATGCTAGTTGTGGATGAAATGCATGACTAGTTTGATGGTAGAGTGTTTACCTACTTGTTTTGAGCATATGAGTATATATTACTTGTGCTTGGGTTTTGAGTCCAGCTGGCGTCGGTCTGTTGAGTCTTTGGTGGGACGATACATCGTCTTCACGAATTGTGAGATTCGTGATCGCGATGGATCGCCGTGTCGGGTTTGCACACACCCCTCCATCGATGGCCACGGTGGGGAAGTAGTTTATCTTAGTTGTAGTAATACACATGACTTTGATAACTATGGAACTCGGCGGAGCGGATATCTATCTACGAGAGGGATATCGAGGGCATAAAGGTTTTGCATAATGGTATCACCGAGGAATTGGTAATGGTATCGTATCCCTTATATATGTTTATGTCTCACAAGTACTTATGTGAATAATGATATGATATGTTGGTTAAATTGGTTTCATTTGTGATTTGGATATGATATGTTGGTTAAATTGGTTTCTAATTGTTATACTTTTGGATAACATGAATCTTATGGTTGTTGAGCTTATATGCCTTCACATGAATATTATGGGGATGATATGTTATACTAATAACATGTATTATTATTGTTGAGCCTAATATGCCTTAACATGAATTTTAGTGAGATGTTATACTATAATGATAACATGTTTTAGTTTGGTTGAGCATGAATGCCATGACATGAATTTTAATACAATGATTATTTCATGATGATAGCATGATGTAATTTATGATTGAGCATTATGCCATGATAGGAAGTTATGGTTAGTAACTTACTAAGTCTTTGTGACTTACTTTTATTTGTTGGTTGTTTTCCTAGATCCGAGTCGCATCCAAGTAAATCGAAGGTTTCGTTGGCAAAGGATTCTTTTGGCAAGGTTGCTACTTAGATGATTTATTTTGCTTTTGTTCGTTGGGAAAAATGAAGTTATGTAAACTTCATGGGTAGCAAACCTTAATGTGATTTGTAATATTGTATTTATGTTGTTAGCCTATTCTTTTGGTAGCCGACAAGTAGTATGTATTTTATTTATTTCCATATGTTTTCATGCCGTTGGTAGCCGACTTGTGTTAGTCGCGCTTGGTAAAATTGATGATTATGTTTTAGCATGTTACATTGCTAGTTAAATATTATGTTATGTTTTTAGCCGTTGAGTTGTTAGACTAGAGTCTTAGACTTAGTGTAATGTTGGGTTCCCGTAGCCGATGACTTGGTATATTATGCTATATATTTGAATTGCATGACAGGGAGTTTAGTCCTACGTGCCCAATGTTGCGAGAGCCCAATTAATTATCTCTTTGGTTGTTTTTAGTTTGAGCTTGTTAGCTCGGGCGCCCTTGCTTCGCATATGTTTTGAGTTGTCGTAATATTATTTGCTACTTGTTTGTTGTTATTTACGAGATTTCGTCTTGGGATCATGTATGACATTCCTTTAAGAGCAGTTCGAGGCGATGGCAACTATGTATCGTGGAATGCTTGACATGATGAACGAAATGAATCAAAGGGGTTTTGGTAGAGTGGAGCAACAAGGAGTACCACGACCAGAGCCACAGCCCGAGCCACAGGTAGAGAGATCGAGGCAGGAGGCTAGACATAATGACAATTCTATGCTTGAAAGATTTGTGAAGTTAAAGTCGAGGCAGTTTAATGGAGAGACGCTAAAGCCGAGCTTTGGATCGAACACTTGGAGAAAATATTTGCACCATTGGGTTGCGATGATGAGCAGAAAGTTGTATTAGCGGTGTTCAAGCTTGAGGGTGCTGCAGAGCATTGGTGGCAGGTACTTAGAGAGAGTTGGGACCTGCATGGAGTTCCACATATATGGCCTAATTTCGTTCGAGAGTTCAGAGCTTCCTATGTACCCGAAGTTGTTCGAGAAAAAAGAGAGAAAGAATTTCTGGAGTTGGTGCAGGGGAGTATGACAGTTTCACAGTATTCGGCCAGATTCACTGAGTTGGCTCGTTACTGCACACATTTGATTCCTGATGAGGCTAGGAGGACACAAAAATTTGTAAAGGGTTTGAGGACGGAGTTCAGGAAGCAGCTTCTTTCTCATCAGTTCGTGGAGTACAGAAAGGCCGTTGATAGAGCCTACATTATTGAGAGAGACATTGATGAGCACCATACTATGCACATTTCGGGTTCTTCTCGCCTAAGCGCTTAGGCGAAGTCATGGATCGGAAACCGTGGAAATTTTAGTGGAGGCAGTGATCGCAAGAAGGGGAGTGGAAAATCTCATTATGAGGGACATACGAAGAATCAGTCTAGTGGCAAGGGGGCTAGTACTACATCTACTCAGGGAGATCGTGGGATGGTATTGGTTTGCTCTTATTGTTCCAAGATTGGGCATACGGAAGATAGATGTTGGAGTAAGAAGGGAGCACCTATGGAGTGCTATTACTGTGGAGTGTCGGGACACATGAAGAAGGATTGTCCTAAGTTGAAGAACAATCAGTCAGGAGGATCTAGTCAGACTACAGTTGGGACAAAGAGAGACAGCGATGGTAAGGCTAAGGTGCAGGGTCGCGTGTTTGCTCTTGATCAGAGAGGAGTGCCGGAGTCTACGGCAGTGATTGGAGGTACTGTTTCTATTTTCGGTAATGAGGCTCGTGTACTTATAGACCCAGGTTCATCGCATTCATATGTTGCATCGCATTTTGTTGACAAGCTATGTGTTATGCCTCAGTCCTTACCTTATGTGCTTGAAGTATCTACCCCTCTTGGGGAATGTTTATTGGCTTCAGATATTTATAGAGCATGCGATGTACTTGTGGATAAACATGTGTTGCATGCGGATTTGGTGGTGTTACCACTTCGTGATTTTGATGTTATACTTGGTATGGATTGGTTGAGCACATATCATGCATTGGTGGATTGCCTTAGTAAAAGGGTCACTTTTGCTTTGCCTGGCGTTCCTAACTTTGTATTTTTGGGAGATAATGCACCTAGTGGTTTACGCGTCATTTCTGCGCTTAAGGCTAGGAAATTGTTGTCGCGTGGGTGCACAGGGTATCTTGCTTGTGTAGTGGATAAGCGGGTTTCTACTTCTAATCTTGAAGATGTGCCGGTTGTGTGTGAGTTTCC
This sequence comes from Codonopsis lanceolata, assembly GCA_013146195.2. Taxonomy (NCBI): domain Eukaryota; kingdom Viridiplantae; phylum Streptophyta; class Magnoliopsida; order Asterales; family Campanulaceae; genus Codonopsis; species Codonopsis lanceolata. Next base: position 34,180,375 of record CM028382.1, read on the forward strand.
GGATGTTTTCTCTAAAGATTTTGGGATGCCTCCAGACAGAGAGATTGAATTTTGCATTGAGTTGTTGCCGGGGACTACACCAATTTCGAAGGCGCCGTATAGAATGGCACCTATGGAGTTAAAGGAGTTGAAGATTCAGTTGCAAGAGCTCCTTGACATTGGCTTTATCAAGCCAAGTGTATCGCCTTGGGGTGCACCGGTATTATTTGTGAGGAAGAAAGATGGGAGCCTTAGATTGTGCATTGATTACCGGGAGTTGAACAAGGCAACGATCAAGAACAAGTATCCATTGCCACACATAGATGACTTGTTTGATCAATTGCAAGGATCGGTGGTCTATTCCAAGCTTGACTTGAGATTCGGGTATCATCAGTTGAAGGTTAGAGCCGAGGATGTTCCGAAAACGGCTTTTCGCACGAGGTACGGGCATTATGAGTTTATGGTGATGCCATTTGGGTTGACTAATGCGCCGGCGGTATTCATGGATTTGATGAACCGGGTATTCCATAGTTTTCTTGATTGCTTCGTGGTGGTTTTCATAGACGACATCCTTGTGTATTCTAAGTCTCGGGAGGAGCATGCACAACATTTGAGGATGGTTTTGTCTATTCTTCGGGAGAGGCAACTCTACGCCAAGTTTAGCAAGTGTGCTTTTTGGCTAGAGGAGGTTTCATTCTTGGGGCACGTTGTTTCTAGTGCCGGGATAGCGGTGGATCCTTCCAAAGTTGAGGCAGTAATGAATTGGAGGAGACCGACCACAGTTACGGAGGTTAGGAGTTTCTTGGGGCTAGCCGGTTATTATCGGAGGTTTATTGAGGGATTTTCGAAGATTGCTACGCCCATGACAAATTTGACTCAAAAGAAGACCGCATTTGTATGGAGTGATAAGTGTGAAGAAAGCTTCCAAGAATTGAAGAAGAGGTTGACTACGGCACCAGTTTTAGCATTGCCTAGCGGAGGTGATAATTTTGTGGTTTATAGTGATGCTTCGAAAGAAGGATTGGGTTGTGTGCTTATGCAAAATGGGAAAGTGATTGCTTATGCTTCAAGGAAGTTGTCTCCGTATGAGGTGAATTATCCCACGCATGATCTCGAGCTAGCGGCGATCATATTTGCTTTGCACAAGTGGAAGCATTATTTGTATGGTTCGAAGTTTGAGATTTTCACGGATCACAAGAGTTTGAAATATCTCTTCTCACAAAAGGAGTTGAACATGAGACAGCGGAGATGGATGGAGAAGTTGAAGGATCACGATTGCACGATACTTTATCATCCGGGGAAGGCGAACGTGGTTGCCGATGCTTTGAGTAGAAAAGTGCACTTGTCATGTTTGATGATGCGGGAATGGAAAATGTTGGAGGATGTCCGTGATTGGAATCCTAGCGAGGTTAATCATGGGGTGCTATTTGCTAGTGTGCGGGCTATTCCAGCTTTATTGGAGAAAATTAAGGAGACTCAGAAGAAAGATCCGGAGTTGGTAAAAATCATTGATGGTTTGAGTGAGAATAAGGAGAATGAGTTCGCGATGAACCAAGATGGAATTTTGACTTTCAAAGGTAGAGTTTGTGTTCCTTCAGTTGAGGATGTGAAGCGACTTGTGTTGGATGAAGCTCACAAAGCAAAGTATACTATCCATCCGGGGAGTACGAAAATGTATAGAGATTTGAAGAAACAATTTTGGTGGAATGGCATGAAGCGACAGATAGCGGATTATGTGTCGAGGTGTCTCACTTGTCAGCAGGTGAAGGTGGAACACCAAAGACCTGCGGGGTTGTTGCAGCCGTTGGATATCCCGGAGTGGAAATGGGAACATGTTACGATGGACTTTGTTTCGGGGTTTCCGCGTACTCGTAGAGGTTTTGATGCTGTTTGGGTTGTGGTTGATCGGCTCACGAAGTCGGCTCATTTTATTCCGATTGCTATGACTTATTCTTTGAGTCAGTTAGCGGCGTTGTATGTGCAGGAGATTGTTAGATTGCACGGGGTTCCAGTTAGTATTGTTTCAGACCGGGATCCGAGGTTTACATCGAGGTTTTGGCAGGCTTTGCAAGAAGCTATGGGGACCAAGTTGAACTTTAGCACAGCTTTTCACCCTCAGTCAGACGGACAGTACGAGAGAACGATTCAGATACTTGAGGATATGTTGCGGGCTTGTACGATTGATTTTAAAGGGAGTTGGGATACACACCTTCCTTTGGCGGAGTTTGCGTACAACAATAGTTACCAATCGAGCATCGAGATGGCACCGTATGAGGCTCTTTATGGGAGGAAGTGTAGATCTCCTATTTGTTGGGATGAGGTTGGAGAAGCAAAATTATGGGGTTCAGAGATTGTTCAGCAGTCAGTTGAGAGTGTGAAATTAATTCGGGATAGATTGCTCACCGCTCAAAGTCGACAGAAAAGCTATGCGGATAATAGAAGGAGAGATTTGGAGTTTCAGGTTGGAGACTTTGTGTTTCTTAAGGTATCGCCTAGAAGGGGTACCAAGAGATTTGGGAAGAAAGGGAAATTATCACCGAGGTTCGTTGGACCTTTTGAGATTCTGGAGCGAGTTGGGAGTTTGGCATACAGGGTGGCTTTACCGCCGTCTTTGTCGGAGATTCATAATGTATTTCATGTGTCTATGCTTCGGAAATATCTTAAGGATGATTCCCATGTTCTTGAGTATGAGGAGATTACTTTTCAGCCGGACTTGTCTTATGTTGAGCAGCCGGTGAAGATACTTGACACCAAAGAGCAAGTTTTGAGGAGCAAGAAAATTCCATTGGTGAAAGTTCTTTGGAAGAATCATGAGATCGAGGAAGCAACTTGGGAGACCGAGTTGGAGATGCGAGAGAAGTATCCTCATTTGTTTGATGACCACGGTAAGAATTTAGGGGCTAAATTCCTTAAAGTAGGGGAGAATGTAAAACCCTAAATTTATGCTTGCTTGTATTATGCATGAATTCATACATTCATAATCATCATAAACATGTTAATTTAGCTCACTCATATGTTTAGAGTCAATAGCATGTTCATTGACATCGTTTGAGATGCTCGTATGCCTCTTTCCTTCACGAGATGCGTTGAAACTCGGGTTTGTGATTTATGTTGTAAACATGTGGATAATTGTTAGAAGGCATTCATAACATCATTTACATGCCTTAGATGTTGGTTGGATGCTAGTTGCATCGACGGTTTGGTTGCTAGTTTGATTCTAGCGTTAACCCTTCTCCGTTTGACTTTTTCGGTTGTCGTTCGGGAGTGTTTTGCCTGAGTTCTTGACCATGTTTGATTGAGGTTTGAGGCTTGATTGTTTTGGTTATTGATTGGAGGTTATTAAGGTTGAATTGTAGACCCTTTTTGGCTTGGAAGGACTCAAGTTTGCATGCGGGAGAGTCCGGGACCGAGCAAGGAAGCAAGCAAAGGTCGGAAGGGGAATTTCAGGGTGATGCGCTCACCCCATGCGACCGCATTGCCCCTATGCCCCTTACGGGTTTTTGTGTAATTTGCAATGTTGCCCAACTTATCCCCAACCAAACCCAATCTAAACCACACCTAAACCCTCTTAACTAACCTAAGACTTGTCCTAACCATCTATTGGTGTTTTAGAGGGGGGATTAGGTGGTTACTTACAGAGAAACATCCTCATTAACCTAACCCAAACCCAATTACTTTCTATCATATAAAAGCCTCCAACACTTCACTAAAGCCTCTCATATTCATCCATACTTCACCAAAAACGTGAGAGACACCTTTGAGAGCTTGAGAGGTCAATTTCTAGGGTTCTTGAGGGTTCCATCTTGGAGGCCAAAGCTTGGGATCTTCTTCCCCCAATTTACACCATTGTTTTGAAGAGGAGGTCAAGGATAACAACACCACACCAAGGAATTTCGGGATTTCTTCTTGTAGGGGCTGAACATAGGTAAGTTTCTACCTCTCTTCCTCTTTCTTTTGGCCCCATTGACCCTAGGGAAAACAATCATCTTGCTAAGTGAGGTCAATGGGTGCAATTTCTAGGGCTTGTAGAGATGCCATGAACCCTAGGTTTCTAGTTGATGAAGATTCTTGGGTGAACCTACTTGGGACCTTAATTATCATGAAATTCATGTGTTAAATAGTCTATTGAACTTGGCTATGTGAATTATCCATGAGTATTGAACTTGATTTGGTAGAGATACTTGGAAGGGGTTTTGCCCTAATTATGTTTTGGCTTGTTAAACATGATTGTAAGCTTAATTATCATGTTATTCATGTTTATTGTAGTATATTAAACCTTGTTATGTGATTTATTCATGTATGTTGAGCATGATTTGGTGAAGATACTTGGAAGGGGTTTTTGCCCAAATGTTGATTTGGCTTAATGAGCATGATGTTAAGCTTGAATAATGTGTTATATATGTATAGTATAGTGTATTAATACATGTTATATAATTTATTCAAGTTTTGGAAAGCATGATTGGTAAAGTGATTTAAATGAGTTTATGCACAAATTTACCAATTTGTTCTATGATGCATTGTTAAGTGTTTTGTTGGGTTTATGTGAGTTCATTGAACTTGGGAACATGATTATTGGCGATAGTTATGAACATAGGGGGGATATTGAAGCCCATGCTTCTATACCCTTATTTTTGGAAAATCTAGATTGGACTCAACGGAGTCAACCTTTGGGTTAGTATGAATCCTAGGAACTATAATCTTAAGTCCTACGGAATTTTGGGTAGAATTCATGGAGGTCGAGCCTCCAAGAAGTTTTGAAGTGTGTGAAGCACACTTGATTATGAGAGCTTATATGATTCTCGGTTGTGATATTTATGCTAGTTGTGGATGAAATGCATGACTAGTTTGATGGTAGAGTGTTTACCTACTTGTTTTGAGCATATGAGTATATATTACTTGTGCTTGGGTTTTGAGTCCAGGGCGTCGATGCATTGAGTCTTTGGTGGGACGATACATCGTCTTCACGAATTGTGAGATTCGTGATCGCGATGGATCGCCGTGTCGGGTTTGCACACACCCCTCCATCGATGGCCACGGTGGGGAAGTAGTTTATCTTAGTTGTAGTAATACACATGACTTTGATAACTATGGAACTCGGCGGAGGCTCGGGGGCGTCGATATCTACGAGAGGGATATCGAGGGCACATAAAGGTTTTGCACGTGTTTTTGCAGGAGCGACACGCGCGGAGGAATTGGTAATGGTATCGTATCCCTTATATATGAATTGTCTCACAAGTACTTATGTGAATAATGTGCTTTGTGATTTGGATATGATATGTTGGTTAAATTGGTTTCATAATTGTTATACTTTACGGATAACATGAATCTTATGGTTGTTGAGCTTATATGCCTTCACATGAATATTATGGGGATGATATGTTATACTAATAACATGTATTATTATTGTTGAGCCTAATATGCCTTAACATGAATTTTAGTGAGATGTTATACTATAATGATAACATGTTTTAGTTTGGTTGAGCATGAATGCCATGACATGAATTTCAATACAATGATTATTTCATGATGATAGCATGATGTAATTTATGATTGAGCATTATGCCATGATAGGAAGTTATGGTTAGTAACTTACTAAGTCTTTGTGACTTACTTTTATTTGTTGGTTGTTTTCCCTAGATCCGAGTCGCACGAGCGGATCCAAGTAAATCAAGAAGGTTTCGTTGGCAAAGGATTCTTTTGGCAAGGTTGCTACTTAGATGATTTATTTTGCTTTTGGTGAGGTCGTTGGGAAAAATGAAGTTATGTAAACTTCATGTTGGGTAGCAAACCTTAATGTGATTTGTAATATTGTATTTATGTTGTTAGCCTATTCTTTTGGTAGCCGACAAGTTGTAGTCGTGCTTGATGTATATTTATGGTTACATTTCCATATGTTTTCATGATGTTGGTACTTATGCCGTTGGTAGCCGACTTGTGTTAGTCGCGCTTGGTAAAATTGATGATTATGTTTTAGCATGTTACATTGCTAGTTAAATATTATGCTTGTTCTCCGGCATGTTTTTAGCCGTTGAGTTGTTAGACTAGAGTCTTAGACTTAGTGTAATGTTGGGTTCCGGCCGTAGCTTCGCCGATGACTTGGTATATTATGCTATATATTTGAATTGCATGACAGGGAGTTTAGTCCTACGTGCCCAATGTTACGGCACGCGAGTCGAATTTTTGGACCGAGAGATTAACTATCTCTTTGGTTGTTTTTAGTTTGAGCTTGTTAGCTCGGGCGCCACTGCTTTATTTTATTTCGCTTCCGCATATGTTTTGAGTTGTTGGCGTATCACCGTTATGGCCCTACCCATTATTTGCTACTTGTTTGTTGTTGTGTGTTTCCCGACGGCACGACCTTGGGATTTCGTCTTGGGATCCGGGTCGGGTCGTCACAGTGCATATCTATTTGTATACACATCATGTCTTTCATATATATCTCAAATACAAGTATGCATATCTCTATTTATACATATCAAATCTCTCATTTATCATCAGCCAATACAAACATGGTCAATAAGATCTCATGTTCAACTAACACTTTGTTGTCACATAAGTGCCCATAGTAAGCCACATAAGGGATAGAGAAAATACCAAATCACTTTCGTCGTATTGCTCCTGCAATCACAACTGTTAATCATATCGTGCCAGTGATACCCGTGTTCAGGTATCAAAGTACCGAGCTCTCTTCTCGGGTCCGAGCTCTCTACTCGGGAAAATAGCACTAGCCAATGCGCTCAATTGGTTACGACAAAGGGGCTACTTCCCCGTAACTAGCGGTGGAGGTGTGTGTGAAACCCGAATCCGTGCGGCGATACATTACAATCACGAATCTCATAATTCGTGAAGGCAATGCATCGTCCCACCATCATCATGAAAACTCAAGTAATGCCAGCTGGACTTATATGCAATGCACAAGTAGATGTTTACTTGCTAATTCTCAAGTAGATATAATGACTTACTAAACTCATACGATTATGCACATTGTTACATAAATCACAAAACCACAATAGGAACTCATTTGAGTCTCTAAATCATAAGTGCCAAGTTTGTTCACTCTATTCACTTCAAGTCCCAAAAGCTAGTAATCTAGTCAACTGGAATATAATTGTCATAGGATCTCACCACATTCCTCGTAAGGTTCAATTGTTCCTTAACTCGACTCCGTTGAGTCTTTACTACAATTCCAACCAAATATAGTTTGAACACTATATGTGTCCCAAGACTCTTTTCCATGTTCTCGTTCGAGGCATAGCAAGGCTCTCATTCCATTTAGGAATCTTAGTTCAAGTCTCAAGTCAATTATATAAGGGAAGCCGAAGTTGATTATTGTGAAATCAAGCTTCGTTCAATTTTGATTCATAATTCCACTTAATAGTAGAATCCAAGTTCACCACAATTCATTAACCGTAGAACAGATCAGGCACGAAGGCAAATACATTCAATATGCTCATAAGTCATATCATAGAAACACATAGAAGAATCAATTTTTGACAAGGTAGGAAATCATGCATTTAGTCATAATATAAAATATACACAGTATTCCATATTCACCTATGAAATTCAACAGAGTCACAACTTAACCATCAATCCATTAAGTACTATCCAAGACTACTCCGTTAGTCTCGGATCATGAAGCCATTTACTAAACTCTTCCTAGAGTAGTAACTCATTCAATAACACAAAAGTCGATGGTAGTCAAAGGCTTAAGCAACACTAGAGCGGTAATGACCCGTAAGGTCAAACCATACCGGTGAGTCTTAGATAACAACATGGTCATCCTAACGACTTATACAAGTAGACTCCATGTATAGAGTACTAAGAAAGCCCCAATCCAAATCTTCTCATAGAATAGTCTTCAAATTCATTATTCAACAAGTAGGTGTTTTTACTCATTAAAGAATCAAGTAGGAATTTGACAAGAGCGAATTCAAACTGTCAAGTAGATACATCATTCTACAACATGCTCTCAACTGTGCATTTGCTTCACACAATCACATAAACCACATAAGAACTCGATTGAGTCTTATAATTACTCATATCAAACATGCCCTTCAATCCATCCCAAAGTCACGTAGGTTAATATATTAGTCTAACGCACTACAAACAGCGTAGGGATTGAATGTGGAGTCGGTATTGTTCATAACTCCTTAATTTCAACTCCGGTGAGTTTTACTAAAATTCAACCAAGTAGAGCATTGATACTATATGTATCACATTGCCCTTTTCTAAGTTCTCCGTTCATTTAGAACTCGATAACTAAGCCACTCATGTTCTTAAACTAGCCTTAAACACAATCCCGAGTTTCAAACCCTAGTTTCGGTGATTTTGCTAAACCTTGAATTGAACCAAATTCTTTCACAATAGTTATTCCCAAGCTTAATACAAACAACATTCATGCTTTACAAAATGTCAAAATCATAACATCATAGAGAATTCATAAAATCCTACACATGTTTCAAAGGTTGAATTGGAGGATTTGTCTTCACAAAAGATGTTCATAATCATCAATAGAGCAACTATAATGAAGGGGTCATGTCATTTTATTGAACATGAAAATTTCAGGGATTTCTCAACGTACCTTAGTCCTAAGATTAATGGAGGAAAGGTTGATTAAAGAGAGGATTGTTGTAGAGAAGATCGAGGGCTTCGATTTGGCGGTCTCGGTTCGTCGATCGGACCACCGGATCTCCGGGAAATGGTCTCTCAAGTTGGTGTGACCTCCATGGACGAAATTTGGAGCTTAGTCTCTGAAGTTCAGGTTGTTGTTGATCAACAATGGTTGTAAAGGCTGAACAAAAGCTTATATACTTCCCCTCAAACCCCCTATCCAAGTGATGGTGATTATCTAGCTTCTAATTGGCCAAGGAAGGGTGACCATTGATAAGGAATGATCAAAGGGTTCACAAGGGTTGTTGAAGAGTCAACAAAGGAGGCTTTGAGTCACAATGGACGTCCAAGGGCCAAGGGGCTTGGTGGTCAATAGCCAAAACCACCCAAGAAATGACCAAAGGCTGAAAACTGCCCAATTTCCAGATTGTTGTTACTGGACAGTCGATCTTGTAAAATCGACCATAAATAGCTCACACCTCCAAATGAGATGATTATTGATTCTTATGAAACTCGACTCTTTAAAATATAGTTTAGCATTTTAAATTACTCAATTTGGACTTATATTCATCAAAATATGGCTACTACAAGTTCAAGTACAGAAGCTGATTTCCTGAAAACAGAATTCTGGCACAGCCGTAAGTCAAGACGTAAATGAGGTACTTATACACCTTGGAAAAATACCATATTTTACAGGGAGTATCCTAACATATGTAGGTAAAACATACTAAATTTTTAGAAAATTCTATTCAGTAGATTGGTACCAGAATTTTCCCGAAGTTTGCCCAAAACCGGACTGAATCTGTGAAGTAATATGTTGGTCATCTTATTTCCAAATGCAACAAGTCTATGAACAATGATTATGCAAGCATGGGAAATACTAGTACACTTGGTTTAGAACTCAAATGAACTCCTCGCAAGTTGAAAACACAAACAATACAAGCAACGAAGGCAATCCCGAGAAACCCTAAGGCTCAAACGAAGCAACAATGCTTCTAAACTCTCAACCGAGTCAAGTAACGAACAATGTAAGTATACGACTTGTAACTTTAACTAGTTAAAGTCTATGGAACATATGGAATTAAGGTATTGGCTTCTAAATAGCCTACCTACACAAATCAAGGTTCTTTCCTCAAGTTTAGTAAGTGAGGTCACGGTTAAACGGCAAGCAAAATGAGAAAGTCAAATACACGAAGGTTCGGGGTCTTACATCCTCACCACCTTAAAAGAATTCGTCCTCGAATTCAAAACTCGACAACAACCAAAAGTTCAATACTCTGGCCTGCACATGAAGTCGAGGTAACCGTCTAGGTATGCCTCAAAACACGAGGGGGAGAAATACTCAAATCTCAACTCCAATAAATTCCAAAATCGAGTCATCTTGACTCTTGACGGAGTTCAAAGACATTAGCAAAGCTTACAAAGTTCCAACAAACGTGGATATCAAGGTTTAAATGCCTCTCTATCAACTAATCAAGTAATTCATGCATGTACAATAATTGCACCGAACTAACTAACTTCTCAACCAAGAATTTTTATTTTTTCTAGGCTAGCTAAATTATTCCAGCTACAATACGAATCTCTAGGGTCTAACGCCCTTACACTATAATCAAGTAGTCAATCATCATTACAGACCACATATTCACCCAACAAGGAAGACATTCAACATAGTGTAACTTATTCGATCAAGTCACAAGTTCATTTCATTCATAGCATGATCTCCATATACAAGTTGCACATATTTGCACAAGCAAAACAAGAAACCATTTTCAATTACATTCCATTTGGTAACGGGTTCAGTCAATTCCTATCTCATATTATACCATTCTAGTTCTCCGACGAAGACCTCTTGATAATCAAGTCAGGGGCCCTCTGAAGTGACTTCAAAAGCTTTCGTCGTACAGGATGTGGGGTGTTCGTGAATCACATATCAACATCCTTTATATCGGTCTCAACAATAGCAATCATAAGCACATATAGGCATGGCATCAACATCATGCAACATAGCATATTAATTTACTATGTATGTATACCAAGTATGGAATATTCATACTATTAACTACCTATCAATGGTAGATAAAACACATTATTCAAGGCTAATACTCTATCAATGTATTAGACTAATAACGAGACAATACAACACTTCACAAGTCACTAGGTAGCATATTCTTACTAACTAGTATATAACCAATCCTTATAAGTCAAACCGTATACGGGTCGACAACCGATCCGACCAATCATCATGTGATCACCTACTGGCCCATCACCAAGTTCCAACATATCATGAGGAAATTTCACCTTGATCAAGGTAGTCCCCCAAATACCAAAACACAACCATCGGAAAGGGTTCTCAAATTCCCAACACAAGTAATACAAGAACTGGTGATTAAATACTACCATAACTATATACACCTATATAGCAATCTATGAAATACTAATAGGTACCACGGGAGGCTTAACCACTCCGCTCTCGAAACATATTACAACGAACTTTCGCCATAATGATTAACACGACGATCACCCTTGGGACCGACAGTCTAACTTCTCTGATTCCTAAAAATGGAACAAGAACAACAGCTCTAATAAAATGCAGCACCTACTCTTGGTATAACTGCAACTCATAAGCAATAAAGGAGAAATATAATACTCCTAGACACAAACCTTCACTCACGGCAATCTAGACCAAACGAACTTAGTACTCCAAGTCGTGTACTTGTACCAATGAATATGCCAATAAAGGCATTATAAACAACACTCGACGGTAAATACTCGACGAAAACCCAAACCCAAACTAGGCCATGGAACCTATCCTGGCTTATAGCTAACATAAGCTCTGATACCAACTGTAACGACCCGACCTGGATTCCAACACGAAATCCCAAGGTCGTGCACTGAACTAACTTAAGAAGAGGACAAGCACTTGATAAACAGTAGTGCTAGTCAAACAGTCGAGCAAACTCGCTCTAAACATGAACATAACGCCGCACTAAAATACGGTATTTCAAAAATCAAATCAGCGGAAGCAATAAAAGAAAGAAGTCCCAAGCTATGAAGCTCGAAACCAACGACAATGAAACCAAGAGAGACATTATCTCTCAAAGGAGGAAAAACAAAACTCGCGTGCCGCAACAATGCAGACGCTAAACAAACCATCGGCACTCCAGGCCGGCGTTTCAACAAAGAACCAACCTGATATAACATTTACCCAACGGCTAAAGCATACCGGGGTCAACCAACAACCATAAAAACTAGAATAAAGAAATTCCCCCAAAGCTACTGCGTGCTCGGGAGACAACTGAAATAAATACTAAAACCACAACCAAGGCACGACACAGTACGTCGGCCCAAGAAATAATCAATACAAATACCCAAGTATTCTACCCGACTATAAAGTCTAAATAACTTTACAAAATGTCGATCTCACAAGAATAGTAAAGTACATGGAACCAATGACCATGCTAAAAAGGAACAAGACTCCACAAGCTGCTACTCGGGAAAGTCGGCTGCTACAAACACGAACACACGATCTAACCTCGATCTATCGACCAGCTGCGCCCTGCTACAGTCACGATTTACTCGACCTCAGTGCGCTATCGATTCGCAACTAAAAACAAGTACGCGAGATGAGTCATAATGACCCAGTACGCTACCACAATATATATGCAACATATAATTATGTAACATAAACATAACCATGGTGTCATTTATAAATGACAGAAAAACCCGTGAAGAGGCGTCGTATCGTTTCGATACTCCATAAGATCCACTCCTTCTTACTTACTAAACCGTCCAAATGAACCAGGGTGTAATCCCCTGTTCACACACAAATCAAATGAATTAGAAGGTAGTTCCCACAAAACATCATATGCAAGTATACATATCATAATATATACAGATCAAGCTATTCCCACTATTACCACGTATAAAGGGTGCATGTTTATATATATACACCTATATCAGTATGTATATCTCTAAATATACATATTAAATCTCCCATAAAATCATCATGCATAAGTGTGCATATCTATTTGTATACACATCATGTCTTTCATATATATCTCAAATACAAGTATGCATATCTCTATTTATACATATCAAATCTCTCATTTATCATCAGCCAATACAAACATGGTCAATAAGATCTCATGTTCAACTAACACTTTGTTGTCACATAAGTGCCCATAGTAAGCCACATAAGGGATAGAGAAGATACCAAATCACTTTCGTCGTATTGCTCCGCAATCACAAGCTTAATCATATCGTGCCGGTGATACCCGTGTTCGGTATCAAAGTACCGAGATCTCTCTTCTCGGTCAGAGCTCTCTACTCGGGAAAATAGCACTAGCCAATGCGCTCAATTGGTTACGACAAAGGGGGCTACTTCCCCACTGTAGCTAGCAGTGGAGGTGTGTGTGAAACCCGAATCCGGTACGGCGATACATTACAATCACGAATCCCATAATTCGTGAAGGCAATGCATCGTCCCACCATCATCATGAAAACTCAAGTAATGCCAGCTGGACTTATATGCAATGCACAAGTAGATGTTTACTTGCTAATTCTCAAGTAGATATAATGACTTACTAAACTCATACGATTATGCACATTGTTACATAAATCACAAAACCACAATAGGAACTCATTTGAGTCTCTAAATCATAAGTGCCAAGTTTGTTCACTCTATTCACTTCAAGTCCCAAAAGCTAGTAATCTAGTCAACTGGAATATAATTGTCATAGGATCTCACCACGATCCTCGTAAGGTTCAATTGTTCCTTAACTCGACTCCGTTGAGTCTTTACTACAATTCCAACCAAATAGAGTTTGAACACTATATGTGTCCCAAGACTCGTTTCTATGTTCTCGTTTGAGGCATAGCAAGGTTCTCATTCCATTTAGGAATCTTAGTTCAAGTCCCAAGTCAATTATATAAGGGAAGCCCAAGTTGATTATTGTGAAATCAAGCTTAGTTCAATTTTGATTCATAATTCCACTTAATAGTAGAATCCAAGTTCACCACAATTCATTAACCGTAGAACAGATCAGGCACGAAGGCAAATACATTCAATATGCTCATAAGTCATATCATAGAAACACATAGAAGAATCAATTTTTGACAAGGTAGGAAATCATGCATTTAGTCATAATATAAAATATACATAGTATTCCATATTCACCTATGAAATTCAACAGAGTCACAACTTAACCATCAGTCCATTAAGTACTATCCAAGACTACTCCGTTAGTCTCGGATCATGAAGCCATTTACTAAACTCTTCCTAGAGTAGTAACTCATTCAATAACACAAAAGTCGATGGTAGTCAAAGGCTTAAGCAACACTAGAGCGGTAATGACCCGTAAGGTCAAACCATACCGGTGAGTCTTAGATAACAACATGGTCATCCTAGCGACTTATACAAGTAGACTCCATGTATAGAGTACTAAGAAAGCCCCAATCCAAATCTTCTCATAGAATAGTCCTCAAATTCATTATTCAACAAGTAGGTGTTTTTACTCATTAAAGAATCAAGTAGGAATTCGACAAGAGCGAATTCAACCTGTCAAGTAGATACATCATTCTACAACATGCTCTCAATTGTGCATTTGCTTCACACAATCACATAAACCACATAAGAACTCGATTGAGTCTTATAATCACTCATATCAAACATGCCCTTCAATCCATCCCAAAGTCACGTAGGCTAATATATTAGTCTAACGCACTACAAACATCGTAGGGATTGAATGTGGAGTCGGTATTGTTCAATAACTCCCTAATCTCAACTCCGGTGAGTTTTACTAAAATTCAACCAAGTAGAGCATTGATACTATATGTATCACATTGCCCTTTTCTAAGTTCTCCGTTCATTTAGAACTCGATAACTAAGTCCGTTCATGTTCTTAAACTAGCCTTAAACACAATCCCGAGTTTCAAACCCTAGTTTCGGTGATTTTGCTAAACCTTGAATTGAACCAAATTCTTTCACAATAGTTATTCCCAAGCTTAATACAAACAACATTCATGCTTTACAAAATGTCAAAATCATAACTTCATAGAGAATTCATAAAATCCTACACATGTTTCAAAGGTTGAATTGGAGGATTTGTCTTCACAAAAGATGTTCATAATCATCAATAGAGCAACTATAATGAAGGGGTCATGTCATTTTATTGAACATGAAAATTTTAGGGATTTCTCAACGTACCTTAGTCCTATGATTAATGGATGAAAGGTTGATTAGAGCAAGGATTGTTGTAGAGAAGATCGAGGGCTTCGATTTGGCGGTCTCGGTTCGTCGATCGGACCACCGGATCTCAGGGAAATGGTCCTTCAACCTAGGGTTTCTTCCATGGACGAATTTTGGAGTTAAGTCTCTGAATCTCTGGTTTGTTATGATCAACAATGGCTGATTTAAAGCTGAACAAAAGTGTTTATATACTTCCCAAGAAGTCCCTAATCCAAGTGAAGTGAGTTAAGAGGCTTCTAATTGGCCAAGGAAGGATGGCCATTGATAAGGAAGATCCAAGGGCTCAAAAGGGTTGAAAGTAAGTCAACAAAGGTGGCTTTGAGTCACAATGGACGTCCAAGGGCCAAGGGTTCAAGGGTCAAGGGGGTCTTCAACCAAAACATGTCAAAAACCCAAAATCTAGAAAACAGACAGTCAATCTTGTAAAATCGACCATAAATATCTCACACCTCCAAATGAGGTGATTATTGATATTTCTGAAACTAGACTCTTTAAACTATAGTTTAGCCTTTTAAATTACTCAATTTGGACTTATATTCATCAAAATATGGCTACTACAAGTTCAAGTACAGAAGCTGATTTCCTGAAAACAGAATTCTGGCACAGCCGTAAGTCAAGACATAAATGAGGTACTTATACACCTTGTAAAAATACCAAATTTTACAGGGAGTATCCTAACATATGTAGGTAAAACATAATAAATTTTTAGAAAATTATCTTCAGTATATTGGTACCTTAATTTTCCCGAAGTTTGCCCAAAACCGGACTGAATCTGTGAAGTAATATGTTGGTCATCTTATTTCCAAATGCAACAAGTCTATGAACAATGATTATGCAAGCATGGGAAATACTACTACACTTGGTTTAGAACTTAAATGAACTCCTCGCAAGTTGAAAACACAAACAATATAAGCAACGAAGGCAATCCCGAGAAACCCTAAGGCTCAAACGAAGCAACAATGCTTCTAAACTCTCAACCAAGCATACAACAACTAAGATGAACATTGTAAATCTTATATGCAAGGTACTAAGACTCCAATGAGACTTATTTAGGCGCTATCATGATAAGATAAACACTCGACGCATTAACAACAAAGCATGCAACACGAGAAAGTCAAATACACGAAGGTTCGGGGTCTTACATTGTCCATCGAATGTTATTCAAGTTCCAAAGGCTAGTAATCTAGTCAAATGGATTCTACAAGTTGTAGGATCTCACCACGATCCTGGTAAGGTTCAATTGTTCCTTAAGCTCGACTCCGTTGAGTCTTTACTACAATTCATCCCAAATAGGTTATAAATGCTATTTGCATTTCTAACCCTTTTCTAAGTTCTCGGTTCACGCATAGCTAGGTTCTTGTCTCATTAAGAAACCCTAGATCATTAGTTCACAATTTCACCTATCAGTGAAATATAAGTTCAACACAAGTTGGTGAATCAATTATCAATGAAACATAGAGTAATCAAAAACAGATTATGCTTCATGTCAAAATACACAATATGTCTTATAAGTCATATAATTAAATAGGGAGAACCAATCCTTGACGAGTATCACAATTATGCTTTCATAAGTCATAATATCTAATAAGCATAGATATTTATTTCTAGCATAAATCCAAGTTAAGTGCATCACTTAACAAATAATAAACCACGCAAGTATAGAAATCCATTTCTCTTATGAATCTAGGCTAAACCCATAACTTAACAAGTAGCAACTCATAAAATCCCCAAGACTTCATTGATGGTCCAGGATCAATTAATAACTTAGATTATATCCGCTAAAACTCATTCCAGAACGATCATTCATCCTATGTTCCCAAATCCATTATGGTTCATGTATTATTTATAAACCACGCTTGACAAATCCAAATATTGTGATCCACACATATTTAGAAACTAGACATCTTAAGGTATTATTTACCATTTTGAATCATTCAATTCAGACCTATAATCATCAATTTATGATTATCCCAAACACAAGTTATTTTCCAGATTTTCTGTTATAACTCATTCTGCACAGCCATCTTGTAAATTACACTATTAATTACTCACAACTCAAAAGGAGGTGAATATTTCTTTTTCTGAAACTAGACTGTTAATAATATATTTTAGCCTTTTAAATTACTCCATTATGACTTGTATTCATCAAAATACAGCCCATCAAAGTTCAAGTTAAAAACCTGATTTTCTGTCGTCACTCATTCTACATGTCTATCATAAAAAATTCACCAAATATTCCTCATTGCTCCAAATGAAATAAAATTTACATTTACAGAAACTAGACTCTTTGAGATAGATTTTACCATTTTAAAAAACTCAAATTGGACTTGTATTCATCAAATCATGGTCCTCTCAACTTCATGACATAAGTCTGATTCTCTACTAGGACTTACACTGAGTGTCTGTCTTAGAAAATTCACCAAATATTCCTCATAAATCCAAATATTATAAATATAACATTTCCAGAAACTAGACTCTTTTAACTACAACTTATCATTTTAAACTCCTCAATTCAGACATGTAATCATCGAATTATGGTCACCTAAATCTCATTTTAACAGGTTGGATTTCTGGTAACAACTTACTGGAAAAGCCACGTTTTGTGACCAATGAAAAATACTTCCTGAACTCCAAAATTTATGAAACTTTACAGAGAGTTACCTAACATGTATAGGTATAACATACTCCATTTTTAGAAAATTACCATTAGTATATTAGTACCAGTATTTTTCTGAAATTCGACCAAAATAGAGACTGAATATATATAGTTTGTTCCTTCATGCATGTATCATTTCATGGCATTTGGGTCATAAAAATCAAAGTGGCATCATGTATTTCGGGTTCCTCAAAGGGTAGCATACTTACAAGCCTTAGAACCTAACAAGGGGTTAGATACACGTACCTTAAATATGGAAATCAAGAACACAAAACATGTTACAAAATAGGGGAAAACAGAACAGCCACAAGAGGTCTCAAATCCGGCTCCTAGCTTGAGTTTTCGGGTGAGAAGGAGTTGTTGTAATCAAGCTTAAATCTCCAAACGAATCCATGGCTTCCACGAGTCTCCAAAGCTCAGCCACACAAGCAGAAAAGGCTTGAAGAAACAAGAAGTTAAAAGGGAGAATTGAGGGAGGATAGAGTTTACAAACAACAAGAACACTCACCAAATTCGGGGGAGAGGAGTTGGGGTAACAAATGACTAATCTTCCAAGCAACCATCAAGAACTCCAAGAGCTTCCATTCTGCACACAAGGGGAGAGAATTACAGCAATTGCGTAGGTAGGAATGGGAGCAATTAGAAGGAGCTTCGTTTTCCATGACTTAGCTTGTAAATCGGGTGAATGGAACTACAGAAAATCAACTTCAACCTTCAAGAACTCTCAAGTCTTCCATGGGAGCATTCTCCCTCTCTCTCTCACGATTTCTTGGGGATGAAAAGGCTGAAGTGTGGAGTCCCTTCCAGCTTTGGTCTTGGGAATGGTTATGGAGACAAAGGGTGCAAGTCTCAAGGCTTGGGGAAAAGGGAAAATATGATTATAGTGGTCTTAATGATTTGGTCTCTCACTCTCCAAGCCCCACTAAGGCCAAATAGGATAGTAGCATCCAGCTAAGACTGATAGGATAGCTTAGGAACCAGATTTGTGGGGATTTATTAAGGGTAGGTGGGTATTTGGTCAAAAATAAAGTCGAACACACAATGAGTGGTCAACTATAGTAGACCAGAATTTGAGTCAACTTACAAAAATGATTCTTAATCGTATACAAGTCCTAAAATTACAAAAGTGATATGGTTACAAAGATATCGAAGTCTAGTTTCTAACGCATCAAACGGATCCAAATTTGGAGTTCTGTACACAAAGTTATGGCCAAAATACTACAGACCTATCATGGCCTACGAGAATACGAGTTAAGCCAAAAATCGAACATGAGAGCATGCAAACGTGTATCTGATTAATCCAAAATAATTCTAAGTTAATCCTCAAGGTCCCCAGTCATACCGGGCTAAACTTAGGGTCGAAAATAATATCAACAGAGTAAAACGACAGTAAATACAACCGGAACGACAACACTGCAAAATTGTGGTCCATCATGCCTATAATTATATCAAGTCAAATACATAAGGATTCGGGGTCTTACATATGAGCTTCTTCAATCTCACGGTGACGCAAAAAAAACTTGATTTCGAGTTGATTCAAGAAATTAGGGGTGGCGTATCAAAGGTACGATTTTAATTTTTCCCAACAACATATATATGTTTCTGGTGTATTTCATGTAACTAGGGAATGATACGATCATTGTTCGCCTATTATTAACGTACGAAGAGAAGAAGTATACCAAGTAGATAAACTGTGAATAGTTTCTTCTTTAATTTTTTAAATAATTTTCACTTATGTTCCCCAAAAATTAGCTTTTTTCCGATTCTCATTTTTTATTTTTCATTATTTGTCATTTATTAGATTGAGAGTTTGTAATTTAAATCTTTCCTTATTTATGACATAAATTTCAGTAAATATAAATAAGAGTTGTTGTGTTCTTCTGTATATTGACATCAAAATATAATACAGAACATGAATCTTAATTGACTGTTAAGTTTAGTTTAGTGAAGATGGTAAAACTATGGGAAAAAAAAACATAGAGTTCCATAAGAAGGTCACCCTTATTAGATATATATAAAATCTAATCTTTTCTTTTACATTCATCCATTTTCAATTTTCAATTAAGCAAATTTACAACTACACTGAATAAAATAAAGGAAATAATCTTGTTTTTCCAATCACCATGCGTAAATCTATATCATGATAGTAAACCTTTGGCGATACTATCAGAGACACATAAGAAGATGGTTTGGATGATTATTTATATGCTGTTTAGATTGCAAGGCTATCAATCTAAAGAACAAGTTGTTTCTACTTTATTTCAAATCATTTGTTTCTTTTAATCGTTTTACTTGATAAGAGCATTATTTGAGAAAAAACGTTTACGAAGGCACTTATTGATGAATTAAAAAAGACGTGCGAGGGACCACATACTTGTTATGATGAGCCCAAATTATCGTGTGGCTAGTTTCCATATGTTGATCAAATGTAGATGCGTCAAGTGTTCAGCCAGGTTTAATTAATAAAAATAATATTCAATTAAAGACTACGTTGAGTTTATTAGATCTAAATATCTAAACGCTTATAACAGATATAAAGTTAACCACATTTTTTTTTAGTTTAGCTTATACATTTTTTTTGACATGTCACATTGTATAAACAAAACAAAAGGTAGCAACATAGCCAAGTCATTTTAACTACTCCCTCTTTTACGGGTAAAGAGTCCACTTTATTATTTTGAAATGTTTCACGTTAAGAGTCTACTTTCAAAAATCATATCTATAAATTCCATTACATTTCAACATTACCCTTCAAATTTTATATTAACAAATGGATTATATACAAGAGTTAATAAAGTGGTGTCAAACATTCTATCTATACGATCAACTATATAAGATCTCCTTAATCCATAAAAAAATTAAAATTTGAGTTTATCACCATGTCTTTAAATTTAAAGAAAAATAGTAAATAAATAATACTCATTCCATTTTGAGTAAAAAGCTAATGTTTAAAAAGTATAAATAGTTTTAGTTGATATATAAGTATATATACCTTGAATCGGTAATAAATTACAAAAAAATTTGAGCTAAAGCAAGATGATTACATCATATTTGAAGGTTGGTGTTCAAGGGTTAAAATGATTATAGGGATAAGATCTCAATAAAGACTGTTTAAATGAAACATCCATAAAGGGAATAGTCGACTAATTGTTCAGAAAGGTAGTATATTAGAAGAATAGTCGATGTTGAAATATGAGAGGGACAAAGAGAGAGAGAGAGAGAGAGAGAGAGAGATGTTATGATACATGAGATAATATTTGTTTACTTTGAAATTTTGATCATTGAAAACTTATTTTGGCAGTTACACATCACATAGAAATGATTTTAAGAATGCAATACGGAAAAAAAGAATATTTCAAAAAACTAAAATTTGAAGTGAATATGACTGAATTGAAACAAAGTTTGAAATTTGGTTATAGGGGTGAAAGGGTGATTTTATCTAAATAATGAAATGATGAATTATTGATTAAAAAGATTTAATAATACCAATACTTAATTAGATGTTAACCACTTAGGTTTGAATAGTGTTATGTGATATCCGTTGTTTGTGTTGTAACACCCCGGATTCTTGCATGAGCCTTGTGTGCTTGCCTTCATGTTTTCTTGTTGATTGTGAGCATGTTTACTTAATCTATACATGATTTCGAATCCTTTATAAGTCATTCATAATACTCTTAACATGTTTAGAATCATGTATGCATGCTTGTTTAATCGCCGGTTGAATTGCTTGTTTAGTTCTTCTTCTTTCCCTCCTTCGTTTAGATCGTTCGGGTGTTGTTTGAGGGTGCTTGTGATGAGCTTTAAACTCATTTTGTTGGGGTTTGAAACCCCCTTGATTTGGCTAAGTGTTTGGGGGTCTTTTAGGTTGAGTTTTGATCCATTTTGGGTCTGCTGGGCTTGCCCTCGCAAGGTGGAATGACCTTGCCCCCGCAAAGTAGCCAGAAAATGGAGTGTTGAGCATCCAGGTAGGATGCGTTCGCAAGGGTGGGGGGACCATGCGACCGCAAGGTCCCCCGAGACTGGGCTGCTCTGTTTCGTTGATTCTTGAATTTTACACCCAAACCCCTATTCAAAACCTTTTCTAAACCCCACCTAAACCTCCCTAACCCTCCTTACTTATACCCTAACATCTCTAACAAGTTTTAAGAGTGGATTAAGAGAGCTTTAGTGATCAATTAAGCTACAAAAATCTGATTTTAAGAGACCACATTGCCTTGACACTTGTCCCACTCAGTTTTTAAACCAATATACACCACATCAGGAGATTTTGACACTCATTTCTCTCCCTCACTCTCCAAAAACGGGATTCCTTTCCCTCAAGACTCTCCCATGGCTTCTTGAAGCATTCATCTTGGTCTTCCTTCATTCTTTCTTCCATTGCTCAAGCCACCTCCATAAGAAGTGTAGAGCTTGAA
Source organism: Codonopsis lanceolata (assembly GCA_013146195.2). Classification (NCBI taxonomy): domain Eukaryota; kingdom Viridiplantae; phylum Streptophyta; class Magnoliopsida; order Asterales; family Campanulaceae; genus Codonopsis; species Codonopsis lanceolata. Next base: position 34,202,282 of record CM028382.1, read on the forward strand.
GAGTAGATCACTTTCAACTGATTAATCTTCTCATTTGCTTTCTTGGGTGTAGAATACAAGTAAGTTACTTCTCTTCTTCTTTGTTTTAGTTCTCATTGACCCTAAGGAAAACAAAGCTTATGATGATTGAGGTCAATGAGGACACATATATGCTTCCTATGCCTTCTTCTTGTGTTTTGAAAGTATGAACTTGCTAGGAGCATGTATAGGAGGATTTTATGCTTAGTAAAGTTTATGATACTCTTTCATCTTGTCTATTTAAGGTTTTGAACATGTTAGAAACATGTATTATATATATATTGATGGAAGTAGTGTTATATGAGAATGCCCGAATTTATGCCTATATGATATGTTGTGAAGTTGTTATGTGTTCTATCCTCAAAATTGAAACCTATGATGAATATGAATCACATTATAATGCCTTGATGAATTTATGACCTAGATGAGCTTAGTAATGGCCTAGGTTGAGTTATGAAGGACATAGCTTCAATTAACCGAAATTTGGAATTTTTAGTAAAGACTCAACGGAGTCGACTCTAGGGAAGATTTGAACATGTTGAACTCTAATTTCAATCCCTACGAAGTTTGGACATCGTGTGGTCGGGTTTACTCAAGTCTAAGTTGAGCTTAATTATGTGCATTTGAACTCGTTGTGATTATTTGGTTATGAGCAATTAATTGCCTTGACATGATTTATTGTAGAGATTTATACCCTACTTGGTCGGTCGAGTTCGCTCCTGTCGAATTGGATCATTATTTGGTCTTGACGAATAAATATCTACTTGTGCATTGCATTAAGTCCAGCTGGCACTATTTGGTTTGATTTTTATGTCGGGGTAGGACGATGCATCGCCTTCACGAATTGAGAGATTCGTGCTCGCTATGGATCGCCGTACCTGGGACCTCACACACCCCTCCATTGTAGGCTGCAATGGGGAAGTAGCCCCTTTGCCGTAACAATACGTGTGTCACAGGCTGCTATTAACCGGCAGAGTTCGGTATATCGATGCGAAGTCACGAGCATCGTAGTCACGATATTGGGTTAACAAACTCTTTTTGCAGGAGCTACGAAGCGGCCGTGACTATATCATATCCTACTTGTATGATTTATTTCCGCACTTATGTGAATAATGTGCTAAGTGCTATATGAAGAACATGAGCCATAATTGTGATAAATGCCATGCTATAACATGAACATGCATTTTTAGTAACTTACTAAGTCTTTCGACTTACCCTATTTGTTTGCTTTGTTTTCCATAGATCCGAGCCGAGGAGACGGTTCACGTTAGATTTGCCTTACCCGCGTTGGTTGTTGGGAGCTAGAAGGTTGTTCTTTTGGGTTTTGTAGCTATACTTTTATTTTGGCAAGGACGTTGGGAAGCAAGTCACCTAGACTTGACTTTGGGGTTTTGTTGTTGTAGTAAACTTCATGACTTAATACTTATAATCTTTTGTATGCCGACTTATATGACGAGCTTGTTTATATGTTAATGGTTCACTACAAGTTTCTTCCGCTAAAGCTCTTTTAAGATATTATTGTTGTTGTTGTCTCCGGCATGTTGTGGCCGTTGAGGATATTATAAGCATGTGTTAAAATTGTAGGAGTAGTTGTTGGGTTCCGGCTGTAACGTCGCCGATGACTTGTTTATTTTAAGTTATTTTCCGGCCAAGTGTAGCCGAGTTGTTATTTGTATGCGATGTTGCGCCACATGAATTTTATTATCCTACTTGCGCATGCTTATATCTTGCCTATTTGGACGGCATGACTCGGGATCTCGCATTGGGGTCCGGGTAGCGCCGTCACATGTGTAGTAAATGAAACTTTTAATATTATAAACTTCTTTACAAATTCTTTGTTATACAATGAATTCAACCATATTTAAAATATTTCCATCTCTGTATTTCTATATTCCCTCATTGCACGTCTAGATCATTCCACGTATACGCAAGTTTAAATTTCAAACAATTTTTTGTTTTATTGAGTAAATCTCATATTCAAGAGGAGGTAAGTAACATTTAATGACTAGAAATTAAATCACCAAATGAAGTTAAATGCATGAATCTCTCTCTTAAACATGACAAAAATAAATGAGTCCACCAACTTTCATTTATTACCCTGAAAACTTTAGGTGTTCGTTTTGTCATTTTGCTAATGGAAAATGCATATAAAAAGGCTAACTGGCAAAAATATAAGAACACACAATTATATTTTTATCTATTTCTCCTTCTTTAGTAAAGTAAAACTCAATAATCTATTCGTATTCATGGCATTTCACCATTTGATATTAGTAATCTTACTTTTGTTTTGGTGAAATGCCATGAATAACGAATACTTTGTTGATTGTTTTCAACACTCTTACCAATTTTTTAATGTTAAAGAGCAGCACGTGAATTGTTACAAAACACTGCAATCTGATCGTGTTCATGTCATTTCGTCATTCAATTTAAAAAGAAGCAATGATTTGATTGATGAAATGACATGAATAACGATTAGTTTGTACAATGTTTTAACCTTCTTAGTAGATTGAAGATCCTCAATCCATAAGATATCCATATATGAGCTTCTTCAATCTCACGGTGACGCAAAAAAAAACTTGATTCCGAGTTGATTCAAGAAATTAGGGGTGGCGTATCAAAGGTACGATTTTAATTTTTCCCAACAACATATATATGTTTCTGGTGTATTTCATGTAACTAGGGAATGATACGATCATTATTCGCCTATTATTAACGTACGAAGAGAAGAAGTATACCAAGTAGATAAACTGTGAATAGGTTCTTCTTTAAATTTTTAAACTAATTTTCACTTATGTTCCCCTAAAATTAGGTTTTTTTCTGATTCTCATTTTTATTTTTCATTATTTGTCATTTATTAAATTGAGAGTTTGAAATTTAAATCTTTCCTTATTTATGATATAAATTTCAGTAGATATAAAAAAGAGCTGTTGTGTTCTTGTGTATATTGACTTCAAAATATAATACAGAACATGAATCTTAATTGACTGTTAAGTTTAGTTTAGTGAAGATGGTAAAACTATGGGAAAAAAAAACACAGAGTTCCATAAGAAGGAAACCCTTATTAGAAATATATAAAATCTAATCTTTTCTTTTACATTCATCCATTTTCAATTTTCAATCAAGCAAATTTACAACTACACTAAACAAAATAAAGGAAATAATCTTGTTTTTCCAATCACCATGCGTAAATCTATATCATGATAGTAAACCCTTGGCGATACTATCAGAGATACATAAGAAGATGGTTTGGGTGATTATTTACATGATGTTTAGATTGCAAGGCTATCAATCTAATGACCAAGTTGTTTATACTTTATTTCAAATAATTTGTTTCTTTTAATCGTTTTACTTAATAAGAGCATGATTTGAGAAAAAAACGTTTATGAAGAAACTTACTGATGAATTAAAAAAGACGTGCGAGAGACCACATACTTGTTATGATGAGCCAAAATTATCGTGTGGCTAGTTTCCATATGTTGATCAAACGTAGATGTGTTGGGTGTTCAGCCAGGTTTAATTAATAAAAATAATATTCATTTAAAGACTACGTTGAGTTTATTAGATCTAAATATCTAAACTCTTAGAACAGATATAAAGTTAACCACTTTTTTGTTTTAGTTTAGCTTATACATTTTTTTTTTGACATGTCACATGGTATCAACAAAAAAAAAGGTAACAACATAATCAAGTCATTTTAACTACTCCCTCTTTTACAGGTAAAGAGTCCACTTTATTATTTTGAAATGTTTCACGTTAAGAGTCTACTTTCAAAAATCATATCTATAAATTCCGTAACGTTTCAACATTACCCTTCACATTTTATTTTAAAATATGGATTATATACAAGAGTTAATAAAGTGGTGTCAAACATTCTATCTATACGATCAACTATATAAGATCTCCTTAATCCATATTAAAATTAAAATTTGAGTTTATCACCATGTCTTTAAATTTAAAGAAAAATAGTAAATAAATAATACTCATTCCATTTTGAGTAAAAAGCTAATGTTTAAAAAGTATAAATAATTTTAGTTGATATATAAGTATATATACCTTGAATCGGTAATAAATTACAAAAAAATTTGAGCTAAAGCAAGATGTGTACATCATATTTGAAGGTTGGTGTTCAAGGGTTATGATGATTATAGGGATAAGATCTCAATAAAGACTGTTTAAACGAAACATCCATAAAGGGAATAGTCGACTAATTGTTCACAAAGGTAGTATATTAGAAGAATAACCGATGTTGAAATATGCGAGGGACAAAGAGAGAGAGAGAGAGAGAGAGAGTGTGTGGCACCCTAGCCATTCATTGCTTGCGTTCATGCATTCGTGTTGTTTGTGAGCATGTTCACTTAGTCTATATATGTTTTAGAATCATTCATAAGTCATTCATAAGGCTCTTAACATGTTTAGAATCATGTATGCATGCTTGTTGAATCGCCGGTTCGATTGCTTGTTTAGTTCTTCTTCTTTCCCTCCTTCGTTTGGATTGTTCGGGTGTTGTTTGAGGGTGTTTGTGATGAGCTTTAAACTCATTTTTGTTGGGGTTTGAAACCCCCTTGATTTGGCTAAGTGTTTGGGGGTCTTTTAGGTTGAGTTTTGAGCCATTTTGGGTCTGCCGGGCTTGCCCTCGCAAGGTGGAATGACCTTGCCCCCGCAAGGTAACCAGAAAATGGAGTGTTGAGCATCCAGAGAGGATGCGGTCGCAAGGGTATGGGGACCATGCGACCGCAAGGTCCCCCGAAACCTGTTTTGCCTGTTTTGCTGCTTTACGATTTTTGCTCCTAAACCCCTATCCAAAACCTTTTCTAAACCCCACCTAAACCTCCCTAACCCTCCTTACTTATGTCCTAACATCTCTAACAAGTTTTAAGAGTGGATTAAGAGAGCTTTAGTGATCAATTAAGCTACAAAAATCAGATTTAAGGAGACCACATCATGTTGACACTTGTCCCACTAAGTTTCTAGCTCAATATACACCACATCTGCAGATTTTGACTCTCATTTCTCTCCCTCACTCTCCAAAAACGGGATTCCTTTCCCTCAAGACTCTCCCATGGCTTCTTGAAGCATTCATCTTGGTCATTCTCCATGATCCTTCACCCATTTGCTTAAGCCACCTCCATAAGAAGTGTAGAGCTTCAAGAGTAGATCATTTCCTGCCGAACATATTTCTCCTTTGTTTTCTTGGGTGTAGAATACAAGTAAGTTATCTCTTTTCTTCTTTGTTTTAGTTCTCATTGACTGTGACAGCCCGACCCGGACCCCAATACGAGATCCCGAGTCGTGCCGTCCAAATAGGCAAGATACAAGCATGCGCAAGTAGGATTATAAAATTCATGTGGCGCAACATCGCATACAGATAACAACTCGGCTACAGTTGGCCGGAAAATAACTTAAAATAAACAAGTCATCGACGACGTTACAGCCGGAACCCAACAACTACTCCTACAATTTTAACACATGCTTATAATAACCTCAACGGCCACAACATGTCGGAGACAACAACAACAATAATATTTAAAAGAGCTTTAGCGGAAGAAACTGTAGTGAACCATTAACATATAAACGAGCTCGACATATAAGTCGGCATACAAAAGATTATAAGTATCAAGTCATTAAGTTTACTACAACAACAAAAATCCCAAAGTCAAGTCTAGATGACTTGCTTCCCAACGTCCTTGCCAAAATAAAAGTCTAGCTACACAACCCAAAAGAACAACCTTCTAGCTCACAACAACCAACGCGGGTAAGGCGAATCTAGCGTGAACCGTCTCCTCGGCTCGGATCTAAGGAAAACAAAACAAACAAATAGGGTAAGTCGAAAGACTTAGTAAGTTACTAAAAATTCATGTTCATGTTATAGCATGACATTTATCACAATGATGGCTCATGTTCTTCACATAGCACTTAGCACATTATTCACATAAGTGCGGAAAATAAATCATACAAGTAGGATATGTATAGGCACGGCCACTTCGTAGCTCCTGCAAAAAGAGTTTGTTAACCCAATATCGTGAATACGATGCTCGTGACTTCGCATCGATATACCGAACTCCGCCGGCTAATAGCAGCCTGTGACTCACGTATTGTTACGGCAAAGGGGCTACTTCCCCATTGCGGCCTACAATGGAGGGGTGTGTGAGGTCCCAGGTACGGCGATCCATAGAGAGCACGAATCTCTCAATTCATGAAGGCTATGCATCGTCCTACCCTGACATAAAAATCAAACCAAATAGTGCCAGCTGGACTTAATGCAATGCACAAGTAGATATTTACTCGTCAAGACCAAATTATGATCGAATTCGACAAGAGCGAACTCGACCGACCAAGTAGGGTATTAATCTCTACAATAAATCATGTCAAGGCAATTAATTGCTCATAACCAAATAATCACAACGGGTTCAAATGCACATAATTAAGCTCAACTTAGACTTGATTAAACCCGACCAAACGATGTCCAAACATCGTAGGGATTGAAATTATAGTTTAACATGTTCAAATCTTCCCTAGAGTCGACTCCGTTGAGTCTTTACTAAAAATTCCAAATTTCGGTTAATTGAAGCTATGTGCTTCACAACTCAACCTAGGCCATTACTAAGCTCATCTAGGTCATAAATTCATCAAGGCATTGTAATGTGATTCATATTCATCATAGGTTCCAATTTTGAGAATAGAACACATAACAACTTCACAACATATCATATAGGCTAAAATTAGGGCATTCTCATATAGCACTTCTTCAAGCAACACACAAAATAATTATTTATAACATGTTCATAATCTTAAATAGACAAGATGAAAGAGTATTACAACTTTTACTAAGCATAAAATCCTCCTATATATGCTCCTAGCAAGTTCATATTTTCAAAACACAAGAAGAAGGCATAGAAAGCATATATGTGTCCTCATTGACCTCAATCATCATAAGCTTTGTTTTCCTTAGGGTCAATGAGAACTAAAACAAAGAAGAATAGAAGTAACTTACATGTATTCTACACCCAAGAAAGCAAATGGAAAGATTGATCGGTTGGAAATGATCTACTCTTCAAGCTCTACTCTTCTATGGTAGTGGCTTGAGCAATGGAAGAAGGGATGAGGGAAGACCAAGAGGAAAGCTTCAAGAAGCCATGGGAGAGTCTTGGAGAAGAGGAATCCCGTTTTTGGAGAGTGAGGGAGAGAAATGACGTCTCTACATCTGATTTGTGGCTTAAGAATGGTCAAAATGTGAGTGGGACAAGTGTCAACACAATGTGGTCTCTTAAAATCAGATTTTTGTGGCTTAATTGATCACTAAAGCACTCTTAATCCACTCTTAAAACTTGTTAGAGATGTTAGGACATAAGTAAGGAGGGTTAGGGAGGTTTAAGTGGGGTTTAGAAAAGGTTTTGAATAGGGGTTTGGGTGTAAAATTCAAGAATCAACGAAACAGAGCAGCCCAGTCTCGGGGGACCTTGCGGTCGCATGGTCCCCCCACCCTTGTGACCGCATCCTACCTGGATGCTCAACACTCCAATTTCTGTCTATCTTTCGGGGGCAAGGTCATTCCACCTTGCGAGGTCAAGCCCGGCAGACCCAAAATGGCTCAAAACTCAACCTAAAAGACCCCCAAACACTTAGCCAAATCAAGGGGGTTTCAAACCCCAATAAAAATGAGTTTAAAGCTCATCACAAACACCCTCAAACAACACCGGAACAATCCAAACGAAGGATGGAAAGAAGAAGAACTAAACAAGCAATCGAACCGGCGATTCAACAAGCATGCAAACATGATTCTAAACATGTTAAGAGCTTCATGAATGACTTATAAATGATTCTAAATCATATATAGACTAAGTAAACATGCTCACAATCAACAAGAAAACATGAAGGCAAGCATACAATGATCATGCAAGAATCCGGGGTGTTACATTGACCCTAAGGAAACAAAGCCTATGATGTATGAGGTCAATGAGGACAGATATATGCTTCCTATGCCTTCTTCTTGTGTTTTGAAAGTATGAGCTTGCTAGGAGCATGTATAGAAGGTTTTTATGCTTAGTAAAGTTTATAATACTCTTTCATCTTGTCTATTTAAGGTTTTGAACATGTTAGAAACATGTATTATATATGTTGATGGAAATGGTGCTATATGAGAATGCCCTAATTTAAGCCTATTTGACAAGTTGTTATGTTGTTATGTGTTTTATCCTATAAATTGAACTTTATGATGAATATGAATCACATTGCAATACCTTGGTGAATTTATAACCTAGTTGAACTTAGAAATGGCCTAGGTTGGGTTATGAAGCACATAGCTTCAATTTCTCCAAAATTGGGAATTTATGGTAAAGACTCAACGGAGTTGACTCTAGGGAAGATTTAAACATGTTGAACTCTAGTTTCAATCCCTACGAAGTTTGGACACCGTTTGATTGGGTTTACTCAAATATGAGCTTAGCTTAATTGTTTGCAACAAGTTGTTATGAATGATTGGTTTTGAGCAATTAATTGCCTTGACATGATTTATGGTAGAGATTAATACCCTACTTGCTCGAATTAGTTCGCTCTTGTCGAATTCGATCCTTAATTGGTTTATGTCAAGTAAATATCTACTTGTGCATCACATTGAGTCCAGCTGGCATTATTTGGTTTGTTTATTACGTCAGGGTGGGACGATGCATCGCCTTCACGAATTGCGAGATTCGTGCTCGCTATGGATCGCCGCACCTGGGACCTCACACACACCTCCACTGTGGGCCGCAGTGGGGAAGTAGCCCCTTTACCGTATCAATACGTGCCGCATTGGCTTGCTAATCAAATCGAGTAGGTTCTCGGTACAAGTCGATGAATTCACAAAACATCGATGGCACGAACCAGTAACAAAGTTTATTGCAGGAGCTACGAAGCGGCCGTGACTATATCATATCCTACTTGTATGATTTATTTTACACACTTACGTGAATAATGTGCTAAGTGCTATATGATGATCATGTACCATAATTATGATAAATGTCATGCTATGACATGAACATGCATTTTTAGTAACTTACTAAGTCTTTATGACTTACCCTATTTGTTTGTTTTGTTTTCCTTAGATCCGAGCCGAGGAGACGGTTCACGCTAGATTCGCCTTACCCGCGTTGGTTGTTGCGAGCTAGAAGGTTGTTCTTTTGGGTTTTGTAGCTAGACTTGAATTTTGGCAAGGACGATGGGAAGCAAGTCACTTAGACTTGACTTGAGATTTTGTTGTTGTAGTATAACTTAAATGCTAGATACTTATAATCTTTTGTATGCCGACTTATATGTCGAGCTTGTTTATATGTTAATGGTTCACTACAGTTCCTTCCGCTTAAGCTCATTTAAAATATTATTGTGGTTGTTGTCTCCGGCATATTGTGGCCATAGAGGATATTATATGCATGTGTTAAAATTGTAGGAGTAGTTGTTGGGTTCCGGTTGTAACGTCGCCGATGACTTGTTTATTTTAAGTTATTTTCCGGCCAAGTGTAGCCGAGTTGTTATTTGTATGCGATGTTGCGCCACATGAATTTTATAATCCTACTTGCGCATGCTTACTTGTGTATATTTGGGCGGCACGACTCGGGATCTCGCATTGGGGTCCGAGTCGGGCTGCCACAAAGAGAGAGAGAGAGAGAGAGAGAGATGTTATATATGATACATGAGATAATATTTGTTTACGTTAAAATTTTGATCTTTGAAAACTTATTTTGGCAGTTACACATCACAGAGCAATGATTTTAAGAATTCAATGCGGAAAAAAAGAATATTTCAAAAAACTAAAATTTTGAAGTGAATATGACTGAATTGAAACAAAGTTTGAAATTTTGTTATAGGAGTGAAGGGGTGATTTTATCTAAATAATTAAATGATGAAATATTGATTAAAAAGATTTAATAATATCAATAGTTAATTAGATGTTAACCACTTAGGTTTGAATAGTGTTATGTGATATTTGTTGTTTGTGTTGTAAATGAAACTTTTAATATTATAAACTTCTTTACAAATTATTCGTTATATAATGAATTCAACCACATTTAAAATATTACCATCTGTGTATTTCTCTATTCCCTCATTGCACGTCTAGATGATTCCATGTATACGCAAGTTTAAATTTCAAACATTTTTTTGTTTTATTGAGTAAATCTCATATTCAAGAGGAGGTAAGTAACATTTAATGACGAGAAATTAAATCACCAAATAAAGTAAAATATATGAATCTATCTCCTAAACGTGACAAAAATAAATGAGTCCACCAACTTTCATTTATTACCCTGAGTACTTTAGGTGTTCGTTTTGTCATTTTGGTAATGGAAAATGCATATAAAAAGGCTAATTGGCAAAGATATAAGAACATATAATTCTATTTCTATCTATTTTTCCTTCTTTAGTAAAGTAAAACTCAATAATCTATTCGTATTCATGGCATTTCACCACTTGATTTTAGTAATCTAACTTTTGTTTTGGTGAAATGCCATGAATAACGAATAAATTGTTGATCGTTTTCAATACTCTTACCAATTTTTTAATGTTAAAGAGCCGCACGTAAATTGCTACAAAACACTGCAATCTGATCGTGTTCATGTCATTTCGTCATTCAATTTAAAAAGAAGCAATGATTTAATTGATAAAATGACATGAATAACGATTGGTTTCTACAATGTTTTAACCTTCTTAGCAGATTGAAGGTCCTCAATCCATAAGATATCCATATATGAGCTTCTTCAATCTCACGGTGACGCAAAAAAAACATGATTTCGAGTTGATTCAAGAAATTAGGGGTGGCGTGTCAAAGGTACGATTTTAATTTTTCCCAACAACATATATATGTTTCTGGTGTATTTCATGTAACTAGGGAATAATACGATCATTGTTCGCCTATTATTAACGTACGAAGAGAAAAAGTGTATCAAGTAGATAAACTGTGAATAGTTTATTCTTTATTTTTTAAAATAATTTTCACTTATGTTCCCCTAAAATTAGCTTTTTTCTGATTCTCATTTTTTATTTTTCATTATTTGTCATTTATTAGATTGAGAGTTTGTAATTTAAATCTTTCCTTATTTATGACATAAATTTCAGTAGATATAAAAAAGAGTTGTTGTGTTCTTGTGTATATTGTCTTCAAAATATAATACAGAACATAAATCTTAGTTGACTGTGAAGTTTAGTTTAGTGAAGATGGTAAAACTATGGAAAAAAAAACACAGAGTTCCATAAGAAGGTCACCCTTATTAGATATATATAAAATCTAATCTTTTCTTTTACATTTATCCATTTTCAATTTTCAATTAAGCAAATTTACAACTACACTGAACAAAATAAAGAAAATAATCTTGTTTTTCCAAACACCATGCGTAAATCTATATCATGATAGTAAACCCTTGGTGATACTATCAGAGACACATAAGAAGATGGTTTGGGTGATTATTTATATGATGTTTAGATTGCAAGGCTATCAATCTAAAGAACAAGTTGTTTATACTTTATTTCAAATCATTTGTTTCTTTTAATCGTTTTACTTAATAAGAGCATGATTTGAGAAAAAAACGTTTATGAAGGCACTTACTAATGAATTAAAAAAGACGTCCGAGAGATCACATACTTGTTATGATGAGCCCAAATTATTGTGTGGCTAGTTTCCATATGTTGATCAAACGTAGATGTGTCGGGTGTTCAGCCAGGTTTAATTAGTAAAAAGTAATATTCAATTAAAGACTACGTTGAGTTTATTAGATCTAAATATCTAAATGCTTAACCACTTTTTGGTTTTAGTTTAGCTTATACATTTTTTTTGACATGTCACATGGTATCAAAAAAAAAAAAAAGGTAACAACATAATCATGTTATTTTAACTACTCCTTTTTTTACGGGTAAAGAGTCCACTTTATTATTTTGAAATGTTTCACGTTAAGAGTCTACTTTCAAAAATCATATCTATAAATTCCATAACATTTCAACATTACCTTTCACATATTTTATATTAACATATGGATTATATACAAGAGTTAATAAAGTCGTGTAAAACATTCTATCTATATGATCAACTATATAAGATCTCCTTAATCCATATTAAAATTAAATTTTGAGTTTATCACCATGTGTTTAAATTTAAAGAAAAATAGTAAATAAATAATACTCATTCCATTTTGAGTAAAAAGCTAATGTTTAAAAACTATAAATAATTTTAGTTGATATATAAGTATATATACCTTGAATTGGTAATAAATTGCAAAAAAAATTGAGCTAAAGCAAGATGCTTACATCATATTTGAAGGTTGGTGTTCAAGGGTTACAACGATTATAGGGATAAGATCTCAATAAAGACTGTTTAAACGAAACATCCATAAAGGGAATAGTTGACTAATTGTTCACAAAGGTAGTATATTAGAAGAATAGCCGATGTTGAAATATGAGAGGGACAAAGAGAGAGAGAGAGAGAGAGAGAGAGAGAGAGAGAGATGTTATGATACATGAGTTAATATTTGTTTACTTTGAAATTTTGATCTTTGAAAACTTCTTTTGGCAGTTACACATCACAGAGCAATGATTTTAAGAATGCAATGCGGGAAAAAAGAATATTTCTAAAAACTAAAATTTTGAAGTGAATATGATTGAATTGAAACAAAGTTTGAAATATTGTTATAGGGGTGAAAGGGTGATTTTTTCTAAATAATTAAATGATGAAATATTGGTTAAAAATATTTAATAATATCAATACTTAATTAGATGTTAACCACTTAGGTTTGAATAGTGTTATGTGATATCCGTTGTTTGTGTAGTAAATGAAACTTTTAATATTATAAACTTCTTTACAAATTCGTCGTTATACAATGAATTCAACCACATTTAAAATATTTCCATCTGTGTATTTCCTATTCCCTCATTGCACGTCTCGATGATTCCACGTATACGCAAGTTTAAATTAAAAAAAAATAAATTGATTTATTGAGTAAATCTCATATTCAAGAGGAGGCAAGTAACATTTAATGACTAGAAATTAAATCACCAAATAAAGTTAAATGTATTTTTCTATCTCTTAAGCATGACAAAAATAAATGAGTCCACCAACTTTCATTTATTACCCTGAAAACTTTAGGTGTTCGTGTTGTCATTTTGCTAATGGAAAATGCATATAAAAAGGCTAATTGGAAAAGATATAAGAACACACAATTATATTTCTGTCTATTTCTCCTTCTTTAGTAAAGTGAAACTCAATAATCCGTTCGTATTCATGGCATTTCACCATTTGATATTAGCAATCTTACTTTTGTTTTGGTGAAATGCCATGAATAACGAATACTTTGTTGATTGTTTTCAACACTCTTACCAATTTTTTAATGTTAAAGAGCAGCACGTGAATTGCTACAAAACACTGCAATCTGATCGTGTTCATGCCATTTCGTCATTCAATTTAAAAAGAAGCAATGATTTGATTGATGAAATGACATGAATAACGGTTAGTTTGTACAATGTTTTAACCTTCTTAGTATATTGGAGATCCTCAATCCATAAGATATGTATATATGAGCTTCTTCAATCTCACGGTGACGGAAAAAAAACATGATTTCGAGTTGATTCAAGAAATTAGGGGTGGCGTGTCAAAGGTACTGTGGCAGCCCGACCCGGACTACAATGCGGAATCCCAAGGTCGTCCCACCAAGACAAGCTAAGAGACGGAGAATCACCTGCTAATCATAATGGTGCAAGTCAGAAGATGAACCATCAAGCTCGAAACAGGAATGTAAGGCCATAACGGCGATACGGAACAACAAAAACTAAAATCTGCGGAAGCAAATCATGAGTGGAACCCAAGCCTTTAATCCTAAACAAGGGAATGCAAGGCTGAGAGACAACTATCTCTGGACGATTCTATGACGCGCGTGACGCAACATTGCTCATGGGCAACAAACCATCGGCAACCAAAGGCCGGCGAATCAACAAAATACCAACCTGATAAACAACCACTCAACGGCTACAACATGCCGGAGTGACAAATCAACTAAAAGAATAAGAGATTAAACACTAACAACTAAACCAATGTCTCTCGACTAAAGTTGTCGCATATAGAATAACAATAACACAATACTAGAATAGGCAAGCTAAACCTTGCACGAGAAGACGACAGAATAACTTCTAAATGAATACAACAGCTCGACCAAACAAGTCGGCTCCCAAAATAATACGATAATACAATACTAACATAATCTACCCAAGTAAAGTTTACATAACTTTACATTCGTGTCTCACAAATACATAATAACAATAATAATAAAATATCCAAGCTTAAAGCCCGGAAGACCACCTGCTAGAAATCACTATCCGAAGCCGCCAAGTGCACTAACGGGATCACTGAACACACTAAGGAAAACAAACACACGGAGTGAGTCATAATGACCCAGTAAGTTACTAAATGCAATTATATGGCATAGCATGACGTGGCATGGCATAATGCACAAGCATGTACAAAATCATGGCATCTTAATAGTATACCAACAATAAACTTGTATTAAGTCATCAAGTAACATAAACGTCATAAACCACATAGCACATTATCTTTCATATAAGTTGTAAGACCCCGAACCTTCGTGTATTTGACTTTCTCGTGTTGCATGCTTTGTTGTTAATGTGTTGAGTGTTCGTCTTAGCATGTTAGCACTTAACTAGGTCTCATTGGAGTCTTAGTACCTTGCATATGAGATTTATAATGTTCATCTTAATCATAGTATGCTTGGTTGAAAGTTTGGAAGCTTAGTTGCATCGTTTGAGTCTTAGGGTTTCTCGTGTTTGCCTTCGTTGCTTGTATTGTTTGTGCTTTCAACTTGCAGGAAGTTGATTTAAGTTCTAGACCAAGTGTACTATTATTTCTCATGCTTGCACAATCAATGTTCATAGATTTCTTGCATTTGGAAATAAGATGACCAACATATTACTTCACAGATTCAGTCCTGTTTTTAGGCGAACTTCGGGAAAATTCTGGTACCAATCTACTAAAGCGAATTTTCCAAACCTTTATTATGTTCTACCTTCATATGTTAGGTTACTCCCTGTAAATATTGGTAATTTTCAAAGGTGTCTAAGTACCTCATTTAGGCCTTGACTTACGGCTGTGCCAGAATTCTATTTTCAGGAAATCAGCTTCTGTACTTGATTTTGTTGTAACTTTATTTTGATGAATATAAGTCCAAATTGAGTAATTTAAAATTATAAAATATATTTTAATGAGTCTAATTTCAGAAAAATAAAAAATAACCTCATTTGGAGTTGTGAGCTATTTAAGGTCGATTTTACAAGATCGACTGTTCAGTAACAACAATATGGAAATTGGTCCCTGAATTCACACTTATGGGATTTTTGGTTGGTTTTGGTTGATGACCACCATGCCCTTGGCCCTTGGACATCTTTAGTGAGTCAAGCCTCCATTGTTGACCTTAGAACAAGCCTCTTGAGCCCTTGGATGAACCCTTATCAATGGCCATCATCCCTTAGCCAATGAGAAGCCATTTAACCACCTTCACTTGGATTGGGGTTTTGTTGGCAAGTATATAATCATTTTTCCAGCCTAATTCAGCCATTTGTGATCAAAAACTTCAGAGATTCAGAGCTTCAAGCTCCATTTTCGTTCATGGAGGTAACCCTAATTTGAGAGATCATTTCCCGGAGTTCCGGTGATCCGATCGGCGATTCGAGACCGCCAAATCGAAGCCCTTGATCTTCTCTACAACAATCCTTGCTTTGATCATCCTTTCCTTCATTAATCTTAGGACTAAGGTACATTGACAATTCCCTGAGATTTTCATGTTCAATAAAATGACATGACCCCTTCATTATAGTTGCTCTATTGATGATTATGAACATCTTTTGTGAAGGCAAATCCTCCAATTCAACCTAAGAAATATGAGTAGGATTTTATGAATTCTTATTGAAGTTGTGATTTTGACTTTATGCAAAGCATGAATGTTGTTTATAATGAGCTTAGGAACAACTCTTGTGAAAGATTATGTTTCAATTCAAGGTTTAACAAAATCTCCGATTCTAGGGTTTGAAACTCGGGATTGTGTTTAAGGCTAGTTTAAGAACATGAACGGCTTAGTTATCGAGTTCTAAATGAACGGAGAACTTAGAAAAGGGCAATGTGATACATATAGTATCAATGCTCTACTTGGTTGAATTTTAGTAAAACTCACCGGAGTTAAGATTAGGGAGTTATTGAACAATACCGACTCCACATTCAATCCCTACGATGTTTGTAGTGCGTTAGACTAATATATTAGCCTACGTGACTTTGGGATGGATTGAAGGGCATGTTTGATATGAGTGATTATAAGACTCAATCGAGTTCTTATGTGGTTTATGTGATTGTGTGAAGCAAATGCACAATTGAGAGCATGTTGTAGAATGATGTATCTACTTGACAGGTTGAATTCGCTCTTGTCGAATTCCTACTTGATTCTTTAAAGAGTAAAAACACCTACTTGTTGAATAATGAATTTGAAGACTATTCTATGAGAAGATTTGGATTGGGGATTTCTTAGTACTCTATACATGGAGTCTACTTGTATAAGTCGCTAGGATGACCATGTTGTTATCTAAGACTCACCGGTATGGTTTGACCTTACGGGTTATTACCGCTCTAGTGTTGCTTAAGTCTTTGACTACCATCGACTTTTGTGTTATTGAATGAGTTACTACTCTAGGAAGAGTTTAGTAAATGGCTTCATGATCCGAGACTAATGGAGTAGTCTTGGATAGTATTTAATGGACTGATGGTTAAGTTGTGAGTCTGTTGAATTTCATAGGTAAATATGGAATGCTGTGTATATTTTATATTATGACTAAATGCATGATTTCTTACCTTGTCAAGAATTGATTCTTCTATGTGTTTCTATGATATGACTTATAAGCATATTGAATGTAATTACCTTCGTGCCTGATCTGTTCTACATTTAATGAATTGTGGTGAACTTGGATTCTACTATTAAGTGGAATTATGAATCAAAATTGAACTAAGCTTGATTTCACAATAATCAACTTGGGCTTCCCTTATATAACTGACTTGGGACTTGAACTAAGATTCCTAAATGGAATGAGAACCTTCCTATGCCTCAAACGAGAACATAGAAAAGAGTCTTGGGACACATATAGTGTTCAAACTCTATTTGGTTGGAATTGTAGTAAAGGCTCAACGGAGTCGAGTTAAGTAACAATTGAACCTTACGAGGATCGTGGTGAGATCCTATGACAATTATATTCTAGTTGACTAGATTACTAGCTTTTGGGACTTGAATTGAATAGAGTGAACAAACTTGGCACTTATGATTTAGAGACTCAAATGAGTTCCTATTGTGGTTTTGTGATTTATGTAACAATGTGCATAATCGTATGAGTTTAGTAGGTCATTATATCTACTTGAGAATTAGCAAGTAAACATCTACTTGTGCATTGCATATAACTCCAGCTGGCATTACTTGAGTTTTCATGATGATGGTGGGACGATGCATTGCCTTCACGAATTATGGGATTCGTGATTGTGATGTATCGCCGTACCGGATTCGGGTTTCACACACACCTCCACTTTGCTAGCTACAAGGGGGAAGTAGCCCCTTTGTCGTAACCAATTGAGCACATTGGCTAGTGCTATTTTCCCGAGTAGGAGCTCGCACCGAGAAGAGAGCTCGGTACTTTGATATCTGAACACGGGTATCATTGGCACGATATGATTAACGCTTGTGATTGCAGGAGCAATACGACGACAGTGATTTGGTATCTTCTCTATCCCTTATGTGGCTTCCTATGGGCACTTATGTGACAACAAAGTCTTAGTTGAACATGAGATCTTATTGACCATGTTTGTATTGGCTGATGTTATATGAGAGATTTGATATGTATATATAGAGATATGCATACTTGTATATGAGCTATATATGAAAGACTTGATGTGTATATATATAGATATGCACACTTATGCATGATGATTGTATGGAAGATTTGATATGTATATGTAGAGATATACATACTGATATAGGTGTATATATATAAACATGCACCCTTACACGTGGTAACAGTGTGAATATCTTGATTCGTATATATAATGAAATGTATACTTGCATATGCTGTTTTGTGGGAACTACCTTCTAATTCATTTGATTTGTGTGTGAACAGGGAATTACACCCTGGTTCATTTGGACAGTTTAGTAAGTAAGAAGGAGTGGATATCTTGTGGAGTATCGAAACGATACGACGCTTCTCTTCACGGTTTTTCGTCATATATAAAATGACACCTGGTTATGTTTATGTTACATAATTATATGTTGCATATATATTGTAGTAGCGCATCGGGTCATTATGACTCATCTCGCACTTGTTTTTAGTTGCAAGAATCGATAGCCGCACCGAGGTCGAGTAGATCGTGATCGTGTAGGCGTGGTGGTCGATAGATCGAGGTTAGATCGTGTGGTTTGTGTTTTTAGCAGCCGACTTTCCCGAGTAGCAGTTTGTGGAGTCTTGTTCCTTTTTAGCATTGTTATTGATTTCATGTACTTTGCTATTCTTGTGAGATCGACATTTTGTAAAGTTATTTAGACTTTACAGTCGGGTAGAATACTTGGGTATTTGTATTGGTTGTTTCTTGGGCCGACCTGTTGTGTCGTGCCTTGTTTGTGGTTTTAGTATTTATTTCAGTTGTCTCCCGAGCACGCAGTAGCTTTGGGGAATTTCCTTATTCTAGTTTTTATAGTTGTTGGTTCACCCCGGTATGCTTTAGTCGTTGGGTAATTGTTATATCAGGTTGGTTCTTTGTTCAAACGCCGGCCTGGAGTGCCGATGGTTTGATTAGCGTCTGCAATGTTGCGGCACGCGAGTTTTGTTTTTCCTCCTTTGAGAGATAATGTCTCTGTTGGTTTCATTGTCGTTGGTTTCGAGCTTCATAGCTTGGGACTTCTTTCTTATATTGCTTCCGCTGATTCGATTTTTGAAATACCGTATTTTAGTGCGGTGTTATGTTCATGTTTAGAGCGAGTTTGCTCGAGTGTTTGACTAGCACTACTGTTTATCAAGTGCTTGTCCTCTTATTAAGTTAGTTCCAACGGCACGACCTTGGGATTTCGTGTTGGAATCCGGGTCGGGTAGTTACATAAGTGCTTATAGTAAGCCACATAAGGGATAGAGATGATACCCAAATAGTGCCGTTGTGCTGCTCCTGCAATACACAATGTTAAACGGGTTCGTGCCACGTGCACGTGATTGATACATCGACATACTGAGTGGCTACGCCTCAAAAGGTAGCCCTTTCTCAGTCTAGCTTAGCATAATCCACTCCCTCTATTGGTTACGAGATGGGCTAACTTCCCCACTGGGGACAACAGTGGAGGGTGTGTGGAGTCCCAGGTACGGCGATCCATAGCGAATACGAATCTTACGGTTCGTATAGGCGATGTATCGTCCTACCTTGACATAAAAACCAATCCAAATATTGCCAGCTGGACTTACATGCAATGCACAAGTAGATATTTACTCGCATGCTCAAACAAGAACCAAGACCGACAAGAGCGGACTTATCAAATCAAGTAGGACATAAAGCTCTACACACCAATTTACAATGCACATATTTGCACATACTCAACAAATCCAACTAACTTATAAGTTTAGTCAAAGAACCACATAATGAGGTACTCATAATCTTCAAGTTATCACCCAATCGAAAGTAGCATATAAGCTCAAGGAATCACAATATGAGGACTATTATAGTCCTCTACTCGGGATTAAACCAAAGACTATTATTTTAGTCTAAGAACAATCATAAATCAAGACTTAGCATTTTAGCTTCACTTAAAGGTACACCAGACTCAACCATAGTCTCAATCGTCATATATACTCGACTTTCTCAAAGCCAATCACAAGGGTATCAAAACTAACCCGTTATCAAAACCCCGTAAGTGCTTCCATGTGCACGCGACCAAATTCCCTAAAAGAGAAGTCATTCAAATAATCATTTCTTAAAGGCATACGAGATCATAGGTTGGTATTTAATGCTCCGTGCTCTAATGAGCACGCTCTAAATAAAATTCCCGATGAGCCCTAAAACGCGGGTCTCACCATTGGATACAATTCAAGATGCTTGGGTACTCACAATCAAAACCAACCAAACTGAAACATCGTAGGGTTTCAACCAAAGGCTCATTATCAGATTATTGATCTTACAACGACTCCGTTGAGTCTTAATTCTATCTTTCATTCTTTATGTGTTTCATAAACCCACAATTAAACATTTCATTCATATATACAACAAAATCCCAAAATTCATTCGGGCTTGATTCCTAAGCCTAAAAATCCAAGAACTCGTCATAATCATAGTCAAACGAAACCCAAATGTCATGGGATTTCAACCCAAATTCATTAACACATTATTGAACTTACTACGACTCCGTTGAGTCTAAATACTAAGTTTCATTCTTGACACATTTCATCAATCTCAACATTAACACCCACTTTAATTAACAACAATTTCTCCAATAATTCGGGCTTGATTCTCAAGCCCTAAAATTCACAACAAAACTCAACATAAGTCATAACTCATTTCTTTCAACACATAATACCATTCAAATCATTTCATTCATGCTATTAACAAGTTCATATTTCCAAAAATCCCCAAAATGGGCATACATAGCATATCAAGTGTTCATTGCCCACAAATAGCACATAGGTTGTTTTCCTTAGTGCCAATGAACCAAAATCAAAATAAAGTAACTTACCTAGCTCGGATGAAAACTCCAAAGAACGCAAATCCGATCGGTGAACTTGTTCTACTCGTCGAGGGCTTCACGAATCTGAAGTTTGAAGGAAATCCGACGGTTGGATCTTCATGGATCGAAGAGAGAAGGAGGCTAGGGCTTGAAATCTCCCATGGACTCTCTCTCTCTCTAATACGTAAGAAGGATGGGGAGAAATGAGGAGAATTTTCTGATTTCTCAAATGGGTTTGGGTATTTATACCCCCAAAAATAAAGAGGGCACAATAGTCATTTCCCTAGTACAATTAGTAGAGATTAGGAGTAATCACTCACTAATCTAACCTTAATTAACTTCCAACTAATGTTAGGACATGTTTAGGGCTAAGTATGGGAGGTTAGGAAGGGTTTTGAGGGGGTTTGATGAGGGTAGGATAGGTATTTCTCGTCTAATATCAAAACAGGGCAAAACAGGGTCGGGGCACCTTGCGGTCGCAAGGTCCCCTAGAGCATGCGACCGCAAGCTCTCTAGCCCCTTCCTTGGACAATTTCTGATGACCTTGCGGGGGCAAGGTCTTTCCCCCTTGCAACCGCAAGCCTTCCAGACCAAAAATAGCTTAGAATTCAACCCCAAAAGACCTCAAACACTCAACCAAACCTAACAAGGTTCAAACCTCATACAAAGTAGGTCTATAAATCCCATAGAAAGCCCACAAACAACTCCTGAAACAACTTGGAGCGAAACCGGGAAAAGGTGCAATAACGTGCAACTGGAACGACGAATGAACTAGCAATTGAATGATCAATGAAAGGAGACTTTAAGGCAAGTCTAAGGGCTAATAAAAAAGATTGAATACTTCTAGAAAGTTGAATAACAACTAGGGAAATAAGAACTCCAAAGGAGAGACGATTACACGACTCAATCCCCGAACTACTCGATAGAGACGATTGCTATCTCCAAAGCTCCCAAATCATCGATAGACTTAAGGAACACCTCCAACTTGAAGTCTAATACATCTAAACATGTTAATAAACCATCATGTAAGGGTCTAGGACCAAAGAGAGGTCACGAACACAAAAATGCAAACAACTCTCAATCGCGTCGCATTCCGACTATCGTCGAGTCACGACTTGTGACTTTAGCAAGTCAACTACTACAAGAGATCTCTTAATAGTGTTTTGGTCTTAATGTAGTCTCTCATACACATCTAGACTCTCTCTCGCAAACCAAACATATGATCAACAAAGGAAGAGATGCAACTTTGATACGCAAACCAGGCTAACAAAGGATCGGGGTGCCATAGGTACGATTTTAATTTTTACCAACAACATATATATGTTTCTGGTGTATTTCATGTAACTAGGGAATAATACGATCATTGTTCGCCTATTATTAACATACGAAGAGTAAAAGTATACCAAGTAGATAAACTGTGAATAGTTTCTTCTTTAATTTTTAAAATAATTTTCACTTATGTTCCCCTAAAATTAGCTTTTTTCTGATTCTCATTTTTTATTTTTCATTATTTGTCATTTATTAGATTGAGAGTTTGTAATTTAAATCTTTCCTTATTTATGACATAAATTTCAGTAGATATAAAAAAGAGTTGTTGTGTTCTTGTGTATATTGACTTCAAAATATAATACAGAACATGAATCTTAATTGACTGTTAAGTTTAGTTTAGTGAAGATGGTAAAGCTATGGAAAAAAAAAACACAGAGTTCCATAAGAAGGTCACCCTTATTAGATATACATAAAATCTAATCTTTTTTTTACATTCATCCATTTTCAATTTACAATTAAGAAAATTTACAACTACACTGAACAAAATAAAGGAAATAATCTTGTTTTTCCAATCTCCATGCGTAAATCTATATCATGATAGTAAACCTTTTGCGATACTATCAGAGACACATAAGAAGATGGTTTGGATGATTATTTATATGATGTTTAGATTTCAAGTCTATCAATCTAAAGAACAAGTTATTTATACTTTATTTCAAATCATTTGTTTCTTTTAATCGTTTTACTTAATAAGAGCATGATTTGAGAAAAAAAAACGTTTATGAAGGCACTTACTGATGAATTAAAAAAGACGTGGGAGAGACCACATACTTGTTATGATGAGCCCAAATTATCGTGTGGCTAGTTTCCATATGTTGATCAAACGTAGATGTGCCGGGTGTTCAACCAGGTTTAATTAATAAAAATAATATTCAATTAAAGACTACGTTGAGTTTATTAGATCTAAATATCTAAACGCTTACAACAGATATAAAGTTAACCACTTTTTTGTTTTAGTTTAGCTTATACATTTTTTTTGACATGTCACATGGTATCAACAAAAAAAAAGGTAACAACATAATCAAGTCATTTTAACTACTCCCATTTTTACGGGTAAAGAGTTCACTTTATTATTTTGAAATGTTTCACGTTGAGAGTCTACTTTCAAAAATCATATCTATAAATTCCATAACATTTCAACATTGCCCTTCACATTTTATATTAACATATGGATTATATACAAGAGTTAATAAGGTGGTGTCAAACATTTTATCTATTCGATCAACTATATAAGATCTCCGTAATCCATATTAAAATTAAAATTTGAGTTTATCACCATGTCTTTAAATTTAAAGAAAAATAGTAAATAAATAATACTCATTCCATTTTGAGTAAAAAGCTAATGTTTAAAAAGTATAAATAATTTTAGTTGATATATAAGTATACCTTGAATCGGTAATAAATTACAAAAAAATTTGAGCTAAAGCAAGATGCTTACATCATATTTGAAGGTTGGTGTTCAAGGTTTATAATGATTATAGGGATAAGATCTCAATAAAGACTTTTTAAACGAAACATCCATAAAGGGAATAGTCGACTAATTGTTCACAAAGGTAGTATATTAGAAGAATAGCCGATGTTGAAATATGAGAGGGACAAAGAGAGAGAGAGAGAGAGAGAGAGAGAGAGAGAGAGAGAGTTGTTATGATACATGAGTTAATATTTATTTACGTTGAAGTTTTGATCTTTGAAGACTTATTTTGGCAGTTACACATCACAGAGCAATGATTTTAAGAATGCAATGCGGAAAAAAAGAATATTTCTAAAAACTAAAATTTTGAAGTGAATATGACTGAATTGAAACAAAGTTTAAAATTTTGTTATAGGGGTGAAAGGGTGATTTTATCTAAATAATTAAATGATGAAATATTGATTAAAAAGATTTAATAATATCAATACTTAATTAGATGTTAACCACTTAGGTTTGAATAGTGTTATGTGATATCCGTTGTTTGTGTAGTAAATGAAACTTTTAATATTATAAACTTCTTTACAAATTCTTCATTATACAATGAATTCAACCACATTTAAAATATTTCCATCTGTGTATTTCTCTATTCCCTCATTGCACGTCTAGATGATTCCACGTAATGAAAGTTTAAATTTCAAACAATTTTTTATTTTATTGAGTATATCTCATATTCAAGAGGAGGTAAGTAACATTTAATGACTAGAAATTAAATCACCAAATAAAGTTAAATGTATGAATCTCTCTCTTAAACATGACAAAAATAAATGAGTCCACCAACTTTCATTTATTACTCTGAAAACTTTAGGTGTTCGTTTTGTCATTTTGCTAATGGAAAATGCATATAAAAAGGCTAATTGGCAAAGATATAAGAACACACAATTATATTTCTATCTATTTCACCTTCTTTAGTAAAGTAAAACTCAATAATCTATTTGTATTCATGACATTTCACCATTTGATATTAGTAATATTACTTTTGTTTTGGTGAAATGCCATGAATAACGAATAATTGTTGATTGTTTTCAACACTCTTTCCAATTTTTTTATGTTAAAGACCAGCACGTGAATTTCTACAAAACACTGCAATCTGATCGTGTTCATGTCATTTCGTCATTCAATTTAAAAAGAAGCAATGATTTGATTGATGAAATGACATGAATAACGATTAGTTTGTACAATGTTTTAACCTTCTTAGTAGATTGAAGATCCTCAATCCATAAGATATCCATATATGAGCTTCTTCAATCTCACGGTGACGCAAAAAAAAACTTGATTTCAAGTTGATTCAAGAAATTAGGGGTGGCGTATCAAAGGTACGATTTTAATTTTTCCCAACAACATATATATGTTTCTGGTGTATTTCATGTAACTAGGGAATGATACGATCATTGTTCACCTATTATTAACGTACGAAGAGAAAAACTATACCAGGTAGATAAACTGTGAATAGTTTCTTCTCTAATTTTTAAAATAATTTTCACTGACGTTCTCCTAAAATTAGCTTTTCTCTGATTCTCATTTTTTATTTTTCATTATTTTTCATTAAAATTTGAGTTTATTACCATGATTTTAAATTTAAACAAAATTAGTAAATAAATAATACTCATTCCATTTTGAGTAAAAAGCTAATGTTTAAAAAGTATAAATAATTTTAGTTAATATATAAGTATATATACCTTGAATCGGTAATAAATTACAAAAAAATTTGAGCTAAAGCAAGATGCTTACATCATATTTGAAGATTGGTGTTCAATGGTTATGATGATTATAGCTATAAGATCTCAATAAAGTCTGTTTCAACGAAACATCCATAAAGCGAATAGTCGACTAATTGTTCAGAAAGGTAGTATATTAGAAGAATAACCGATGTTGAAATATGAGAGGGACAGAGAGAGAGAGAGAGAGAGAGGGAGAAAGAGAGAGAGAGAGAGAGAGATGTTATGATACATGAGATAATATTTGTTTACGTTGAAATTTTGATCTTTGAAAACTTATTTTGGCAGTTACACATCACAGAGCAATGATTTTAAGAATGCAATGCGGAAAAAAAGAATATTTCAAAAAACTAAAATTTTGAAGTGAATATGACTGAATTTAAACAAAGTTTGAAATTTTGTTATAGGAGTGAAGGGGTGATTTTATCTAAATAATTAAATGATGAAATATTGATTAAAAAGATTTAATAATATAAATACTTAATTCGATGTTAACCACTTAGGTTTGAATAGTGTTATGTGATATTCGTTGTTTGTGTAGTAAATGAAACTTTAAATATTATAAACTTCTTTACAAATTCGTCGTTATACAATGAATTCAACCACATTTAAAATATTTCCATCTCTGTATTTCTCTATTCCCTCATTGCACGTCTGGATTATTCCACTTATACGGCAAGTTTAAATTTCAAACATTTTTTTAATTTATTGAGTTAATCTCATATTCAAGAGGAGGCAAGTAACATTTAATGATTAGAAATTAAATCACCAAATAAAGTTCAATGTATTTTTATATCTCTTAAACATGACAAAAATAAATGAGTCCACCAACTTGCATTTATTACCCTGAAAACTTTAGGTGTTCGTTTTGTCATTTTGCTAATGGAAAATGCATATAAAAAGGCTAATTGGCAAAGATATAAGAACATACAAATCTATTTCTATCTATTTCTCCTTCTTTAGTAAAGTAAAACTCAAAAATCTATTCGTATTCATGGCATTTCCCCATTTGATATTAGTAATCTTATTTTTGTTTTGGTGAAATGCCATGAATAACGAATACATTGTTGATAGTTTTCATGTGACGACCCGACCCGGACCCCGAGGTGGAATCACAAGTCAAGTCGTCCAAATAGGACAACAATACATGCAAAGACTCAATTATAGAAAACGACGTGACGCAACATTTCAGATGAAGCGCGACTCGGCACCAAAAGGCCGGAAATTTTTAAAACTTTTAAAACCTGATATAACAATTAAAAACAAGTATATCAATTCATCGACGACTTTACTACCGGAACCCAACACTACGCAGTTCATGCAAATATACCTCAACGGCTTCAACACGACGGAGAAACAACATAATTAAATAAGAGCTAAAGTAATGCCCAGCGGAAGTTTTAAAACACGTGAACCGTACTACAACTATACAAGGCTCGGCGTACATGCGCCGGCGCTCAAAATAGAATACAACAAGTATAGACATAAATACAAATAAGACCAAGTTCCCAAGCAAAGTCTAAATGACTTGCTAAACCCAACGTCCTTACAAAAGAGTTTAACAGAAGGACATCTAAAAACCACAACCTCGTCGCGTGCGATCACGGACAAGCGAGAATCCTGCTACACCTCAACGGGCGGTACCTGATCGGCTCAGATCTAAAGCAGTAAAAGGGAGGGGGTAAGTCATAAAGACTTTGTGAGTTAACAATTATGCATGTCATGGCATTATGCAACATACATAGCAAGATATCATTTTTAATATCAAGTCACTCAATGCATTCATTTAATAAACACTTAAATCACATATCCATGGTAGCACATTGTTTCACATAAGTGCTATAAAGTAAATCACATATAAGGAGAATATGTTATGGAACCGGTGCCGCTACGTAGCTCCTGCAATACACAGCGTTAATATTCGTGCCAATGATACCCGTGATGAGTGTATCAAAGTACCGAGCCTCTACCGAGCTCTCTACTCTGCCAAGCTCTCTACTTTACCAAGCTCTCTACTTGGTAATTACACTTGCCAATGTGCTCTCTTGGTTACAGCGAAGGGGCTACTTCCCCATTGTGGCCAACAGTGGAGGCGTGTGTGATAAAAACCCGGTATAACAACCCATCACTATCACGAGTCCCATAACTCGTGACGGCGATGCATTGTCGATCACACCAACGACTCAACCAAATATGCCAGCTGGACTCATGCAATGCCAAGTAGATGTTTACTCGTCATGTAATCTCAAATAAGGAATAAGTTCGACAAGAGCGAACTTATTCACAAGTAGTTGTTTACTCATTTAAGGAATCACACAAGAATTGGACAAGAGCAAATTCAACATGTCAAATAGATACATTATTCTACAACATGCTCTCAATCATGCATTTAATTCACACGATCACATAAACCGCATAAGAACTCAATCGAGTCTTAAAAGCACACAAACCTCAAGGCATACTCATCAATCCATCTCAAAGTATCGTAAGCTAATTCATTAGTCTAACGAACTACATTCTTCGTAGGGATTGATTGTGGAGTCGTTATTGTTCATAACTCCCTAATTTCAACTCCGGTGAGTTTTACTATATTTCAACCAAGAAGAGCATTGATACTATATGTATCACATTGCCCTTTTCTAAGTTCTCAGTTCATTTAGAACTCGATAACTAAGCCGTTTATGTTCTTAAACTAGCCTTAAACACAATCTCGAGTTTCAAACCCTAGTTTCGGTGATTTTGATAAACCTTGAATTGAACTAAATTATTTCACAAGAGTTATTCCCAAGCTTAATACAAACAACATTCATGCTATTTTATTGAACATGAAAATTCTGGGAATTGTCACTCACCTTAGTCCTATGATTAATGGATGAAAGGTTGATTAAAGAGAGGATTGTTGTAGAGAAGATCGAGAGCTTCGATTTGGTGTCTCGGTTCGACGATCGGACCACGGATCTCAGGAAATGGTCCTTCAAGTTTGTGTGACCTCCATGGACGAAATTGAGCTCAAGTCTCTGAAGTTCAGCTTGTTTGTTGATCAATAATGGCTGAAGGCTGAATAAATGACTTATATACCTCCCTAGAAGACCCCAATCCTTGTGATGGATGATAAATGGCCTCTCATTGGCCAAGGCATGTGAGCCATTGATAAGCAAATGATCAAAGGCTCAAAAGGGTTGTAAACAAGTCAACAAAGAGGGCTTTGAGTGACCAAGGACGTCCAAGGGCAAGGGTGCAAGGGTCATTAACCAAAACACTTAAAAAATCTCTCAAAGCTGAAAACTGTCCAATTTCCAGATTATTGTTACTGGACAGTCGATCTTGTAAAGTCTACCATAAATAGCTCAAACCTCCAAATGAGATTATTATTGATTCTTATGAAACTAGACTCTTTAAACTATAGTTTAGCCTTTTAAATTACTCAATTTGGACTAATATTTATCAAAATATGGCTACTACAAGATCAAGTACAAAAGCTGATTTCCTGAAAACAGAATTCTGGCACAGCCGAAAGTCAAGACTTAAATGAGGTACTTATACACCTTGGAAAAATACCATATTTTACAGGGAGTATCCTAACATATGTAGGTAAAACATACTAAATTTTTAGAAAATTATCTTTAGTAGATTGGTACCAGAATTTTCCCGAAGTTCGCCCAAAAACCGGACTGAATCTAAGAAGTAATAAGTTGATCATCTTATTTCCAAATGCAACAAGTCTATGAATGAAATGAAGTCTCTAACATGTCAAGACCTATTATAAACATGTTATAATGATGACAAACAGAAATGGGGTTTGGGTTCTCACATCATCCCCCACTTAAAGGAATTTAGTCCCTAAATTCATGCAAGAAATCTCGAACAAGTAAGGGTATTTCTCCCTCATCTCAAGCTCAGTCTCCCATGTGGCTTCCTCAATAGCATGATTCTTCCACAAGACCTTCACTAAAGGAATACGCTTGGTCCTCAAGACTTGCTCCTTGGTATCAAGAATCCTCACCGGTTTCTCAACGTATGAAAGATCGGGCTCAAAGGTAATCTCCTCATAAGTAAGAACATGTGACTCATCCTTCAAGTACTTACGAAGCATGGAAACATGGAACACATCATGAACACCCGATATAGACGGTGGCAACGCAAGTCTATAAGCCAAAGAACCAATCCGTTCTAAGATCTCAAACGGACCAATAAACCTAGGAGAAAGTTTCCCTTTCTTCCCAAACCGCTTAGTACCGCGGGCGTACCTTCAGAACACAAAGTCACCAACACGAAACTCAAGATCACGTCTCCGGTTGTCGCGTAGCTTTTCTGTCTACTGTCTTTGTAAGCAATCGGTCTCTAATCGACTTCACACTCTCGGTATTTGTTGCACCATCTCCGAACCCCATAATCTTGCCTCACCAACCTCATCCCAGCAAATCGGTGATCGACACTTACGCCCATACAATGCCTCGTATGGCGCCATCTCAATGCTAGGCGATAGTTATTATCGCGAACTTCGGCCAGCGGTAGATGTGAATCCCAACTACCCTTAAAATCCATAGCACACGCATGCAACATATCTTCCAAAATCTGTATCAATCGCTCGTGACCATCGGGCGTGGATGAAGCAGATCTTGAAATTCACCGTACCCAAAGCCTCTGCAAAGAATGCGAGAACCTAGAAGTAAATGGGGTCTCTATCGACACAATGCTAACCGGTACACCATGTAATCTCACAATCTCTGAATATACAACGCCGCCAAGCCGACTCAAGCGTAGGAAATCGCAATAGGGATAAAATGAGAAGACTTAGTCAACCTATCAACGATAACCCAAACTGCATCAAAGCCTCTACGAGTACGTGGCAACCCTGTAACAAAATCCATGGTGATATGCTCCCACTTCCACTCCGGAATCTCAAGTGGCTGAAGCAAACCGGCAGGTCTCTGGTGCTCAGCCTTAACCTGCTGGCACGTCAAACATCTCGAAACATACTCAGCTATCTCCCTCTTCATACCATTCCACCAAAACTGCCTCTTCAAGTCACGGTACATCTTAGTACTACCCGGATGTATCGTATACTTGGCCTTGTGAGCCTCATCAAGAACCATACGTTTCACTTCCTCAGAAGAAGGAACACAAATCCTACCCCGGAATGTCAAGATCCCATCACTATTTATCGCGAACTCGGGTGTATTATTCTCACCCAATCCATCGATAATCTTCATCAAATCTGGATCAGTAGCCTGAGCTTCCTTGATCAACCCAAACAACACTGGTGTAGCACGAATGTTAGCAAAGAGAACACTATGCTCACTCACAACAGGACTCCACTCACGGACATCCTCGAGCATCTTCCATTCCCTCATCATCAAACAAGACATGTAGGATCTCCTACTCAACGCATCCGCAACCACATTCGCTTTCCCCGGATGGTACAAGATAGTACAATCGTGATCCTTAAGCTTCTCCATCCAACGCCTCTGTCTCATATTTAACTCCTTCTGTGAGAAAAGGTATTTCAAACTCTTATGATCCGTATACACCTCAAACTTAGCTCCATAAAGATAGTGTTTCCACTTGTGAAGCGCAAAAATAATAGCTGCCAACTCAAGATCATGAGTCGGATAATTCTGCTCATACGGTGACAACTTCCTAGAAGCATAGGCAATAACCTTCCCGTTCTGCATAAGCACACAACCCAAGCCTTCCAAAGAAGCGTCACAATAAACCACGAAGTTCTCACAACCACTAGGCAAAGCTAAAACCGGAGCTGTAGTCAACCTCCTCTTCAACTCCTGAAAGCTAGCCTCACACTTGTCACTCCAAACAAAAGCAGACTTCTTCTGAGTAAGATTGGTCATAGGAGTGGCAATCTTAGAAAATCCCTCAATGAATCTACGGTAATAACCCGCCAAGCCCAAGAAACTACGGACTTCGGTCACCGTACTAGGAGTCTTCCACTTGGTAACAGCCTCAACCTTCGATGGATCCACTGCGATACCATCACTAGACACAACATGCCCAAGAAAAGCAACTTGTTCTAGCCAGAAAGCACACTTGCTAAATTTAGCAAAAAGTTGTTTCTTACGCAATACAGTAAGAACCTCTCTCAAATGATGCTCATGCTCCTCTCGTGACTTCGAGTACACGAGGATATCATCAATGAACACCACTACAAAACAATCAAGGTACTCATGAAACACCCTATTCATCAAGTCCATGAAAACAGCAGGCGCGTTTGTCAAACCAAACGGCATCACCACAAACTCATAATGGCCGTAACGCGTACGAAAGGCTGTCTTCGGGACATCCTCTGCGCGAACCCTCAACTGGTGGTAACCACTCCTCAAGTCTAACTTGGAATACACAACAGACCCCTGAAGCTGATCAAAGAGATCATCAATGTGAGGTAATGGGTACTTATTCTTTATAGTAACTTTGGTTCAAGCGGCGATAGTCAATGCATAACCGCAAACTACCATCCTTCTTCTTCACAAACAAAACCGGTGCACCCCACGGAGACACACTCGGTTTAATAAACTCCCTATCCAGCAGTTCCTGCAACTCTCTCAACTCAGCTGGAGCCATCCTATAAGGTGCTCTAGAGATAGGTGAAGTACCGGGCAATAACTCAATGCAAAACTCTAACTCTCGGTCGGGAGGTAATGCATAATCAGTCGAAAAGACATCCGGAAATTCATTAACTACCGGTACATCTTCTATACTAACAGTAGACATGCTAGTATCAAGCACACAAGCAATATACCCAGTACACCCCTGAGATAGCAGTTTTCTAGCCCGCAAAGCAGAAATAACATGTATACCTCTCATAGCATGATCGCCAATAAACACAAACTCCGGAATTCCGGGCATGGCAAAAGTAACCCTCTTGCGACGGCAATCTACTAAAGCATGGTAAACACATAGCCAATCCATACCCAATATCACATCAAAATCCCGGATAGGCAATACCACCAAATCCGCATGCAAAACCCGATCACAAACAAGTACATCGCAACCCCTATAAACCTCAGATGCAAGCATACAATCACCCAACGGTGTAGACACCTCAAGCACATAAGGCAACTGAGCAGGCAATACGCATAAATGATCAATAAAATGAGATGCGACATATGAATGAGTAGACCCCGGATCTATAAGAACTCGAGCTCTATGACCGAAAACTGAGAGTGTACCTCCAATCACTGAAGTAGACTCTGGAACGCCACGTTGATCAAGCGCAAATACACGTGCCTGCGCCTTAGGACGCCCATCGCTATCCCTCTTGTTCCCCGACTGTGAAACAGAGCCCACTGACTGACTAGCACCAGACTTAGGACAATCTCTCCTCAAATGTCCTGTCTCACCACACCCGTGACACTTAGCAGTCTTAGTCCAACACTGCTCAACTGCGTGCCCCGTGCGCTGACAATGAGAACATACTACAGAACTGTTCCTCTGTCCCTGCTGCCCCTGAGAAGATGGAGCGCGACTATCCCGACTCTCAGACGGCTGCCCAGACTGTCCCCCAGACTGCTGTCTGCCATGGCCACCGTTGCGACGGTTGCCCCTACGATCAGACCGATTACCCGAACTCTGGCCTCTCCCAGAATGCTGCGAGGCCCCTGCGATGGATCGCTTTGTGAAGGCGCACGAAGGCTTCGGCTTGTCCTCTATATCTCTCTCTATCTCGTAGGCACGGTCTACCGCGCCCCGATAATCAGTCAACTGCAATGATAAGAGTTGCCTCCTAAACTCGGTCTTCAGACCCTTCACGAACTTGAGTACCCTCTGGGACTCATCCGGTACTAGATGTGCACAATAGCGAGACAACTCGGTAAACTTATCTGAATACTGAGCCACTGTCATAGAACCTTGTTCTAGATCCTGAAATTCCTTCTCCCTTTTCCTCCTTACCACCATAGGTACATAGGAAGCCTTGAACTCCCTCTCAAAATTCGACCAAATCCTTGGAACCCGATTAAGATTCCAACTAGCTAGCAATACTCTCCACCAATGATTCGCAGCCCCTCTTAGCTTATACACAGCTAACACAACTTTCTCTTCCTCGGTGCAGTCCAGAGCTGCAAAAATTTTCTCCAAGTCCTCAAGCCATAACTCTGCCTTACCAGCATCTGACTCTCCCTCGAATGATGGAGGTTTCATTTTCAAGAACCTCTCCAAAGTAGCATTGTTTCTGGCCCTAGGTTCTGGTGGTACATCATTACAAGGTGGCGAAACTCTCACCTCCGGTTCTGGTGGTGGTGGTGGGGGTGGTACACCTCCCGCCTGACCTTCCTGTGCCAACTCAGTCATAACAGTCATCATCCTACGGAACAAGCCCGCCATACGAGCATTCTCTTCCACCTGATTCTGTGGTTGAGGTATCTCAACCTCTGGTTCATTCGGAACTCTAGCCTCTGGTTCAACAGAAACCCTCCTAGGTCTGCCTCTACCTCGGCCAACACCAGCGCCACTGCTACTAGCTCCTTGTCTAGTACCCACCATCGTGAACCTATAAGAAATCACTCGACGTTAGAAAACACACAAAGAACCAACCCACCTAGGCCATGGAACCTATCCTGGCCGATAGCTAACCTATAAAGCTCTGATACCAACTGTGACGACCCGACCCGGACCCCGAGGTGGAATCACAAGTCAAGTCGTCCAAATAGGACAACAATACATGCAAAGACTCAATTATAGAAAACGACGTGACGCAACATTTCAGATGAAGCGCGACTCGGCACCAAAAGGCTGGAAATTTTTAAAACTTTTTAAACCTGATATAACAATTAAAAACAAGTATATCAATTCATCGACGACTTTACTACCGGAACCCAACACTACGCAGTTCATGCAAATATACCTCAACGGCTTCAACACGCCGGAGAAACAACATAATTAAATAAGAGCTAAAGTAATGCCCAGCGGAAGTTTTAAAACACGTGAACCATACTACAACTATACATGTGACAGCCCGACCCGGACTCCAATGCGGAATCCCAAGGTCGTGCCATCAAGACAAGATAAAAGACGGACAAGCACCCGCTAAGCGTAGTGGTGCGAGTCAAGAGTTTAACCAACAAACTCTAAACAGGGAAGTAAAGCCATAACGGCAAAACCGAATAACCAAAAACTAAAATCTGCGGAAGCGAATCATAAGTGGGACCAAAGTCTATAATAATAAACTAAGGAGTACAAGGCTGAGAGACGACTATCTCTCGACAAATCTACGACTCGCGTGACGCAACATTGCGCACGGACAACAACCCATCGGCAGCCTAATGCCGGCGAAGCAACAAGATCCCAACCTGATAAGCAATAACTCTACGGCTATAACGTGCCGGAGGAATAAATCAACTAGAAGAGTAAGAGATAAAATGCTAATCACTAAACCAATGTCTCTCGACTAAAGTCGTCGGAGATGACAATACCAACAATACTAGGATGAGTGAGCTAATGCATGCTCGAAATAACAAGGGAATAACTTCTAAAAGATACAACAGCTCGACCAAACGAGTCGGCTACCAAAATAATACAATAAGAAAGTACTAACATAATCTACCCAAGTAAAGTCTACATAACTTTACATTCGTGTCTCACAGATACATAACATAATAATATTAAATCCAAGCTTAAGGCCCGGAAGACCACCTTCTAGGAATCACTATCCGAAGCCGCCGCGCGTACTAACGGGATCACTGCAAAACTAAGGAAAACAAACACACGAAATGAGTCATAATGACCCAGTAAGTTACTAAATGCAAATGTATGGCATAGCATGTCGTGGCATGGCATAATGCACAAGCATATATAAACTCATGGCATCTAAATCGTATACCAACAATAAACCGGTATTAAGTCGTCGAGTAACATAAACTTCATAAAACATGTAGCACATTATCTTTCATATAAGTGCTCATAGTAAGCCACATAAGGGATAGAGAGGGTACCCAAATAGCTCCGTTGTGTTGCTCCTGCAATACACAATGTTACTGGTTCGTGCCACATCGATGCTCTGTGATTACATCGACTTTCACTGAGCGGCTACACCTCAAGGGCAGCCCTTTCTCAGTCTAGCTTAGCATAATCCATTCGCTCTATTGGTTACGAGATGGGCTAACTTCCCCACTGGGGCCAACAGTGGAGGGTGTGTGAGGTCCCAGGTACGGCGATCCATAGCGAATACGAATCTTACGATTCGTATAGGCGATGTATCGTCCTACCCTGACTTAAAAACCAATCCAAATAATGCCAGCTGGGCTTTTATGAAATGCACAAGCAGATATTTACTCGCATGCTCAAACAAGAACCAAGACCGTCAAGAGCGGACTTATCAAATCAAGTAGGTCATAAGGCTCTACATACCAATTTAACAATGCACATATTTGCACATACTCAACAATCCAACTAACTTAGCAGTATAGTCCAAGAACCACATATTTGAGGTATTCATAACCCTCAAGTCACAACCCAGTCAACGTAGCATATAAACTCAAGAAATCACAATATGAGGTCTACTATAGCCCTCTACTCGGGATTAAACCAAAGACTACTATTTAGTCTAAGAACAACCATAAATCGAGACTTAGTGATTAGTCAATTCATAAAAGCAATACAGACCCAATCATAGTCCCAATCGTCATATATACTTGACGTTATCAAACCAATCTAAAGGGTACCAAAACCAACCCATAGTCATAATCTCGCAAGTGCTTTGATGTGCACGCGGCCAAATTCCCTAAGAGAGAACTCATTCAAATAATCATTCCTTAAAGTAATACGAGGTCATAAGTTGGTCTCTAATGCTTCGTGCCCTAATGAGCACGCTCTAATTAAATCCCCAATAAGCCTCGATATCATGGGTGTCACAATTGGGACACAATACGAGATGCTCGGGTACTCACAATCAAAACCAAACAAACCCGAACATCGTAGGATTTCGACCTAAGGCTCACCAACATCTTATTGAACCTAAAACAACTCCATTGAGTCTTAATACCGCATTTCATTAAATACACATTTCATACAACCCAAAATTAGTACATCATTCGAGTTATATCAAATTTCCCAAAATCATCCGGGTTGATTCCCAAGCCCTAAAACCCAAGAATTCATCATAATCATAGTCAAACGAAGTCCAATTGTCGTAGGATTCCAACCCGAGTTCATTATCACATTATTGAACTTATTTCGACTCCGTTGAGTCTAAACACCAAGTTTCATCATTTATACCCTTCATCAATCTCAACATTAACCCCACTTCAACTAACAATAATTTCTCCAATAATTTGGGATTGACTCTCAAGCCTAAAATCCACAAATAATCCCAACATAGATCAAAACCCATTTCATAAATCATATAATTTCATTTAAGTGATCATAACCATAGTATATAGAGAGTTCACATATCCAAAGCCCCAACCATAGGCATACTTTCATAATAAACCCAAATAAAATGTAAACATGATTTCTAGCATGCTCACAACCCTAGAATCACAAGATGAAGGATAAACATATACATCAACAATCATAGAAGTCATCTACAAATACTCCTAACAAGTTCATACTTCCAAAATCCCCAAAAATTGGGCAAACATAGCATACAAGTGTTCATTGCCCACAAATAGCATATAGATTGTTTTCCTTAGGGCCAATGAACCAAAATCAAAAGGAAGTAACTTACCTAGCTTGAGTGAAAACTCAAGAGAACACAAATCCGATCGGTGAAGTTGTTCTACTCGTCGAGGGCTTCAAGATTCCGAAGTTTGAAGGAAATCGGGTGGTTGGATCATCAAGGATCGAAGAGAGAAGAAGCTAGGGCTCAAGAGTCTCCCATGGAGTCTCTCTCTCTAACTCACGGTTTGTGGGAGAGAAATGAAGAGGATTTTGGCTGAATTGGTGAAGGGTTAGGCTATTTATACTTCTCAACAACAAGGGCACAATAGACTTTTCCCAAGTACAATTAGTAGAGATTAGGATTAATCAATCACTAATCTAACCTTAATTAACTTCCAACTAATGTTAGGACATGTTTAGGGTTAAGTATGAGAGGTTAGGAAGGGTTTAGAGGGGGTTTAATGAGGGTAGAATAGGTATAATTCGTCCAAACTCAAAACAGGGCAAAAATCCCGTAACAGCAACCTGGGGTTGAGGCGGGCGCCTCACCCCTCTCCATGCGGCCTGGCTCGCCTAACACAAAGATGCTTTCAGACTTGAGGCGGGCGCCTCACTATGTGCCAGGCGGGCGCCTCGGCCTCTGAATCTCCAAAACTTGGTCCAAACATGATCTAAATGGTCCCAAACTTATGGGCAACCATTCTAGGGTCTAACCCAACTCAAAACAAGTCAGAAACACACCCGAAGAACTCCCGAAACAACTCGGAGCGAAACCGGGAAGGGGTGCAACAACGTGCAACCGGAATGACGAATGAACTCGAAATCGAACGCGCAATGAAAGGAGACTTTTAAGGCAAGTCTAAGGGCTAATGAAGAAGCTTAAATACTTCTAGAAAGTTGAATAACAACTAGGGGAATAAGAATCCCAAAGGAGAGACGATTACGCGACTCGATTCCCGAACTACGCGATAGAGACGAACGCTATCTCCAAAACTTCCAAATCATCGATAGACTTAAAGAACACCTCCAACATGAAGTCTAATGCATCTAAACATGTCAATAAACCATCTTAAAGAGGTCTAGGACCCAAACCGAGGTCACGAACACAAAACGCAAGCAAACCCTAAATCGCGTCGCATTCCGACTATCGTCGAGTCACGACCTGTGACTTTAACAAGTCAACAACTATATAGAGTCTCTTAATAATGTTTTGGTCTTAATATGGTCTCTCAAACACATCTAGACCCTCTCGCAAACCAAGCATGCAGTCAACAAAGGAAGAAGTGCAAGTATAGCATGCAAACCGAGATAACGAAGGAGCGGGGCGTCACAATACAAGGCTCAGCGTACATGCGCCGGCGCTCAAAATAGAATACAACAAGTATAGACATAAATACAAATAAGACCAAGTTCTCAAGCAAAGTCTAAATGACTTGCTAAACCCAACGTCCTTACAAAAAAGCTTAACAGAAGGACATCTAAAAACCACAACCTCGTCGCGTGCGATCACGGACAAGCGAGAATCCTGCTACACCTCAAAGGGCGGTACCTGAACGGATCAGATCTAAAGCAGTAAAAGGGAGGGGGTAAGTCATAAAGACTTTGTGAGTTAACAATTATGCATGTCATGGCATTATGCAACATACATAGCAAGATATCATTTTTAATATCAAGTCACTCAAAGCATTCATTTAATAAACACTTAAATCACATATCCATGGTAGCACATTGTTTCACATAAGTGCTATAAAGTAAATCACATATAAGGAGGATATGTTATGGAACCGGTGCCGCTACGTAGCTCCTGCAATACACAGCGTTAATATTCGTGCCAATGATACCCGTGATGAGTGTATCAAAGTACCGAGCTCTCTACTCGGGTACCGAGCTCTCTACTCGGTTACCAAGCTCTCTATTTGGTAATTAGACTTGCCAATGTGCTCTCTTGGTTACAGCAAAGGGGCTACTTCCTCACTGTGGCCAACAGTGGAGGCGTGTGTGATAAAAACCCGGTATAACAACCCATCACTATCACGAGTCCCATAACTCGTGACGGCGATGCATTGTCACACCAACGACTCAACCAAATATGCCAGCTGGACTCATGCAATGCCAAGTAGATGTTTACTCATCATGTAATCTCAAATAAGGAATAAGTTCGACAAGAGCGAACTTATTCAACAAGTAGTTGTTTACTCATTTAAGGAATCACACAAGAATTGGACAAGAGCGAATTCAACATGTCAAATAGATACATTATTCTACAACATGCTCTCAACCATGCATTTAATTCACACGATCACATAAACCGCAT
The DNA here is from genome assembly GCA_013146195.2 of Codonopsis lanceolata. Lineage (NCBI taxonomy): Eukaryota > Viridiplantae > Streptophyta > Magnoliopsida > Asterales > Campanulaceae > Codonopsis > Codonopsis lanceolata. Next base: position 34,241,483 of record CM028382.1, read on the forward strand.
AAGAACTCAATCGAGTCTTAAAAGCACACAAACCTCAAGGCATACTCATCAATCCATCTCAAAGTATCGTAAGCTAATTCATTAGTCTAACGAACTAAATTCGTCGTAGGGATTGATTGTGGAGTCGTTATTGTTCATAACTCCCTAATTTCAACTCCGGTGAGTTTTACTATATTTCAACCAAGAAGAGCATTGATACTATATGTATCACATTGCCCTTTTCTAAGTTCTCCGTTCATTTAGAACTCGATAACTAAGCCGTTTATGTTCTTAAACTAGCCTTAAACACAATCTCGAGTTTCAAACCCTAGTTTCGGTGATTTTGATAAACCTTGAATTGAACTAAATTCTTTCACAAGAGTTATTCCCAAGCTTAATACAAACAACATTCATGCTTTAATAAATGTCAAAATCATAACTTCATAGAGATTTCATAAAATCATACACATATTTTATATGTTGAATTGGAAGTTTTGTCTTCACAAAAGGTGTTCATAATCAACCCTAGAACAACTATAATGAAGGGGTCATGCTATTTTATTGAACATGAAAATTCTGGGAATTGTCACTCACCTTAGTCCTATGATTAATGGATGAAAGGTTGATTAAAGAGAGGATTGTTGTAGAGAAGATCGAGAGCTTCGATTTGGCTGTCTCGGTTCGACGATCGGACCACCGGATCTCCGGGAAATGGTCCTTCAAGTTTGTGTGACCTCCATGGACGAAATTGAGCTCAAGTCTCTGAAGTTCAGCTTGTTTGTTGATCAATAATGGCTGAAGGCTGAATAAATGACTTATATACCTCCCTAGAAGACCCCAATCCTTGTGATGGATGATAAATGGCCTCTCATTGGCCAAGGCATGTGAGCCATTGATAAGCAAATGATCAAAGGCTCAAAAGGGTTGTAAACAAGTCAACAAAGAGGGATTTGAGTGACCAAGGACGTCCAAGGGCAAGGGTGCAAGGGTCATTAACCAAAACACTCAAAAAATCTCTCAAAGCTGAAAACTGTCCAATTTCCAGATTATTGTTACTGGACAGTCGATCTTGTAAAATCTACCATAAATAGGTCACGCCTCCAAATGAGATTATTATTGATTATTATGAAACTAGACTCTTTAAATTATAATTTAGCCTTTTAAATTACTCAATTTGGACTTATATTTATCAAAATATGGCTACTACAAGATCAAGTACAAAAGCTGATTTCCTGAAAATAGAATTCTGGCACAGCCGTAAGTCAAGACGTAAATGAGGTACTTATACACCTTGGAAAAATATCATATTTTATAGGGAGTATCCTAACATATGTAGGTAAAACATACTAAATTTTTAGAAAATTATCTTTAGTAGATTGGTACCAGAATTTTCCCGAAGTTCGCCCAAAAACCGGACTGAATCTGAGAAGTAATAAGTTGGTCATCTTATTTCCAAATGCAACAAGTCTATGAATGAAATGAAGTCTCTAACATGTCAAGACATATTATAAACATGTTATAATGATGACAAACAGAAATGGGGTTTGGGTTCTCAAATTTCAACACTCTTACCAATTTTTTAATGTTAAAGAGCAGCACGTGAATTGCTACCAAACATTGCAATCGGATCGTGTTCATGTCATTTCGTCATTCAATTTAAAAAGAAGCAATGATTTGATTGATGAAATTACATGAATAACGATTAGTTTGTACAATGTTTTAACCTTCTTAGTAGATTGAAGATCCTCAATCCAAAAGATATCCATCCATATATGAGCTTCAATCTCACGGTGACGCAAAAAAACATGATTTCGAGTTGATTCAAGAAATTAGGGGTGGCGTGTCAAAGGTGCGATTTTAACTTTTCCCAACAACATATATATGTTTCTGGTGTATTTAAAGTAACTAGGGAATGATACGATCATTGTTCGCCTATTATTAACGTACGAAGAGAAAAAGTGTACCAACTAGATAAATTGTGAATAGTTTATTCTTTATTTTTGATAGGCAAAACACACCTTTGGGCCACTGTACTTTACAAAACATTGCAATTAGGCCACTGAGACTTCAAAATTTTCGGGATGGCCACTGTACCAGACTTATCTTGCACGTTTACCCCTTTTTTGGATGGACGTTAAGTTTAGCCGTTAAATCAGGTTAAATGTCTATTTTACCCTTGTCTTTATCAATCATCCCTGTTACAAAGTAACCCAGGAGGCTAGCTAGGCACATTATGAAATAAATGAGTTTTTAATACAATAATACAAAATTGAGATGCCGGTGAAGAGACGGCAAGGCAGACAGATCTGGAGATGTAGCCGCTGTAGATAAAGAGCTTGGCCGGATCTGAATCAGTGTGCACCAGAGATGGGGTACTCGACTGGGACAACGATGCGTCAGAGACGGAGGCGAGATGTGTAACGCCCCATAACCTTGCATGTGCATTCTATGCTTGTTTTTATACTTTCTTGGTTGATCGCGATCATGTTTACCTAGTTTATAAACGTCTTAGAATCATTCTTAAATCATTCTTGAAGTTCTTAACATGTTTAGAATCACGAAAGTTTGTTTGTTGAATCGCCGGTTTGATCGTTTTGAATTTAGCTTTAGCGATTTCCCTCGTTGCTCGTATTTGCTTCTATTTCGACGTACGAAGTGTTCGTTGAGTTCTTGGCCTTATATTCAGGTCTTAACCATGTTGAAACAAGTCCCTTTCATGTCCAAGACATCCTAGTTTGAATGACGTTTGATTGTAGTTTGATTCGTTGTTCGTTCGTCGCATGGTTCGCGCCTTGTTCTACCTTGTTCCGGGAGTTGTTCGGGTGTGTTTCCGACCCATTTTGAGTAGGGTTAGACCTTAGAATGGTTGCCCAAAAGTTTGGGACCATTTAGATCAAGTTTAAATCAAGTTTTAGGCATTCTGGAGCCGAGGCCGCATGGGAGTGGAGGCGCCCGCCTCAAATACAGGGAGCAATTGAGAAATGGACTGAACTTGGGAATGGTCCCAGAGGTTGAGGCGGCCGCATGGGCCTAGGTGAGGCGCCCGCCTCACCTGCTACTCTGCTACGGGTTGATTTCTTCCTGTTTCGGAATTTGACGAATTGTACCCTTCAAACCCCTACTTAAACCTATCCTAAACCTCCCTAACCCTTCCTACTTAAGTCCTAACATCCCCAACTTAATTTTAATGATGGATTAAGAAGCTTGTTGATCATCCAAACCCTATCCTAAGAATCTCAAAGAGACCCTAAGGTCTTGACACATGTCCCACTCACCCTTTTTGACCACATATAAGCCCCAAATCAGATTTTTGACCCTCATTCTCACTCTCTCTCTTCCAAAAACGAATTTCATCTCTCTCAAGGTTCTTCCATGGCTTCTTGAGGTCTCATCCCTTGGTCTTCATCAACCATTCATCATTTGCCCAAGAGCCTTTCATTAAAGTTGTAGAGCTCGAGAAGGGGAGCATTTCCATCCGATTGATTTCTTCATTTGCTTTCGTTGGTGTTGAACTTGTAAGTTACTCTTCTTCATTTTAGTTCCCATTGACCCTAAGGAAACAAAGTTTATGATGTGTGAGGTCAATGGGGACACATAGTTGCTTCCTACGAATTTTGAATGTATAATTTTGCTAGGAGCATGTCTAGGTTGATTCTTGCCTTTGAATGTTGAAATTACTCTTCCACTATGATTAATTGAGGTCTTGAACATGTTAGAAGTAATGTAATATGTTTGTTGATGATAGTGAAATTATTTGAGAATGCCCTAAATTATGCCTATTTGGTATTTGTGAAAATGGTTATGTGTTGTAACCTTAATATTGGACTACTTGAAGAACATGAATTGTATTAAAATGTTTTAGGTGAATTTATGCCTTGTTGAACTTAGAAGTGACCTAAGTTGGGTTATGAAGCATATAGCTTCAATTTCCCCAAAATTGAGAATTTAGTGAAAAGACTCAACGGAGTCGACTCTAGGGAAGAATTGAACATGTTAGACTCTAATTTCAATCCCTACGAAGTTTGAACGTCATTTGACTTGGTTTACTCAAGTATGAGTTGGTTTAATTGATTGTAACAAGTTGTTATGAAAGATTGGTATTTGTGCAAATTATTGCCTTGATGTGATTACGGTAGAGATTATCCCCTACTTGGATGGTCGAATTCGCTCTTGTCGGATTCGGACCTTAAATTGGTTTAAGTCAAGTAAATATCTACTTGTGCATTGCATTAAGTCCAGCTGGCATTAAATGGTTTGTTTTTCAAGTCAGGGTGGGACGATACATCGCCTTCACGAATTATGGGATTCGTGCTCGCTATGGATCGCCGCACCCGGGACTCCACACACACCTCCACTGTGGGCCGCAGTGGGGAAGTAGCCCCTTTGCCGTATCAGTTAAGTGCCGCATTGGCTTGCTATTGAGATCGAGTAGCACTCGACGACAGTCGATGAATTCACATAACATCGATGGCACGAACCAGTAACGAAATGTTTTGCAGGAGCTACGAAGCGGCCGTGACTATCATATCCTACTTGTATGATTTACTTTACGCACTTATGTGAATAAGGGTGCTAAGTGTTAAATGATGATAATATGCCATAATTGTGATAATATGCCATATTAGTGATAAATGTCATGCTATAACATGAACATGCATATTTTGGTAACTTACTAAGTCTTTCGACTTACTCTATTTGTTTGCTTTGTTTTCCTTAGATCAAAGCCGAGGTGACGTTCCACGCTAGATTCACGCATTCGCTTGGACGTTGTGAGCAAGGTTGCTCTTTTGGACATTAATTGGTTAATCTTGTATTTTGGAAAGGACGATGGGAAGCAAGTCATGTAGACTTAGCTTGGGTTTTTGTGTTGTAGTAACTTATTATTAATACTTGTAATCTTTTGGTATGCCGACTATAAGTCGAGCTTGTTTATATGTGTGTATGGTTCATCATAGTTTCTTCCGCTAAAGCGCCGCTTTAAAGTATTATTATTGTTATTGTCTCCGCATGTTGTGGCCGTTGAGGTTTATTAAGCATGTGTTAATTGTAGGAGTAGTTGTTGGGTTCCTACCGTAACGCCGATGACTTGTTTAAATCAGGTTGTTTTTCCGGCCAAGTGTAGCCGAGTTGTTAATTGTCTGAAATGTTGCGCCACGTGAATTTTAAAACCCTACTTATGCATGCTTATGTGTTTAACTTGATTATTTGGACGGCGCGATTCGATCTCCGCATTGGGGTTCGGGGTCGTCACAGCTTGGTATCGAGCTATAGTTAGCCGCGGCCAGGCCGATAGGTTCCATGGCCTAGGTGGGTTGGTTATTTGTGTGATGATTCTAACGCCGAGTGAATTCTTGTAGGAGTTCGATGGATAATCCTAGGAACGGAAATGGCCGCGGTAGAGGTAGGCCCCAGAACCGCCGAAAGTTGAGGTACCGCCGCCGCAGAATAATCCTGGGTCCGGATGTAGCGTAATTACACCGTGTGTTGATGGCTTTTCCGGGCAGGGGCGTGCCGTGGAGGTCAAGCCGGGGAGTACCACCACCACCACCACCGAGACCGAGGAGGACCGACAACACTCTTCTAGAGAGATTCCTTAAGTTGAAGCCTAGTGCTTTTTTGGGGAGCCAAACCCGAGGGAGGCCGAAGTTGTGGATGGAAGAGATGATCAAAATCTTATCTATGTTGGAGTGTACCGATGAGGAGAAAGTCGACTAGCGACGTTAAGTTTAAGGGAGCCGAGCATTGGTGGACCGTGTTGAAGGAAAGTTGGGAGATGCAACAAGTCCCTATTACTTGGGCTAATTTTCAGAGGGAATTTAAGAATGAGTACGTACCGGATGTGGTTCGCAACCAAAGGGAGAAAGAATTCTATAATCTTGAGCAAGGTACTATGACTGTGGCGGAGTATTCTGCGAAGTTCACCGAGTTGAGCCGTTATTGCACGTATTTGATTCCTACGGAGGCTCGGAGAACACATAAGTTTGTTAAAGGGTTGAGGACCGAATTTAGGAAGCAGATTCTAGCACTTAAGCTCACCGACTATCGGACTGCAGTTGATAGAGCTTATGAGGTTGAGCAAGATATCGAGGAGCACCGAGTCAAGGGTAATTCGGGTAATGCACGATGCACTCACTCGTAACACTAATCGTGGAATAATTCAGGCGTAAGAGGATACCAAGGGAAACCGTGATAGAGAGGTGGAGGCCAAGGTAGGCCACAGCAGGGAAGCAGGGCAACAACACTTCTTCTACTCAGGGGCAGCAAGGGTCTCGCAATGAGACTATGATTTGTTCGTTCTGCCAGAAGTCGGGGCACACAGCTGATAGGTGTTGGGTAAAGAATGGGAAGTGTTTCATTTGTGGAGACGGGACTCACATGAAGAGAGATTGCCCGAAGTTCAAGGCTAGTCAGTCAATGAGGCGCCGGCCAGCCTGCTAAGAGAGATGTGGATGGTAAACCGGTTCAGGTGGTGTTTGCGCTTGATCGCGAGGTTCAGTGGGTCTACGGCAAATGATAGGAGGTACTCTTTCTATATTTGATCATAAGGCTCGAATTCTCATAGATCCGTGGTCTTCGATTCTTATGTTGCTTCGCACTTTGTTGAGAATCTTTGCGTATTGCCTCAATCTTTGCCATACTTGCTTGAAGTGTCTACCCCGCCGGGGAATATATGCTCGCGCCTCGAAGTGTTTAGATCTTGTGATGTTTTGGTGGGTGACCACACTTTGCATGCGGACTTGGTAGTTCTCCCATACGTGATTTTGATGTGATTCTTGGCATGGACCGGTTATGTGCTTATCATGCTATAGTTGACGCCATAGGAAGAGGGTTACTTTTTATATGCCTGGGTGTGCCCGAATTACGCTTTTTGTGGGTGATCAAGCCGAGTGACTTGCATTTCATTTCTGCTAAGCTAAGGCTAGAAAATTGTTGTCTCAAGGGTGTACGGTATCTTGCCTCGCGTTGTTGATAAGAAGAGGTCTTCGCCGAATTTAGAGGAGGTCCCGGTAGTATGTGAGTTTCCCGATGTGTTTTCTACCGATCATGCTATGCCACCCGATAGAGAACTAGAGTTTTGTATTGAGCTTATTCCGGGGACTTCACCGATTTCTAAGGCACCGTATAGGATGGCACCATGGAGCTTAGAGAGTTGAAAACTCGCTGTGAACTCCTTGAGATTGGTTTTATTAAACCGAGTGTGTCGCCTGGGGCGCACCGGTCTTATTTGTGAAGAAGAAGGATGGGAGTTTACGGTTACGGTTATGCATAGATTATCGCGAATTGAATAAGGTGACCGTTAAGAACAAATACCCACTACCCCACATTGATGATCTATTTGACCAATTGCAAGGGTCTATTGTTTATTCTAAGCTTGATTTGCGATGGGGTTACTATCAATTGAAGGTTAGAGAGGAAGACGTTCCGAAGACAGCTTTTCGCACTAGATATGGGCACTTTGAATTTGTGGTGATGCCGTTTGGGTTGACGAATGCGCCGGCGGTGTTTATGGACTTGATGAACCGTGTCTTCCATAGTTATCTTGATTGTTTTGTGGTAGTCTTCATTGATGACATCTTAGTGTATTCGAAATCTCTGGAGGAGCATGAGAAACACTTTGAGGATTGTCTTGTCTATTCTTCGGAGAAACAAATTTTATGCGAAGTTTAGCAAATGTGCCTTTTGGCTTGAGGAGGTGTCCTTCTTGGGGCATATCATTTCTAGTGACGGAGTAGCCGTTGATCCTTCTAAGGTTGAAGCGGTGACGAATTGGAAGAGACCTAGTTCGGTTACCGAGGTTCGGAGTTTCTTGGGTCTAGCGGGTTATTACCGGAGATTTATTGAGGGATTTTCTGATCGTGACTCCTATGACGAAATTGACACGTAAGAACGTGCCGCTTGTTTGGAGCGAGAAATGTGAAGCTAGTTTTCAAGAGCTTAAGAAGCGGTTGACGTCGGCACCTATATTGGCTTTGCCTAGTGGAGGAGATAATTTTGTGATTTATAGCGATGCTTCTAAGGAAGGTTTGGGTTGTGTGTTGATGCAAAATGGTAGAGTTATCGCCTATGCGTCGAGGAAGTTGTCTATTCATGAGCAGAATTACCCTACACACGATATGGAGTTGGCTGCGATTATTTTCGCATTGCATAAATGGAAACACTACTTGTATGGGGCTAAATTTGAGATCTTCACCGACCACAAAAGTTTGAAGTACTTGTTTTCCCAAAAGGAGTTGAACATGAGGCAAAGAAGATGGATGGAGAAACTAAAAGACCACGATTGCACTATCTTGTATCATCCGGGGAAGGCAAATGTAGTAGCGGATGCCTTGAGTAGGAAGGTTCATATGTCATGTATGATGGTTAAGGAGTGGAAGATGTTGGAGGACTTGCGAGATTGGAGTCCTAGTGTTTCATTGATAAAGTGATCTTCGCGAATGTTCGTGCTACACCGCTTTGTTTGGGAAGATTAAAGAAGCGCAAAGGGATGATCCGGAAGTTGAAGAAAATCATTGATGGGTTGGCTGAGAATGTATCGCCTGATTTTGCGATTAATAGTGAGGGTACTTTGACATTTCGAGGTCGAATTTGTGTTCCTTCTAATGATGACTTGAAGAGGTTGGTTCTTGATGAGGCTCATAAATCGAGGTATACCATTCACCCGGGGAGCACGAAGATGTACTTAGACTTGAAAAGACAATTTTGGTGGAAAGGCATGAAGAGGGAAATTGCGGAGTATGTGTCAAGGTGTTTGACTTGTCAGCAGGTTAAGGCTGAGCATCAGAGGCCTGCGGGACTTCTACAACCACTGAGATTCCCCGAGTGGAAATGGGAGTTCATTACTATGGATTTTGTGACAGGTTGCCGCCACACACGAGAGGTTTTAATGCGCTTGGGTTATAGTCGATGTGATTGACTAAGTTCCGCACACTTCATTCCGATAGCTATCACTTATTCGCTGACTCGCTTGGCGCCTTTGTATATCCAGAGATCGTGAGACTTCATGGCGCACTCGTGAGTATTGTGTCCGATAGAGATCCGAGGTTCACATCTAGATTTTGGCAGACGTTGCGGTGAGGCTTTGGGGACCAAACTAGACTTCAAGATAGTTTTTCATCCGCAAACGGATGGTCACCCGAGCGATTGATTCAGATTTTGGAGGACATGCTTCGAGCTTGTGCCGTGGATTTCAAGGAAAGCCGATTCTCACTTACCTTTAGCCGAAGTTTGTGATAATAACGCCTACCGAGTATCAAGATGGCGCCGTATGAAGCTTTGTATGGACGCAAGTGTAGATCGCCAATTTGTTGGGATGAAGTTGGAGAGAGGCGAAACTTTGGGGTTCCGAAGTTAGTGCAACAAATTGAGAGCGTGAAGTTGATTAGAGATCGCTTTGCGCACCGCTCAAAGTCGACAAAAGAGTTATGCGGATAATCGAAGACGAGATCTTGAGTTCCAGGTGGGTGACTACGTATTCTTGAAGGTGACACCGAGGAGAGGTACGAAGAGATTCGGCAAGAAAGGGAAGCTTACACCGAGGTACATTGGTCCGCTCGAGATTCTTGAGAGAAGTTGGGTCCTTGGCATCATTGCATTGCCACCTTCACTTTCTGAGACTCATAATGTATTTCATGTTTCCATGTTGCGAAAGTATTTGAAGGATGATACCCATGTACTTGAGTATGAAGAGATCACGTTTGAGCCGGATATGTCTTATGTCGAAAAGCCCGTGAAGATTTTGGATACCAAAGAGCAAGTGCTACGAACCAAGAAGATTCCCTTAGTTAAAGTTCTTTGGAGAAACCACAACATTGAAGAAGCGACTTGGGAGACGGAAGCGGAGATGCGCGAGAAGCATCCACACTTGTTTGATGAACTTGGTAAGAATTTAGGGACTAAATTCCTAAAGGAGGGGAGAGTGTAACGCCCCATAATCTTGCATGTGCATTCTATGCTTGTATTTGTGCTTTCTTGGTTGATTTCGATCATGTTTACCTAGTTTATAAACGTCTTAGAATTAATCTTAAATCATTCTTGAAGTTCTTAACATGTTTAGAATCACGAAAGTCCGTTTGTTGAATCGCCGGTTTGATCGCTTTGAATTTAGCCTTAGCGATTCCCTAGTTGCTCGTATTTGCTTCTATTTCGACGTACGAAGTGTTCGTTGAGTTCTTGGCTTTATATTCAGGTCTTAATCATGTTGAAACAAGTCTCTTTCATGTCCAAGACATCCTAGTTTGAATGGTGTTTGATTGTAGTTTGATTCGTTGTTCATTCGTCGCGTGGTTCGCGCCTTGTTCTACCTTGTTCCGGGAGTTGTTCGGGTGTGTTTCCGACTCATTTTGAGTAGGGTTAGACCTTAGAATGGTTGCCCAAAAGTTTGGGACCATTTAGATCAAGTTTAGATCAAGTTTTAGGCATTCTGGAGCCGAGGCGGCCGCATGGGAGCTGGTGAGGCGCCCGCCTCAAATACAGGGAGCAATTGAGAAATGGACTGAACTTGGGAATGGTCCCAGAGGTTGAGGCGGCCGCATGGCCTAGGGTGAGGCGCCCGCCTCACCTGTTGCTCTGCTACGGGTTGATTTCTTCCTGTTTCGGAATTTGACGAATTGTACACTTCAAACCCCTACTTAAACCTATCCTAAACCTCCCTAACCCTTCCTACTTAAGTCCTAACATCCCTAACTTATTTTTAATGATGGATTAGAAGGCTTGTTGATTATCCAAACCCTATCCTAAGAATCTCAAAGAGACCCTAAGGTCTTGACACATGTCCCACTCAAACTTTTGACCACATATAAGCCCCAAATCAGATTTTTGACCCTCATTCTCACTCTCTCTCTTCCAAAAACGAATTTCATCTCTCTCAAGGTTCTTCCATGGCTTCTTGAAGTCTCATCCCTTGGTCTTCATCAACCATTCATCATTTGCCCAAGAGCCTTTCATTAAAGTTGTAGAGCTCGAGAAGGGGAGCATTTCCATCCGATTGGTTTCTTCATTTGCTTTCGTTGGTGTTGAACTAGTAAGTTACTCTTCTTCATTTTAGTTCCCATTGACCCTAAGGAAACAAAGTTTATGATGTGTGAGGTCAATGGGGACACATAGTTGCTTCCTACGAATTTTGAATGTATAATTTTGCTAGGAGCATGTCTAGGTTGATTCTTGCCTTTGAATGTTGAAATTACTCTTCCACTATGATTAATTGAGGTCTTGAACATGTTAGAAGTAATGTAATATGTTTGTTGATGAAAGTGATATTATTTGGTAATGCCCTAAATTATGCCTATGTGGTGTTTGTGAAAATGGTTATGTGATGTATCCTCAATATTGGACCACATGAAGGACATGAATTATATTGAATTGTGTAGATGAATTTATACCCTTGTGAACCTAGAAGTGACTTAGGTTGGGTTGTGAAGCATATAGCTTCATTCTTCCCAAAATTGGGAATTTAGTGAAAAGACTCAACGGAGTTGACTCTAGGGAAGAATTGAACACGTTAAGCTCTAATTTCAATCCCTACGAAGTTTGAACGCCGTTTGACTTGGTTTACTCAAGTATGAGTCGGTTTAATTGATTGTAACAAGTTGTTATGAAAGATTGGTATTTGTGCAAATTATTGCCTTGATGTGATTATGGTAGAGATTAACCCTACTTGTTGGTCGAATTCGCTCTTGTCGATTCGTCCTTAATTGGTTTAAGTCAAGTAAATATCTACTTGTGCATTGCATTAAGTCCAGCTGGCATTAAATGGTTTGTTTTTCAAGTCAGGGTGGGACGATACATCGCCTTCACGAATTATGGGATTCGTGCTCGCTATGGATCGCCGCACCCGTGACTCCACACACACCTCCACCGTGGCCGCGGGGAAGTAGCCCCTTTGCCGTGACGCTAAGTGCCGCATTGGCTTGCTATTGAGATCGAGTGGCACTCTGATCGATGAATTCACATAACATCGATGGCACGAACCAGTAACGAAATGTTTTGCAGGAGCTACGAAGCGGCCGTGACTATCATATCCTACTTGTATGATTTACTTTACGCACTTATGTGAATAAGGTGCTAAGTGTTAAATGATGATAACATGCCATATTAGTGATAAATATCATGCTATAATATGAACATGCATATTTTGGTAACTTACTAAGTCTTTCGACTTACTCTATTTGTTTGCTTTGTTTTCCTTAGATCAAAGCCGAGGTGACGCTCCACGCTAGATTCACGCATTCGCTTGGGACGCTAGTGAGCAAGGTTGCTCTTTTGGACATTAATTGGTTAATCTTGTATTTTGGAAAGGACGATGGGAAGCAAGTCATGTAGACTTAGCTTGGGTTTTTGTGTTGTAGTAACTTATTATTAATACTTGTAATCTTTTGGTATGCCGACTATAAGTCGAGCTTGTTTATATGTGTGTATGGTTCATCATAGTTTCTTCCGCTAAAGCGCTTAAAGTATTATTATTGTTGTTGTCTCCGGCATGTTGTGGCCGTTGAGGTTTATTAAGCATGTGTTAATTGTAGGAGTAGTTGTTGGGTTCCTACCGTAACGCCGCCGATGACTTGTTTAATTCAGTTGTTTTCCCGCCAAGTGTAGCCGAGTTGTTAATTGTCCGAAATGTTGCGCCACGTGAATTTTAAAACCCTACTTATGCATGCTTATGTGTTTAACTTGATTATTTGGACGGCGCGATTCTCGTGATTGGGGTCCTCGGGTCGATGGATTGCAATATGGTCCAAAGTTGGTGGCCCAAGTCCGATTATTAGATTAAATTAAATTAAATTGTATTACATTGATACAATTTTTCATATAACTCTTATAATAACATATTTAAGAAAGTAAACAATATTATTTTTTTAGTTTCGAATAAAGTTTTGTGTCTCAACCGAGTAAGAATATTTTGTCTTTCAATAAATATTAGGCGACATTTAAATTTAAGATTTAATTATTCAAAATTAATTTGCTTATGACAAATTTACTCTTTTGGCCTTAATTCAAGCAAGTGATTTATAATATTTATGACATTTTTTCTAATCATTATTTTTTGGCATGATAAATTTATGTGTGTCTTAAGTTCATCAAATGATACTTCATTTTTTCATCTTTCATTGACATTATGACACATTTTTAAACTTATTTATCTTATTTTACCTTAATGGGTAATAACTAAACAAGCTACCAATTTGTTTAATATCTCGATGACAATTTATTACTATAGATATAAAGGGTAATTTCTTTTCCCGAACATATTTAAGAGTAAAACCATATTATTTTTTAGTTTCGAATAAGTATGTCTCAACCAAGTAAAGGTTAGATTAGTCATTTGAAATAGATTAGATTTGTAATCTATTAGGTGGGGTAAATTGAAATAAAATAATGTAGGACATAACTTTATAGGTACAATTTTCATTAAGGGATCAACTATTATTTAATTATTTCAACATTTTATTAATTAGTCTATAACAAATTTACTATTTTGACCTAGTTTCAATAATGGTGAGTTTTATTAAGTTAAAGGTACATTTGTCCATTTAAGTTGTAAGAGACAACCTTTAAAATATTGGAACATTTCAATTTATTATTTAATTATTCACGAAATTAATTTGCTTATGACAAATTTACTCTTTTGGCCTTAATTCATGGCAAGTGATTTATAATATTTATGACACTTTTTTCTAATCATTATTATTTGGCATGATAAATTTATGTGTATTGTCCTTAACAAAAGGCACAAATTCATCAAATGATACTTCATTTTTTCATCTTCTTGACATTATGACACATTTTTAAAACTTATTTATCTTATTTTATTCATGGGTAATAACTAAACATGCTACCAATTTGTTTAATATCTCGATACTAACCGACAATTCTATTACTATAGATATAATTTTTCATATAAATTTTATAATGTCTTTCCCGAACATATTTAAGAAAGTAAAACCATATTATTTTTTTAGTTTCGAATAAGGTTTTTGTGTCTCAACCGAGTAAGGGTATTTTTGTCATTTCAATAAATATTGGGCGACATTTGTAACGATCCTGATAGGTGGGGGAAATTGAAAAAAAAAAATCAAAATACAGGACGAAATGAATTGAATTAAATAATGTAGGACATAACTTTAAAATAGGTACAAGTTAAGGGATCAAACTATTATTTAATTATTCATTGAATTAATTAGTCTATAACAAATTTACTCTTTTGACCTTAATTAATGGTGAGTGATTTATTAAGTTAAAGGGTACATTTGTCCATACATTAAGTTGTAAGAGACAACCTACACTTTTATAAGTAGTTAGATTAGATTAGATTAGATTAGATTAGATTAGATTAGATTAGATTAGATTAGATTAAATTGTATTACTATTGATACAATTTTTCATATAACTCTTATAATGTCTTTCCCGAACATATTTATGAAAGTAAAACAATATTATTTTTTTAGTTTCGAATAAAGTTTTAGTTTCTCAACCGAGTAAGGGTATTTTTGTCTTTCTCGAAAATATTGGGCGACATTTCAATTTATTATTTAATTATTCACGAAATTAATTTGCTTATGACAAATTTACTCTTTTGGCCTTAATTCATGGCAAGTGATTTATAATATTTATGACACTTTTTTTCTAATCATTATTATTTGGCATGATAAATTTATGTGTATTGTCCTTAACAAAAGGCACAAATTCATCAAATGATACTTCATTTTTTCATCTTCTTGACATTATGACACATTTTTTAAACTTATTTATCTTATTTTATTCATGGGTAATAACTAAACATGCTACCAATTTGTTTAATATCTCGATACTAACCGACAATTCTATTACTATAGATATAATTTTTCATATAAATTTTATAATGTCTTTCCCGAACATATTTAAGAAAGTAAAACCATATTATTTTTTTAGTTTCGAATAAGGTTTTTGTGTCTCAACCGAGTAAGGGTATTTTTGTCATTTCAGTAAATATTGGGCGACATTTGTTAGTAACGATCCCGGTAGGTGGGGAAATTGAAAAAAAAATCAAAATACAATTGAATTAAATAATGTAGGACATAACTTGACAATAGGTACAAGTTAAGGGATCAAACTATTATTTAATTATTCATTGAATTAATTAGTCTATAACAAATTTACTCTTTTGACCTTAATTAATGGTGAGTGATTTATTAAGTTAAAGGGTACATTTGTCCATACATTAAGTTGTAAGAGACAACCTACACTTTTATAAGTAGTTAGATTAGATTAGATTAGATTAGATTAGATTAGATTAGATTAGATTAAATTAAATTTTATTACTATTGATACAATTTTTCATAAAAATCTTATAATGTCTTTCCTGAACATATTTATGAATGTAAAACAATATTATTTTTTTAATTTCGAATAAAGTTTTAGTTTCTCAACCGAGTAAGGGTATTTTTGTCTTTCAGAAAATATTGGGCGACATTTCAATTTATTATTTAATTATTCACGAAATTAATTTGCTTATGACAAATTTACTCTTTTGGTCTTAATTCATGGCAAGTGATTTATAATATTTATGATACTTTTTTCTAATCATTATTTTTTGGCATGATAAATTTATGTGTATTGTCCTTAACAAAATGCATAAATTCATCAAACGATACTTCATTTTTTCATCTTTTTTGACATTATGACACATTTTTAAAACTTATTTATCTTATTTTATTCATGGGTAATAACTAAACATGCTACCAATTTGTTTAATATCTCGATACTAACCGACAATTCTATTACTATAGATATAATTTTTCATATAAATTTTATAATGTCTTTCCCGAACATATTTAAGAAAGTAAAACCATATAATTTTTTTAGTTTCGAATAAGGTTTTTGTGTCTCTCAACCGAGTAAGGGTATTTTTGTCATTTCAGTAAATAATGGGCGACATTTGTAACGATCCTGGTAGGTGGGGTAAATAATGGTAGATTAGATTAGATTAGATTAGATTAAATTAAATTGTATTACTATTGTTACAATTTTTCATATAACTCTTATAATGTCTTTCCCGAACATATTTATGAAAGTAAAACAATATTATTTTTTTAGTTTCGAATAAAGTTTTAGTTTCTCAACCGAGTAAGGGTATTTTTGTCTTTCAGAAAATATTGGGCGACATTTCAATTTATTATTTAATTATTCACGAAATTAATTTGCTTATGTCAAATTTACTCTTTTGGCCTTATTTCATGGCAAGTGATTTATAATATTTATGACACTTTTTTCTAATCATTATTATTTGACATGATAAATTTATGTGTATTGTCCTTAACAAAAGGCACAAATTCATCAAATGATACTTCATTTTTTCATCTTCTTGACATTATGACACATTTTTTAAACTTATTTATCTTATTTTATTCACGGGTAGTAACAAACATGCTACCAATTTGTTTAATATCTCGATACTAACCGACAATTCTATTACTATAGATATAATTTTTCATATAAATTTTATAATGCCTTTCCCGAACATATTTAAGAAAGTAAAACCATATAATTTTTTTAGTTTCGAATAAGGTTTTTGTGTCTCAACCGAGTAAGGGTATTTTTGTCATTTCAGTAAATAATGGGCGACATTTGTAACGATCCTGGTAGGTGGGGTAAATTGAAAAAAAAAATCAAAATACAGGACGAAATGAATTGAATAAAATAATATAGGACATAACTTGACAATAGGTACAAGTTAAGGGATCAAACTATTATTTAATTATTTATTGAATTAATTAGTCTATAACAAATTTACTCTTTTGACCTTAATTAATGGTGAGTGATTTATTAAGTTAAAGGGTACATTTGTCCATACATTAAGTTGTAAGAGACAACCTACACTTTTATAAGTAGTTAGATTAAATATCAAAGGGGAAGAAAGATTTTATTTGCTACAAAAGAGTACTAACGTTTAGAACTCCTTACAGTTTAATGAATCAATCCTTTATAAGGTATATAGATGTGTATATTTACAGCAAGGATAAGTTCGGTCTTTCAAATACTTAAACTCCAAAGAACAGAGAGAGACTGTCTTGATTCAAAATCGACACAACACGCACAGAGAGAGAGTTTGAAATCAAAATCAGTGTTCATCTTTATAAATATGAAATTTAGATCTAAATCACAAACACACTCAAGGATTCCCTTCCTATTTGCATGCATCAATAACCAAAAGAGAATACCTTGTTCGGATAAGGAGCTTAGCACTCTTCTGGTACTTACGAATTTCACTAAATCACAAAATAACAGGATTGTCAGAGTCAGTAATGTTACACTAACAAACTTTAAACCATCCTAATTTCTTGATCAAACTAGAAATGCATAGCAACTATTTCAAGATGGGAAACTATAGAATTACAGTTTTTCTTTCTAACTAAGGACTGCATATCAATATGTATGCTTTTCAAATAATTTCATACCGAAGAGCAACAGTTCCAGGGTGGTATCTATGGGCCTTCTTCACTCCACCAGTGGTTGGGGGTGACTTACGAGCAACCTATAAACAAATAGCAAATAAGTTAAGAAACAACCATAACATTGCCTAACCATAACAAAGCAAATTGCAATTGATGTTAACATAGATAAGGAAAAGACCTTAGTGGCAAGTTGTGTCTTAGGAGCCTTTACTCCAGTAGATTTATGAGCAGTTCGCTTGGTACGAGCCATCTACACATACAAATAGCCAATTCTGCATTAATTTCTTCTCTGCATAATTATGATGAAAATAAGTGTTCACTACTACTATTTGATGAGTACAAGAATCAATAATACTAGTCTACATGTTTTTATTCTTTTTTAACATAATTTGTGGACAAAATCATTAATTGAATCAATAATACTAGTCTACATGACTTCTTAACTAGTATTTCTTCCCGCATAAGGTTTGAGTGTACAATATGCAAGTGAGATGAGTTTTTTATCAATTGCTCCCTCCGTTTCGGACAAAGATACATGAATTGAGAAATATGAAAAGTCATGAGTTGGAAAATCAAATACAAAGAGTTTATCCAAAACTAAGAGGATAATCTGAACTTGTATGATTATTCAAAGGTGAAAAACCCCAGCTGTGTATAGGAGAAGAAACCGAGAAGAAAAAATCAACAGGAAGATGAAACGGAGCTGCAGAAACTGTGTGCTGGCAGCTTGCATAGTCTGTAATCAAAATTCATTTTCTCACACCTCAAAGCTCGAAACGACGAACCATTTTTTTCCCCATAAACTAGACTCGTATATCTTTCCAACCATATAGGGCACACCACCTAGTTCTCTCTCAATGAAAGCAGTTTTTCGTTCAAAGATAGACCATATTTCGGAATTTCAGAAACTACATCAAGTACTATGTCCCACGAATCCTGTTAGTAACTTCCTTGAGAGAGAGAGAGAGAGAGAGAAGCTGGTGTTTATATACTCGTACCTTTGGGTAGGGTGACGATGATCTCAAACTCTGTTTGGTAACTGCGGTTGGTTCGATGGACGTGTTAACAAGTCCATTGTCCACCTGTTTGCTTCTGCCTACGGCAGAAAACTGGTTACTCTCTTGAGTTTGCGAGTTAACTGCTCCATTCTTCTCTAGTTGTTTGATTCTCTTACTTTTTTTTGGGGGTACATGTGGACTGATAGTGGGAGAAGATCTTCTTGTATTTACTGCAAGCAAGTACAAATTACAACAGATACAAAACATTTATGCATCAGAATCACTCTCTCCTATAAAAAGAGTCCTTTCTGTTTTGGTTTCTCTCAAACAAGACTCCTCCTTTAGATAGGAATCCCAAAGACAAATTAGTATCTGGAACTGAGTCCATGTAAACATCATCACTCTTTTACTTCCAAATCAGGTATAGTATCACCGATCACATACCAAATCTCCCACACTGAGAGAAACACCTTGGAAATTCTGTACTAACCATGAACACATTGTCATACACTCCACTACCAGAATATATAGACACTAGACAACTTGGTAACTTGTGTGTTTTTTTGGCCAACTAGGAGATAAAATAGTGGAAAAGTCTTGGAAAGAGAATACTCTTCAAAATAGAATTTAACAGATGCTTCACAAGCCCCAAACACGCGAGTGAAGTCTTGGCATGTTTGACCGTCTAATCATTGAGTGAAATCATACTATGGTTCTCTACAATGACCGATCAAATTAGAAATCTATAAATAGAACAACTAGACTTCAGGTGTTGAAGTGTTTTTACTTGAATAATTACAAAGTTGGAATGATAGCACAACTTCTGGTTATCAACGCCCTTAACCATTTGTTCAACGGCAAGTTCAGAAAACCTCCCATAATGAACTTACCAGCATAATTAAGTCCCGGTGATGGTACTGCTTTGTCCTGCAGCTAAAAGCCCAATAGCCCAAATATAGAGAATTGCCACTAGTCCTCCAACAAATTATTCTTCCAAAAATTTACCAGCATTTCAAAGGCCAATGTAATTGGCTTGCTCGGTACCATAAAAAGCTTTAGCAAACACTGTCATAACAAATAGATTAATCATGAATGAAAACTCCCTAGGCAGTGGTTGACTTTATTGAGTAGTATCTGAGAGCTTCTCGGACACGTCCAGGTTTTTGGGGATAAATCTATCTTGACTGGACAAGGGCAGAATGTAAAAATACATTGTGAGGCGTTATAATGCAACCCACTACTCCAACTGCTTGCTGTATTTTTTTGGAGCTTAGTTTTGGCACCAGGACACCTGCAAATTGAAATAAACAGGTCACATGTCTATCGCTGAAGTGGAGCTATTGTAGATATGATACATACTATAGAAGCCCCTTACCAAGAAGAAGTTCTTTTCCATTAGGCTTTGTCTCACCAAACATCCATGCAAATGAAACGACCATCATTGCAATGAGAACAACAAAAAGTGCGTTCAGTTTTCTCACCCCATAATTCTCAAGAAACAAAAAGATGATGAAGTTGTAATGGACAAAACAAATAAGATGAAAAAAAAAACAATCTCATGTAAGCTCTGTTAGTAACACGAGGGAAAACAAAAGGGAAATGATTAGATAGGTACATCAGAGCGTACAACAAGATTCCTGTTCACATTCCTGAATCAAAAGGAAGACCCGTGAATAGGATAACATTTGCAAAGTTCTCCAATGAGCTTGGAATTATTGCCCGTAGCATCATACCTCTTGGAACAATATCTTACAAGAAACTTGAGGACACTGAAAAGAATCTTATATATGAGCGCATCAAGGTGCACATTTTAATTATGAAACTTTTTCTTACTATTTTTTTTGCTCAATATATTCTCTTCCTACATAGCTCAAACCATATGCTTTACTTGTAACATGACAGATTTAATTTGATTGATGATGGGCCACAAGTCAAAAGGTGCATAAATACAATTGTTGCCGGCCGTTTTAGGGATCATGTGTGTAGGCTTCATAAGAAGTGGAAGAAGATGATCGAGGATGGCATGTCATATGCTGAGGCATGCAAGAATCCTCCTGAAGGAATAGTGGAAAGTGATTGGGTGATTCGGTGTGGTATGTGGGAAGATGAAGAATACCAGGTACTTTTTAAAAAAATTCTATGACTTTTTCTTACACTTATCCTAAACAGTTACACTGATGTCTGGAATTATTCTTTGAGTTAAAGGTCACTTTGTGCATTCAAACCCCTCTCCTCTCTACATGATTTGGCCGTGGGAATAGGCATTATAAAAAGTAGATATTGCATTGTATACCTATACATGAATATGATACCTTGATCTGGGGAATTGTAAATCTCTGTCCAGGACAATCTGCAAGGCATGTTAAGTTGTGGTCCATGTATTCAAAAACCATGTAAATACTTGTACTTATTTCCATCTGTGCAGTCAAAGGGATAATAATTAATGTCAGGACTAACTTTTGAAGAGTGCCGCTTTATGGAGCTCCTTCCATCAATGGTTAGAGAGTGCTGATAAGGACCAACTTTTGTTTTCATAAATAGCTTTTTTTCTGAAGTTTAGCAACAAAAGAAACTATTGATTGAGGTGTGGTGCCCAAGTCTCTTCATTATAGGACTAGATTTAGGGGGTAGGTAAAACATAGATTGAGAATGTGGAAAGATTTCTTGAATTTGGTGCTAGAAACCATTGTTTGGTTATGTGGCATTGTTGCTTGTGAGGATACAACTCAACTCTGTTTTTGTCACTTTTTCTTCATTCAATTCAGTCCATTTCAGTGCGGTCCTGTACCAGGTCATAAAACAAGCTAGAAATGTCACCCCTTGCCCATTTGCAGAACCCCTAGTCAGGTGGAATGAGTTACATTTGGGTGACTTCCTAGCATTTTACGCGTATATTCTTAGGATTGAACTATTGCTTATGGGGGATGATTTAGAGATTCTCGTGAGAGTTGATGTGTGAATACTTGGATATATATGTAGTTTGGCTTGCTGATTGGATATGATGTTAATCTATAGTAATATATAGGTCTGGTTATCTATAATTAAATTAGAGAGAGAAAATTCTCTGCGACCCTAATTCCCTAGGGTTCTGTTTGTGATTTTTTTGGTGGCGGCATGGTTGATCCACCACCAGCTCCGTCGGATCCTTCCCCTTCTGGTTTAACAAAATCTTTTGTTAATAATTCAAATCGAAACCCTAATGGTTTAAAGCCTACCACAGTCATTATTGAAGATGAGACTATGAATAAAAGTCCTAATTTGGATATTAGAGTTAATGTTGAAAATTCTCCAGACAAGTATCTTTTCCCTCTAAGACTTCCCTTTCTTTCTAATTTTTTCAACCTGATATATATGGAAAAGCACTGAAGTCCATTTTAGCTAGTGAGTAGATCTTTGTATTGTGAGAAGTTGAATCAGACATAGCTGCAAAAGCTTTCCAGTCTATTTTCCCTAATATCATGATTGAGAAAGAGTACAACTTTTCACTGGATATGCAAAGTCTTACTTGACCATTTTTGCTAAGAGAAAGATCAAGATTGATAATTTTTTCTTTCCCATATATATGCAAAGTCACTCTTTTTCTATTTTCCCCAAGAGATCGATTGAGAAAGAGAGAAAGTGGAATCCCATATATATATATGAGAAAGCACTCTTTTTGATTGAACCGAGGCAACTTTCTATATGATACTGATGTTAACGACCAGCTCTTTGGTCTTTCTTTCTATGCAATTACCTCATTTCAGTTAACGACCAGCTCTTGTGATTGACATTTCATAGAAGGACTAGAAGGACCGAAAGTGTTCATACTTGCTTCCTTATTTCATCTAGCACTTATATTAGATATATGATTTCGGGATGGATTGATCTTAGTACGAGGAATTTCTTATCTAACATCTTTATGGGAATAGCTACACGCTAACACGCTTAATAAGCACTACCTGGCTTCTTCCTTAGCACCATGGCTTAAAGCACTTCATTAAAATATTCCATTTTGGAAAGCACACCCTTCATTAAAATATTCCATTTTGGCCCTAGCAAAAAGAGATAAAGGAGCACCCTTATTGTCTTGAGAAATAGGAAGGCTAGCTTGTTGAAATCAGTCCATTCATGCAAGAGATTTCTCTAGAGACTCTAAACCTCAAAATATGACCAAAACACGATCGTTGTTTTTTATCCCGAAGGTGAAGGAATCTTCCATTAAAATAAAGAAAGCAGGGGTTCATGGCTAACTAAGTCTAAAATAGCTTAGCTACTTTAATAACTTAGTAGTCTTTAAGATAAACAATGCAACAACAGCTGCTGCTACATCATTAATGTTTCTAGGAGTGTTCTGTAGATACCTTGCAGTGGTTGGAAGTTTGTTATCACAAACTGGTTTCAACCGTTCAATTTCGGTGAAATACGAAGCATTGAGCCATTAATTTGAAATGAAATGGTTATGTAAATTGGTCATAAGAAACGGTGAGAGAAACCAGTCAACAAGCCGACATGGAATCTGATAAAAGAGCGAGAGTAATGTGTGTTTTATACTACTAGTAAGGTTCACGTGCGTTGCACGTGGTGTTAGTGATTTTTTAAAAATGATTTGTTAGTTTCTTCATTTTTCTGTTTACTTTTAATTATTAGATTTTTTTTGTATTTTTCACTACAATTTTTGAAACTTATAAATTGTGTTGTTGTGCTTTTAGCTTTTTTAATACTTTGTTTTCTGATCATTTATAATGTATATTTTTAGTCATTGTATATCAACTTATCCTACAAATTTGTTTTTTTGTTGGTTATTTACATTATCTTTTTTTATTACCAAACACGAATTCATTCACTTTTATGAGTGTGTGAATTAAAAATAATTCAAACTTATTATCTTAGATAAACACATTGTTGTTGGAGACTTTGTTTATGTCGTTTCTGAAATTTATGACTCCCTATAAAAAATAATATATTATATTAGAGAAATCAAACTTTCAACCTCAATGTATACATAGTTATACTAAAAATACGAAATTCCCTCAAATTATATATAAAGCCCCACTTTACCATCCAACCTAAGTTTTGTATCATTTTCATATCTCATTTTATAATTCTTTTCTAGTTTTACCCCTAGCCACGACGAAGCTTACAAATCTGATGTTAATGTGCACATGGTATTTCACGTGTAGGGCATTTTAGTCATTTTTTGCAATGCTCTCTTTGCTTTTATTACCCAAAGTGAAACTTCTGTTTCTTCTTCTTTGGCAACGCTTTCTCTGCATCTTCTCCGACAATGAACTCGTATGTAATTTTAAGTGAGATAAAACTCAAAAATGTACTAATGTTTTATTCAAATTATTATATAGAAAAATAAATAAAAATAAAGCGGAATCATATCAGAGATATTGAACTCAAGATCAGATAATCACATTTAGGTGTCAAGGCCGCCACGAATAAGAGCCCATCGAAAAATTAAAGACGTACAACATAACACACAAGCATACACCAAGAATTTCCTTTTTTCTCCCTCGTACAACATAATTCACAAGCATACACCAAGAATTTCAAATCTCATATTTGAATCCATCACATACGTATACGACAATGATGAGACAAACCATAGTTCAATTCGTTTTCATCGTTCATAGCTTCAACTCCAACAAATTTCTTATCGACACTGTTGATATTGATTATGGTTTGATTGGAGCAATTTTCGATTTTAAACATTATTTGCCACACCATGTTTATCACTACGATTACCAGACATGACTTCTCATCACCAAATTTGACATGAAATATGGAAATGCTAAAAAATTACATTGTGGGCCAAAGTGGATTTGGTGGATACTTTATGGGGTAATTTGTATTTTGGACTAATTTTGATGGGGCCAAAATATGATTAGCTCCCAAAATTACACATCAAATCTCACATTGCACCCCAACCTACGAAGTGTCTCACTTTCATAACTTATTTAGCTATTTGTCCGACTTTGCCCTCTCCCGTCTATAGGCGTTAAAAATAGTAACGGAAAATGGTATGTGCATGTCATATAAAGATTATTTTGGTCATTTTGCTTGGCGCACAAAATGGGAATTGACTATAAATTCAGTATTTTATTAACCATTTAGTATTTAGAATATGTTTTTAAATAAAAATAAAAATAATTATTTTAATAATTCAAAAATAATTATAGGGCCAAATTACAATTTCCCCCCAAAGTATCCACAAAATCGTATAGTTTACCCATATGTAAAGTTTGTCTCATAATGGCATCTGACTTTACTCCCCCCATTTTCCACCCTACCACTAACGGACGTTAGAAAATTCACGTTAAATAGCACGTGGTCTTCCACGTATGGGGCGAAAATGACATTTCTCTTATCTGGTTAAGGAGTAAATATATTAAAAGTACAAACCCTAATCTCACACCCTCTCCTTCTCTCTTCTCCCAGTGTAAGTTCCCATCTCCGAGTTCACCGTAATAGCCGCAATCTCCAGTTAGCCCCACCATAGCCACTACCGCCATCTCTGGGTGCAAGTTCCCATATCCGACCCAAACCCTTCCCACTCTGGTCACGCCTATCATAACTCTAGCGTCGTCCTCCTTCGATTCTAGCCAAACTCCATCTCCGATCTCCCTCATTCTCTCCCCTGCAAAAGTCGTGCTTAAAGTAGAAATCAAAGACTATAGAGTATACTTACTAAAAACCCTTGAAAAAACATGCAATTGACAGAAAACCCATAAACCTTATTGACGAGTTCATCAAAGAGAGAGAGAGAGACGGGCTTGAATGAAGAGAAATAGTTATGGGTTGTATTGAAATACTCTTCAATTTTGCGGGAGAAAATTGGGCATACGGCCGATATGCATATGGTTTAAAACAAATTATCAAAATTGAGAAGATGTTGAAGAAGCTATGACTTTAGATGTTTTGACCTCATAAAAGCAGTCATGGCGGTCAGGTTGGTTTATTTAAAAAATTATGAGAGATAAAGTAAAGGTAAAGTCATGTAAGAGGATGAAGGGGGATGAGAAATTGATTGATTTCGGTGGTGGATGGGTTTCACCAGAGAAGGTGGGTACATGGGTTCAATTTCATACATGAAATTGAAGATGGAGACGTGTAACTATGGGTAAGAGTTTTTTTTCCATATATTTTGTTTACTTTGTTTTCATTATCAAGATAAGAAAATTGACAATGAAATGGAAAAATGCATATCTATCATCTGGGTAAAGAAAGAAATTTAAGAGAAAATTTGGAGGAAGTGGACAAAACCAAAATCGGGTTATCGGTTAATTTTTGTTGTGGAAAGTGAAGATCGGAGAAAATGGTTGGTCTTTTCTCTAGATTTTTTTTCAGTAGAAAAAATATAATTGTGGACCCCACTCCATTTTAACATTTGAACTTGAAGCACCCCCAAAGTTTACATCGAATTCCTAATATTATCCTCGAGTTAAAATCGTGGAAGACCACGTGTTATTTAACGTGACTTTTCTAACCGTTGTCGCGGTTAGGGTGGAAAATATGAAAAAATATAACGTCAGATATCATTAATTATGGGACAAACCTCAGGTTGGGGTGCACTATGTGATTTGGTGGATACTTTGGGGGAGGGATTGTAATTTGGTATACTTATAAGGAAAATACTATCCTTACAAGACTTAGTAGTTGTAAGGAAAGTTATAAAATTAGTTGTAAGGCTAGCAATGTTGTAATTATAATTTGTATCATATTTAAATTTAAAGTTAAAAAATACATTACTCTCAAAAAACGAAATTTAGAAGTTATTTAATTTATTTTGTTATCCTTCATTTTCTTCCATCAACCTCATCTCTCATAGACCCACCACTATTACCACCACTACCACCTCAAATAATATCATTAACCCCAAAATCAATTTTTTATTTTATTTTATTTATTTGTCTAATTTCTTACTCCTTCGTTCAAATTAATACATGCAAAATAATAAAATAACTTCTAAATATATTTGTTTAGATTTGATTATATTTTCATAATTTAGTTTGCTATTTGATATTTAAAATATATTTTAATTAAAATAATAAATAATTATTTCAATAGTTATACTTTGTCTCATTTTAAATTCAAAGGCGAAAAAAATGTATTACTCAAAAAAAATGAAATTTAGATTATATTCAATTTATTATTTCTTCCTTCACTTTCTTCCATCAACCTCATTATTCATAGACTCACCACCATTACGACCTCATATTTCACCATGAACACAAAAGTTAATTTTTGATTTGATTTTATTTCATTTTATAATTCCTTACTCCTACCTTCAAAGTAACTCACTTGCAAAAGCCATCATTTATAGACACACCACCACCACAACCTTAAATTTCACTTTTTACAAACTCAAACTCAATTTTTTTTATTTTTAAAATTTTCAAATTGAAACGGAAACCCATATGGATCTTTGAAAATTTGATGATTTGAAAATCTCACAATGTTGTACTTCATCTAAATCACCACTGTCATCCCTATAATCACCGTCATCACCGTCCCTAACACCTCTATCCTTGCAGTCGTCAACACCGTTATCACCATCACCAAGAAACGCACTCACCTCGCCTTGCTCAAATGGAGACATAAAATCTTTTTAACTTTCGTTTAGTCGAACTTCTTTCTTTAAACATATCTCATTTCTTAGTTCCAATACACTTTTTTGTGCAGATTACTAAGTAAGGAGAAAATCTAATTTTAGGATGAGACTACTTAAAAAGATGTCGGTTCGTGACAACCTATTTCAATAAAAGGAGAGTTGCGGTAGAAAAAAGAAAGTCGATAGCCAGAGGAGGGAATATAGAGATTCTCATATATAACTACCTCGAGTCCGATGAAGAGGAGCAAGCAAATTAAGACCAAAAGAGGTCAGAGGTTTGGAACCCAGTTATGAAAATTAGTAAAATATTTTGAATCCAGTTATTTGCGATTACTAACATTGGTTTTGTTTGTAATATCTATAAGTTAGAGACCATTGATAGTTTTAAAAGTTGTTGTAGTAGTTTGAAAATTTAAAGAAGTAAATAGTAGATTTTAGCATTCTTTTCTAATAAAACACATAAATTCATCAATTGGTTCTTTATTTTTTTCATCTTCTTAACATTATGACACATTTTCTTAACACGTTTCTCTTAGCTTATTCATGAGTAATAACTAAACACGCTACATATTTGCTTAATAGTTTGATACTCACTAACAAATCTATCATTATAGTTACAATTTTCTATATACATCTAATAATATCTTTCCCTAACATATATATTTAAGAAATAAAGAAATAAATTTTTTTTTTAGTTTCAAATATTTTATTAGTTTCGAATAAAGTTTTAGTCTCTTGAGTAAATGTATTTTTGTCATTTTAGAATATATTGAACAATATTTGTAACGATAATAGTAGGAGAGGAAAAATGATAACAAAATCAAAATACAAGACGAAATGAATAGAATTCAATAATGTAGGACCTAACTTTAAAATAGGTATAAGTCAAGGGATCAAATTATTATTTAATTATTCATGGAATTAATTAGCCTATGACAAATTTACTTGTTCAACCTTAATTAATACTGAGTGATTTATTATAATTAGGGTTATTTTTGTCCAAACATTACTTTTTGTCATGGTAAATTTACTTGTTTTATCCTTAATTAAATGGTGGGTAGTTTATTTGGTGAAGGGTTATTTTTGTCTATCAATTAAATTGTAAGAAAAATGTTTGACTTTTATAGTAACAGAGATATAAAGAAATAAAACTTTTTTTTTAGTTTCAAATATTTTTTTAGTTTCGAATAAAATTTTAGTCTCTTGAGTAAATGTATTTTTGTCATTTTAGAATATATTGGACGATATTTGTAAAGATAATAGTAGGAGGGGGAAAATGATAACAAAATCAAAATACAAGACGAAATGAATAGAATTCAATAATGTAGGACCTAACTTTAAAATAGATATAAGTCAAGGGATCAAATAATTATTTAATTATTCATGGAATTAATTAGCCTATGACAAATTTACTTGTTCAACCTTAATAAATAGTGAGTGATTTATTATAATTAGGGATATTCTTGTCCAAACATTACTTTTTGTCATGGTAAATTTACTTGTTTTGTCCTTAATTAAATGGTGGGTATTATTTGGTGAAGGGTTATTTTTGTCTATCAATTAAATTGTAAGAAACATGCTTGACTTTTATAGTAAGAGAGATATAAAGAAATAAAAAAAAATAGTTTCAAATATTTTCTTAGTTTCGAATAAAGTTTTAGTCTCTTGAGTAAATATATTTTTGTCATTTTAGAATATTTTGGACGATATTTGTAACGATAATAGTAGGAGGGGGAAAATGATAACAAAATCAAATTACAAGACGAAATGAATTGAATTCAATAATGTAGGACCTAACTTTAAAATATGTATAAGTCAAGGGATCAAATTATTATTTAATTATTCATGGAATTAATTAGCCTATGACAAATTTACTTGTTCAACCTTAATTAATAGTGAGTGATTTATTATAATTATGACTATTTTTGTCCAAACATTACTTTTTGTCATGGTAAATTTACTTGTTTTGTCCTTAATTAAATGGTGGGTAGTTTATTTGGTTAAGGGTTATTTTTGTCTATCAATTAAATTATAAGAAACATGCTTGACTTTTATAGTAAGAGAGATATAAAGAAATAAAACTTTTTTTTAGTTTCAAATATTTTTTTAGTTTCGAATAAAGTTTTAGTCTTTTGAGTAAATGTCTTTTTGTCATTTTAGAATATATTAGACGATATTTGTAACGTTAATAGTAGGAGGGGGAAAATGATAACAAAATCAAAATACAAGACAAAATGAATAGAATTCAATAATGTAGGACCTAACTTTAAAATATGTATAAGTCAAGGGATCAAATTATTATTTAATTATTCATCGAATTAATTAGCCTATGACAAATTTACTTGTTCAACCTTAATTAATAGTGAGTGATTTATTATAATTAGGGCTATTTTTGTCCAAACATTACTTTTTGTCATGGTAAATTTACTTGTTTTATCCTTAGTTAAATGGTGGGTAGTTTATTTGGTGAAGGGTTATTTTTGTCTATCAATTAAATTGTAAGAAACATGCTTGACTTTTATAGTAAGAGAGATATAAAGAAATAAAACTTTTTTTTTAGTTTCAAATATTTTTTTAGTTTCGAATAAAGTTTTAGTCTCTTGAATAAATATATTTTTGTCATTTTATAATATATTGGACGATATTTGTAACGAAAATAGTAGGAGGGGGAAAATGATAACAAAATCAAAATACAAGACGAAATTAATAGAATTCAATAATGTAGGACCTAACTTTAAAATAGGTATAAGTCAAGGGATCAAATTATTATTTAATTATTCATGGAATTAATTAGCCTATGACAAATTTACTTGTTCAACCTTAATTAATAGTGAGTGATTTATTATAATTAGGGCTATTCTTGTCCAAACATTACTTTTTGTCATGGTAAATTTACTTGTTTTGTCCTTAATTAAATGGTGGGTATTATTTGGTGAAGGGTTATTTTTGTCTATCAATTAAATTGTAAGAAACATGCTTGACTTTTATAGTAAGAGAGATATAAAGAAATAAAACTTTTTTTTTTAGTTTCAAATTTTTTTTCAGTTTCGAATAAAGTTTTAGTCTCTTGAGTAAATGTATTTTTGTCATTTTAGAATATTTTGGACGATATTTGTAACGATAATAGTAGGAGGGGGAAAATGATAACAAAATCAAATTACAAGACGAAATGAATAGAATTCAATAATGTAGGACCTAACTTTAAAATATGTATAAGTCAAGGGATCAAATAATTATTTAATTATTCATGGAATTAATTAGCCTATGACAAATTTACTTGTTCAACCTTAATTAATAGTGAGTGATTTATTATAATTAGGGCTATTTTTGTCCAAACATTACTTTTTGTCATGGTAAATTTACTTGTTTTGTCCTTAATTAAATAGTGTGTAGTTTATTTGGTGAAGGGTTTTTTTTGTTCTATCAATTAAATTGTAAGAAACATGCTTGACTTTTATAGTAAGAGAGATTTAGTGAGTTTAAATCATTACATATATATATATATATATATATATATATATATATATATGTATATATGTATGTATATATCATGTATGTCATTTTCACTGTCCCTATTTATTTTTGCAGATTTTAGGTCATCTTGAGGTGCGAGAGGACTTGGTATATATGACTTTTGTGATATAGCTACTTTTATCAATGAAGAATTACGCAGAAGGCTCATCTGCAAGTTGAGAGACTAACTAGCCAGGCGAGAAAGTCATCTTTTTTTTGTCTTTGTTAATAGGTGGTTTCAGTGTTCTAAAAATCGGCCTAGGCGGGCGCCTAGGCGCTGCCTAGGCGCTAGGCGCCACCCCAACGCCTAGAAATTTGGCAAATCGGCGAAAAAAATCGGCTGGCGGCTAAGCGCCCGGCGCCCGACTAGGCGGGCTAGGCAGCCTAGGCGGCCAAGCTGCTGATTTTTCCTATTTTTTTAGTTTTTTTAAAAAATTTGGCCCTAAATAATGTCATTTTGGGTTTTTAAAATAATAATAATAATAAATATCAATTTAAAATTATTAAATTATTTTTGTAAATTTGTAATTGTCAACGGACCTATGGATAATTGAACTGTTGACTATTTTTGTAATATTTTGAACCGTAGATGATATTAAATTTCTAGTTTTACCTTTAAAATTTAACACCATACTGTAATTATTATTTTTAAATTATTAGGTGATATTTAGTATTAGTATAATTAAAAAAATTATGTTTAATAATTAGGTTATAATAAAAAATATATTAAAAATAAGATATTATGTCTTATTTCTCGACCCGCCTAGGCCTTATTCCCGCCTAGGCGCTAGGCGCTATCCCGCCTTTAGAACCTTGGGTGGTTTACATAATTTTGGAAGCGCTAGTTTATCTTGTTTTTAGACAATGGATTGCTCTATAGCTACCTAGTCGTAAGTTTATGGTAGGATTCACATTTGGTGTATTAAGATTAGTATTGGTGCATCCATGAACATAATTGTATACATGCTTTTCATGGTTATATGAAAAAGAAAATATTAATTTCGTAGTTAAACAGTCGCAGACTTGTTACACATCACCTACAAATAATTTTATAGTTATAAAATAATTCATCAACTACAAATTATTTCATAGTTATAACCCAACAACTACGAATGATTTCATAGTTAAATAACACCCAACAAATACGATTTATTTCGTAGTTAAATAGCAATACAACAACGACGAATATTTTCATAGTAAAATAACAATCGAACAGCTACGAATTATTTTTATGGTTAAATGACAACCCAATAGCTACGAATTATTTTCATGGTTAAATGATAACCCAATAGCTACGAATTATTTTCATGGTTAAATGACAACCTAATAGCTACAAATTATTTCATAGTAAAATAACACCCCAACAACTACGAAATAATTCGTAGTTGAATAAGACCCCAATATCTACGAAATATTTTGTAGTTAAATGGTAGCCCATCAACTATGAACTATATTTTGTAGTTAAAACGTCAGTCATTTGCGACGAAGACAATTTGTGACGAAATTTGTGTATGTAGACAAATTATGCCATTTGACGGCGAACACATTTTTCGTCGCCAATAACCTTTAGCGACGTCGCATAGGCGACGAAGATGCGACGAAAGTCATTTCTTAAACAAATGCCTATTTTTCTTGTAGAATGCGTAAGTTTCAGATGCAGTCTTATTTGATGGTGAGCTAGTAGACGGGGCTGACGCTGCTTGTTTGGCTGATGTGGGTAACGACGACTCCTTGTGGAGGGAATTCCCAGACTTTGATGATGTGGGCAGCGACACAGCTCCTGAAAGAAGATCCCTTAGATATTGTTTAGCGTTTTCCAGGGAAAACACCACCGCACTCATCGTAGGGCGTCTATATTGATCATCACTCAAACATCTTTCTGTAATATCAATAAAGGACTCTATGGAAGTTTTATTGATTGGCTGGTTGAGATCAGGATCGAGGTACCGCCAGGCCATGTCCGCTACGGACCCATCCATATCATATTTCTTGTCAGGATCACGAAACGCCTTGGGCAATGGGGGCCGCTTCTTGCACAACACTTCAAACAACAAGACACCAAAGGCGTATACGTCTGTCCTCTTGGTGAATTCTGGATTGAAAGCTAATTCTGGTGCGTAATACCCCATGGTGCCTGCAATCCTTGTTTCAATCGCCACCGTGCGTTGGTCGTCTACAGTGCCCTTTTTGGATATCCCGAAATCAGAAACCTTAGCATTCAGTTTTCCATCTAACAGAATGTTTTCAGGCTTGATGTCCCGGTGAATGATTAGAGTGTCGGTTGAGGTGCCACTATGAAGGTGGTCTAAGCCACGGGCAGCACCACAGCATATGTTGAGGCGTTGCATCCAAGTTAGACAAGGATTTTGGTTGAGTTTTTCACGTAGATTTCCATTGTGTAAATACTCATACACGAGTATCTTGTCGCCATTTTCTCTGCAAAAACCTTGTAGAGACACAAGGTTAGCATGACGAAGGCCCTCAAGCAGCTCAATCTCTTTCTCAAACTCACGAGTGTCTGCTAAGAACAACCTCTTCACGGCAACCGTCGTGTTTGTTTTGCTGTTACCGATATGGATGTTGCCTTTGTACACTTCTCCTTGTCCCCCACTCTGGATGAAGTTTTCGGCGGAGAAGTTGTTTGTAGCTTCATTGATTTGGACAAGTCTAAATTCATAGACCATTTCCTCACACGATTGAGGAGGCTGACAAGTCTAATTTCTCAGATGATAGATTTGAAGTTTAAAGAAGGTGTCCATAGTAGAATTAAGGCTTGTGTATGGTAGATCAGGTAAAGGAAGAAGTGGATGTGAAGCTTGGACAAAATCATAAACCAAGTTGATACGAGTTTATGACAGAAGAGGAGCAAGGCTATATTTGTAGTTTCGACCTGGTTGACCAGCTCTACTTGACTATACTGGTTAATGCTTTTTCATTTTTTTTTTCCTTTCACCAAACATTATTTTGTCAACGGATCAATTAAGGCCGCTGGAAAGGCCATTTATTCCGCGAGTAGGTGTCTTGTGAGAGGTCGTATTCACTTTTTTACGGCTTAATCTACTAATACATAGTAGGTTAGTCAGAAAATCCGTTTTATCGAAAATAATCATAAAACTAGGTGTGACAATGATTGACATGATATGATAGTACGAATAAGTATGACACGATTATAAAATACGATTACAGAAACAAATGGTTCGATAAGACTAACACAACACGAAACATTACACAAAAGATACAAAATTATTAATATATTCAAAGTAATATTTATAATCAAATAAGATAAATAACATAAAAATACGAGAGTGAGGTACGAGTACAAAACGAAAACAGGAATTAACACCATATTTCCCAAAGTTTATGCGTAAATTAATTAAAGCATATTAATAAGGTCCGTCCAATGACTTCATTAGAGGTGATGGTGACTAAAATTAAATAAGGTAAGTAGTAGTCCGAACATGCTATATTTTATTTTTGTTTATGCAGCTGTTGACAGAATATATTATTGTTTTGGATTAATTATTAATTAATCAACCGATGACTTTTCGTAACAGAGACAAATTTTATTTTATTTTTGCTAAACTTTCATTGCATAGAAGAAGTGAGTCCAAATCTTCTGTATCACTTGTATATATCACTGGTATATCATTTTTCATCTCAACTATTAGTTAAGATGCAATAGTTGGGATATAATGATTGAAATGAAAAATAATACACCAGTGATACATACAAGTAGTACAAAAGATCTAGACTCAGAAAAACTTACATAAGCCGAATTTGGGGCAAAGTGCATGTATCAAAATTTGATGGAATTACATCTTTTTACTTAAAACGTTAAACACTATCGTTCTTCGGTCCGTCAAATTTTGATTATTAAGTCATGACACAAGCATCTCACGTGATTTTTTGCGAGAAAAATGTCAACTCATTAATAAAAGTACAGCCAACCGTTACAATTTTCGGTGTCTTCTCCGGAGATGATGACAATTTTGGAAATCTTCATATTTAATTTGTCAATATTTAAAACTTTTGTGTTTCTTTTATCGTATCTGAAATTTTAATATCAAAATAAAATTTATTTTTGTAAATAATCATATTTAATTATAACTTATTGGTAAATCATAGTAATATATACGATTAAATCATAATAGTAGATACCAACTACAAATTATAAATATTTAATAACTCTATATGTTATATCTGAATTACTATTTATACTACTTAAGATTCTAAAATTTAATAACAAAAAATATCAACTATTAAACTTTAGAAAATTAAGAATGAGAAAATGACTTAAACATTTCATAAAATAATGGATTCAATGATATCAATTATACAGATATAATTTGTTTCTTTCATCATGTTTTTTCTTTATTTTTTAGTTTTGTTTATAATCTTCATTTTATTTGAGTATTATGTAATTAAAAGAGATAAATGCAGATGCGTTTAACGCACATGTATAAAACTAGTTACTATTAATATTGTCCATTAGATAAAAAATAAATAGTAGGATTTGAAAAATACATCTTACATGTCACATGATAAATATAGGGAGAGACTATTTCTACTACAATTTTTACTTATCCACTACATCCTTGATTAT
Organism: Codonopsis lanceolata; assembly: GCA_013146195.2. Classification (NCBI taxonomy): domain Eukaryota; kingdom Viridiplantae; phylum Streptophyta; class Magnoliopsida; order Asterales; family Campanulaceae; genus Codonopsis; species Codonopsis lanceolata. The sequence continues at coordinate 34,276,598 of CM028382.1, forward strand.
TGCATTAAATAAATACATGTTTGGTCAAAACTACTCATTTTAAGTTAACTAATCAAGTTACTTTCTTAGCTACCTTATAACATTATTTTTTTTGATCAAATAACAATGGAGAAAATAATTATTCTATTTATATTCTTAACATTTTAATTTTCAACAAACAAGGTACTTATTTTTTTCGTAATAAAATATGTTTAATCAATTTTTAAATCACTCCCGTTTTATATTTCATTCTCATAAAAATAATATGAATAATACATTTTCTACCATTTTATATTATATCAGATATTTTATTATCAAAAACTAATATTCTAATATAGTTTAAAAAATATTATTTTAAAATATCAATTCAATTATTATGGTAGATATTAAACTGAATATTGATTTCAATCAACTCAAAAATTAAATTTTCGAATCAATTATAAAGGTAGATAAAATATTTAAATACTACTATACTATTTCATATTATGATTTACTATTTGATTATTTTACTATTACATTCTTTAAATTTCACTTTAAATTTTTTTCATAACCAATGAACATACATTTACTCAAAGTTTGGCAAACAAAATGTTCTTACGATATTTTTTTATTATACAATATAACTTTAGTCATAAAATTAATTAATAAAGTCATTACAAAAAGTAAAAATAATAATAGAATAACTATATTGTTCATAAATGTTTGAACTAAAAAATAATGTTAAATTAAAGATAATTAAGAAAGTAACTTGATTAGTCAACATAAAATGAGTAAGTACTTGATGGGAACCCAAAAGTGTAATAAATTTAGTTGGTTTTATGATTATTTTAGAGCAAAACATTACACTTTTGGTTGGTTTTTGTGTTGATCATGATATAGGTACACATGCAGCTGTAACTGTGGAAAATGCTGGATTCAGACCAAGAGGAAAATTTGGGAGGTCACATGGGCATGTGATGTCAATTCGAGGTGAAGCCGACTAGTCTTAGGGTTACTGAAGTATCTCGATAGACAATTAGACAATGCAATTATTATTGTCTAAATTCAGTTCATGTATTAAATCAAAATACTAATGTGCAAGTAGTGGGGAGGTTTTGAGAAGTTAGTGGTAGTTTTAAAACTACCAAATAGTGGAGTTAGTGGGAGGAAATAGTGTTATTTATGGATGTATTCTCTGATCAGAAAAGGGGAGTCGGCCAGGGAGTGAGATTTGGAGGCAGTAAGTGTTTTGAAAAGGAAACAGTGAGAAACAATTGTGGGAAAGAGTGGTGATCAACTTGTAATCTTCTTTGGGAGTTCTTAACTTGCTGGAACAAAACATCTTGTTATTTTTCTGTAAGTGTTTTAATTAATTATGTTTATTAGCTAAGTAACCTTTTTCCAGTCAATGGGAGATTGAGTCTCTAGCCCTTTATTTCTGTGAGATCTAATTGATCTAATTCTTGTGTGGGTTTTAAATATTTATTTGTTCTCCGGGTTACACGTAGGAGGATTATTGTATTTAATTAATGTTTAATGGCCAGAATGTTAATTAATATAATAATCTAAAGCTAGTTAACGCCGTTGATCCGTAATTGTCATCGGATTTAACAAAGTGGCAAGTAGTACACCTATTAGGCATCACAAGCATAATCGGACCGCATTTCACGGGGATAAATAATCGTTGTTACATGATATTGCTTCAATACACATGGCTTTGAATCGGGTCTCTCGCTTCTTAATGCAACCGAAGTTATTAAATCTACGAGCGTCTCGGAGGTTGTAACTTCGGTTAGACGGTATCAATAATTAACGAGCGTCTCTTAATTATCAATACGGTAAGGGAGAGATTGAGTGTTTGGCGCTCGTCGACACTTTTAACCGGTTTATTTAAAATCCCATAAGATATTTTTGCATCGATGACCTGAAATAAAGTGCGGAGATTAATGACTCATTGGTCGTGGGATTTAAATTTTATTGAGTTAAATTAATTGTTAATTTGCTAGCTTAATTACGATTGCTTATTTTAAGTTAATTAGTCTTTAAATTTATTTTCTAGTTAATTTAAAATCCAAATTGTGTTCTATCATTTCAATAAAATTCTAAAAAGAAATAAATTCGGCGTTCCTAGCGGGATACGATCGATTTACCTTATACTCGTTATTAGGAAGAAGGTGAATTAATTTTGACGATTTGACATTCGTCAAATTTTGGCGCCGATTGCCGAGGAAGCGGTTACGATATATTTCTTCGTTAGAATTTTATTGTTGTTTTGTTTCTTTTTATGCCTCGATCTTCTCGTCTGAGGAAAATTGATTTTGACCCGATTGAGAAGAATGACTAGAAAATTAACAAAGCAAACCAAGCTAAGTCGACAACAAACATCTCTTGAAGTGGAGCATTTAGGCCAGAAGCTAGTTCAAGCGATTCCGATGACGAGAGCTGGAAGAAGGTGAGCAAGTGAAGGAAGAACAAGAGGAAGTCGGAGTTGAGGAAGTAGCTCCCGCGAAATGGAGACCCTCATCGAACTCTAAGAGAAATGGCTACACCGGGACGTGAATCGACCACTCTTGGTATCACTTTTCCGAAGTGAATGCTCCATTTGAACTTAAACCTGTTCGATCCAATTGCTACCCAAATTCCATGGATTGACGGGCGAAGATCCTCACAAACATCGATGGCTTTTCATCTAGCATGTTCGAGTCAAAGGCCGCAAGGAATGGTAGAAGATAACATGAAATTGAGGGCTTTTCCTTTCACATGACGGATAAAGCAAAGGATTGGATGTTTGATTTACATCAGGGAAGCGTCGATGCGTGGCACGAGATGAAGAAAAAGTTTTGGAGGCGATTTTTCCCGCTTCACGAGCGGCAAATATTCCGCGAAGACATTTGGCGAATAAGGCAATTTGTGGGAGCTTTGTACGAATATTGGGGCCGATTTAAACAAGCGTAATGCGAGTTGTCCTCGGCACCAAATTACGTCGATTGCTAATCCAATATTTTTATGAAGGTTTACTAATTGCGATAGGAACATGATTGATCTTTGCGGCGGGGGAGCTTTTC